>VHKM01000068.1:1197500-2397500 GCA_007210695.1 Neogobius melanostomus
TTCTACCACCGTGAGACGGACCAAGACCAGTCTTCATTAAAAGATGAGCCGAATAGCGGCAGGAACACCCCTGAACTCAAACGCAAAGGCAGCGAATCTTCCAACAAGTCACAGGACGCCGAGACCAAGGACGCGTCAGGGGAAAAGGCACACATCAAAGCAAACAGCAGTATGGACTTCAAACGTTCCCTTTATGCATTTTGTTTGGACACACGGGAAACGGACCTGTAGCCCACAAGGCTTTTCAGCACCCTAAAACTGTGTACAATATTCCTTGTTGGGCTCTATGACCAACTCACCAAAAGATCATAGTCTTTATGTTTAGGAGCATATGGAGTATAGATTTTTATAAGCACACTTATTTAAGTACAACAAGTGGAATATATGGACAAGGCTGGCAACATAGAACTCAAATCTCAAGAAGAAGATTTAAAGCAGTTCACTTCCAGGGCTCCAAGGATGTGGACAATTTATTATACTGGACTATAAGGATACACGTTGTACATAGTATAGGAAGCAGCTACTTTATTTTCAAGTCTACCCTTCAAATACTTTATTACTATACTATATTTACTTTAATGTCAGTGGTGTAAATACTCCAATTGAATTATTGTTTTGAACTGGATCACAGCCTTGTAGTAAGATTTTTTTAAGTCTATATTTTTTCAAATGCAAAGGTTTCTTTCCTCGGGGTCTCCTGAAGATTGGACAACAAGGAGGGAGCCTTACTTATTGAAGCCAAGAAAAAAAAATCTCTCAGTAAAAACGTTTAAAAACTCTGGGAATGATAAAGCCAAGGTCGATGACAGCGCAGAGACCATCTGGAGAGATCACGCAACACAAGACCAGGTCAGTGCAGAGACAAATGCATTGTGCGAGAAAGAGCTGTGAAAGGGTGCTTGGAGTTAGAGGAGCTGTCCTTTCAGCACCACAGCTCTCAGAAGGGCACGAGTTGCTGCTTAGCAGCTGTGGATATTTGTCCAGCATTTTACATTGCTCAGTGGCATAGGTTGGAATTATTATTGTGAGATTAGTACTAAGTCTTATTGAAGAAATGTGCTAAAATGTGCAAAAGGTAGGTTGAGAGTTACTTTTTTAATCCTTTGTGGTAAACAGAATACAATGTGCAATACAATTATGTAGACTTAATCAATGAAGTTTAGAAAGATGATATGTTTTATTGATTGAGCTCCTGATCATAGGAGTTTGTGTTTCATAGAGATAGATAGCTACATTTTGGATATTGTGGCAAACAAAACTATTAGTGACGACACAGACATAAAATGCTGTTTCAGTATCATCTGACATAATCAGTACAGGCTTATATCTAGTATATCTAGTATATCCAGATCCTCTTTCAATGAGTACCAACAATGGCAAAGTGGATTTTTTTGTTAAGTCATGCGGATTGACTGTTTTAGGATTTTTGTGGGTGGTTATTTCTTTCTGTTTAATTCAACAATTACATAAAGGTGTGTATTTATACATTGGACACAATGTATAATAACAGCAGCTGTGTTTTGCAGAAGAAAACATCATTATAATTTAGCCAGTGAGTGATCAGCAGAGAGCTGCAGGACAACACTAACCGACGGCCAACAGGGCATCATCTGGGTGCATTCAACCGAGCGCCAATGTACGTCATTAGCCAACATCTTCAATTAGTTTTATGTGAGTTCTCTCAGTAATTACAGCCTCCAACCTTTTGTGGACAGATTATTTGGAACTCTTTTCTTATATTAATTCATATGCAAAATGTTGGCTTACAAAATCTTTTACCATACCTTCTAGATGTTCAAATAATAGATGTTCTTTTGTTGTCTGTCAATACTCATTGTAGCCTTTATTAAATTTATGTTCATGTGATGGAAATTCTAAAAAAAAAACATTGTTTAAAACTGAGAAGGACACAGAGGGGGTGTTTCTGTGAGGAGTTTCCATGTTCCCTCAGTGTATTTGTGGTTTTACACTGGGTACTGTGTGTAATCCTCAACCTAAACATACACAAAGGCCAATCCTCTAGCAAGCACTGGGCGGTTGGCCACTATAGTTCTGAGAAATGTTGCTGTACTGGTTGAAGGTTGAGTCTCATCTAGGACAATGTTCCTACAAGAAAGTATATCTTAACCTTAGCCTTAGACGTTAAATTATTAACCTGTATGTTTAATAACTTTGTAATTACTTGGACTCACTGGTGGTAGGCTACTACTGTGACCACAGTTGCCCTGGGAGGTGAAAAGTATTCTTAAACCTCCTCGCCGGAGCAGATTTTCCCCCTTGACTTATAATGGGGCTTCCGCAAATTCATGGCTTTCATCAGTTATTTCCACATTTTCTGCGATTTCTGCAGTTTGTGCATGTTCAACTTCCGCAACTTGTCAGTTTTCAGAAAAATTCCGTCTTCTGCAGTTTTCCAGTTTTTTTCTACGGGATTGGGAATTCTGCCATTCATTTGTATTGAGAATTCTGCCATTCATTTTAATAGGACTTCAGGTACAATCAGGTCTTTCAGCCATTTCTACAGCTTTTGCAATTTCATCAGTTTCAAGGATTTCCGGAGTTTCATGGTTTCAAGGATTTTAAAAGATTTTTCTGGAAACCTTTGCAGCAACACTATCAATCGCAATGACTTCAGCCATTGCAATTGATAGTGTTAGTTGTGTTAGTTGTGATTTTTAGAGTGTTATTATAGTGTGTTAATAATAATCATCATCATCATCATAAGAAAAATCAAGATCATAATATCTGTAGTAGAACTACTATTACTATTACTACTACCACTACTAATACTACCAAGGGGTAGTTAGCCCAGAGGCAAGTAAACCATGTACAGCTACTGCAGAAGTCATCGCTCCTACAGTACAGCCAGCACAACATTTGTCACCATCTGCAAATCACTGTGTTAATTCCCTGCACGTTTAAGCAGAATAATGCTCATAGTCAGAACACCATATGGAAGTGGGGATGGTTTCTACACCATCACAACAAGTACTACGAGTACTACTGCTACTACTACTACTACTGCTACTACTACTACTATTACTGCTGCTATAACTACTACTACTGCTACTACTACTACCACTACTGCTAAACTACTACTACTACTAATACTACTACTATGTGTGAGTGGTTGGTGGTGGTCGGAGGGACCGTTGGCGCAGATGTGTGCAGCCTCGCTTCTGTGAGTCTACCCCAGGGGAAACTGTGGCTACAAAATGTAGCTTACCACCATCACATGGAGTGAATGAACCCCCCTCCCTTTCATGTGAAGCGCTTTGGGTGTGACTAGTGTCATATAAAAAGCGCTATACAAATAAGATTCCCTTCTCTTCCCTACTACTGCTACTACTACTACTATTGCTACTACTACTACCACTACTGCTACTGCTACTATGACAACTACTACTACTACTACTACTACTACTATTGCTACTGCTGCTACTGTTACTACTGCGACAACTACTGCTACAACTACTACTGCTACTGCTGCTACTACTATTACTACAACTACTACTTCTGATGCTACTACTATTACTAATACTGCTACTACTACTACTACTACTACTACTACTACTACCACTAGTACTGCCGAGTGGACCAATCTCCCATTGCTGCCCCCATTCACACTGCTGCTGGCCAGGATGCTGTCAGTGGTGCAGCTGTAGAAGTTTGTCAGTACTCGAGAGCCTTTTTCACAAACAAAAAAGTGTATTGTCCAGCTCTGATCGTGGGATATGTGCACCCCCAGATATTTAACGATGTCCACTCCCTCCACTGGTTTCCCCTCGATGTTGATAGAATAGTAGTGTTCCAGCGAAAGTCCACTATGAGCTCCTTTGTTTGGTCGATGTTGAGTTCCAGATAGTTTTTTTTTTACACCAGTCAATCAAATGGTGTATCTGAGCGATAGGCTCGCTCGTGATTGCCAGAGATCAGAGCAATGATAGCAGTGCGAACTTGACAATAACAGTGAACTCTGAAGTGAACATTGTCATGAGTGTAAAGTGAAAAGAGCAGAGGACTTAAAACACACCAATGAGGGGCTTTAGCGTTGAAGGAGATGTGATGACTCACACTACCTGCTGTCTGTCAGTGAGGAAAGTCAGGACCCTTTTACAAATGGGCAGATGTAACCCCAGACTACACAGTTTGGTGGCCAGCCACGAGGGCCATCCTATGCTGAGCTGTAGTCTATGAAGAGCATCCTGGCAAATACTCCTCCTCTACCATCCAGGTGAGAGAAGACTTTGTGGAGCAGGTGAGCTATTGCATCATCAATGGACCTATTAGGGCGGAAGGCAAACTGTAAGGGGTCACCGCTGTACCAGCTATTGAGTCTGGTGACCGTGGCATCAACTGCATTTCCACAGCGGTACAGCGAAGGGCGGGCCTCTGCCGTTGATGCGGCGTTATTATTATTATTTTTTAAACAAGCTGGGTCTTTGCGAGGAGAAAGACAGATTGACAGTGAATACAGGGGCTAGTTGTTGAGCACAAGACTTCAGAACATGCCATTATCCCATCCGGTCCTGCAGCCTTCCTGGGGTCCACCCATTTAAAGGCCAATCTCACATCTAAGTAATTTTAAGTACTCCCTCCTCCGAGTCATTGAGTATAGCGTCTTGCTGGCTGATTTCAAAGTGTGTGTAAAATACATTGAATTCATTGGCGATTGCTGTTCTCCTAACGTTGTACGAGGCCACTCTATCGTCCTCCATATCTCCTGTAACAAGCCCCACATTATATGTACGTTGAATGTTATTGTTTACTGTTGGTGATCCCGCACATACGCACTATGCTGCTCCACAATGCTCCACAATCAACACAGCCCACTCAAAACCTCGTTAATATCTTGAACATCCTTTTAAGACATCCACTGGCAATACAGTCGCTTGACAGACCACCAAACAAATTTAAACTGAAAGAGCCAATTAATTTGGAGCATCATTGTGCCGAGGATCACGAGCTACTGCACTAATCGAACTGCTGCAAGTGAAAAGCCCATTTCATCCGTGCCAAATACTACAGACACGTCATTAAAAAACAAAAACTCTGTGGACAATAACATTAAACTATAGTCTAAAGTTATTCTACATTTTCACCTAAACCAGTTTAACAATTACATTTAGGCTATTAATTTGTTATCATAATCAGCACTTACAGTGCCTTGTGAAAGTACTAATACACCTTGAACATTTGCACATTTTGTCATGTTTACAACACTAAACGTAAAGATTTTATTTTGAATTTTTTACTGAAAGTTCACACACAAGTAACAGACAACTGTGAAGTGAAAGCAAAATGATACATGAATCTGTTATTTTACAAAAATAGAAAAGTGAAAAGTGGGGCGTGCATAAGTATTCATATAGCATGAAATAATACTTTGTGGAACCCCTTTTGCTGCAATAACAGCAGCAAGTCTTCTGGGGTATGACTCTACAAGATTTGCACATCTAGAGACTGACATTTTAGCCCATTCCTCTTTACAAAACAACTCAAGCTCTGTCAAATTAGAAGGAGAGCGTTTGTGAACAACAGTTTTCAGGTCTTTCCACAGATTTTCAATAGGATTTAGGTCAGGACTTTGACTGGGCCATTCTAACACATTAATATGTTTGTTTTTAAACCATTCCATTGTAGATTTAGCTTTGTGTTTAGGGTCATTGTCCTGCTGGAAGGTAAATCTCCGCCCCAGCCTCAATTCTCTTGCTGACTCCAGCAGGTTTTCCTGCAAAATGTCTCTGTATTTGGCTCCATCCATCTTCCCAACTATTCTTACAATCTTCCCAGTCCCCGCTGAGGAAAAGCAGCCCCATAGCATGATGCTCCCCTCACCATATTTGACACTGGGGATGGTGCACTCAGGACGATGAGAAGTGTTAGGTTTGTGCCATACATAACGTTTTGTGTTTTGGAACAAAAAGTTACATTTTTGTCTCATCTGACCAAAGCACCTTCTTCCACATGGTAGCTGTGTCCTCCATATGACTTCTAGCAAACTTCAAACGGGATTTCTTATGGCCTCCTTTCAATAATGGCTTTCTTCTTACCACTCGTCCATGAAGGCCAGATTTGTGTAGAGTACGATTTATAGTTGTCCCATGTACAGATTCCCCCAGCTCAGCGGCAGTACGTCACAGCTCTTCCAGAGTTATCTTGGGGCACTTGGTTGCATTTCTGACCAGTGCTCTCCTTGTTCAGTCTGTTATTTTAGGTGGACGCCCGTGTCTTGGTAAGTTCGCAGTGGTGCTATACTCTTTCCATTTCCGAATGATGGATTGAACAGTGCTCCGTGAGATGTTCAAATCTTGGGAAATCTTTGTATAACTTAACGCTGCTTTAAACTTCTGCACAGCTTTACCCCTGACCTCTCTGGTGTGCTCCTTGGCCTTCATGATGTTGTTTAGTGACCAATACACTCTGACCATAGCTCTGAGGCCCTCACAGAACAGCTGGAAATATACTGAGAGTAGATTACACACAGGTGGCCTCTATTTAATGGTTAGGGCAAGGTGTGAACATTCTGCAGTCATTAGGAATGTTATAAAGGGAATTTAATGCACGCTGAAAAATGCTGTATTCACTTTTCTATTTTTGTAAAATAACGGAATCATGTATCATTTTGCTTTCACTTCACAGTTGTCTGTTACTTGTGTGTGAATTTTCAGTAAAAAATTCAAAATAAAATCTTTACGTTTATGATTGTAAACATGACAAAATGTGCAAAAGTTCAAGGTGTATTAGTACTTTCGCAAAGGCACTGTAAATATTATTAAAATCACCAAGGTTCACCAAAAGAAGATGAAAGCATCCCCACAATTTGGACAAAATGACCTGTAGTACATTTAGAAAGTGCTTGTTTTTAAAAGCCTGATTTGTGACTGGACTGTCCTCCCTTGTACAGCAGGAACATCTACTGTGAGGCTTTAGCAGACACGATGTAGGCACTTGATGGTAGTCACTTTTTTGTGTCTGTGTGCATGTGGAGTAGGTTTTTATTTTCTTACCATTAATAACGTAAAGTGAGAAAATTCACTTATGGGACGGACGGCCCCCTCCTAATCGCTGTTAGTTGTTGCTTTCTTCATGTTAAATCTGATCTTAAATGTATGAAACTTTTTGCTCCTCTCCTTGTTCCTGAGCTGGGTGCCCTTTTTCTTGGCTATAATGTCTCATAATCGTATGCCTGTGTATAGCCTGTGTGCAGGTGCACAACCTGAGGACTGGTTGGTTTCCTACTCCCTTCTGAGTGAAGCAAGGAGATGTTATCTCTCCAACACTATTTGCTATTTATGATTTGGCGTGCAATGGGGCAGTAAAAAAAATAGTTGGATATTATGAATGTGTGCTGTTCCAAATGGAGACTAACTATTAATTGTGAAAAACTCAAATTGTTCATTTAAAAAAATGTTCTGTATCACAAAGTGATTATTCATTCTCTTTTGGTCAAATGAGATTGATGTATTCTATAGCTATAAGTATCTTAGTTTTTCATGAGAATATGAGTTTTTCTGAGGGCAGAAAAGTACTAGCTGTGTCTGCTGGGAGGGCTTTAGGTGCTGTAATTAATAAGATGAAGATATGATATGATTTAAGTTTTACTACTCTTACTCAATTGTTTGATTCAATGGTGGGATCTATACTATTTTATGGTGCATGGGTTTGGGGTTTTGAGGAGGCACCGGAGTGTAATAACAGGGGCGTGCTGGGACCTAATTCCGGCCCGGGAATTTGGAGAAGACCGGCCCGGAATTATAGCTCCGTTATAGTGCGCTGGTCTCAAGTACAAAAGGTCGCTGGATCAAATACCACATTGAAAATTTTCTAACGCATTCTCTTTTCACATGGGCCGCTGCACACACAGTCTGAGCCTGATACAAACCCACAATCAGCACAAGTTATGTAGATAAAAATGTTTATTTGTTCACTTTTCTACCTTTCACTGCCTTTTTCTCTCTTTACTCGCGCGGACACTTGTCTCCACTGGATTGGACTGCACCAACTTGAACTAAAGTGGAGGGGTGTTCCACTTAGATACCCTTAAACACCCCTCTGAGTTAGTTCAATATCAAATTGTATCTCCCTGCCACAAGAATGAAAAGTTTGATGCAAATATTTTTCAGATTTTCATTCATCAGTCGTTATTTTGATAGATTTCCATGACAATTACGCTTGTGTTACTTCATTTATATCTGGAACAGCAGCTCATGCTCCTGCTGCAGCCCAGTTAAAGCCTTTAGGCCTGGAATAGCACAACTGTGAGTCTGTTATTATTTCATTATTTTATTCTGATGGCCCGGCCCAGAAGCACCGGAACCGAGCGGCCCACCGGGAAACGTCCCGACTCTCCCTAGCACGCCTCTGTGTAATAATCTTCAAAGTAGAGCAATAAGAGGACAGAGGTCTCTGTCCGCTCAGCTAAGATCAGGAGAGCTTGAGGTGGAGCGGTACAAGGAGGTTCCACAAGATGGTAGACTGTGTGTACTCTGTGAGAGTTGGGAGTAGTGGAGGACAAATTTAATTTCTAGTTTTACTGTCCAACATACAATGCGTTAAGAATTGCTTTTACAAAGATTCAGTGTAGGGCTGCACGTTTTCAAGTTTTTCATTAACCGTTAACCGAGGCCCTTAGCGGTTAATACTCGTTTAACCATTAGTGTGCGCACTAACCAACCCCCACGCGCGCTGCCCCTCCGTTACGTTATACTGACAGACGCGAAAGGGGTTTTTCATTGTTAACACCTTTATGAAATGGCTAGAACACATTTAAAACGAAATTAATTTATAGAAATAAAACGCAGTGGTAATGACAGAGCAAGCAAAGTAGGTCACTGACTTGCGTTCACGTGGCCCTACAGTATTTTTATTTATTTTACCTGCAGTCATTTAGCCCGCTTTTTTTGAAACATTGTACAAAGAAACAGTTATTCATGCGTACTACAACAACAACACTTATCTCTCCACCACGTTTAACAATAACGAGAAAGGCAAGTTTTGTGCCTTTAGCTTACCTAGCTACCTCCTAAGTGATGCCCGGGTGTCGGCTGTTGAAGTTGAAGTATATCTAAGCACTGCAATGCAATACTTGCATTTTGATCCGTCATTCTTGGTTGTAAAGCGTTTCTCCCACGCTGTGCTGTGTATGGCCCGCTTCATATTGAAAAGTTAAACTAGCTAGCCATGCGCGATGACGGCTTCTCGTGAACCAATGTTTGAGAGCGCTCTGGCGGTCTCTGGTGGTGCAAAAATGTATTACAGGTATTTTCAAATGGCACGGCAAATTATACACGCCAGTTAACCAAGCAAAATGCTTTTACTCAGTTACGCAAGTTAAATAATGATTTTCTGGGGCCCCCTTCAAATTGGGACAAATCTCAGCAAATGCCCAGTTAGCCCCTTCATTGTTACGGCCCTGCCAAAAGGTACAATGAAATAGCATTGTGCATATTTGAGGACAGTCAGTCACATGAAGGTCAGAAACACGTTTAAAACATTCTCTTCACTGATGTCAATGTTACTGTTTGACTTATTAATTTTATATTAGTCCATACAAATTTCCTATTTATACTTACCCTGATATCACTTTTAAAAAACATTTATGTTGGGCGTTGTTTGGATTCTACCTAGTTTTTTTAGTCATGTCCCTTCTGTTTCTCTGCCTCATGTCAGTCATTCTTATTACCAACAAAAAGCAAGCAGCATATAACTTAGAAAATCTTCTGGAGAATATTCAGCGCATGTCTATAATTAATAGCTATCAGAGTCACATAAAGAAAGATAAATAAACTAAAACAGCATAAACTAGAAATGCAAGTTGAAAAATGAATTTGCTATTTTGCGGGTATTACAGTATAAGGGTCTAAATTTGATGCGAGAGTGCTGCGTTAGAAAAAAATGCACAAATGACTCTAATTATTTGATCCAGCAGAGTTCCCTACCCGGCTGATATTAGATGTCTGATCATGACAAACTCCTATAGTATGAAAACTTCTGCTTTTAAAAAACTATGCTAGCAGACTCCCTACTCATCCGTCAACAAATCTAACTAGGCACTTTACATACACAAAACATTGGGCTGTGTCTTCACCCACTATGCCTCGTGTCTCCTTGCTGTTACGTTAAAATAGCTCCAAATAAGTCCTTTCTTTATGTCACCACGCTGCTTGGCTAGGCTTGTTTTGTTGACTGTCGACGCAATTTGGAGAAAGCAACTGAAGCACATTCGAGGGGAACAGGGGTGGGGCAGATGCCTGCTACTGCTACTACTACTACTACTACTACTACTGCTACTACTACTTCTACTACTACTACTACTACTTCTACTACTACTACTACTTCTACTACTACTACTACTACTACTACTACTACTACTACTACTACTACTACTTCTACTACTACTACTACTTCTACTACTACTACTTCTACTATTACTACTACTACTACTACTACTGCTACTGCTACTAGTGATGGGCAAAAGGAAGCCTCATGAACCAATGACTTCTTCAGTCTCCTGTGTCGGCAGATAGTTGAAACTGAAGTCTATACTGCCATTTTAACTGCCATTTGCTGGTAATTTTAATGGGCGGCACGGTGGTGCAGCGGTTAGCACTCGTTCTCCCTTGCCTGTGTAGGTTTCCTCCGAGTTCTCTATTTTCCCCGACCACTAAAAACATGTACAATAGGTGAATCCTCCAGCCATGTGATACTGACCATCAGCCTGAGATGGGTCCCCGAGCGCTGCACACCAGTTGGCCACTGCTCCCCCAAAGTGCACAGAGCGCACAAAACGAGCGCGAAGTGCTCGCCTCCTCTCAAACATACACTAACGCACTCCTCTCGTCGTGCACGTGCACATTCCGTGCATGTGCACATGTATCAGAAAACGAACACTGGACACTGCTGTCCAATTACACGGGGACAAATGGAGCGCGAAGCGCTCCCCTCCTCTCAAACACTCAGTAACGCGCTCTTCTTGTCGTGCTCATCCCGTGCACATACATATACAGTATAATGCAAAAATCAACATTGTTATTGTACAGAGCCCATAAAAGTCAATGGGCGACTGAGAGCCTTGAGTCCAGGACCTCTACTGTGAGGTAGGAATGCGTGAGCACTTTCCGAAAATATATAGTTTATGGTGCCAGCGTAAGCGGATACATTGTTTTCGTAAGTTAATATTATTCTTTCTTTCTTTCTTTCTTTCTTTCTTTCTCTCTTTCTTTCTTTCTTTCGCATCGTCGCAATTCGACGAAAAGTCACAGATTTTGGCCTGAAATTAAAACCCGATCCGACACAACTTTTGACTATTTACAAATTTTTTATTTGAAAATAGTGGCGCGATAACATTAGGAGATTGGACTTGGGCAAAAAGGAAGTTTGTCGTAGAATTCTAAAAATCGGTACAGACGTGCATCATGACATGTTGAGCAAAAAATGTTATCACGCCAACGCCGTCTGCCATATTGGGTGTCGGCCATTTTGGATGACAGCCCGCGAAGCGGGAATCCCCCTTTATTTTTCACTTCATACAAAATCTATCTCCTCCTAGAGCGTTTATCTGAACGAGCTAATTTTGACAATTGACAATCGTAAGAATCTTGAGAAGTAGAATTTAAAAGTTATCCAAATTACTTTTCTAAGTTTTACCCTTTTTTATGCAGTAAACTGTACAAAGTATTTTGCGATTTTTCACAATCAAAAAATGGCTCCCATTCGTACAAACAAACTCCGATTAAAAATCGGAAATATACATTTTATTGACCTTTCAACCCCGGACACAACAAATGTGAAAAATTAACATTGGGCGCGATAGCGCTCCCTCTAGGTTGAGAATTTAAAATGCATTATGGGAAAAAAATGTGTTTCTCGGAAATGGATGAAATTCAGCACAAAAATAGTTGATGGCATCCCGATCAAAAAAGCCAATAGGACCTATACCGTATTTTGTATGGTGTTGCCATGATGACTTTATCCAAAGTACTTGGATAACCTTTGTGGATGTTCTGCGGCACAGCCGCAGGCCTAAGTAAAATGTAAAAATATGCTTCAGTTTGCAGATATAGTGTGATACAAATTCATACACATTTTTCTCTGTATATTGTCAACATTGAGCGCGGAGTGCGCGTTAGCGCATTCCAAAAATCCTAAAACTAAGACCCTTGGGAAAAAAGTTAAAAACAAACATAAAGGCAGGAGCAATACCATAATTTTAGATTGAGGGAGACAAAAGCGAAGCGCCCCCTTGCTTTAGGCAGGGCAGTCGGCGAGGGCCGATAATCGCCGCTTTGCGGCTATATTTATTATTGTTATTATTATTATTATTATTATTAGCCACCCCGAGAACTGCCACCTTAACGTGGTGGGGTTGTTTGAGTGTCGAAATGATCCTAGGAGCTATGTTGTCTGGGGCATTATGCCTCTGGTAGTGTCTCCTATGGCAAACAGGTCCTAAGTGATAGGCCAGCAGTTCAGAACTTCTGAACTGCTCTTCTGAAGAGTCTTATGGACATTAATCAATCAAGGACCATGACGTTGCCCTGAATGGCGCAGCCGGGGCCCCACCCTGGAGCCAGGGTTAGGGTTGGGGCTCACAGGTGAGCGCCTGGTGTTTGGACCTTTGCCCACGGGGGCCAGCCGGGCTCAGCCCGAAGGGAGGACGTGGGCCTACCATCCTGTAAACTCACCACCCGCAGAGGGAACCGTAGGGGTCAGGTGCAGAGAGGACTGGGTGGCAGTCGAAGGCAGGTGCCTCAACGACAAGTCCGTGTACGCAGCGTCTGGCTGTCGGGACATGGAATGTCGGAGGTGTTTCAGGCATGTTCTATTGGGAGGAGGCCTTGCAGAAAGCCCAGGACACGCTGGAGATATTAACCAAAAATGCTACCTCCTTCCTTTTCCTACCCACTTCCATTAATTCCTCTGTGAAGGCACCTTCAGAGGGTCCTTCAGTAGAGCACTGTGGCTTTTAGACGGACTGTACCTTTTCTCACGGAACAGACACGCCCCTTTACCGTGACAGCACTGCCCACTGATGTTACTAAGAATCACAAGTTTGACTGATAATACTTTTAATAGAAAATTATTTTTTAACTATGTAATAAGATTCAGATTTGTCATATTTACATAATATATTTTAGCTTCTTCAAACTCGCAAGTGAAGGCTTTTCCACTCCCAATAAAATCATATTAGGTCTCATTGCTACTTCTTTTTTCATTAACAAGTATATAACTTTAACTGAAGTAGTTTGGTGCGTGTTGCACGTACGGCTGCTCCCTAGTGCAACATGCACTTGTGAGCCGGCCTCGATGCTGACTTGATGTAAAGGAGCTGATCCTCCATTTCTCCTCGCTGCTTGGTCTATTTCAGACAGATCTTTCCTTCGCAGGAATGTGCATTCCGAGTGTTAATGTGTAGGAAAAGGAAGGAGGGAGTGAATTTAAAACACATCAGATCTGATTATTGGGTTGTCTGATTTTTCCTGTTATCTGATTTTCAAGCCATGTAAACGTAACCACTGACTGTCGTCAACCGTACCAATCTCATATTCCTGCTGCCAGGAATATGATAGTATACTTAGGATCACATGAACAGTATTATTTTTCCAGGGGCTAATCTGTCCCTGCCTGCCCCATAGTGTGACTGGCAGATTCAATTAAAACTTGGCCAAGCTGTGTCTCTATAAGACAGAGATTAGAGTACTGTTACGACAAAAATAACCAGAGTTGATATATTGACTGACATGTAATTTTAGAAAATGTCACAACTCAGTTTCCATAATCTCTACAGTTAAATGAACATGCATGTGCAAGATATGTTAGATGAATTATTAGTTTTGAGCAGTTTACATTGTCATTCAGAATTCACATCATCACACAGTAATGGAGCCACAGAACGAACTGGCCGAAGCAAGAAAGCTTATGTGTTTCTATTCATGAATATATGCAATATTTTAAAACCGTGTATGGCAAGGCAAGTTGAGAGAGCACAATTCGTACACTAGGCAATTCAATGTGCTTGACAGTCTACTGGAGTTACTATTGCTGAACAGTAACTCAACACACACCAAATAAATGTAATGAACTTATTCAAGCCCTAACTGGCAAACTGTGCTACAGAGAAGCACGGTGGCTCAGTGGTTAGCGCTCTTGCCTCACAACATAAAAGTTCAGGGTTAAATTCCTGGACCATGTAGGGGTTTCTATGTTGAGTTTGCATGTTCTCCCTGTGTCTAGATTTCCCCTATGAACCTAAAACATGCACAATAGGTTAATCCTCCAGCCAGGTGATTATGACCATTAGCGTGGCTCGACAGCTGGAGATGAGTCCCCGGGCGCTGCCCACTGCTGCCCACTGCTGCCCACTGCTACGCACTGCTCCTTTCGGGTTGCCCCAGTGGCATCAAGGACAAAATTCCCTACAGGGACAATAAATGGTCTCATAGTCTCAGTGTACATACTCACTCCTTCAAAACCTTAATGTTGGCCATTTAAGTTTGGTACATTATGTTTTGTGTTTGTAATTTCATAGAACAATGATAAGGACAATGAAAAGAAATGTCAGCGATGGCCTTCCTCATTCCCACGTTCCTAAAAAAATCTTGATCCTATATTGTCTGTTTCTGTGTTTGAGGCTGTAAAAGCCATTTCACCCCAAATATCAATTTTGCTCCCACTATGAGGAATAATGTTGGCCTCATTTTGTTAATAAAGTTGTGCTGCCTTTAGACATTTTAACTTGTTTCATGAATCATAAAAGCTTTGAATACAAAGGTGTCCAAAGGTATTTTAGAAAGCCAGGGGAAAAAAGCACTGGACGTTGCTTGGATATGTATTTCTAGACACTAAATTTGCATTTGTCCCATATAAAGATGCAATAGACAGAATCCCCTTCTTGCAAGAGCCATACCCAGTATCTCAGCTGCACTTTCCTCTATATTATCTAGTAAACTATTCATACCTAAAAAACAACAACAACAAAAAACATATAATTCTAAAGACATTAAAAGAATTAGGTTTTCCACTCTAATTTAGGCAATAAACTGTTTATGTTCTGCAACTCATGCATTAAAAAATTGGAGGTCATGCATCATGCACAGTGTTCGGTAGAAATGAAATACATGTACAGTGGGAAGAAAAAGTAAGTATAGTGGGATGAAAAGTAAGTACATCATTTGGAATTTCTCACATTTATGCCTAAATTGGTCACTAAATGTGGTCAGATCTTTATCAAAATCATAAGAATGACTAAACAGTGTCTGCTTAAACTAATACCACCCAAACATTTTATCATATTTTTATTGGCCATAACTTGTAAACATTCACAGGAGAGCGTGGAATAAGTAAGTACACCGCCTGAATCTCACTGAACTGCAGCAATTTTGTAAAGAGGAATGGTCCAAGATTCATCCTGATCGTTGTGAGCGTCTAATCTGCAACTACAGGAAAGCAGTTATTGCTGCAAAAGAAGAATCAGCCAGTTATTTAATACAATGGTTCACTTACTTATTTCACGCTGTTGTGAATGTCTCAGGTCTTTCTGCAACATATCTTTCTTCTCTGAAGAAAACATTATTTTGATGATAGCACATTGTCCAGGCCCTGATGCAACAAAACACCATGATGCTCTCTGCATCATACTTCACAGTGGGGATAGGATGTTCGTGCGCTGTTCCATTTTTCCTCCACACATGACGTTGTGTGTTCCTCCAAAAAAATAAATTAAAAAATTTCACAGTCCACAGAATATTTTTCCAGTAGTGCTGTGGAGCATCCAAGAGCTCTTTCGCAAACCAAAGTTGAATAGTTTGGGAGGAACACACTTATTCAAATTCAAGTATTCTCCTCAACACTGATCATGCATAGCCAGTAATTAAGCGCATGTAGAATACTAATTAATCAGAATTAAAATATAGTGTGGACGTGTGTGTAGTTCCTGTTGGCTCTCTCTGTAAATGCAGGTACTACTGACATGATTCATGTATTTAAATGTTTTATGGTGACGATGCATGGGATCTACACATGCCAAAAAAACAACATTTAAGAGAAATCATAGATATCCATAAATGACTGATATGTGCATCAGTAAAATATATATTAGTATGGAGCCCCTTGTGTAATACATTGAAATTAAACCTCCCGCTCTCTCTTGGTATAGCTAAATTTTCTGCAAGCTGCATTTGTGGTTTCTGTGTTCCACATTGTTTTATTGGATACTTTTGTACGTCTTTGCCGTGTTTTTACTGGGTTCGGACGTCGGTGGAATTTTTTACTACGAAGAGTCAATAATGGTCCTGAAGAAAGCAGTTTTTTTTAAGTAAACAGCTAGCTTATCAGCTAAACCCATTTGAGACCAACAAATTTATTCTTCTGAAACACTGAAGAGGCACCAAGAGCCTCCCACACCTGCAACACAGTGGAGGCGTCACAGGAGGAGCTACAGGAAACAAAAACGGGACAAATGAAGAGGTATACAGACAAGACTCCCAACGAAGCCACACATGCCTTCTGTCTCAACTAGTGTTCTTGCTATTGGACGTTCACTGGAGAATAAAACAGATTAACTGCTACGCTCTTCCCAGAAGATGGTGAAAGACTGTTGTGGAACAGAGGGAGCTGCGCAGGGGGAAGAGGAAGGAGGAGGTGGAGGAGCTGACCAGTGCAGGACACCACGCTTTGAAAGAAGACAAACCCAGGCGGCGGTGCACCCTTTCAGAGTAGAGCCCTGCATTTGAGCCCGAGGGGCCCAAGGGGCCCCACAACCCCCGGCTTCGGGCCCATTACCGTATCATTGCGTCGGACACGGGCCGGGCTCGGTCTTTGTTTTTCCCTGTCAATTAAAGCGATGCGTTGTGCTGATTTTTTCTAACCAACTTAAATGGCGACATTGAATGCAGCACCCGCTCTCCTCACTCCCTCTCTCCCTGCCCACCTGCTCTCTCACACTCCATCTTGACCCGCCAACTCAACACAAACATGTACCTGCCGTCCCGTGGGCTGTGGCGTGGAGGTTTTCCTCGCCGTGCGTAAAGCTCTGCAAAGCGTTCGTATTGAGAGAGAGGACCGGGCGGTTTGCGTGCGGAGTGCTTCTATCGACGGTATGTTTTCGCAGTGCTTCCAGGAAACAAATGCATGCGTGTTCCTCCCCACAATAAAAAATAAACACTGTGCTTTATGTTATGTTTAGATAGAAGTGTTTATTTATTCATACAATTCAGGACAATTGTTACAGCGCTGTTTAATCGCGCATTTGGAAAATATTGGGGGGGGGAGAGAGCGAGAGAAAAGCCAGGCCGCGGGCCCAGAAATCAGGCCCGTCCAGGGCTCTATTTCAGAGGATCAGAGGAGACTGAAGGCAGCCAGCCAGGTTTCCTCTGGGTGCTACGGTTTCCCCGACCTCCGCGCCAGGTCGGCCCACATTGGCAGCGCAGCTCAGTCACAGCTCAGGACTAACACCTGAACACTATTTCGTTGTATGCTTGTACAATGATAAATAAAGCACTTACTTAAATCAAAAGTATTGGCTCATAAAATTAATTTAAGACTTTATAAGGTTACTGCTTGATGTTCTTAATCACAAACTTCACTTTAGGCATAATATTATTGAGGTGATGTGCAGCACAGTTTGACCTCCAAACAACGGAGTTCAATTATTGACTCATCTGACTAAACTACAGTCTTCTTGTCAATACGTTGTTCAGCAAACAACAGTTGCACTCCTTTGTCAGAAATCTTGCATGGAGTTTCTGATTGTCATTGTTCATGGTGAAATAATGTACTTTCCACTTCTGGAAGACTGTACTCACTATATAAGAATGGTTTGCAGTAAACCTTTTTGATGTTTAAAAATTGTTCTGTCCCGGCACAGGTTTTTTTAGGATTTCATCATGACTTTCTATGTCATTATGTCCTTTACACCTTCCTGTCTTCATACAGTGTGTACAATTCGTTTTGCCTTTACCATCATTAACTAACCCAATGTATGGACCTCAAAGGCTTGATATGCATGTATGGATCACTTGGGTCGTTTCCAGTGAAAATTTTAAGTAGGCCAGTTAAAGGTATATTTTCTGAGAAAAATACAAACACTTATTTATTTTCCACATATGATTTCAATAAAGGCGGTCATTACCAAGTGTTTGCTCATGTGCAAAATGAGTAGGATGTGCAATAGTGGATCAGCAACCATTTATGCTTCTTTTACTCATTTGCCCATTTACTGATCGGATTTGGGGCCCTAATACAGTAAGGAGCCTGTTAATTGTCCACAGCAACAGCATTTATCTCTTGGCCTCACTCTACATGTGCAGTGGCGTATAGGTGCAGTAGATGCATGTCGTCCTGCTGCTCTTGAGGCAGATGATGCAGAAATGATGGCACTGGGCATTCATGTGGAAGCGCTGCATTCAGTCCCTCTGGTTAGATAACCTTCCTCTCAAGCCTCTTTGTTGCCTTGTTTTCTGCTTACATGAATTTTTTCTTTGCTTGCAGATGCCACGACTGACATTAGTCCACTATAGCACTCATTCAGTGCTTTTCAGACAATGAAATTGTAAACCTTGACATTTTCACTTGAGAGTCTTGTTCACTCTGCCTTCATAAAACTGATTTACAGCCATCAGCACTTTTGGTTGTTGCAGGTCACAAATAAAAATAAATTATTAAAGCAAGTAAGTGCTTTATTTGTCATTGTGCAAGCATACAACAAAATAGTGTTCAGGTGTTAGTCCTGAGCCGCGGTGCTATTGTGGGTCAACCTGACCCGGAGGTCAGGGAAACCGTAGCACCTGAAGGAAACCTGGCTGGCTGCCTTCAGTCTGATCCTCTGAAACGGTGCACCGCCTCCTGGGTTTGTCCCTGTTTTAGAGCGTGGTGTCCTGCACTGGTCAGCTCCTCCACCTTCACCATCTTCTGGGAAGAGCTTAGCAGTTAATCTGTTTTATTCTCCAGTGAATGTCCATTAGCCAGAACAATAGAAGGCATGTGGGGCTTCGCTGGGAGTCTTGCCTCCTCGTTTGTTCCTTTTTTGTTTCCGGTAGCTCCTCTTGTGACGCCTCCACTGTGCTGCAGCTGTGGGGACTCTTGGTGCCTCTTCAGTGTCTCAGAAGAAGAAATGTGTAGGTCTCAAATGGGTTTAGCTGATAAGCTAGCTTTTTGTTTACCTTTAATATCCTGCTTTCTTCAGGACCATTGTTGACTCTTTGCAGGAAAAAATCCATTGATCCCCACAAAAACACGGCAAAGACGTAGAAAAGTTTGCAGTAAAACAATGTGGAAAACTGAAACCACAAATTCAGCAGTTCGCGGGAAAAAGGCAAAAATTTAGAGAGAGAGGAAGGTTGGTGCCTGTTTACACGTTGCACTTTAACAGATATGGACTGCTAGTGCCCATAGGCCTTGTGCTGCAATATACCTGTCTCAACCTCACCATGTGTTTTACAGTCTCCTGAATTGGTGTAGGACATTGCATCTCAGCAGCAGAATGCAGAGCAGTGCAGACATGTTCTCTTGAGTGACACAAATCACAATTTTCTGTCTACCAACTTGACTCAGTGTGTGTTTGGAGGTTGTTGTAGGAAAACTGTAAGATAAAATAGAAGCTGTTTTTCATTTTGGCCAGACTTTTGCTCTAGTTCTAGGATACCATTTTTGTGCTAAATGTGTTAAAAATCAGCAACAGAAAAGGCCACGTTGAGATCAGGTGGCGCTTTTCGCTCTACTAGCATGACTTTTTTATTTTGTCACATCACGACATGTGAACATCATAAAAACATTATAATTATTTAACATTATTGAACAATATTTACTTTCATATCATCCCAGCCAGTTATCAGCGTTAGTGATGGGCTAAATGTGCCGAGGTATCAACACACGTATCAAGCACAGAAAGCAACACTGACGATACACTACAAATAACGATACATTCAAATGATAAACTCACGAGCTGTGTAGTGAGTTTATCATTTATTTTGAATAGAAAATTATAAAACGTATAATATTGTCCATATGAAATCACAGGCATCAGAAGAAATGCTTTACATACAGCAGTTTATCTATAATATAATATAATGATGATAATTATTAATATTTCTGAAGAAATACTACTGAATATGACAAGCATTATGACGTAGCAGACCCTTCAGCCAATCAGAGGTGCAGGCTCACCTGCCCAAACGCCCTCGAGCTGATACACATGTTTTCATTGGAAGGAGCGAGTGTCAGTCAAATCTAGTTAAAAAACCCGCAAGCTAAACATAGCTATAATGTTTTTTATTTTTGATCCTTAAATGACGATAATGAGAGGAAATTAACATTTGCACCACGTTCTCAAGAGGAATTCGGAAAGAAACACTGGACTTTGTGGAGAACAGCAGCGGGAAACGAGGCCAGAGTTCCCCGGGATGACAAGAGGAGTTTATCCGCATCATACGCTCTGGAATCCTGCGCAGGATCCCTGGCTCACAGTGGTCACCGGACAACGGGACGTATGGGTGACACGGAGTCTGACAACACTAGGACGTTTGCGGAGGACAGCGATGGACAGTCATGGAGTTGGCAATGGATGCGCCATAGAGGAGGAGAACGCAGAGCAGCTGGTTACTTCGGCTCTGTCCCGTCTTTCATCCTTTCTGCTTATTATTTGTAGACGTGTTTTTTAAATTGTCTTGGAAGTAGGTAATACAGTGTGCGATTGTGCACTTTTCTTTGGACTTATGATGCTTTCGGCACTTTTGGAGTCCGCGCTGGGGAATCCCCACAGCGCCACACAGGGTTACATTGTCTATACCAGGGAGCAGCTCCTTGGCCTTAAGGACTCTGCTTTCCTGCATGCGGATAATCCGGTGATCCCCGTGGAGATACGCAGGAACGCAGGGGCTGCAGAGGTACGTTCCCTATCATCATGGGGGAACGTGCGCTCCATCTCGAACAAGACCGAGGAGTTGGCCGAGCTGGCCCATCAAAGGGCTTATCGGGAGTGCGGACTCATGTGCTTTACGGAGACGTGGTTGAATGGGAATATACTGGACTCTGTGGTTTCCCTGGACGGATTCAAGGTGACGCGCGCAGACCGGTGTGTGGCAGAGAGTGGAAAAAAAGAAGGGCGGGGGTTGTTTGTAAACGAGGGTTGGTGTTTCTCCAACAACCACCCATTGGATGACCCCTGAGCTTAAAGCCCTCCTGAACCAGAAGAAAAGGGCTTTCAACGGGGAGAGGAGCGGAGGAGAGTCCAGCATGGCGGCAGTCCACCCCAGTCCCCCCCTCACTCCCCCTCTCCATCACACCGGACCAGGTGAGGAGAAAGCTGAGGCGACTGAAGCAGAGGAAAGCTGCAGGACCAGTCGGTATCAGTCCCAGGCTGCTGAGGACCTGTGCAGACCAGCTCTCTGAGGTCCTCAGCCACATGTACAACCTGAGCCTCAGCCTGGAGAAGGTCCCCGTCCTGTGGAAGACCTCCTGTGTGATCCCGGTTCCTAAAACAGCGCACGCCAGGGAACCAGCCCACTACAGACCAGTCGCCCTGACCTCCCACCTGATGAAGACCATGGAGCGGCTCATCCTCACCCACCTCCGCTCTGTGGTGAGCTCCACCCTGGACCCACTGCAGTTTGCCTACAAGCCTAACATCGGCGTAGATGACGCTGTCATGTTCTTTGACTTCTTCAGTGCCTTCCACATCAGACCGGCGCTGCTGCGGGGGAAGCTGGAGGACGCGGGAGAGGATGAACATCTCACTGCATGGACCATCGACTACCTCACGGACTGACCACAGTACATGCGGCTGGCAGCTTTGAGTCTGAGGTGGTCGTCTGCAGCACTGGGGCCGCTCAGGGCACCGTCCTCTCACCGTTTCTCTTCACTATCTACACGTCGGACTTCACACACAACACGGACAGCTGTCATCTGCAGAAGTTCTCCGACGACTCCGCCATTGTGGGCTGCGTGTCTGAGGGGAACAAACTGGAGTACCGGTTGGTTATCATGGCCTTTGTGGACTGGTGTGAGCGCAACCACTGGTGCTTGAACACCAGTAAGACGAAGGAGATGGTGACCGACTTCAGGAGGAAGACACTACCGCACACACTGCTGAACATCCAAGGGGAGGACATTGAGGTGGTTGACAGCTTCCAGTACCTGGGTGTTCACCTCAACAATAAACTGGACTGGTCCCACAACACCAACGCCCTGTACAAGAAGGACCAAAGTCGCCTCCACTTTCTGAGGAGACTGAGGTCCTTCGGAGTGAGCAGACCTCTGTTCAGGACTTTTTATGACTCTGTGGTAGCCTCTGCTATCGCTGCCGTGTGCTGGGCCCCAGGCAGCACAGAGCGGAACAAGAACTGACTGAATAAGCTGGTCAGGAGGGCCAGCTCTAGGCCTGCCACAATAATCTTTTTTGAGGACGATATATCGTCTCAGAAAATATCGCGATAAACGATAATATTGAGTATAATGCAAATACTGCAGGCAATAAAAAGAAAACTGTAAGCAACTATTTTAATTGAAATGTATTGAACTTCTGACATTCGATATTAACACCTTATACCAAACAAAGTGCAAACTAGAAGGGTCGACATATTCTAGGACAATGTATCCATCTGTGCTTCTCAACCTTTTAACATAACTTACACTCTCACCAGGTTCTGTGTTTGAACTAGGCCTGTCACAACCTTTTTTTTTTTTTTTTAAATAGTCAATATACAGTATCATCTTTAAAAATATCCCAATAACAATAATATTGATATTTCATCTGCATTATTCTGGTTAAATATTTCCTGACAAAAACTCACTTCTGTGTTAAATAAAACCTGGTTAGAATAAAATGTATATTAAATGTATGGACTCAGATAATACTGTATTACTGCAAAAGTAGAGTAGCCATGTGTTGTGTTCTTTTTCCTTTTCTTTTAAAATATAACCTCCTGTACACACGGCTGTTGGAGTGAAGCAGCTTTTTTGGGAAACTTGTTGACTGTTTGTCAAACCGCTGCAGCATTTCTCTGGCTTTTGAACAGTAACATGTAGACCTAAGCACTGAGTAATGTTCTCAGGACTATCGCGCTTGTATTTGGATAGTAGCTAAAGCGGTCGGGTTCCTCCCGCTAACAGTAGCGCTGATTAGCTTTGATACACTGACTGGGCGGTGGTTTCGTTTCGTTCTCAGTTGAACATACCTGCAGTCGCATTAATGTTGTTATTCTCTCCGTGATGCTTCTTTTGGCTGAAACTCCAAGTGTTTTCACACAAGTCCCTCTTGCTCTGCAATAAAGTTCACAGAAAGTGTCGGAATCAGCAAAGCTCCGTAGTAGCACGGCATTTTGTTTACACCCCGCCTCTCTCTAAAAGCAGCGCTGATCTATAAATGATCTGGATACATGCGGGGATACGGCTGGTGTGCTCAATGCTGTCTTTATGCACAGGGAGACGGGTTGGGTGGATGCTCCGCTCACTCAACGTTGTGATAACGTTCATGTTTCTGTATTTATTTTAAGCACACGCAGCATTTACCGAGACTAAAAATGTTATCGTCCTTCATTTTACTTATCGAGTGATAAGTCGATATAGTAATTATCGTGGCAGGCCTAGTCAGCTCCGTCCTGGGCTGCCCGCTGGACTCTGTGGAGGAGATGAGGGACAGGAGAGTTTCAGCCAAGCTCACCTCCATCATGGACAACACCTCCCACCCACTGCACGGGACTGAGAGGGTCTGAGCAGCTCTTTCAGTGGAAGACTGAGACACCCTCAGTGCAAGAAGTAGCTCGACCGCAAGTCCTTAATCCCCACTGTTGTCAAACTGTACAACAAGAGTAAAAAGTAACATGTGCAATAACCCCTTTGCCGAATACATGCAATACTGTAATCCCTGTATTTACATCACTTATCTGTGTCACTTTATCAACCACTTGCACTATGATGTAAACCTGCACTGACTAACATTTTTTGTTATAGTCTGTTGACTTTATTATTATTTACTGTTTACACTTTTTGTCCCCACAAAGTCCTTTGTAGTCATTGTATATAAGATACCACTATTTACTATTTATTTTTATTTTTTCACATTTCCTGCCTATTTGCACACCCTGAGTGTTTCTAAGAGCTGAATGTAAACAATGTATCCAATGTCAGATCAATAAAGGCTATTTTATCTTATCTTATAAACTCCAATGGTGAGTTGTGCTTTGGTATCGCTGTTGTTGGGGGTAAAATGACATACCCTAGTATACACATACAATATAATATGAGAGTGCTGAATTGCGAGCGCTGATGCTGCTGTGGTTGAGGAGGTGTGATGCGTCATGGCGCACAGAGCATGCATTTGGAGAGCCTTTGGCAAAGCCAGATCTTCAGTTCTTCCACAGGTGTGGCAGGGCTGAAGATCTGGGGCTGCTTTTTGTCCTCACATAATTGCATGGGGGGCTAATTTAGCAAGTTTATGTTGCATTTTTTGCGTTTAAGTTTTGGAATCATCATCGCAGTTAGTCAGATAAGTCGTTTCTGAATCAGGTTAAATGTACATACCCTCAATGGGAGCTTGGGGGCGCTGTTTTAGCAGACGTCTATTATGGTCGTAATTCAGGGATACAACAAATGACCACTCATGTTGTATGGATTTGGAGGACTTGTTTTTCTTAAAATCCAACTTAGCCCCTAGAATGTAGTCCCCCTCTCGCTCTTTGAATGTTTTGTTACCTGGAAGAAAATTATTCCTTACTTTGGGCCTTCTTTGAGCAGTTTTAAATTTGACTAGATCCATTAACAGTACTTTTGCCCTCTTTTTTAAGAATATACAAGGGGGGGTCGAGAGTCGTTTAACCTTTACATATATCATGAATTAAAGTAAATGGAGCATTCTCAAATGCATTTATTCCTCTTGCTGTAGAGATCAACTTTCCCTGAATCAGAGATAGCAGCCCTGACCAATATGATCATATTGCATGGGTATAATTTTACAGCAGGTCCCTTGATGAAATAGAGTGCCTTGGTGCCTGAACAGAGATGACAAGCGGGTTACAAATATTTACAAATCTGCATAAATTGTCCGATTCCACTCTCCTTTTCCTTGGCAGATGAACATAGACACACATAATGTGACCCTTCAGTGTGATGCTGAGAACGCTAGTGAGAAGTGCTGCTGTGATTGAGTCTACATCAGGCCATGTGTTTTACAACCTCTCCCAAACCATCCAGTAATGTTTTCTATACTTTATCTCTATCTTCTATCTCATATATTTTTCTAAATGTCAAAATAGCGCACATAGATTATCCACAACTCGCTCAGAAGAGTTTCAGTAAGGTCTGCTGTTTGTACGGTCTTAAATCGGGAACGTCTTATTAGTGATTATGCACAGATGAGGGGGCTCTGCTGCGTCACACGCCTCTGTTTTTTTCTCTTTATTCAGCTCCACGTGCCACATCACTCATGCATGAACTCACATATTTAATCACTCCCATTATAGTGTTCACCATGTCTGACCTCATATGTAAGTATGTGGCTGAACTGATAAGGATCAAAGACTATGTGCAGTGTGGTCAATGTTTCCCAGTGGTCACTCAGCACGGCTTCGATTGACTTCGTCATCGTTAACTAGGCACATCAAACAGCCCTCAGGCCACCATAGTTCACACATGTATTTATGTATATATAACATACGTGAGCTGTGAAGCACATCTGTTAACACAGCTTTACCTTTGGGACAAAGGCTGACCTCAACCTCTGCTGAGCCCAAGGGCCAGTGTCAGACCATCTCATCGTTAAGAACTTTGCAGGATACAATTAGTGAGAGTTGTTTGTGTGTTGTTCTTAGAATCACAGATTACTGTTTGACTTTCAGAAAAGTGTTTGGTGAAATAAATCAGACTTCAGCATAAGCTGCTTTGTAAGTGTGAAATGTGGCAATACCTTCATTTTAAGTTCTTATATTCATCCAAATGTAAATGCTGATGCACAATATCAAAATACATAGTAATATATGTCAACATTTCCACTGGAAAATAATTATTTCATGACTTTTTCTCTTATAAGGGTCTGCCTGTGAATTCAGGCATCGAGCTTCAGCTGTGTGTGACTTTGTTGAGCAACTCTGACGCTGAGAGTCGCGCAGCTCTTCTCACTTATGTCTGGGTGAGGAAAAGGGTGTGAAGCCAAGGGACGTGGCCATTAAACGGTGTTCTTTCATTCATTTCACCATTTTTTCAGACCAAAGACTGAGGACAAAACTGATGCGCTGCATTCATTCATATACAGTAGGAATGAAGAACATTTTTGGGAACGTTTTACAAAGTTGTGTTGTGCAAATTATTCGGTAACTTCAAACTTCAACTTCCAAAAGCAGATCAAAATGTATTTCAAACAGAAAAATGTCCCAGTTTAGCACAAAGATATAATTATAGAATATAATATATTTAATGAGTTACACACAAGAAAAGTTTGGGAATAACGTATATGCTAAACAACTACTAAACAACTTTTTTACCTTGTGAGCTATTTTTATGTAACAAATATCACATTTTTTTGTGTCAGTTGAACAGGAGTTGTCCAATGTAGATAAAACAATGGCAGAAAGCTACTTTGCTATTGAGAGTCACCAGGATGATATTTCAACACAGTTAAAGAAGATGGCTTTAGTTCCCTCTTTATATACCTTACCATATATACCTAAATGTTTGCAGATTGAGATCTGCATGTTCAGATTAAGAAGAAAATTAATCCAAAATGTTACTCATTCAGCGTAAGCTACTTGGAAAGGGTTGGAGAGCTGGTCGCTACTGGTTGGAGAGTTTGTATCATTTACTGTAACAGCTGCAGAGCGTTTTACCAGAGCATAACACTGTTAGATTTACCATAATTCTCTTCATGCAAAATGCAGCCCAACCATTAGATTATGTTGGCTGGGTGTGAAAACAGATTTGGATAGTGTCAATTTTGCATCAGTTCATCCAGATTTAGGTGATGTCTATGTGTGCTAAGAGCTGAAATAAGTGCAGATCCTTTTAAAATGCTGGCCTATTTGTGTAAATGCTTGAAAAAACATTTTGGCTTAAGCTAAATCTTGCGAGTTTCAATGGCTGGAGCCACGCTGCTGCTTGGATTTGGCTCTTAATGCACTATACACGATCATCCATGTTTTAGCTGAGGACAGAGAGGGTCTATGGGAGAATACACCCCTCATATGTTCTCCTGCCTTTGTCAGATTTTTTTTTAACACTATATCAATTAGTATTAGGATTGGGTTCTACAAATTTGGATGGCAGATATGACAGAGGTTATGCAGATGATGTCCATGGCAACATAGCAGCAGAAACCAAATGAGCATCAGCTTTGAGTTATTATTTGCTTTAACAATGTTGAGGGTTCTGTTTAGATTGAAAAGAACACGTTTGCTCTGAAAACACTCCCAAAACATATTTCACATTTCCTTTCTTTTGATCAATAAATAAATATAAATTTGTATATTTTATTCCTCTGCTCAAATATGAAGATATAATTTGTCAAGCTACCTGATTCTTTTTGATCTCATCACCTCATAACCGCCGCACTAAAACTGTATATATGCATATTTAAAGTCTAAATAGAAATATTATTGCAAATTGCTGTATTAACTTGTATTAACTTAATTTTTGCTACAGAATGCTAACTGCCATGCTGTCACCTACTCTACAGTGCCTTGTTTCTCTAGCCTGGTCAGCCATACTCTTCTCTGTTTATTCTAAACTGTATTTGTTCTAAACTGGAGACCTTTCGAATGTATTTCAAATATTAGAGAAAGAAGTGTGTATGGCTGTCCAGGCTATTGTTTCTCCTCCTGTCAAAGTTCAACATCTGTTATACAGGGATAGGAAAGGAGTTTCTGTCCAGGTTAGCACTGCTATCAATATTCATTTATAAATCTTTACAAATTAGTCATAACACTAAACATCTGAGTAGATCACCCCATGTTTCTGAATAAAATAATCCTCTTTTAGATGGAGAAAGTGAGGGTTCTAAAAAGCAATGGCTGCATCTCGAATGTGATGAATCATCGTGCAGTTGTTCTCACGCGTTGTATCTTTTAACCATGTCATTACTAGTGAGTGATCTATCAACAAGGCGAAGATACAAATAGGACTCTCCCTTCAATCTGCTTTGCATCTCAATGCATAACATTTATGCTTAAAATAGTACAGAGGGTTGCGGCTGCTGGAGTGAAAAGAGCACCCAAATGTCATACTTTTCATGTGAATGTATTACTGCAGCAAAAGGTCAGCTCTTGTGCACGTCCATATTCTTTATGTATGCAGTGTAACCAAGATCTATTTCATTCAGAGATAAATGATAAATGTGCAGGAAGGTGGACTTAAAAAGGGCTAACGGGTAAATTAAAAATATAAGAAACAAATGAAGCAAAATTGAAGTAAACAAGAAGAGACATGTTTAGGCCAAGCAAAGCTAGGCCTACCCCCGCCCACACAGAAAGGACGTTTATGAATGTCCTGCAGCACCTCCTAGTGCCAATTTACAACATCAACCACAAATGGAGATAAATGGTATTCTCTTCTTAAAGAATTAAGCTGTCAGGTACACAATGGATAATGACTACTGTCTGCACGATACTGTGTTACTGTCGATTAAAGCTAAAGTAGTGCAGCACCATGCATGTCCCGAAATCACATTCTGCCATTGTACTATTCTAGGCTACGCATTGCTTTAGGCATAGTAGTAATTATGTGTCATGTGGTGACAAAGATAAAAAGAATCTTGACAACTGTGTTATTTCAATCCATGATCATACCCCAACACAACTGTCTTTATTTTTACAGTCACTTTAGGAGGAACACGTGAACGTGTAAAGATGTACCCCAGAAACTTGATTGTGAAACTTCAGCACATCAGTACTTGTGCCTTTATTCTTTACACTTCATTACTCCATAGCTGCGGTTTTCAGTCTCCTGTGACACCAACTGTGACTTGAGTAATAGCTGAATTGATGGGCACTGATAGAGGGCACTGACATAATAAGAGATCAGGATATAAACATATTATATTATGATAAATGGTCAGTCTGCCCCACAGCAGCTGTCCATCACCAAGTGTGGAGTGAATGAATAATGACCACAATGTAGCACTTTGAGAAATTTGTGACAGAGGCTTGTAAAGTGCAATACAAGTGTAAGCCATTATTGTTATTTATCAGGCTTCAGTCCTGTCGGGCTTTGACCAAATCAGCACTATTTTAAAATCACAGCTTTATTGATTGTTTATTCAATAGTATTTTCCTGTTAACATTATATGTGGCCGTGGGAGCCGTGGGAGCAGAATTTTGGCCCACAACTCAAAATGAGTTTGATACTCCTAAAGTGATCGTCTAAGATTGCAAAGTGGAGAGAGAGTGAGGGTGAAATTTGAAAGAAAAGAATTGGACCAGAAAGCCAGTGCTTGTTTGCAAAATGAGGAGAGTGAGAAAACTTTCAAAAGTAAACAATTAAGCTCCTGCCCACTTCTCCATCGGTTTGGACCTGACAGGCTGATTCACAGGAAAAGCTCATCTCATTGGTCAAAGTGATGCCCGATTATTCTGATTAGTTGCTGCAAAGGGTAGGACTTTATCAAATATATTATATTGTTTAATATGTTACGCTACATCAAAGTTCACTCCCTGGCGGTCAAGTATACGCAATCTATTACATTTGTAAAACATCTAATCTTACAGAATGTCAGTTCAGAATACAGCTCATTTCAATTTGAATGAGATTAAAAATGGCTGTCACACAGTGGTCACAGGAGCAGGGCAATATACAAAAGGTATATATTTTTTTCTTCTAGGGGATTATAGCCTATAGGGCTTGCACAGTTTTGTCTGCATTGATTTTCCACATTCACCAGTAAGAACAAATATATGTTGTACTGATTCAGAACATGCCTCTGTGACTAGTTCTGTTATGTTCTGATCAGAAGGTGTGTGCTATAGACTTATCACCTCATAGTTTAGTTTGATGATTTGGTGAGGGAGAAAGGGAAGTTTTCCTAAATGCTGCTGATGTGGCCTTGTGGGCTGTTGCATATGTTGTTCTGGATTACCCTGATCCAACTTAATGCTTAAGACCTCGCAATCATTCATAACTACAGGAGCAGTTGAGGGAACATGCTTCCAGCACCATCTGCCGCTGTGGGTGGGATTAACTTCGAGGAAGATGTTGTGGGGGTGGACTGCAGGGTCATGTAGACCCTGTATTATTCATGCAGAGTATGCTGCCAAGGTAAAAGAGCCTTTGGGGGTCAAATAAAGTGGTATTGAGGCATTAATTATTTGGTCAAGTATACAAAGAAAGGAATTGGCATAGACTTAAAGGGGGGTATTATGCTTTTTCAATCACATAGCCCCAGTCTATAGCATACTACAATGATGACGTAACCTTCTGTTGGTCTGTATATGCAGTAAATTAAAATAACTGCCTTGAATAAAATTGCTCTCTAAAAATGGCTGTACTGAACGTCTTGAAATAGGCCTCTGTCTCTTTAAGAAGCTTTCCGACACGCCCCCTTCAGCACACTGCTGTGGCATTTAAACAACAACACTGTGCGGGGAGGGGGCTCTGCTGAGCTGAGGAGCAGTGGTTGGTGGCTTGGCTGGTGACGAAAGGTCCAGAGGCGTCTCTAGGAGGTGGGGGCGTTCCTAGGAGGACTGAGGCATAGCTACACCTAAAATGGCTGCCGTCTAAGTTTTTACTGATCACTCAAAAATATGTGAATGAGCCAAGGCAACACTCCAGGCATGTGTTTAATGAGGGAATGACATAATAACATGATATAAAGCTTGAAAAAGTCGATTTTACATAATACCCCCCTTTAAGTTGAGACCATTTACTACAGACTTAAGTGAGAGACTGAGGAGATTCTTTAGTTCAGAGGTATCCCAAAATGGCACCCCATCTAAAGACAAACAAACATCAGAATTGTTTTTTTTGCTAGCCCTATTGTAGAGTAATGACCAAGTAAAATTACTAACCAACAAATTACCTTGGGATTGATCCAAAAAAGAAAGTTAAAAAAGTATGGCTTTAAAGGTAAAGTTTGTTGGACGCGTTCTCAGTGCCTGTTTTACTAAGCTGATGTGCAAAATAGATGTTGTGTGCTAAAGTGGTGCAAAAAGCAGGTGCAGTTGAGAATTCTGTCTCTCATCATAACGCTAAAAGGCCACAGCGCAAACTCATTTATATATCAGATTTGCACCACTAATGATATAAACAGTTTCTAATAATAAATCAGGTGCAACACTGATTGTCATTGTCATTGTCATATTCTGATGAAAACTGAATGGAGAATTATCACTAATATATTATACTACTGTATTGTTGAATTTGAAATTTTCATCATTCATTTCTCATTTAAATAGGTCCCCAGGAAGAATAGTGGCTTGCTGCCATTAATGGGAAACCTACGAATAAACAATGAGCAATATACCCACAATAAAACACACAATAAAATATTAAGTAGTATTTGCAATTTAGCACCTGGCCTTTAGTGGTTTAAAAAAAAAAAGGCCCTACAACTACAATTAAACTGCATTAAAGGACAAAGTAAAAGTTTTACTAAACATTAATGTGCTATTCCTCATTTGAAAGAACTTACTTAATTCAGTCTGCACTTGCACTAATTAGTACGTGTTTGCATGTTCTCCCCATGTCTGTGTAGGTTTCCTCCGGGTACTCGGGTTTCCCCTACCATTAAAACATGTACAATAGGCCCAAATGAATATAGTGAGTGAGTGAGTGGTTGGTGATGGTCGGAGGGGCCGATGGCACTGGGTGCCTCGCTTCTGTCAGTCTACCCCAAGGGCAGCAGTGGCTACAATAGTAGTTTACCACCACCGAGTATGGAGTGAATGACAAATGACGACAGTGTAGCGCTTTGAGAAACTTGGTGACACAGGCTTGTAAAGCGCAATACAAGTGTACACTATTTTTATTATGCAACAAACCTTATGCTCATATTTGACACTTGATTTTTATTTGTGTGACTTTTTATTATAAAGTTTTTGTTTGTTTGTTTTTAATGTTATTCTGCATTTGACGTTTTGTAGTTACTAATGGTCACCTTGTCTGGTCTGTGTTCACAGAGTTGAAGCCATCAGGAGCCACCCTCACCTCTGGGACAGTCTTCTGCGGCTGAACTGCACTAACACGGACCATTTGACCCCTTTTAGAACGCTGTGCCTTGAATCAGTCACACATTGAAACAGCCATTGTTTAATTGTGTTCTCTGCCTGAATTGAGAGGAGGGCCTGGGGTTATGCTGCTCTTGCACTTTGGCATTTGGGAGACAACAATAAGATGACCAATTTAGGATTTTGCTTACATCAATTGTGTTCTTTTTATTCAAGTGGTGTTATATCAAAGAACACATTTTGCTGTGCAATATCTTTTTGTCAGGTGGACAAACTAATTCTTTTGTTTATTTTTGTAACAAGGTTTTCTTAATTTATATTTTCTAAGATTATACCTGTATGTAAGTCAAATGAGAGGATTTAAAAGACATGTGAGCATGGTTGATGAACGACTCTATGTCGTCTGAATTTTAGAAGTCTATCTTTTTGTTGTAGTAGTTTTTTTTTACTGGATGCCCTTTTGCCTGACTAGGGCCTAAGCCATAGTCCATATCAGAGAAATGAGTGTTGTAAGCAAAACTGCCACATGCATTCAGGGTCTTACCTAAGAGCACACTCCCTTATTTCTCATGAGCACATCTTAACTGTGTATTCAGAGGATATTTTGTACTGTTCATCTTAAATCATGAGTGTTTATTCTGTATCTGTATGCAACCTGCTTCTCTTGCTGTTATTTTGTACTTCATTCTACATATCAACTAAGAAACTATATGTGCACTGAGTATGTGTGAAACAAGAATGACAGAGGTAGAACATAACTAGTGAAATAGCAGCAGACATACTAACTGCGCTGCACTCTGATTTACCTACGAGTATGAATAAAGAAACCTAACCTAACCTAATAATCGTCCATTAAACTAAACTAAATCTAAACAATCAGGGATCAAGTACATCAACTAGACCCGTGATTCTCAATATTGGGGTTGGGACCCCAATATTGGGACCCCAATATTGCCCAGAGCTTCACAGTGAGTCTTCAAAGCTTCTGAGAAAAGAAGTCCTGACCAGGCTGAAGGATGGCAATTAAATATGTTTTATAATGATAATGATGTATTTATTTATTATTGGGATGGTGTCTTTATCAACCATGGACATTAATATAAATGACTTTGATTTTCCTCAAAATACAGTGGTTTGTCAGGTTGGAAAAGGGCAGTGGGGTATTTGATGCATCAAGTGGTAAAATAGTGGAGTGAAAAAGATAGGGAATCATAGGACAATATGATGAATTGTGGAAATCTGTTTGCAAAGAACCTACTGAAAATGTAATATTTTATTAGTAGATAGACACAACTTCACCATGTACAGTATGTAATGCAATTCAAGATGGTTAACGGAATTAATCCGTAGCCTAATGAAAACTGTGTCCAATCTTTAAGGGAGAAAAATAATCTGGATAAAAGAGAAAGGTAGGAGACTAAAGATAGGTGCGTAGGATGAAGGCTGAAGCCAAACATTTACAGTCGGGTCAAATGTTGGAATTGTATAAATACATTTTCTGCAAGGATTGATGGTGTGCAGAATTTCCTTTCTGAAACAAAGAATACACCCTTAACTGTCCCCCGTCATGTGTGACACTACCAACTTGAATCACTTTCACTCCCGTCCAGGATGAAACTTTGAACATGAAAAAATATCATCTTCTGACTTGGGATATACTGGCCACAATTTGAGAACTGTGTGTAGTTTTTTTCGTGTGCTTACTGATTAGACAGTTGTGATGTGTGATCCCTGTGTTTTCTATAAGCTACTGCTCCTCCCAGTTCTGCCTTTTCCTTTTGCAATACTCTCAGATACTATTGAAGCTTACAGTTAGTTGTGCCAAAAATGCAACCTGACTTTTGTTAGGCTGGATTTTTGGATCCATTAAATCATTTGGTATGTCCATTACAATTCTGAAAGCATGGTGCCGGTGCAGGTGATGCTGCATTTATTTATTTATTTTTCACAATTTCAAACCAAAAAAGACACAGCCTTACCACAGACAAAAAAGTCTGCAGTCTCCAGTCTGGAGAATAATACTGCAATGAAGAGAGTAGACACGCAGGTGTGTTTCAAACCAAAAGCTCATGATTCCCAGGACTATGTCTTGTTGACATAACATAAAAAAAAAGACAAACTTGCTGCCTGAAGAAAGCTAAGAAAACTCAACCTATTACACACTATCTGAATATGCATGAATGAATGGGTTTTCTGATATTCTGTGAAATGCATTGTGAAAATTACCCAATTTTTATTGTTTTATTTTAAGAACACAAATCATTCTTAATAAGGATTTTTAGGTGAAATGTGAACACACGGTGATCCTCAGCATGTACTGCCATGGCCCATGTGTGCTTTAGAAACAGGTTTCTTCCAATCCCCTGTCCCCCACCCCTCCCCCATTCTGACAGATTTTACTTTGTGGGTAAAAATCCTCAGTGAATAAATGCATGATTTAACTGACAAAAGCCCTTGAATCATTCTAACCCAGGGATATTGTGTTATTACAGCCATAGAGGGTAGTAATTGTGTGCTGCCTGTGAGTATATGAATTATGTGTGAAGCTGCCTCCATTTATCGAAAACCTTTACTGACACTATTCCCAAAAATATTGCTGCCAAATTGGTTCAAAAGCCAAACTTTAAGACTTTCTCTGTGTAAATGCTTTAAGTGTTTTACATGTTAAACCTCATCCTGGTAATGTTATATTGTGTTTTAACATGATTCCTGTTTGTTAAATTGTTGAACATTATGCAGAAGAGAAATCAAATAAAACGGTCTCCAAATAAAATTGTGTGTTTATTATAGAGTGTATATTAGGGCTTGGATGATTTTGTCACAGATCAGATTTTTATCTATCTATGGGAATACAATATGTTCAGAAAAGAATTGCAATACTTTACCCGAATTGATTGAGGGAGCACAAGTCAGGATTCCAGAAGTTATAAACCAAATGTTAATCAGTCAGACATGGGCTGAAATTTAGAATTGTGCAAAGGCACATTAAAGAATGACTTATAAAAGCCGTTTTGGTTTATTTTCACCAAAGCTGTCAATATGCTTATGAAGACACCAGCCCTAATGCCATGAACCTTGTTTTATTTTGCCTCTCTGAGTTTGGATAAGTCTCCAAACCTATGCTGCACATGTGACATAAAACAGCACGAAAACCCATTCTAGAAATGTTTATTGTGTCATATTGTTTGGCAGACCAGGTGAATAAATGTACAGTGCTGCCCTCTTCTAGGAGGGTTCTTATCCACTATTAAAATAAATTAACAGTGCACATTCAATAATATAATTACCATTACAAACTTCCTACAGCATTCAACTCCATTTACAGTCAGAGTCCATAACAAGCAGACAATATAATAGAAGAAGAATCTGTGTAACTGCCGTGTCCAGTATGAGATCCGCATCCATATGTAGTGACTCCTAGAGCCACTTGTCACGTATCCCGACCACAAATCTGTCTCTAATCATTTTTACTATGCACCTCACGACAGCCATCATCTTCTACTAGCCACAGTACTTTGCCAGGGCATACAACGATGTAATAAAACTGCCTGCACTGCAGTCTCTCCTATTTCTTTTTTGAGAAAACCTCTGGGTTTTTCCCACACACTGTTGTGAATGAAAATTGTTTCCCGATTCTTTCATTGTGCTTTGGTGACAGTGAAATAGTTTTGCTACCTTCCTCCTACAATTAACGCAAACCTCACCCGGCTTTCATCCCTCCTGCCTCTCCTGGAGACTCGGGGATGCCCTCCCTGACGCTGTCTCTCCTGGCCCCGTGCCTCAGACCCCCTCCCCTGTCGCCCACAAACCAAACTCATACATCCTAAACATTTTTCATATTCTTTAGACCTTTTTCATATTATTTGAATAATACATCAGGTTCTAGTTTTTCAACACCTGGGACAGAGCCATCCGGAGGTTGCCCCAGACAGCCTGGATCCAAGCCGTGTTTGGGCCCCCTGTCACTGGCGGTGGTCGTCACGGACAACAGCTCTGAGGATGCTGCCTGGATATGCAGCAAAACTGTCAGCTCTTTTTTTAAAGTAAGTCCAGTTGTTTTGATTTATATTTTTTTAGTTTTAATCAAATACCTGGATGACTGAGAAAATACATTGTCTTTTCAATAATACATGTGTGCGGTTTTGTGTACCTGTCTGTCCAGCCTCATGTCATAATAAAATCCTGTTTGTGTTAGGGAATTTTGCCTGTATAGTTTTAACACAACCGACCTGGAAGCGCTCTGTGAATTCTGCCACAGAAATAAACAGATTAAACACACAAGTTCAGACATTTGAATTTATTCTTTATCGGATCCGGGAGATGAGCGGAAGACCATCAGGCAGCCTCGCCAGCCTTCCAGCTCAACTCATCGTTTCAAAGTTTCATACAAGGCTTTATGGAAAAATAAGCACACCCACTTTCCTCCAAGACACAAAACAAAAACTTTCCATGACAACATAAAAACCCAAAACCCAGCCCCCCTTCAGTCAGGGTGGGGGCTGTTGATAAGAACCTGTTTTTTTCCGTCCGCTGGAGGAAAGTCATAAACTCTTTAACCCACCCTGCCTCCTGAGAGGGGGTATAATCTCCTGAGCCATTTCTTCTCATAAACATTGTACAGTTTTATGACCCAAACTGAGATTACCAAAACAGGTCTTCCCCTGTAATCATTTACTCTGGAGGGCATCTGCTTTTCAAGCTTGAGTGGTCAAATTCTTTCCTTTGACCAATCCCCTAGGTCAGCTTTTGCAAGCTCCACCAAGACCAAGCTTCAATGAACAATAAATCTTAATGTAATACTTTCATGTTAACATCAAATACAGAATTTCTTAACAGTTTGAAACATATTTGGATTTGAAATCCAGTGCGTTCTTTATTGCGTCCGTGTTTTCATTGTTGCATCCGTTTCAAGTTCATCGATGCGAATGCCTGGGTCTGCAAGGCATTTCAAAAAACCACAGCTGCTGCGTTCTCATGAAGCTTTTCTTCCTCTTTTCAGACAGTGTTTCTGTTTCACTTGTGTCTTTATGATGTTGCTCCAAATTCAGATGATCTTCTGTGTCCTTTTGCCAGAATGTGTGCATCGGACTCTATTTCCTGCTGTCGCTAATGGCGCGTTCACCGCTGTATACAGCCGATGTGCACTGATCACACCGCATCATCGCGGCTATCGCATGGCACAGTAATTAATCGCACCTTCACATTGACAATACACAGAAATCACCCGCACCTCAATGCGACTTTATACAACAACGCACATCGCCTGACACCCGGCTTCACGGAAAACTTTGGAGGAGGTAGTTCCATGTATCAGTGGGAGACTGCTGCCTCTTGTGAACAAGAGACTACGAAGATGAACTCTGGATCTAATTACTGTATATTGTGTTGTGAAGCTTCTCACATTTATATTTAGTTAAATCATGTAAATAATTTGTAATGTTTACTTTCGAAAGCACCAGAGTTGCCTTACAAAGCCTCAACTTCCAAGGAAGTAGAAAAATATAAACTGTCTTTCTCTGTGTACTCACAGCGTGTATGAAAGCATGTTAGGTACACAGTGCCGTTTGCTGGACAAAGGCGTGCACTGCAGTGTCTGTGGTTTTGTTGTCACCTCATCGTTTTCACATAAAAGCAGAACGAGAGAGGCAGAGATGCACATAAGTCCCTCACCTGCAAGTCCAAGTCAAGTCCAAGTCTCTGACCCACAAGTCCAAGTCAAGTCCGAGTCTGTGAACCCACAAGTCCAAGTCAAGTCCAAGTCTCTGACCGCAAGTCCAAGTCAAGTCTAAGTCCCATGGTTTCTATGTTTTACACTAATTCAAATCACAGTACAATAAAACTATTTTAAAATCAATAAACACCTGTAAATTAAAAACAACTATCAGACAAATACAAGCCCAGACCTTCCACACACAAATAATCAACATCTCAATATTTCTATGAAGCATAAGGCCATTCACAGTCAATCCCAGTGTAATGGTAAGTTAGGAAAACACAAAAATAATATGAACTATTTACCACTGTCTACAGCTGTGGCCAAAGGCAGGCCCTGTGTCATTCATTCAACTAGCCCTCCCACACCACTATATTACTTAGTTCAGTTTTGTAAACGTAACATCAGTATAGTTATCACAGCTGTACTCTCTCACAAACATGTCTGCAGAATTAGCTTCAGAATGTTACTGAAGTGCCCTTTATCATACAGTAAAACTCCACTGTGGATAATAATACTTCCAGTCTTACCTTGAAGGTTTACAGACTGTAACATGAGGGTCCTATCTTCAGCCTGTAGCTATAGGACCCTGCTCTATCCACTGCCAGCTTTTGGTCTTTGACAAAATATTCCCTAAATAAACGGTAGCCTCGTAATGGTAATGTTTTGATCACTAATCACTTTACTGAGTAGTAGCTTTAAGTTACCACTTATGCAGCAGCTCAAACTCCTCTTACCTCCGCCTTTTTCCTTCACTCTTGCTGTGGCGCTTACGCTAGTATTAAAGGAGCTGTATCATACTATTTTAGCCATTCCAAAGTAAAGTATAGGCATATATATGATATATTCTACCTCTATCACTATGGAGTACTCATTTTTGAGATAAATATAAGTATTTTTGGGGGGTATTTTCCCTACCCGGAAGACAAGACGCTTCGATTCAGTTAACTCCGCCCCTCTCTCCGCTCATTCCACATTTGCAGTATTATAAATATAAATATCGCTGCAAAAAGTGAAGTTACTTCACATAATGCAGTTATAAGGAGTTGACATGTGCAAAGCAGTTTCATAAATGGCTAACACACACGCCAACATGCGTTTTGATTGACTCACCGCTCAGTCTGGACTCCCCATGAGATCGCGTTGGTTATAAAAGTTAATCCACTTTAATTCTGGCCAAGGTTCACCAAACATCCATCAGGTTGGTTAATATAGTAGCTGAATCCCGGAAAGAAATTCCAACTTCTGGCGAGTGCACTCTTCTTTAGGAAGGTTGAATAGTCCTGTTCCTCTCGTAGGCAAACGCACATCCGTGACATTATCGTTCGGTAAGAAAAAAGAACAGGTGGTGTCCAGAAAGAGCTCAGTCTTCAAAAACAACACTTCTGCTCAGATCCATGGCTCCTCCAGCCGTGGGTGCGCTTGATTAGCGTCGCGGGACAGTCGGAGAGTTGCTGCTTTCTTTTTTTATTTTTATTTTTTATTTTTTTCTCAAAAAAATAAAAATTTAAAAAAAGCTGTTTTATAAATTAAAATCAGGCCGTAAGGCAATACATTACAGACGTAGAGCACTTCCGTTCCTTTGTGACAACACAACTGAACAGCTCAGTCGTTTACCAGGAGAGGGCGGAGCAGCTGCTCAGAGAGCAGGATTCAGGAGGATTACTTAGAACTGTGTGAATGAAGCCAAAAACCGCTCTGGGGGTGTTTTTGATAAGGAAATAGCATAACAACATGGCTAAAAGCTCCAAAAAGTCGATTTTGCATGATATAGGACCTTTAAGCCTAATGAAGGCTTACTGCTGTGGGCTTTACATTAATAATGAGAGAAACTGTTGTATTTCGCCGTGATCGCTAAAAGTACAGTCCGAATAGCGCGCTCACAATGTCAACAAACCCACGACAGGGCAGCGTGCGTACGCAGGGAGGGGGGGCATATGGCAGAGGAGCCGATGAAGAAGATCTTTATTTATATAGCGCCTTTCACAGACATGGTCACAAAGCACTTTACATGAGAGCATTATACATTCACTCCATACTCTGTGGTGGTAAACTACGTTAGTAGCTTCAGTTTCCCCTGGGGGAGACTGACAGAAGCGCTGTCGCGACTGCACACATCTGCGCCAACGGTCCCTCTGACCACCTCCATGCATTCACACACTCTCATTCATCCTGGCCTATTGTACATGTTTTTGGAGGTAGGGGAAACCGGAGTACCCGGAGGGTACGAATAGGGGACGACGGACGCAAATTAGCCCAAGGCTACAATCCGGTGTGGCTTGTTTACATGCATGAGACCCATGTATGTTCATTAACATGCACTGTCCCGACCAAATAAACCAATAAATAAATAAATAAAATACACTCACACGCCAGTGCACACAGACACTGGAGGCAAGGAGGGTGAAGTGTCTTGCCCAAGGACACAATGACAATGTGCACCTTCAGGAGGCGGAATTTGAACCCCTGACCTTCCAATCATGAGACGACCCACTCTACCATCTGCGCCACCGTCGCCCCCCCATCTCTGGAGACAGGACGTGACTGATGTCGTGTAAATGGAGCCCGAGGCGGCAGGGCAACTTGAAATGCCATTGGGGCTGCTGCAGCAATTCGGTTTTACGGTCAATGCTAACTGGTGCCGCTACCTTGTTAGCTCTGGTTAGCTTTGCACTTACTGCGCTTGTTTCTTCAAGCTTTCAACGCAAGTTTACTTTGGTCAATAAGTGGAAGTACTTCTGCTGATTTCTCACTCCCCCGGACAACGTCTGACACCATGTCTTGGCAGCTGTAAGTGTAAACTATAATTAAGATAATATGAGACTTGTGTACAAGTGCTGGAAGCCATTTATTTTTCCTACTCTGCCAAGCCACAAGTGGGCGCTCAGGGATAGTGCAAACATAGCAGCCATCTTATGATTGGCCGGTGAGGCTAATGTTATTATGGTAGAGTGCTGCAGAGATGGTTGTCCATTTGTAGGTTCTCTCATTTCCTCAGAATAACGCTGGAGCTCTGTTAAAGTGACCATCGGGTTCTTGGCCACTGCCCTAACCAAGGCCCTTCTCCCCTCAGTTTAGACAGGTGTCCAGCTCTAGGAAGAGTCCTGGTGGTATTTACAACTTATGGATGTCACTGTGCTCTTCGGGACCTTTAATGCTGCAACAATTTTTATGTACCCTTCCCCAGGTCTGTGTCTCAATGCAAACATGTTTCAGAGGTCTACTGACCACAGACTTCAGGACTTTTCTGCTCTGACATGCATTTGTCAGCTGTGGGACTTTATTCACCTTATTCCGCCCGTCCACTTTTGCCTCTTTTTTGCCACAGATCAGCACTTCCTTTATCATGGACTTTCCGGTAGGGTGTGAAGTCTGTACAGTAAGTGGAGAACGAGGGAAAATGTCTCTAAAATCTAGAATCTGTACAGTAGATTGATTTGATTAAAATGTCCAATGTTCCTTTGGGCGGCCTGAAAACAGCTTTGTGTCCATAGTAACTGACTTTTTCAGTCCTATGTAAACTAATCGAAGTGAAGGGGCGGGCATGGCAGCACATACTGGAACTTTCAGAATAAGGTGAATAGAGAGGTGTGCGTGTCTTTCCAAATCAAGTTCAATCAGTTTGTAGAAACAGTTGTAGAAACATCTCAAGGACGATCAGTGGTAAAAGGACGCACCTGAGCTCAGTTTTGAGTGTCATAGCAAAGGGTGTCAATGCATGTAATATTTCTGTTTTATTTTTAATACATCTGAAAAACATTCTAAAACCCTTTTTTCACATTGTCATTATGTATTGGTACACATGATGACACCAGGCTGATGGATGCACTTTTTAACTGCATTTTAGATATCAAATCCTCCAAAACTCCAATTTAACCAGGATAAAACTGAAGTTTTAGCCATCTGTCCTAAGGCCCACAGAAAAAAACTTTCACCCAAACTACAGTCACAGGTTATGTGTCCTGTCGATGCGTGCACGTAGATGGTGGCGTGCGCAGCCAGGTCGCGCTATGTGGAACAACGGCTCTAGTGCTGTACTACAGCACCTGTCCGCTGTGCCTGCATGTCTGCTCCGCCCTCTTTTCCCCGCTGAGCGGAGACAGAAGATACACACAGATCTGTTTAACTGATGATACAACTACTTAAAAACTCCTCCTATTTGAGTTCTTTTCATATTATCTGATTTATTTTTCTGTTTGGTTCATAAAAACCTCACCTGAACCTGGCACATTTTCTCCAGGTTGGCTTTACCCAAATCTAAAAGGCTCAAATGGCGCTTGTTTCATAAAACATGCAATGTCTCAGTTTCTAGAGAAAAAAACTGAGATTTTGATCAAAACTAGCCTCAGTTTATCTTTCTCGTGCCTGGAATTAAATGGTTTTCACCTAGCTTAGAGTCTCAACTTTCAAACAAAAGGTGAGAAAGTTATAGCATGTGTCCATATAGCATAGAATACGCTGTGGTGCTACAAATATAATGAAAAATGGTCTAGATTGTTGGCACTCTACAGCTAAATCCCAGAAGCAGCGTGGCACTCAATGTCTTAAAAAGAAGACACATTTTGAACAGCTCTTGTAACATTCTGCACTCCTTTAGAATCAGAATCAGAATCAGAATGGGTTTTATTGCCATGGTTTGAGAACAGGTTCACAAACTAGGAATTTTCTCGGTGCAAACGTGCGACATAGAACATATAACACAGTTAAGATAAAAATAAGCTAAAAAACTTTAAAACTATAAGGCTATTAAGGGCATGCGTGAAAAATATTAAAGGGATACTTCGGGATTTTTGACATAGGGCCTCATTTCCTAGTTATCCAGAGTGTTGTTGATGTCTGGAGATATTTTTTTCTTAAATTCATGCAGTATTTGAAGAGTCTACTTGCGCTAGGCTAGAGCAAGGCTAAAGCATTTCTACGGTAACCGCTAGCCCGCATTAAAAAACAGTCTGGCGCACTCCAGAGTGCACCTGAGGTAAATCACTTATAACGCCAGACTAACGATGTAAATGTCTGTGTTAATAGAATGATTTTTGAAATATAACTGACCTTGCATCACATGAATTATCGCATTTTGAGGGACTATTTTCTCTCAGATCACTCCGCCGCCGCGTTAGCTTACAGCCACGAAGCTGATGCTGCTGAAATATAAGTTATTTTAAATGCAAAATGGTTAAAATTATTCTATTAACACAGACATTTATATCGTTAGTCTGGCGTTATAAGTGATTTACCTCAGGTGCACTGCAGAGTGCGCCAGACTGTTTTTAATGTGGGCTAGCGGTTACCATAGAAATGCTTTAGCCTTGCTCTAGGCTAGCGCAACTAGACTCTTCAAATATAAGAACTGCATGAATTTAAGAAAAAAATATCTCCAGACATCAACAACATTCTGGATAACTAGGAAATGAGGCCCTATGTCAAAAATCCCGAAGTATCCCTTTAAATAAATAAGATAAAATAAAGTGACATATGACATATAGACAACAACAATTTGACATTGAACAACAGTGTGATTGTATTAACAGATGTGTAGGCATATAAAGTGATAAAGTGATTTAGTGATAAGTGATAGCAGTGGGTCTAAGTGTGGACACACCACACAGTGCAGTGCAGATAGAGCTGTGTGATGTTTAACAAAAATGTTGAACGAGCAAAAGATATTACATAATAAATACTGGCAAATTTGAAACATTTCTAACGTGGTGCGCCTAAGTTATGTCCTGATGCACCTAAATTAAAATACTTGGGCGCACCGATGCAACCAAAATGCAAGTCTGGAGCCCTGAAATGATTTATTTCTTCGTTTTATTCTTATATGCTATTTCACATTTTAGCCTTATTTTACCAGCATTTGATTGTTTTTTGCCTTTGCGTTATTGCCTTTTATGGTTTTTTTTATGATCTCCCAGTGTTTCCTCTGAGCGATCCCTCTGCTTTGGAAGTGGGCATTAGCTGTGGCTCAGTGGGCGCTGTTCTCTAGGTGCCTGGATGGCGGTTGGATGTTTCTCTCACACCTCCCTCCTCCGGGCTCCCTGTGTGCAACTGTAGCCGCTGCACAGTTCCGGGTGCAGACAATAGACTGTAAAACTAGGAATGGACTGAGAGAGTGAGGCTTCCCCAATAGCATTTAGTGCAGACTAGCTAAAGCCCCTTCATGCTAGCAGTTTGACTGCATTTTGGGTGCTAGCTCCATTATTTAGAACAGGACAAAAATAAAAATGTAAAAGGATAAAATTAGGACAACGTTACGCATGTTAATACAAACGCATGGTGGTCAGAATGACAAGCCTGTGTTCAATAATGACTTAAAGAGGGGCAAAAAAGTTTCAATGGAAAGTCCAAAGGAGCCAGGAACGTCCGGAGCCAGTTGCCATTTCCTTACGGTTACAGGAAGCAGTAGGCCACAATAAGTTCATTCTTAATTTCATAGTATATGGTGCAGACAGCTCCTCGGATGGTGTTTCCTCATTCAGTTCATCTGTACTCAGCCTTATGTCCATTAGTTTGTGTGTGTGTGTGTGTATGTTGTAGGACTTTAACAGACTACTTAACTAGTCGGCTAGTCGACAACTGTGGCACTAGTCAACATAATTTTAGACGACTCGACCAGTCGTGTGTGTGTGTCTCGCTGCCTAGTTTTAACCATTGACCGTTAAAAGAAGAGACAACTCACTCCTCCCCGTTTACCATAATGACCACGTTTGAGGGAGAAATCATGGCAGATTTACAGACTCCTCCTCCCCAGCTCTGACGAAGCATGTTCCTAAAAAGGGCATAAGGGCGGGATCTTCACTGTAGACTCGGCCCTTGGGTGGCGTGTAGCTCATGCAGCTCCAATGCTAACAGTCTGACCCTCATTACTACGAGATTTTAAAAAATTTCTTTCGAAAACCAGCCTTTCTTTTTTTGTGACTAACCCAGCGTTATCTCAGGAGGAATATGTAGCCATAGAAAGTGTTTAAAAAATAGAAACCAGGCATTAAAGGTGTTTTTAACGTGTCTATAGTCCAATGCTTTTCAATGGGGGCCTAGTGGCTATAGGGAGGTACTACAGCAATGGTGGAGCAATGGCGGCCTCCAGTGTTGTGATCATAAAGCAGAGCAGCCAGCGGCCATTGGTTTCAACATTAATGTCAAGGTGGAACCCTTTCCCGTGTTTCAGTGGGACAATAAACTGTGTTACAATGGCAAAACAAGTAGTGTTAACTTATTGTACTCATATATATGCAGTTTTGCCTGCATCTCTTCTGGACATATTCAGCTGATATGCGCACTGTGACCCCGTCGCGCAGTGCCGCTCTTGACTTTTTCTCTCACACAAACTCATTCACATGGAATCAAGTACGATCTAACACTCCAGGACCAAAAGCTTGTTTGCTTCAGACCTTGGATATACAACGAAGATGAGCAGTAAAGAGATGACGGCAGGAGAAGAGAGGAGTTACAAGACAAACAGAGGAGGTGAGAGTGGAGAGGACGCGACCCTATGCAATATTTCTGGAGGCGCAGGTAAACACATAAACACTGAGCATTGCCCAAAAATTAAGTTAAAACCTAGGAAATGGAAATAAGCCACTATATTGTATTTTAACTCAAAAGCTAAATTTGCTTTCAAGTGAGCCTACATTATTACGGCAGTGTACAGCGGTTAGCGCTCGTGCTTCACAGCTAGAAGGTCCCAGGTTCGATTCCCACCTGGACGGGGCCTTTCTGTGTGGAGTTTGCATGTTCTCCCCGTGTCTGCGTAGGTTTCCTCCGGGTACTCCGGTTTCCCCTACCACTAAAAACATGTACAATAGGCCAGGATGAATGAGAGTGTGTTTGAGAGTGCGCATGGGGGATGACGGATGGAAATTAGCCCAAGGCTACAATCCGGTGTGGCTTGTTCATTAACTTGCGCTGTCCCTACCAAATAAACCAATAAATAAATAAATAAATTACATGACGGATGACTTCGACTATTTTGACAGATAAGTCAACCTTTAAAAATCTATAGTCGTTAAGCCTTAATGTATTGTCATTTACTGTGGGGTATGAAATGTATGAAAAGCACTTTATAAATAAAGTTTGATTGATTGATCAGGATCTCATCTCTCCTGTTTGCAGATGATGTTGTTCTGTTGGCTTCATCAAATCAGGACCTTTAGCACGCTCTGGGGTGGTTTGCAACCAAGTGTGAAGCAGTTGGGATGAGGATCAGCACCTCCAAATCTGAGGCCATGGTTCTCCATCGGAAAAAGGTGGCTTCCCCTCTTCAGGTCGGTGAAGAGTCCTTGCCACAACTGGAGGAGTCCAAGTATCTCGGGGTCATGTTCACAAGTGAGGGAAAGATAGAGTGCGAGATCGATAGACGGATCGGTGTGCCGTTGGCAGTGATGCGGTCACTGTATCGGACTGTTGTGGTGAAGAGGGAGCTGAGTCGGGGGGCAAAGCTCTCGATTTACCAATCGATCTACGTTCCCACCCTCACCTATGGTCATAAGATCTGGGTAATGACCAAAAGGACAAGATCGCGGATACAGGCGGCCGAAATGAGTTTCCTTCGCAGGGTGATAGAGATAGGGTGAGGAGCTCAGTTACCCGGGAGGAGTTAGGAGTAGAGTCGCTGCTCCTTCACGTCGAAAGGAGCCAGCTGAGGTGGCTAGGGCATCTGTTGCAGATGCCTCCTGGTCGCCTCCCTCGGGAGGTGCTCCAGGAATGTCCTATTGGGAGGAGGCCTCGGGGAAGACCCAGGACACGCTAGAGGGACTATCTCTCCGAGCTGGCCTGATGTCGCTTCGGGGTCCTCTCAGAACAGCTGGAGGAGGTGTGCGTGGATCGGGAAGTCTGGACATCTCTGCTCAGACTGTTGCCTCCACGACCTGGCCCCGGATAAAGCGGAAGAAAATGGATAGATGGATGATTGATTAAAATGTAAAGTGCGGTATAGAATGTATTATCATTATTATTATTATTATTATTATTATTATTATTATTATTATTATTATTATTATTATTATTATTATTATCATCATTAATAGGTCTATGAATAGTCACTTTTGGCAAACTGCCATGATCATGGCGCTGAGGGTGATGGAGGCTCGGAGGTCAGAGGCGAAAGGCATCCCAGCATCCTCACTGATTGGCGAAGAGATGTCGGCCATCTTGGATTGTAGCGGAGAAGAAAGATTGATGCGGTGAGTATTTTTAATCGTTTAACAGCCTTTCTTTAGTCACAAAATACTATGAAGCGTAACTCTTCCACATGAGTACGTGTAATGCAGCGCTACGACGGCATGCGTGTATATGCACATGATTTTCTTTTTGCAAAAACAAGTAGTTGCTTTCTGTTGTTGTTGTTGTGTGGAAAACTCACGGACGGAGGCGCACTAGGCCCAAACCCAGATATACAGTATTTGTTTAAGTTGCTTCCACAATACCACTTATTCTCAACATTATAAGGACTGTAATGGTTGTTTCATGGCCTGGTGGTGCCCCGTTTATGTGACTACTAGCCAAATACCATCCAGTCTAGAGAGTGTTAGCTCAAATGCTAACATGTATGTGTTGTTATAGAATTTACGTTAGCTGTTAGCAGAGAGCGTTAGCACTCACTAGGAGCTACTATTGAGTTTATTATGGGATATGCGCCTATTTGTGAGTATTACAAAATAACTTATTAAGCTAACGTCTTGTTAGGGCAGAGCGGAGTCACTTGCAAAACCATTAGACGCTTTGCCTTGTCTGTCTTCCCTTTATGCAACATTGCTGCATCTTTAAACTAATGTTAACGCTTAACTACTTTGAATGGCACTGGTACTAGACTAGTCTCACTGTGTGCATGGCTACATGTTTGTTAGAGTACTGTCACAATACGTGCTATTCTCCTTCTGCTTGTTTATTTTTAGACAACTTCTTTATAAAAACTAGAGACGTGCATTCAATGCCTCATTCAGACATAGTTCTCTTGGCCAACCCCATTATTAGTGTGTAAGTGGTAAATAATACTATTTGAGAATACAATTGAACTTAAAACTGCTAATAAATAAAATTGTGGGCTTGCTAATATAAAAGATAGTCAAACTATAGCTCTATCAAGAGTACTCTTGGGTCAGAATCAGAATAGGTTTTATTGCCAAGGATCACAAACTAGGAATTTTTTCTGGGGCAGACGTGCAACGTGAAACATTGAACACAAAACTTTGTAGAGATGAATAATAAACTACCAAAAATATAAACAATTTAAGGGAATGCATAGACATAAATTAAGATGGTAAAATGAACAACAGTGTAAATTGATAATTTAGATGCATTAAGTATTTGCAGCAGCCGTAGGTTTTCCAGATTGTACAAATAATCCTTGTGTACAAGTCTTTTCATGGTTTAGCACCAAAGTACATCTCTGACATATTAGAGCCGTATGAACCATCTCGGGCCCTGAGAACTTCAGGGAGGGGTCTCCTGGTGGTTCCCAGAGTCAATAATAAACACGGTGAGGCTGCGTTTCAGTTTCATGCAGCTAAAATCTGGAACAGTCTTCATGAGGATGTGAGACAGGCCTCAACTCTGACAATGTTCAAATCCAGGCTGAAAACAGCTCTTTTTACCCGTGCATATGAAAACTGAAAGTATTTATCTGCACTCTTGACTTTTACTGTAATTGATTAACTTTGTGTTGTTGTTTTATTGATTGATTTTAACTGTTTTCTTGTAATTTTTTCTGCAACTGTGAAGCACTTTGAATTGCCTCGTGTATGAATTGTGCTCTACAAATAAACTTGCCTTGCCTTGCCTTGCCTTTATAAATAATCCGAAAGTACTGAATGACAATTTCCCCTGACAAATGTGTTTCAAATATTTGTCTTGTTTAAAATGTCTGTTTTGTAGGTGACACACGGTATGTTTGGTGCAAACCGGAAGAAGTTTTTGGAGGGAGGTGTAGAGAGCGATTATACAGATGACACCAGCCTCTACTACAGTCAGCCGTCCATGTTCCCTCCCCACCGCGGTGATAAAGATGTAAGCTAATGAAACACAGAAAAACATTCCATCTAATGCATCACCTGAAGTTGAATTGTATCATGTGTAAAGATGTAAGTTCAATTTCAAAAATAATAGGTCATCTCTACTTAAGATACAGCACTGGATAATAGATTTGGACCTATAGATTTTGTTTCACTGGCCCTCATTTATCAAAAATACATGCTGTGAAACTGGCCCTCATTTATCAAAATTACATACTGTGAAATCGGAGCATATGTGAGGTGTACAAAAAATCCCGGCCTGTTTTGGCATTTATCAATCTGGACGTGAGCGCACGGTTCACTCAAATCCTACACAAAGTCAGGAGGTGGTGTACATTATACACCAATTTTAACTAAACACTAAACAGCACTGGAAAACAGTTTTTAACAGCATGAATTGCATTGCCACATTGCATATGATCCTCATTGGTGATTTAAACATGAAACAAGGCTACAGCGTTAATATTTATGCACAGACTTTGATTCAGTGTTGCGTGATGCATCGACATGCTCCTCCACGCCACGGGCCCAAGCGCAGAGGCTACAGTGGGAGGAAAATGTATGTGAACGCTTTGGAATTTGTCACATTTCTGCCGAAATTTGTCATAAAATATGGTCTGATCTCCATCAAAATCATAAGAATGAATTTACTGTGTCTGCTTAAACTAATACCACCTAAACAATTACATGTTATCATATTTTTAATGGTTATAACATTCACAGGACAGGGAGGTAAAAGTAAGTGAACCCAGGAATCTCGCTGAAATGCAACAGTTTTGTAAAGAGGAATAGTCCCAAGATTCATCCTGATCGTTGTGGGCGTCTTATCTGCAACTACAGGAAAGCAGTTATTGCTACAAAAGAAGGGTCAGCAGCCATTTAATACAGAGGTTCACTTACTTATTCCACGCTGTTGAGAAAATGTCTCAGGTTTCCCTGCTAAATATCTTGATGAATATCAATTGATGATTGCTATCATCAATTTTTCCATTGATGATAGCACGTTGTCCAGGCCCTGAGGCCTCAGGGCAGCCTCACACCATGATGCTCCCTGCACCATACAGGATTGAGGATAAGGTTTTGATGTTGATGTGCCGTTCCATTTTTCCTCCACAAAATGCTCTTGGATACTCCACATGACTACTGGCAAAATATTCTGTGGACTGATTTAACCCAAAGTTGAATGGCCATTAAAAATATGATAACATATATATGTTTGGGTGGTATTAGTTTAAGCGGACGCTGTTTAATCATTCCTGTGATTTTGATGAACATCAGACCACATTTTTTGACCAATTTAAGCAGAAATGTGAGAATTTCCAAAGCGTTCACATACATTTACCTCCTAGCTGTGACAATTGACCCGTTGAGCATCTTCTTCTGGTCTGGTTTGGGCTGGTATGTTAGCCCAGATCATAAACACTAGAACCTGGGCAGCGGGCCACTGGGTCGTTCATGGTGTTTTTTGTATTTTTGTTTTTTAAAACAAAAGACCACTGTAGCCATAGTGCAAACTTTGTGAGGCTGGCTTCCCCGCCTCACGCGCCCCGCTGCCGTGAACACGGATCAGAGTCTGAGCGAGGGCCTGGTCCGTGTTCTGGCTTTTCAGCGCAGAGTCTGTGGATCATATTCAGGGCTCGCGAGTAGCCCAGGCGTCAAACAAATCCTTCGACAGTACCACAGCTTTCTTCGGTCCAGACGGGTTCGTCATGTTTCGGTCGGCTGCCAACACCTGTTCCCTCCCGGAGGAAAGCTCTGCTCAGGCTGAGAGACACGTAGTCCTGCCCCGGCTCCAGCGCTACAGGTTATTTCATACAGATAACTTTTTATTTTTCAATTTTTTATGTAGTAAATGTGATCTTGGATTGGCTATAAAGTTAAAGTGGGTTACTGACAGATTCTATAATCTTCCTAATGCGTAAAAAAATAGATTTGTTGTGTTAAGAACTATTATTTATCATTTCCTGGTTGGAGAAATGTTATTATTTTTCCGCGTTTCATTCGTTCGTGCCGGAAAACCCTTGAGTGAGGCCTCCTCATACATTAATATTTTTTGGGTTTCATTCAAATTACGCTGGTTTTTGCCCCTGCATTTACCATCAGCTGCTCGTGCGTACTGCAGGATTGGAGCGGTAAGCACAGGTTCATAAATGCCACGAGCCCTCTTGTGTATATCGCAGTACACTAAAATATACACAATTTTTGTACGCAATGTTGATAAATGAGGGCCACTGCCTCTGATGTAGTGATATACAGTGCCTCTCGAAAGTACTAATGCACCTTGAACTATTGCACATTTTGTCATGTTTACAACCATAAACGTAAAGATTTTATTTTTAATGTTTTACTGAAAGTTCACACACAAGTAACAGACAACTGTGAAGTGAAAGCAAAATGATACATGATTCTGTTATTTTTCAAAAAATAGAAAAGTGAAAAGTGGGGCGTGCAAAAGTATTTATACAGGATTTTCTGAGTGCATTAAATTGCCTTTATAACATTCCTAATGACTGCAGAATGTTCACACCTTGCCCTAACCATTAAATAGAGGCCACCTGTGTGTAATCTACTCTCAGTATAATTACAGCTGTTCTGTGAGGGCCTCAGAGCTATGGTCAGAGTATATTGGTCACTAAACAACATCATGAAGGCCAAGGAGCACACCAGAGAGGTCAGGGATAAAGCTGTGGAGAAGTTTAAAGCAGCGTTAAGTTATACAAAGATTTCCCAAGATTTGAACATCTCACGGAGCACTGTTCAATCCATCATTCAGAAATGGAAAGAGTATAGCACCACTGCGAACTTACCAAGACACGGGCGTCCACCTAAAATAACAGACTGAACAAGGAGAGCACTGGTCAGAAATGCAACCAAGTGCCCCAAGATAACTCTGGAGGACGTACTGCCGCTGAGCTGGGGGAATCTGTACATTAGTTGGTTGGTTGGTTTATTTGGTAGGGACAGTGCAAGTTAATGAACAAGCCACACCGGATTGTAGCCTTGGGCTAATTTCCATCCGTCGTCCCCCATGCGCACTCTCAAACACACTCTCATTCATCCTGGCCTATTGTACATGTTTTTAGTGGTAGGGAAAACCGGAGTACCCGGAGGAAACCTGCGCAGACACGGGGAGAACATGCAAACTCCACACAGAAAGGCCCTGTCCTTATGGGACAACTATAAGTTGTACTCTACACAAATCTGGCCTTCATGGACGAGTTGCAAGAAGAAAGCCATTATTGAAAGGAGGCCATAAGAAATCCTGTTTGAAGTTTGCTAGAAGTCATATGGAGGACACAGCTACCATGTGGAAGAAGCTGCTTTGGTCAGATGAGACAAAAATGTAACTTTTTTTGAGGATCGGGCTTCTGGCTTGACTCCCGAGACCAGCCAGAAGCCCGACCCTCACTTTGGACCCGGACCCCGCGCAGCCCTCACAGCCTCCCCCCTCCCAGCGCCAACCGCGGCCCAGGAGTCTGCCGCCCCCGTCGCCCAACTTTGCAACTTCCAATGGCGATGGGACAAGAAAGAGCTCGTCCGACTGACGACTGCGTTATGTATGGAATTACATAACGTAATTCCATACATAACGCAGTCGTTATGTATGGAACGTTTTGGAATTAATGCAAAACGTTATGTATGGAGCAAACCTAACACTGCTCATCGTCCTGAGTGCACCATCCCCAGTGTCAAATATGGTGGGGGGAGCATCATGCTATGGGGCTGCTTTTCCTCAGCGGGGACTGGGAAGATTGTAAGAATAGTTGGGAAGATGGATGGAGCCAAATACAGAGACATTTTGCAGGAAAACCTGCTGGAGTCAGCAAGAGAATTGAGGCTGGGGCGGAGATTCACCTTCCAGCAGGACAATGACCCTAAACACAAAGCTAAATCTACAATGGAATGGTTTAAAAACAAACATATTAATGTGTTAGAATGGCCCAGTCAAAGTCCTGACCTAAATCCTATTGAGAATCTGTGGAAAGACCTGAAAACTGCTGTTCACAAACGCTCTCCTTCTAATTTGACAGAGCTTGAGTTGTTTTGTAAAGAGGAATGGGCTAAAATGTCAGTCTCTAGATGTGCAAATCTTGTAGCGTCATACCCCAAAATACTTGCTGCTGTTATTGCAGAAAAAGGGGGTTCCACAAAGTATTAATTCATGCTGTATGAATACTTGTGCACGCCCCACTTTTCGGTTTTCTATTTTTTGAAAAGTAACAGAATCATGTATCATTTTGCTTTCACTTCACAGTTGTCTGTTACTTGTGTGTGAACTTTCAGTAAAAAAATCAAAATAAAATCTTTACGTTTAGGGTTGTAAACATGACAAAATGTGCAAAAGTTCAAGGTGTATTAGTACTTTCGCAAGGCACTGTATTTAATCTTATCACTGTAAATCAACCAAAATATCTTTTGCATGCAATGCATTTTTAAAGCCATGATGCTATACAATCTGAAGTACTAAAAAGATATACTCACCAAAATGATAATTGTACGTTGTCCTTTTTCAGATGCTGGCATCTTCTTCGTCATCCTCAACGGGTCAATTGTCACAGCTAGGAGCCAGCTTATATGGCCCACAAAGTAAGAAAGACTTTTGTCATTGGATTTTTTCCATTTTTATTATAATTTTACTTTTTAATTTTATGGGCTTAACACACAGGACGTGATGTTTCTCCTTCTCCTTTCATTTCTTATGCAACTTTCACACACAAATACTACAAATGGGGCGACGGTGGCGCAGATGGTAGAGCGGGTCGTCTCATGATCGGAAGGTCAGGGGTTTGAATCCCGCCTCCTGAAGGTGCACATTGTCGTTGTGTCCTTGGGCAAGACACTTCACCCTCCTTGCCTCCAGTGTCTGTGTACACTGGTGTATGAATGAGAGAGTGAATTGGTGAGTGGATCCTTGCTCTAAAGCGCTATGAGTGCCTAATGAAGGTGAAAAAGCGCTATATAAGTTGAGACCATTTACCATTTACCAAATTTCCAGGCAAGGCAAGTTTATTTGTAGAGCACAATTCATACACAAGGCAATTCAAAGTGATTCACAGTTGCATAAAATTACAAGAAAACAGATCAAATCAATCAATAAAATATCAACATAAAGTTAATCAGTTACAGTAAAAGGCAAGAGTGCAGATAAAATACTTTCAGTTTTCATATGCACGGGTAAAAAGAGCTGTTTTCAGCCTGGATTTGAACATTGTCAGAGTTGAGGCCTGTCTCACATCCTCATGAAGACTGTTCCAGATTTTAGCTGCATGAAACTGAAACGCAGCCTCACCGTGTTTATTGACTCTGGGAACCACCAGGAGACCCCTCCCTGAAGTTCTCAGCCCGAGATGGTTCATACGGCTCTAACATGTCAGAGATGTACTTTGGTGCTAAACCATGAAAAGACTTGTACACAAGCAGAGCTGTTTTAAATTCTAGTCTCTGAGTGACAGGAAGCCAAAAGTTTTGGAATTTTATAAGTCATGAAAAAGTTTGGGCATTCTAAGAAATTAAAATATAATGATAATTGAATATAAATTGAGTAAATCAAATATACATCGAGAACCACTGCATACTTTATTCAGGCAGAGGTTAGGCTTATAGCGGCCACATGCCCCTGCCATAGTCCCTGAACATAGCTCGTCTCCGGGAGGTCTCTGCACAACAGCTAATGCAAGCTAAAAAGATGATGATAATGCGTCACTTGAAAAACACAAGACCAGAGGATGCAGAGTTCCTCAGGATGGTGACTGACGTACTACAGTGGAATAAAGATGCGTGGATGTGGAGATGGACTTTTCCTCAGAGGAGTAAAGAGAGGGAACCTTGTGAACATGGTACACATTTTTCTACGCTCTTGCATGTCTAAAGTAAATGAATTAATTGGCTACACTAGTAGGGGTGTAACGGTACACGTAAAGTCCATTCATCCATCCATCCATCCATTTTCTTCCACTTGTCCATTGCCGGGTCGTGGGGGCAGCCGTTGGAGCTGTCCATATCACATTGCACCAGCCCGTAATGTAAAGTATTGAACCGTTTTGGTTCAGCCCATTCAGTTCGATCCACTTACAGTGAGGAAGATAAGTATTTGAACACCCTGCTATTTTGCAAGTTCTCCCACTTAGAAATCATGGAGGGGTCTGAAATTGTCATCGTAGGTGCATGTCCACTGTGAGAGACATAATCTAAAAAAAAAAATCCAGAAATCGCAATGTATGATTTTTTAACTATTTATTTGTATGATACAGCTGCAAATAAGTATTTGAACACCTGTCTATCAGCTAGAATTCTGACCCTCAAAGACCTGTTAGTCTGCCTTTAAAATGTCCACCTCCACTCCATTTATTATCCTACATTTAGATGCACCTGTTTGAGGTCGTTAGCTGCATAAAGACACCTGTCCACCCCATACAATCAGTAAGAATCCAACTACTAACATGGCCAAGACCAAAGAGCTGTCCGAAGACACTAGAGACAAAATTGTACACCTCCACAAGGTGGGAAAGGGCTACGGGGAAATTGCCAAGCAGCTTGGTGAAAAAAGGTCCACTGTTGGAGCAATCATTAGAAAATGGAAGAAGCTAAACATGACTGTCAATCTCCCTCGGACTGGGGCTCCATGCAAGATCTCACCTCGTGGGGTCTCAATGATCCTAAGAAAGGTGAGAAATCAGCCCAGAACTACACGGGGAGAGCTGGTCAATGACCTGAAAAGAGCTGGGACCACCGTTTCCAAGGTTACTGTTGGTAATACACTAAGATGTCATGGTTTGAAATCATGCATGGCACGGAAGGTTCCCCTGCTTAAACCAGCACATGTCAAGGCCCGTCTTAAGTTTGCCAATGACCATTTGGATGATCCAGAGGAGTCATGGGAGAAAGTCATGTGGTCAGATGGGACCAAAATGGAACGTTTTGGTCATAATTCCACTAAACGTGTTTGGAGGAAGAAGAATGATGAGTACCATCCCAAGAACACCATCCCTACTGTGAAGCATGGGGGTGGTAGCATCATGCTTTGGGGGTGTTTTTCTGCACATGGGACAGGGCGACTGCACTGTATTAAGGAGAGGATGACCGGGGCCATGTATTGCGAGATTTTGGGGAACAACCTCCTTCCCTCAGTTAGAGCATTGAAGATGGGTCGAGGCTGGGTCTTCCAACATGACAATGACCCGAAGCACACAGCCAGGATAACCAAGGAGTGGCTCTGTAAGAAGCATATCAAGGTTCTGGCGTGGCCTAGCCAGTCTCCAGACCTAAACCCAATAGAGAATCTTTGGAGGGAGCTCAAACTCCGTGTTTCTCAGCGACAGCCCAGAAACCTGACTGATCTAGAGAAGATCTGTGTGGAGGAGTGGGCCAAAATCCCTCCTGCAGTGTGTGCAAACCTGGTGAAAAACTACAGGAAACGTTTGACCTCTGTAATTGCAAACAAAGGCTACTGTACCAAATATTAACATTGATTTTCTCAGGTGTTCAAATACTTATTTGCAGCTGTATCATACAAATAAATAGTTAAAAAATCATACATTGTGATTTCTGGATTTTTTTTTTTAGATTATGTCTCTCACAGTGGACATGCACCTACGATGACAATTTCAGACCCCTCCATGATTTCTAAGTGGGAGAACTTGCAAAATAGCAGGGTGTTCAAATACTTATTTTCCTCACTGTATGTACTGCTTTGGTATAGTTTTGGGCCATTTATTTAGTAGCGCAAGTTTAAGTGCAGCGGAACTAATATTTCACACGTTTAATACGTACACTGTTGAGTAATGCACTGCTATTGGGCCATGATTTTATAAGATTTTCGATTTGAAGTTCCCGCTTTTAAAAAGAGAACGTTACATTACAACAACAAAAAATGACATGAAAATTAACTAATTATTTAGATTGTGTTTTTTAACATATGCATTTTTGTCCTTGTATCACCTGTAACGATAATTTTATATTTTACATCGATTCACATTTTAAGCTGTTTAAAGCAATTTGAAACCGATTTTCAATAAATCGTTACATCCCTATAAAATACATAATAATACATTTGAAACTCATTTTAAAATCCGTTAGTTGCAGGTACAACAGCAGCATATTCGCCTTATCAAAAGAAAAGGAATGGAACAGACCGAGCAATATTAAGGGTTACAACTTAATCAACTCCCTGTGGCACAAGGCACAAAATAATTCCTGTACACATTTCTTGGCACAAGGAAGTCTGTATCTCTGCCCTGACGGAAGGAGTTCAAAGTGGTGGGCCAGCGGATGGCTATCGTCATCAATGAGCTTATGACTGAGACGATGCACTGCTTTACTGTGATGTTGAGACAAATTAGTTTGCAGTTGGCCTGTGATTTTACTTCTCTATTTAACAACTCTGCCAATTTTAGCTTTGTTTTTGACAGTTAATTGGCCAAAAAAAGAAACCATGTTACAGTTTATTGCCATGCTGCTGTAGTGTCTGTTACTTTTCAAAAAAATATCAATAAAAACAGCCATAAAACACAAGCAGGCTAGCTAGCAAACCCCGGGTCGTGTCGACCACTTCGACCACAAGATTTTTTTATTTGCCAAACCGTTTATGAATGATTTGAAATTATATTTCTCTCATCCTTCATTGTGGAACAGGGGGATGGGGAGGGCAGGGAAGGCAGGGAGTTCTGCTTCCTGATGGCCTGGTGTATGAAACTGTTCTTCAGTCGACTGGACCTGGCCCGTGGATTCCGCAGTCTCCTCCCTGAATGCATTACCTTGAAGAGACCGTGTGATGGGTGCGTAGGGTCCCTGGTGATTCTTTGCGGGTGAGACAGGGGGAGTACATGTCCTTAATAGAGGGGAGAGGGGCTCCACAGATCTTCTCCGCTGCTCTCACGATGCGCTGGAGGCTCCTTTGGCAGGAGGCAGTGCTGGCGCCGTGTCACAGAGTGATGGAGCTGGTCAGGATGCTCTCTATAGTCCCTCTGTAGAAGTTGCACATAACAGAGGCTGGGACTCTGGCTCTTCTTAACTTGCGGAGAAAGTAGAGACGCTGATTACTTTTCTTGACCAGTGATGTAGTGTGCATGGTCCAGGAGAGATTCTCTGTGATACACCCAGGAACTTAGTGCTGGTCACCCTCTCCACTGCAGCACCGTTGATTGTTAGAGGAGCATGCTGGACCCGCCCTCTCCGAAAGTCCACAACAATCTTTTGTCTTCTCCACATTTAGAGAGAGATTGTTCTGTGTGCACCACATGGCCAGACTGCTCACCTCACTCCTGTAGTTTGACTCGTCTCTGTTGTTGATGAGACCCACCACTAGGGATGTCCTGATCAGGTTTTTTTTTGCCTCAGAGTCATTTGATTTGAGAATTGCCCGATACCGAGTCCCAATCCGATACCTTATATACTGTATATATATGTTTTAAATTAAGAAAAAACTATAGTATTTAACTTGTTTTCATTCATGGTTTTGGATATAGAGAGTAACTCTACTTAGTCTGTTTTTCTCAAGTAAGAAAGACTATTAGATCTAAAATCCCATTCGTTATTAAATGTGTTTGTTGATTGGCAATGAAACATAACTTGCAGTACAGAAAAAAACACAGCAGGAATTTGGCCAAACAGTTAAATAACACAATATGTTTGGCCAAAAGCTAAATGCCATGTTAACTTGATTACAGTCTCTTTAAATGAAGATAGGGTGACCACATTTCCCGGACCAAGCCTGAAAACCGGGACGGGGTCCACCGAGCTGTGCACGTGCGCCGTTCACCATGGTGTAACGTGTGTCATCTACTGTAGGCGTGTACAGTGTAGCATGCGTGTATTTTACTAAAGGCTTAAAACAACCAGAGGAGTGAAAACAAGTGCTTCTTCCTCAATTCACCTACGTCTTTCAGCGTATTTGCGCACGTATGAGCGCAGCGGGCCAGGCTCTCGTCTCTGTCCGTCACAGACTTAAATATCTCTGCAGAAATGAGAGGAGGGTTTCTCTGCTCAGCACGGGTCTGAGTAGCCACTGTTCAATCACCACTGTACAGATCGTCATTAAAAGTTTTATAAGCCGCGATGAGAACAAGTGTGGACAAATGCTGTCATCTGGTGGGAGTTATGGAATCATTCAGAGGAGCCAAGCTGTAATAAAACAGAAAAGAAACCGCTAAATACAACTATGAAGGTAAGCTACATGCACATTTTATGCTAACACCAGCTAAAGCTCCGCTAAATGCTAATATCGGCAAAATCCCCTTTTAGCACAGTGGTATGATGTTGTGAAATATGAAATCCGTATGACGCCCCCGGTGACTTGTCAGTTTTTCAGAGGATGAACTCTCTGGATTTGTAGGTCTCAAATACTGCTCAAAAGCCTTAAGCTCTAATGCTAACTGATTGTTTACTTTTAAAACAGATCTTTTGTTCATAGCTAGCAAAGAGCTTTGGCAGTAAAAATCCGCTGAAATCCACAAAAACATGTCAAAGATGTACAAAAACATCTTGTAAAACAATGTGGATCATAAAAACTGCAGATGCAGTTCGCAGAAAAGGGTAGAAACGTGGCCTTGTCAAGAGCGAGAGAAGCCGCAGCTTGGTAACTTGTACAGATGTAACCCTGTCTCTGTGATGGCGAGGACCCCATCAAATGTCTCTGCGTCGTGTTATGATTTCTACTGGACTGGGGCCAGCAGTGTAGACAGGGAAAGCTAGGACTCGGTATGATGGTTGAGGCTGAACAGATGCTCCTCATTTATTTCCCTTGTAAAACACAAATAGAACTGCCTCAATTACAATATAATAACAAAATGACCTCACAAAAGGTACAAAAAATAAAATGTATGTCAGTTACAAATTAAGATATTTGCCACAGCTCGGTGCGGTTGTTCGTGTATGCGCACGCGCAGCTGTCATATGAGCAGCTGCATTTGTCGCGGTAAAATGGTGAGAAAAGGCTGTATTTACAACGTGTGTCAGTGCCGCTGTGTTTACCTCCTGATGAATGAACCGAGCAGCAGCGGCTGATCAGGCTAATCTCTTCGGCCGTCTCACACTCTCCCCTGCCGCCTACCGCCCATCTTCCCGGCCGACTCGCGCTCGTCTCCCCAGCCGCCTCACGCTTGTCTCTGGTATAACTTCACGGTGGGCGGCCTGTGCTTCTTCCGTGCTGTGTCCGAGTCTCATTTCTTTGCTACTGTACCCTGGTTTCGCATAAGGCTTTTATCTGACAGATATTCAATTCAATTTCAATTCAACTTTATTACGGACTCGAGGTCCAAAGAGACGGGGGGACTTAGTATAACAAACAACACCAAAAATAAAAACATTTACACAGTCACTTTAAAAAGACGGCTATATCAGTGCCTCCACATCCTCGACTGATGGCAAATGGCACTACAGGTGACATCAACCAGTGAACCAATTACTGTATTCACCGACTTATTCAAACGGCATATAAAACGGTACATAAGCATCCACAGTGTAGCTTACAGCGTGTTTATTCCAGCAGTGACAAACATCTAACTCGCACTGGTCCATCTCGGCCTCCTAAGAAGCACACAACATTATAGGCCACCTGCAACCTTTGCAAAGTTTCTTTTTATAGTTCGACCAAAGGTGCGCTGTGTACAGAGGTGTACAATATGATTTGAACAACATTATTTTCACTTTTGTACAAAATCCAAATTTACGCGCCAGCGTGTTTGCCTGGACACACAATGTTCTGCATTGTGTGTTTATGTCGGCATCATCAGACAAGTCCTCTGTAAATATATGCCCAAGATATTTTATTTTGTTTGTAACATGAAGCGTTATATTTGACAAATAAAAATCAGGAAATGTTGTCTTCTTATCCTCCTTGGCTCTACAGATCATAACCAAACTTTTCACTGCATTATATTTGATGTCATGCTCCAGGCCGTAGCTTGAACAAATGTTAAGTAACTGTTGCAGCCCAGCAGTGCTTGGACTGAACACAACTAGATCATCTGCATACAACAAATGATTTAACACAAGGTTACCGGCTTTACATCTAGAATTACAAGCCTTAAGTCTTGTTGACAGTTCATCGGGATACAAGTTAAAGAGAATTGGGGATAGTATTCCCCCCTGTCTGACCCCATTGCTTAAATGCTCCATTTAAGGTCACACCCGCAGCAGATAAATGCTGCAGGTGTGATTTTGGTGCACGTTCGTGTTAAGTGCTTTTTTGCAGTCTGTATTTGCAGAATCAGGGCCACTGCTACCAATTTTTGTGCCCCAAGCAGAAATGTTTGGCACCGAGCGATGCCCATGCGTGAAGTCTCCTCATCTTTGACCCACCTGTTCTTATTGAATACGACAGCATTTCTGGTCCAACTGCATAAATAAAACAGCGGCGCAAATACTGTACTATGCCAGTCAATCACAATGGCCTCAATGTGTTGCCCCTCGAAGCACTTGATGCCCGACGCACAGCTTTAAATATACAACGTACTGTTGTATACTTTATTGTCCCCGTAGGAAATGTAGTTATTTAAATGACAACAACAATAAAGTGATCGATTGACTGATGCAGCGGCACTAGAGCGGTGTATATTGCTGCTGCTGGTTGCATCTTGTATGTTGGATTTCACCTCATTGGAAGATAATATTTTTGAAAGTTCTTTATGGATACAAGAAGTTTCCTTATCAAGCCAAATAGTTCAAAGACATATCTGTGATGTAATCTTGCGAATGACGGTTGAGCAGGTGTTTGTATAACCAGTAGGTTGGCTGTTCAAATCCCGGCACCTGCTGGTGTTTACTGTTGTGTCCTTGGGCAAGACAACCCGCTTTGTCCCCAGGGCCTGTATATACTTGTGTATGAATGAGGGTGAATGGGGGAAAGGTTTCCATGCAAAGCGCTGCAAGTGCCCAACAGAAGTAAAAAAAAATAAATAAAAATCCTTTAGGTGGCCATCTACCATTTATCTAATTTGCTACCACACATTATTAAACTGTTCTTTTGTCTGTTCAGGTGCATTGGGTTTTCCTATACGTGGTATGAACACTGGTGCTACACCTCAGCTTAGCCGAAGTGGGTTGAACCAATCTGCTAGCCAGCTTTCCAGTCATGCCAGTACACCAAACTCTGGCACAATGCACACGCCACCTTCTCCAAGCAGGTACACACGCAGAAGAAGTTTTTTGTGGAGTACCCTTGTCGTACCCAATGCTGTACAATCTGCTTTTTGTTTTGCAGGGGTATTTTACCAATGAGCAGAGGAAATGCCTTGAACCATAGTCAGCAGGTAGGAGGTCCAACAGGGCAGTCTGGTGGGATTGGAACAGGAGGAGAAAGAAGTGGAAGGAGTGGCAGTATGGGGAGCCCTAGCCGGTCTTCACCCAGCATCATTGGCATGCCCAAGCAGCAACAGGCACGACAACCGTTTACGATAAACAGGTAACCAACAAATATAAATAACTGAAAAATGTAATAGTCAGGGGTTAAAGTGTTCCGGCACCATCAGAATAGTATTTATTACCATGGTTTGAAAACAGGTTCACAAACTAGGAATTTTTCTTGTTAAAATCATGCAACACAAAAGATTAAAATAAAAAATAAAGGTAAAATATGATAAGACGACAACAATTGACATAGAACAACAGTGGGATTGTATTCACAGATGTGCAGGTGGATTAAGTAATGGCATGCCCCGCTTTTTAGTTTTTTTGAATGTATATGATTAATCACTGTTTCTAACTAATTGGTTGGGCCCAGGTTTAAGTTCTCCGTTTGAATTGACATAAATCCATTGTAGCTACAATTAGGTTAAATAGAGAGAGAGAGCAGACAGATACAGGTAACACACGGTGCACACGCGCCGTTCCTACTCGTGAGTTTATTGTTTTTTACAACAATCTTCAAGCACACCCTTCAATACCGTCTATCTTTGTCTGATTATGCAAGTTAAAATGCGCATTATCACTTCTAAAGTGGCAGTCAAAGAAAAAAAAAAAGCCTTTTAGTGACCCAGCAGCTGTATGGGTTGTTAGTATGGCGCCTTTACTTTCCATCACAGTGGCTCCAGGGTCAATAGTTTTTGGAACGTCTGGTAGGTTTTCACTAATGAAGGACCCTCTCACCAGAAAGACCTACAAAACAATTGATCCTGGAGCGTTCCAAAGGCAAGTGTGATGGAAAGTAAAGCCATTGAGTCACAAAAGGTCAATTACGCACAAATATCAAGTTTTTATTTTCGCGTAAAAAGTTGCATAATGCACCTTTTAAAGGAACAGGCCACCGTTTTTCCATACTGAGATCTGTTCTTACCTGAGCTTAGACAAGTTGATACGCACCTGTCTGGTCTTTGTGCCCGTGGAAGAGCGTGGTCGCTTCCAACTTCACCCCCATTTGGAGCTATAGGAATATGCAGGGAGAGGCCAAATGCTAACAACATCTTTGGTCGTTTTGCATGACTGAGGGCACACACAAAGACCAGACAAGTACGTATCAACTCATCTAAGCTCAGGTAAGAACATATCTCAGTATGTAAAAACGGTGGCCCGTTCGTTTAAGCCCTCTCTAAGCGAAGAACTAAGGAGACGTCCCACAGTAGTTCTCATTTTAACATGAGCAGTACAGGAGTAGTAGCACGTCTCTTGTGAGAAATGTAGGCATGTGGATTTGTTTCAGGCGTCAAACATGACTCTCTGTGATTTAGCCTAACTAAAGCATACTCCTTTTTTTTAATATTGATACTAATTAATGCTATGGAGATGATGTTATACCGCGCATTTCGTACACAAGGCAACTCAATGTGCCTAAAAAACTCTCGGGGGTGGCCCCCCAGCCCGTACCCCCCGTTTTAAGATTATTTTCTTGATTTAGTCATTGCATTAACCCCTTATACCACACTGAAAGTGTACTTTCAACAATTTATTATCACCTTCAGACTTTTCTATGAATTGCTATTTTTAATAGCCCATCATTGCAAATGAGCTTATGAATAAACCCATTATATGACAATTAATTGAATGTAAGAAGTTCAGGCTCAGATTTTTTTTTCTTCAACTTCTAAGTCTGGACGTAGACTGTGATGTGATAATTTTGTCAAGATTAGCAAGAACACAGACATCAGTTTCACTTTATTCGGGAGTCATAGCCCATGTTTAAAACATCTTTTTACCTCAACTCACATTTTATCTATAATTGTGAATATTATGCTTTGTTTTTGGCCAGTATGTCGGGGTTCGGGGTGAACAGGAATCCAGGCTTTAACATGAACAACTCCTTGTCCAACAACATCTTCAATGGCACAGGTACATTTTGTCTTTTCCCATTTGTGAGGCTTTCAAATGTTTGCGCAAAATAAACAACATAATTATTTAATTTTTGACTAGATGGCAGCGAAAATGTGACGGGGCTGGACTTGTCAGATTTCCCTGCTTTAGCAGACAGGAGTCGAAGAGATGGTAGTTCAAATCCAACCCCACTGCTCAACCCGCTGGCCGGTCGGGCTCCCTATGGTGATTAAACCATCACATTTGAGTTCAAGTGCATATGACTGGTTAGATGGCCCATTTTTACTAAAACAGCCATCAACAAAGTTTAAATGAAAATAAATAATAATAATCATAATAATACATTTGTCTCCCTCAATCTTAGACTATGGTATTATTGCTATTTGCTACTTCCTTTACAGTGGGGAAAAAAAGTATTTAGTCAACCAACAATTGTGCAAGTTCTCCCACTTAAAAAGATGAGAGAGGCCTGTAATTTTCATCATAGGTAAACCTCAACTATGAGAGACAAAATGAGAAAAAAAATCCAGAAAATCACATTGTCTGATTTTTTTAATGAATTTATTTGCAAATTATGGTGGAAAATAAGTATTTGGTCAATAACAAAAGTTCATCTCAATACTTTGTTATATACCCTTTGTTGGCAATGACAGAGGTCAAACGTTTCCTGTAAGTCTTCACAAGGTTTTCACACACTGTTGCTGGTATTTTGGCCCATTCCTCCATGCAGATCTCCTCTAGAGCAGTGATGTTTTGGAGCAGGCGCTGGGCAACACAGACTTTCCACTCCCTCCAAAGATTTTCTATGGGGTTGAGATCTGGAGACTGGCTAGGCCACTCCAGGACCTTGAAATGCTTCTGACGAAGCCACCCCTTCGTTGCCCGGGCGGTGTATTTGGGATCATTGTCATGCTGAAAGACCCAGCCACGTTTAATTTTCAATGTCCTTGCTAATGGAAGGAGGTTTTCACTCAAAATCTCACGATACATGGCTCCATTCATTCTTTCCTTTACACGGATCAGTCGTCCTGGTCCCTTTGCAGAAAAACAGCCCCAACGCATGATGTTTCCACCCCCATGCTTCACAGTAGGTATGGTGTTCTTTCTTTCTCCTCCAAACACGACCAGTTGAGTTTTTACCAAAAAGTTCCATTTTGGTTTGATCTGACCATATGACATTCTCCCAGTCCTCTTCTGGATCATCCAGATGCTCTCTAGCAAACTTCAGACAGGCCCGGACATGTACTGGCTTAAGCAGGGGGACACGTCTGGCACTGCAGGAATTGAGTCCCTGGCGGCGTAGTGTGTTACTGACGGTAGCCTTTGTTACTTTGGTCCCAGCTCTCTGCAGGTCATTCACTAGGTCCCCCCGTGTGGTTCTGGGATTTTTGCTCACCGTTCTTGTGATCATTTTGACCCCACGGGGTGAGATCTTGTGTGGAGCCCCAGATCGAGGGAGATTATCAGTGGTCTTGTATGTCTTCCATTTTCTAATAATTGCTCCCACAGTTGATTTCTTCACACCAAGCTGCTTACCAATTGCAGATTCAGTCCTCCCAGCCTGGTGCAGGTCTACAATTTTGTTTCTGGTGTCTTTCGACAGCTCTTTGGTCTTGACCATAGTGGAGTTTGGAGTGTGACTGTTTGAGGTTGTGGACAGGTGTCTTTTATACTGATAACAAGTTCAAACAGGGGCCATTAATACAGGTAATGAGTGGAGGACAGAGGAGCCTCTTAAAGAAGAAGTTACAGGTCTGGGAGAGCCAGAAATCTTGTTTGTTTGTAGGTGACAAAATACTTATTTTCCACCATAATTTGCAAATAAATTCATAAAAAATCAGACAATGTGATTTTCTGGATTTTTTTTTCTCATTTGTCTCTCATAGTTGAGGTTTACCTATGATGAAAATTACAGGCCTCTCTCATCTTTTTAAGTGGGAGAACTTGCACAATTGTTGGTTGACTAAATACTTTTTTTCCCCACTGTATGTATATTTTATATTTTTTCTCTTTCTTCAGGGGACAATTTTTCCAATACAACGTGCACACTGAGAGAAGTGCGTGAGTGTATGTTTGAGGGGAGGCAAACGCTTTGTGCTCGTTTTGTGCACTGCTGTACAATTATAAGAGCCCCTTTGCCAGCCGTGATGGCGCCCGGGCCTAATAATAATAATAATAATTAATAATAATACATTGAAATCTAACTAATAAACACAGTTGTATTTGAGATTAAACTTTTGGCACAGGTTGTGACATGAGAGTGATTTTTGTTGCCTTGCAGTTGTCCTGTATGTCGGGCAGTGAGTCTCTGTCCAAGAACTGCACCATCTGAACTCAAACACCCAGTCCAACTTAACAAAGCTGACTTGGAATATGGATTTCTCCCTCTTGTTCTTTTTCACTTGTTTTATTTTATTTATTTATTTTGTCCCTTTTTTATAATTTTTTCTTTATATTACTTTTTTTTCTTCTTTTTTTACTTCATAAACTTCCATGTCTGGTGTAAAACTATGATTAATACTTACCACCAGAATTATTCCATTGTACTAGGAAATGATAAGAAATACCCGTCATATGCGCTTGGTATGTAAAACAAATCAAAGGTTTATTATGTAATAATAAAATTACTTTTCGGATGATATTTAGTTGGCATGGTAACCAAGCCCTCCAGTGAGCAGTCGCAGGACTTCTCCATCCATAATGAAGATTTTCCAGCCCTCCCTGGTCCAAACTATCAAACAAAAGATCCAACAAGCACCAATGAAGACAGTAAAACGGTTAGTATGTGCATGAGTAGAATTAATTTGCCAGAGCTAAGACATACTGATGCTAATTTGTCTGTGTTTTATGTAGAATCTGAACTCATCAGGAAAGTCTGCATCAAACTCTGATGGTCCAAAGTTCCCTGGTGACAAAAGCTCTGTAGCATCGAGCAATAACAACCAGCAGAAAAAAGGGATTCAGGTGCTTCCAGACGGTGAGACACTGATCAACTTGTGCAAATACAAGTAGTTTGGGTGTAACAGTTCATGTGGTTGTAGTATTGTTTCAGTACAGCACGTTCAGTTTGGTCCACTTGTGTATATACTGTTTCACTGGAAACTAGTTATTAAATTGGCTGGCTCAATCTTTGGAACAATGAAAATCAGATCTTAACCATTTTCATTTTATTTATTTACTTTTTAACATTATACAGTTTAGTCAAACACTTCTTAATGTGAGTGTGAACAAAAGCCTTACAATACCCTCACTCATAAGACTTCGAGCAAAAAGCGATCCACAAATTCCAGCAAAAGTTTATTTTTATACGGAAAATTAAATTACATAAAATAATTTCTGTTCTATTTAACTAGAGTTTGTCTGGAAAGTGGTAGCAATCTTTAACACCTGTGTGCGCTAATGCGTCACCGCCCTCTTCAAAATCTGATGGAAATATGTTACCGTGGTTATTCACAAAACTTTGGGCTGTCTAAATCAAAATGTCCAACTGCATCGATCATCAGACTTTGTTTATGTATTTTCATAGATGTTTAAGATTTCATGTTTAAATGTAGACAAGATGATGAATGCAGTAAGGTTCATTCAACAAACCAGTGTAATTTCAAACAGATCACCAAGTAGGTCTTTTTTAATTTTTTCCTTTAATACTCGGTATCGTAAGATCTTATTGCAAATCCTTTTTCTTTTCTTCTGCTTTTTAGATCCAAAAATGTACCTAAATGAAATTTTAGTGAAGGGTTAATCCATATTTACGGGGAAAGTTGACCAGCTGCATGTTTTATCTTACCTCTTTTCCTGCAAATTTCAGGGCGAGTGACAAACATCCCTGCGGGCATGGTAACGGACCAGTTTGGGATGATTGGTTTGCTCACATTCATCCGCGCAGCAGAGACAGATCCAGGCATGGTGCACTTGGCGTTAGGCTCTGACTTAACCACACTGGGACTCAACTTGAACTCGCCTGAGTAAGAGATTTCTGTTGAAATTTCTCCATCAGAACATCATTCATCTCTGCCATGGAAAAACCAGCCTGGCGAGCCTTCTTTGACTGAAATTACGTCTGGTTCTTGTTTAGTTTAGTTTATTTATTTATTTGAACAGGGACAGTGTACAATATACATTAACCTCAGAAAGGAGAGATGCATTGTACCAGGTTGTAGCACTTGTGCTAATTTCCACCTGCAGTTGTGTTTAGATCACAGCAGTGCTTCATTCAAATGCAGACAAATGCCAAGTTATAACACGAATCAGGTGCATTTCAGACCATGTTTGTAAACGTTGAAACTACAGAGTTGGCATCGTAGCATCGCTGTTGCTGAGCACAAAGTTGTGAATGAAAATTGTTTCCTGATTCTTTGATTGTGCTGTGTAGACAGTGGAATAGTTTTACCACCTTCCTTTGAGACTTAACACAAACCTCACCCCGGCCTTATAACCTCCTGCCTCTGGCTGTGGGATAATCTCCTTGCTCACCCACAACCCGACTTACAGTATACAGCCTAAACATCATTTCATATTCTTGAGGCCTATTTCATATTATTTCAGTAATATACAAGTGTGTGTTAAGTGTGCAGTAGCCTACCTCTCTGTCCAGCGATCATGTCATGACCAAATCCTGTTTAAAACATTTGTTTTCCAGTGCGTTCTTTATTGTGTCCGTGTCTTTATTTTCATACGTTTATTGAATTGAATTAAGCATTTAATTCCTCTGATCGAAATGCCTGGGTTTGCAAGACATTTCATACAACCGCTGGCTGCGCCGTCATAAGCTTCTCCTCTTTTCAGGCAGTGTTTCCATTTGTCTTGTGTCTGTATGATGTAGGAGAGACGAGGTTATGTTTCTCCAAATTCAGGCACAATGCGTGTGTTCCTCCCTTCGCTAATGCCGCGTTCACCCGCTGTATACAGCCAACGCGTGTAATTCACTGATTGCACCACCCCTGTGGTGTGTATCACCTCACGCAGTAATTATGTACACGTGTGCGCGCCTTCACATTGGCAATACACAGAAATAACCCGCACATGTTGCGCAAGACTCGTTAGGTCTGACACACTTTCAAAAGGGGCCTGAGTCTTATCCAAGACCACTCTGGCTTGGATACAGTGTCACATTCTGACCACAAGAGCTAAGAAGAAGCCTCTGTGAATAGAAGCGACGCGTACTCAACTCAACCAACTCAGTCCAGTCAACAATTTAAGCTTCACTGTGATTAATACTTCCTAGACGAATGAGAGCCTTCTCAAACATACAGAGTTAGCAGATTGTATGCATACCAATGGAGACTGTTCATTTTGTTGTTTTCCTAATAGCAACCATTAAATTGGGATTTTGGTTTGATTGTGATAAATTGCAGCTCTAATGGCAAGTTTGCCAAGACTGGTCTCAATACTTTTCATCTGTACTCTAGACTAACGTTTTTGTATAGAATCGGAAGAGCTTTAGTCTTGGCTTGCCAGGCTGGAAAAGTCATTTTGTAATTTGAATGTATGGTCATTATTTGACTTAAAGCTTTCTCTCCTGTTCAGGAATCTTTATCCCAAGTTTGCGTCACCTTGGGCATCGGCTCCATGTAGACCACAAGACATAGGTTTGTAGCCATAAACACATTGTATGCATGTTGATGTCACTCAAAATGTTTTAATAGCTCTATTTCCTTTGTGCAGACTTTCATGTTCCTTCGGAATACTTAACCAACATCCATATAAGGGACAAGGTAAAAAAACAACATCATCAACACAGATATAATTACTTGTTTAGACTTCTTTTCTAATTCTTGTATGCCGCTCCCACAGCTAGCAGCTATAAAGCTGTCTCGGTATGGGGAAGATCTATTGTTTTATCTCTACTATATGAATGGAGGTGATTTATTACAACTTCTGGCTGCAGTAGAACTGTAAGTACAAATGTGTAAGCAAGGGAACATTATATTGATATAAAGATCTGGCGTTATAGTAGTAAGGAACTGTTTGACAGGTTTAACAGGGATTGGAGGTACCATAAAGAGGAGCGGGTTTGGATCACGCGAGCTCCTGGTATGGAACCCACGCTGAAGACCAATGCCTATGAGAGAGGGACCTACTACTTCTTCGACTGCCTCAACTGGAGGAAAGTGGCTAAGGTATACGCTTCTCATTTCTTCTTAAAATAGGCGTTACACAAGTTTTACTTTTATTTTAATGACTGATTCATTATTTTTATTGTGGAGGATTTTGCCATCAATGCAATGTGTTGCTCAGTCAAAGAAACACAACCTTTAACAATGAATGCAACATTAAATTAGATAATAAGAACAAAAAAAGTAAGGAGGAAAAAAAGTGAGACAACATGAAAATAAGAAAATATTCTCATTAAAAAAAGAGCATGGGATAGAGATTCTAATATTTAAAATGGCTTATACCTCAACAGATTGGACAGGGGCTACAGAGGTATGCCGTCCAATCTTTAGACAGTTTTATTCATATCCTTGACTAGGACTACTCTGGTTCAGTCATAATTCAGATATAGTCCAAATTTTGATCTGGTATTTTTACTGCCCAGTTATAGTTTTCAGATAGAGCCCGTGTACATGATATGAAAAGGGGATAAAGGACCGTGGTCTAACATCTTCACTTTTGTTTTTTAGGAGTTTCATTTGGAATATGACAAATTGGAAGAGCGACCTCATGTTCCCTCCACGTTCAACTACAACCCTGCCCAGCAGGCTTTCTGATTGGCTCTCCTTTCTCTTGCCATCCAGCCCTTTTGGCTTCAGAATCATCCTCTAGGTTCTTTTGTTCTACACACAAAACTAAATCAGGACAGAGGACACAATGTTCTGTCTCCTCCAGAAAAGACTTTGATTTTAAAACTTTTCAGATTATATTTTTCCTTTTACCTCATTTTTCATTTTTACCCTCCACATACGTTTTGCTAGGTCTGTTACATGTGGCACAGTTCAATTACATGCACAGGCAGCACTGTAAATAACTGTCCATCTGATTGAGTGATTCATGTTTCTACTCTAAAAAAGTGACTATTTTTGTCTCGAAGTTTTTTCACTTCATTTTAAGAAGAACTAGATTTTAACTCTACATTTTTGATCACCTTTCAAGATGGATAATTATTTGCACTGTGCTTACCATGTTGCAACTGTTAATTCACTGTAATGAAAAGGTTTGTGATTTCACCTTATTTTTTACTGGTTTTAACCATTACAATTCAAACATCCTTGAACAGACAGTCAGCACAGTCAGGAGAGGAAATGCAATGTACATTGTAGCACTATTTCATAATAAAAAATGAAAACTTTTATTTGTTTTGTGCCTGCCTGTTATGTGGATATATTACATCGTCCACTTTTTCAAATACTAATTGTTTCAGGATAGATTGTCAAATAGAAACGTTTATAAATTGTTATCTCCAAGATTAGGCATTAACTGTCATGACTGCCCAATTCAAAGAGACACTTTATTGCCATTTAAAATGTCACTGTTGCCTCAGCCTCTGGATAGTTGCTCTTGTTCAAAAGCAACTATATTTAGCTGATGACAATTAGTGCAGCTTTATTTTTTTAGGTCTACATGCTTTTTCCCCTCTTTAAAAAAAAATAAAAAATGTATATACAGTGCCTCTCGAACGTACTAATACACCTTGAACTTTTGCACATTTTGTCATGTTTACAACCATAAACATAAAGATTTTATTTGAATTTTTACTGAAAGTTCACACACAAGTAACAGACAACTGTGATGTGAAAGCAAAATGATACATGATTCTGTTAAAAAAAAATAGAAATCCGAAAAGTGGGGCTTGCACAAGTATTCATATAGCATGAATTAATACTTTGTGGAACCCACTTTTGCTGCAATAACAGCAGCAAGTATTTTGGGGTATGACTACAAGATTTGCACATCTAGGGACTGACAGACTGACAAACGGGATTTCTTATGGCCTCCTTTCAATAACGGCTTTCTTCTTGCCACTCGTCCATGAAGGCCAGATTTGTGTAGAGTACGACTTATAGTTGTCCCATGTACAGATTCCCCCAGCTCAGCGGCAGTACGTCGCAGCTCCTCCAGAGTTATCTTGGGGCACTTGGTTGCATTTCTGACCAGTGCTCTCCTTGTTCAGTCTGTTATTTTAGGTGGACGGCCGTGTCTTGGTAAGTTCGCAGTGGTGCTATAGTCTTTCCATTTCTGAATGATGGATTGAACAGTGCTCCGTGAGATGTTCAAATCTTGGGAAATCTTTGTATAACTTAACCTCTGCACAGCTTTATCCCTGACCTCTCTGGTGTGCTCCTTGGCCTTCATGATGTTTAGTGACCAATACACTGTGACCATAGCTCTGAGGCCCTCACAGAACAGCTGGAATTATACTGAGAGTAGATTACACACAGGTGGCCTCTAATGGTTAGGGCAAGGTGTGAACATTCTGCAGTCATTAGGAATGTTATAAAGGCAATTTAATGCACTCCGAAAAATGCTGTATGAATACTTATGCACGCCCCACTTTTCACTTTTCTATTTTTGAAAAATAACAATCATATATAATTTTGCTTTCACTTCACAGTTGTCTGTTACTTGTGTGTGAACGTTCAGTAAAACAATTCAAAATAAATAATCTTTGTTTATGGTTGTAAACATGACAAAATGTGCAAAAGTTCAAGTTGTATTAGTACTTTCGAGAGGCTATATATATATATATATATATATATATATATATAACTATGCTTTTATCCATCTTTGCTGCATTGTCATCCCATTTACTTCCCAAACTACTTAAGAATGCAAGTACAGCAAAACACTCAGCATTGAGATACATTATCCCCAAATTTGTCTCAGTGAGTGGTAAACATCCTTTGACAACCACTGCCCAATACACAAAGTACAGTTGCAGAACTCTGTTTGTTTTGACATCAAGCAGCAAAGGACATTTAACCTGCACTTGATGCAACAAGGTCTGAGGTACTTAACAGTATTTTTTTATATAAAAAAATATGGCAGCTAAAGTTTTAGGGAAACTGCAAATATTCTCATTATGAAACCATATGAGGCTTTCTCATTTCATGTTTCATGTTTGATCCTTGGGAGGATGAGATGATAAAAAAGACTCCACTTGAAGCATTCAGCTAGTTTGTGTCATGATGGGCAGCTGATACTACCTCAAGGTGTTATATGGTGTTATATGGCAGTGGACTACAGCACGCTGGGGGGACTTCATGAATAAAGGTTGGGAACCACTTGTGCTGATAGTAGTTATTTGATACTATACCACCAGGGGGCCGTCTGACCTAAACCTACCTACTCATTAGTAGAACCAGCGACAGGATGTTGGTTGATGTTATGATTTTAATGCAGCAGCTAAGTTTAATAAAACGCTAAGCTGGACACACGTACGTCTATTTTTATGTTTTATTGAAAACACCACTGGTATATGGTTTTTGGCATTAGGTGGTTTGAAAATGCATTACAGCAGAGCCTTAAAAAAGTGAACGCAACTGTATTCTCCAGGGCCGTGCAGAGAGCTACAGAGGGTCAGGGGCTCAAAACTCCCCCACCCCCCGCAACCGCTGACAAACCAACCGTTTCCGCTCCCCTTAAATTCTTATCACAATCACATTTATTTAGAATCTATTTTGTTTATTTATTTACAAAAGCAAAAGGAGCTGTATAGGAGCTAAAATATAGTTTTGGGGAAAGCCATCTGCTATTATTATTTCAGTTTATTAATACTATTTTTTGCCAGCATCTTTTGCTAGTGGGGTACTTTTCAGGGGGATCTGCCCCAGGCCTCAAGTGTCTTAGCAGCGCCCCTACAGAAACACAGACTTTCACAACTGTCTCCCTCATGTCACTCTTCACTGGGCTGTGGCTGAAAACAGGGGCTAAAGAAAATGACTTAAACTATTGAGAATGTCTGGGCGTGAGTTTCACATTGTTTTAAGAGAACATAGAGCTGAAATATTTTGACAAAAATATGTGGCGAGCATGCGGCGCTGAGCCGCGCTAAACGGCGCTCGCGTCTGACAGGTTTATTTTTTAGATCGTACAAAACTGCGATCATTGGTCCGTGATTATGAGGCCGACTGATGAAAATTAAAGAGCGATCTGAAGCACAAGGTGTAGAGATCGTTGCTCTGTGCAGAAGATGCCCTCTGCTCTCAATTCCTCCTCTGCTGCGCCGCTCTCTGCAGCGCAGCAGAGAGCGGCGCAGGGCCGGTGGGCGGGGTATTGGAAACACGATGAACTAAGGGGCATGTTCATTTTGGATTTGATTTATTAATATAAGCTAATAAGGCTTATTGGGACAAAAACAATGAAAAGGACCATGGCAAAGCTTTGGCTAAACAAACTATAATACAAATAAATAAAAGGTATGAAGGGAAAAGGGCACTTTAGGGACCCTCTGCACGGGCCTGGTATTCTCTTTCAGACATTTGTGTTTATGGCCAAATAGTTATGTATAATCCTGTTTAGCCAGCAGCGGCTAATAATAAGGTTATGATGTTTAAGCAAGAAATTACTCAAGATTGTGAGAATATCAATTAATGAATGAGCCTTCATTCAAGTGAAGCATTTTGAGCGAAATAAAAAGTAACTGATGAAGAAAATTTAATTATGACATGAATGGAATACAAAGTGCCACTGAACACACTGTGGTAAATCCAGTTCTAAAATGAGTCTGTTTCTGCCTATTGAATGCTCCATGTGTGACACAGTCATGGTGGCAGGCTACTATACAACGATATAATGTGAAACAATATTATTTGTAGGACTTTTTACATGCACAATGAGGCCTGTCAGTCTCACTGTGCATGGAATGATTTACGTCCTGCGTGTACCCCGAGAGTCACTAGCGTATTCTGTGCGCAAGAGGGCGCCACTGGACCACTTACCAAAAAGGCCTGCAATTTCACCTGCTCTTGGATTTATTAATGATTTTCGATCAGAATAATTTGCTGATGGTTTTCCATGTGTTTCCATGTAATGGAATACAACACTCATATGAAAAAGGATAAGCTTATTTAGTTTTAAAGGCCTATTAGCCAATGACAAAGATATTTTATTTTATGCACGTCTAACTTTATTTGAACAAAAGTTCTATATATTTACATTGTTTACTTTGTTATTTGACCTAAATTCAAAATCTATGCTGTTATCAATAAAAAATGTATCTCTTGAAATAATCTTGGGACCCAGAATTCAGTGCTTGCAACCCTCACCTTGGGAACGCAGTCGTTACAGCCCCGTCTCACATGATTGTAATTACTTCTTGCTGAGGCTAATTAAGTATAGTATTTTCCATCATAATTGTTCCTACAACTATTTAATTCAGTACAGACTCTTACACTGTGATTTACAACCACTTTTAATGTGAGCCTATTAGGTATGATTGGTCAAAAGGCAAAACATTGACAACTTAAACAAATTCTGGAGCATCTATACCTTGCACACCAATGGTAAAAGTGTATATTAGTCAATTCTTAAGTTATTGCAAAGTGGTGCGTATGAGATTCACACGTATAATTGCCAAAGCATGATGCATGAAATAAAAATTTAGCTTCAGTTCAAGATGGGGAAGAGCAAGGTTACAATCCAGCAGGACTGAACTATATGGCTTTACTGTATTAACAAAATCTTAAATGTCATGAATAAAGTGATAATATTTGATTGCACTTTACTCTCACAGCACAGTAATAAAGAGAGACATTTTTCAGGGTTTTGTGCATGCATATATTGCGCTTTCCAAGCCTGTATTACAAAGTTATTCAAGTTCATTCAAGCCATACTCAGTGGTGGTAAGCTACTATTGTAGCCACAGCTGCCCTGGGGTAGACTGACAGAAGCGAGGCAACCAGTCTGTGCCATTGGCCCCTCCGACCACCACCAACCAGTCACCAACTCACACAATACATTAACTCTGGTCTATTGTACATGTTTTTAGTGGTAGGGGAAACCGGAGTACCCAGAGGAAACCACGGTGAGAACATGCAAACTCCACACAGAAAGGCACCGTCCGGCCGGGGATCGAGCCCTGGACCTGTGAAGCACTAACTGTTGTATACCGTGCCGCCCTAATCACGTTTCCTGTTATTTGCAGTTTTTCTACAGCACGGAGACCTAAAGTTGCCTAACTAGAGTAGTATTATTAGGATTTATCAATTAAATTGATTGATTAATTAATTAATTAATTATTTTTGACTATGTTAAACCTGGATGTGCTAGGCCTAAAAAATGAAATATCAGATAAAAATGTTCCTGAATTTATCAGAGTCAGCAGTGTTTCCGTGAGGCATTAAAAAGCCTTAAAAGTAATTAAATTAATTTAGCCAAAATCAAGGCCTTCAATGTCATTAAAAAAACATTAAATTGAATTTAAACTGGTATTGAGTCTAAATTTATTTGAGATTTATGACATTTTTCAACTATCATTACTGTACTTAAGTTAAACGGAAATAATGATGGTCTGATTCTAAAACATATTCAGTTGCAGTTTTGCCAAAATGTACCTTTTTAGGCCCGAGCAACATCAGGGCTGGCGAAGGGGCTCTTGTAATCATATAGAGTGTGCGGAGCACACAAAACGAGCGCGAAGCGCTCGCCTCCTGTCAAACACTCACTAACGCACTCTTCTTGTTGTGCACGTCCCGTGCACATACATATATAAGATAAAAATCAACATTGTAATTGTACAGAGCCCATAAAAGTCAATGGGCGACTGAGAGCCCATTGATTTTTATGAACCCAGGACCTCTACCATGAGGTAGGAATGCGCGAGCGCTTTCCGAAAATATATAGTTTATGGTACCCGCGTAAGCGGGCACATTGTTTTCGTATAGGAATATTATTCTTTCTTTCTTTTGCACCGTCGCAATTTTCACCCAATGAACATTGACGAAAAGTCACAGATTTTGGCTCGAAATTCAAACTCGATCCGACACAACTTTTGACTATTTCCAAATTTTGAATTTCAAAATAGTGTCGTAGAATCATAAAAATCGGTACAGACGTGCATCATGACATGTTGAGCGAAAAATATCATTACGGCAACGCCGTCTGCCATATTGGGTGTCGGCCATTTTGGATGACAGCCCACGAAGCGGGAATCCGCCTTTATTTTTCACTTCGTACAAAATCTCCTCCTAGAGCGTTTATTGGAACGAGCTAAATTTGGGTGGAAAATAATCTTGAGAAGTAGAACTTTAAAAGTTATCCAAATTACTTTTCTAAGTTTTACGGTTGTACGAATATTTTGAGATTTTTCGCAAACAAAAAATGGCTCCCATTCGCACATATGAAGCCCGATTTCGCTCATTTTGTTATCAGTTGTTAAAGTCACAGTCCTAAACATTTTTGGGCACGATAGCGCCCCCTATAGGAATTATATGGAGAATACAAATTTTAGTTTTACGAAAATTTAAATAATTTGGTACCAAATTCAATTTGGTACCAAATTCTATTTGGTCGTTCCGATCAGAAAAGTCAATCACACCCATGCCATATTTTTCACGGTGTTGCCATAGCGATGACCAGAACGTCCCATTTTATTCTGATGGAAAAATGTTAAACTCTATAATTCAGCGAGAAGTGAGGAACCAAAGGTTATCCAAAGTATACTTGAATAACCTTTGTGGATTTTCTGCGGCGCGAAGTGCGCATTAACGCATTCTAAAAATCCTAAAACTAAGACCCTAGGGAAAAAAGTTAAAAACAAACATAAAGGCAGTAGCAATACCGTAATTTTAGATTGAGGGAGATAAAAGGGCGCGAAGCGCCCCCTCGCTTTGGGCAGGGCGGTCGGCGAGGGCCGATAAATATGCACTGTTTTTTTTCTGTTTTTTCTGTGTGGCATTAAAATATAGTGTCTGTGCATTCTAAATTGCATTAAAAAGCATTAACTTTGACCTGGTCAGTAAGCTATAGTGGATTGGGTTTAATTGTGTCTTGAGCCAACAAACTGTGTGCAGTCTCACGATTGTTGATAGCCTGGTGGTCCAGATGTGTGTCAAGCTGACGGTATATACAGTGCCTTGCGAAAGTATTCGGCCCCCTTGAACTTTTTTGACCTTTTGCCACATTTCAGGCTTCAAACATAAAGATATAAAACTGTAATTTTTTGTGAAGAATCAACAACAAGTGGGACACAATCATGAAGTGAAACGAAATTCATTGGATATTTCAAACATTTTTAACAAATAAAAAACTGAAAAATTGGGCGTGAACAGACTGCTGGCCTCTGATTGGCAACGAGAGAGTGGACAGCCCTCACTATTGACACACAGGTTATACGGATTTAATATTTCACAACATCATACCGCCGTGCTAAAAGGGGATTTTGCTGATAATAGCATTTAGCCGCTGTTAGCGCAGCTTTAGCTAGTGTTAGCATAACATTTGCATGTAGCTTACCTTCATAGTAGTATTGGGTTTCTTTTCTGTTTTAATACAGCTAGTGTGTCTCACATCACACAGTGTTGGTATAATACGTTGTATAGGCGCCATCTGGTGGTGAAAAAGCATTACAGCAGTGAGTCTGAAAAAAGGTCACTCAATAACACTGACATTTATTGTTGTTGAGAAATGTGAAGCAAATCGTCAAGAGTGAGCTTTTTTAACAGCTGAGAGTGATAATTTAGTCAAAGGAAATTAATTAATTAATTAATTCTCATTAATTAATGAGATTAATTAATGAGAATGATTAATGATTAATTCATTAATGAGATGTATCCCTATAAATGTTAATGTTCTATTGCAAAGCCACTTCTTTAGCTTTAACTTTGATCATTTTGAAGTTGGCCCTCTTCTCTGAGTAGCAGAATTCAAGGACATGCAAAATAAAACGCGGCCATTCATGTCTTGTTTTCACATCCCTTTCACACTGTGAGGCCAGTAAACATGGTTATCACCAGTGGCTCTTTGAGAGAATAGATAGGTGTTTATCATATAGCTTGCCAATAGACGGTTTCACAGTGCCAATTCTAACCCTAATCCTAAAACCACATCTTGACCCTCAAACAGTCCTTCAAATAAGTGAGGACCACCCAAAATGTCCTCACTTTCCAAAAATGTCCTCACTCTGTTGCCCAGGTAACAATTTATGTTTTTTAGAACGTTCTGGGGACGTTTTTTCCAAGTTATGAGAACGTTGCGTAGAGGTTATTTTTGGTTGTTTGGTGCTTATTATGGAAAGTTTTCTGAACGTTTATACGACGTTACGGTTTCAGCGACCCAGCAGATGCTTGCGTGGCCTTTGAGGCTCCAGAATCAAGTGTTTTGGGGGTTTTCACAGCTGATTGAACCGTCTCGATGGTTACGTATACATTCCAGAATCTACCAGAAACCCTACCAGAAACCCTAAAAAAAACTGAAATAAATTAATCCTGAAGCATCATAGGAGCCACCGGGATGGAAAGCGAAGGCGCCAAGCTAACGACCCATACAGCCGCTGGGTCACTGCAAGATCAAAAACACATTAATATCAAGGTTTTTTTTTAACATAAAAAGTTGCATAGTGCACCTTTAATAAATATTAAATTGAGAAGTATCATAAGTAAAGAAACTAAAAATTTTCATTGAAATAAAAGGAGATTGAATGTAAAGCGAAAATGACATGGAGAGTAATTACTTTCACCACTGCCAGTTTTACCAAGTACCATTGGTACACTACAACTTATGCTTTCAGTAGGAGAAATGTGGGCTTACTTAGATGAAATTGAGCCTCCCAGCCCTTGATTTGGACTATATTTTTGTGACCTGTTTGGACAAAAAGAGGATATTTCTGTGATGCGCTGTGTTCATCTTAAGAGGCTTATCTCCTGCTGCATGTGACAGTGAGAACAACAAGTTACCACTGGCGCAAAATAAGGCACAAACCTGGACACTGGGGCAAGTACACAAAGGTCATCTATACAGTATATGAACAGGAACAACCAGATAATATTCTATGGTTTTAAATCAAATTTAATAATAAAAGTGTGGTACTTATGTTTGACCTTCCAAGTACTATCAGCAGGACTAAATCAAGATTAAATCAGAACTAAACCTAAAGCAGTTTTGATTGGATTATGCGTTGGGAAGCAACTTTTGATGAGAAAAGGGCAACATATTTGTCCAACATTGGTAATTTGTAGCTTCAGTTTTGTTCGCATTTGTTATGCACACTTTGTGCACACCTTAGACAAATATGCTTTGGGGGAAAAAAGATTTAAAAAAAAGTTTTGACATGTGTTAAAGTGCTAGAATCTCCTGTATAGAGATTCTAGAGAGCTAGATGATCAAGTCCAATCAAATATGTGTTTGGTACGCATGTGCTACATTGTGATGGTGCAGTTTTGAGCATACTCAAAATTATTGTATGAACAGCCATTTGCCCATAAAGAATCATTTCCTTCAAGCAATATTTATTTTGCCTTTCGTCTAAAAATCAAAAGTGCCTCTCAATGAATGTGTGTCATGTATAATTACCCTGCTTGTGTCCTCTATGAAAATAAGTAAAATATTGATAAACAAATGTAAAGCAGAAGATGGAGACTCCTTTATGCCACAGAAAATACTTTTAGTGACCAGAAAAAGCTCCAAAAATGTCAGTCTTTGTGTTAAGAATTAGGCCTCACGGTAGGCTGTTTGTCACGCGGGTTGGTTGTCATATTACTTTTTATAGCGACTAGCCTGACACACAGCGGATTTTATGGATATACTTCATTATTTGACGACTCATTTGGATTAATTTAAAGCTACTGTACTGTATATACTGTAGAAGTCCGCAGTGATGGGGTAAGTCAGCGCACTGAGCGCAGACATGTTTATTTACTTTGTGATTCATCTATTGTAGTTTACACACGGTGACAGGCACTGACATTGGCCTGTATATGTTCTGATATCATTGTACATTTAGTAAATGATATGTTGTTTGGCCATCGTCTACTGCTAGGGTTGCCACCTATGTCTGACAAAAAACCTGGACATTTCGGCAACCCAATCAACCATTTTGCTTAAGCAGTGGCGCCCTTCACATCTAACCCGAGACAAAAATGACCCTTCTGTAACCTTGTGATGGAGCTATATTGGTTTTGCTTTAAGTATTTACTTTGTGGTTAAAGTCCAGTGGTGGAAAGAGGACAGAAAATGTGTACTCACGTAAAAGTACAATTACATGGCTGACATTTTACTCAATTACAAGTACAAGAGTGAAGTATTAGTAACTTCGCTCTTCATAGTGAACTGGTCTGAATCGTTTATGTCTAACAAGAATTATCTTTGCACAGATTAATTTAAAAAATACATCAAATATCAAACAACAAAAGTGAGCCTTTAGTTACATGAGGCCCAGTCCTAGTTTCAGCACAAGTTTAATATCAGATCTGGGGCAGTCTGTTTAAATTATAGACTTATGTTTAAATATCTCATACTATTTACCAGACTACAAATTGAACAACCACTATTCCTCAGTTAAGAATAATATAAGTCAAAGTCAAACTGTCTCAAATGTTCTGTACTTGGTAGGTCTATTTAGGAAGATACTGATGTGAACAGCCTGCACTGAATCAGTTAAAAAGAGCTTCTTCTGTGAAGATAATGACAGGTCAGCAAAGCCTTACCTTCAGAGGCAGATCTATACTGAGCTGGAGTGTCCACTGTCAGTCTTCTGTCTTTGTCTTTCTAGGACCTGACCTGACAACATATTCATATGTATGAATGAGGTGAAAACGCGTTGTTATTGAGATGCTAATGTTACCCACGTGGGGAGAGCTAGCTCCTGTAAACTCCTCCATATGTTCTGTGCCTGATTACTGACGCACATGTGTTCTAGTGTTTACAGTCTCCTCGCGTTGTCGATAGTACTGTACAGTCTCTCTATCCCCGCGGTAAAAACAAACAGAGCCACGCTGAGCCGTAGACTCAGACACACGTGCGCACGGCCAAAGAGCGAGGGGAGGAGGCGGGGACGTGCGCCTGAGGAGCCAATGTCAGCCTCGCTCTCTTTGAGCTCTGGCCAATCAGAGCAGGGAGCGAGCTGCTGTGTGTTTGTGGGGCGATCAGCGGAGAAGAGAGAGAGAGACGGCGGAGGACTGCGCTGTAGTGTCCCGGGAGAATATTTTATTTCCCCGGGACAGACCATTAAAAAGAAGGACAATCAGGTAAAACCGGGACAGGTGGCAACACTATCTACTGCTTAAAGATGTCATATCAGTTGTTTTACTGCAGTGCTACTGCGTTCATAGCTGTAACTGTTGCCTTCTAAGTTTGCTGTCAGTGGCTGAGCTCTTTGTCATGATAGACGGAATATAAATGCTAGTTCTGAGAGCCTTGATTTTGTGGCTAAAACAGGCTTATGTTTATTCCAACATGCCGAATTAGCGCATTTCTTGCAGTATTTTTTAGAAATTACTTTGCCCAGTAGTTACGTTTATCATACTGTAACTCAGTTACCAACACACTTACTTTTGCAGAGAAGTAACAGCTAACTATAACAAATTACTGAACATCAAATATAACATCCTGATTCTCATGCTGTGATATGTTTTCATTCATTCAAAAAACACTGAAATAAGAAGATGAGGGACGTAGGAGCCATGATGGTAGCCTAAACCTAAGCTCCTGACTAAACTACAAAGGAATCCCCTTTTTTGATATTCTAGGAGATATATTTTGCAGTATTTTGGCGCTTAAACATGCCGGGGGGAGAAGAAAAGGGTCCTACTATGGGAACGAGAAGCAAAAAAGGACAAATTGACGCAGAAGATGCAAGCCTCGACGGAGCGGCTAGCCTGGCAGAGCCGCCATCGCTAGCTTCCATCCGCGAAGTTATCAACGACTCCATGGCCAAGTCCATGTTGGATTTGGAAAACAGACTTTCCCAGGAGTTTCAACATTTGCAAGACACTTTTTCACAAGATGTTAAAAAAGCAGCTGGGAGAGGTACGAGCCGAATTTCGCGAAATGGTGGAAGAAACTACGGGGGAAATGGAGGCTACATCACAGCGACTCCAGGAAGCAGAGGAGCGTATAGATGACGTGGAAGCGCTTGGAGTAGAGACGAAAGAGCATTTGTCTTTACTGAAGAAAACACAGCTTGAGCTATAGTCAAAAGTCACTGAACTCGAAGGTTTCTCGCGCCGCAATAATATCAGAATCTATGGCGTAAAAGAGGGGGTCGAGGGCACTTCCATGATTTATTATATTGAAAATTTGCTGAAAAGCGAGCTGGCGGAGAGTATTGCCTTGACCGAGCTAGGTATTGAAAGAGCGCATACATCCCTGGGCCCGAAGCCAGCTGAAAGCGCACCTCCGCGCTCTATAGTGGTTAATTTTTGAAATACACCACTAAGGAGAAGGTTATCAGTGCAGCATGGAAGAAGCCAATCACCGTGGAAGGAAGGAGAGTGTTTTTTGATCATGACTACGCAACCGCTGTGATGGAAAAAAGGAAAGAATACCAGCCGATTAAAAACATACTGAAAGAGAAGGGAATAAGATTCCACACGCCAATGACACGGATGCGTGTCTTTCTGGACTCTGGGACACAGATCTATGATAGCACTGACCAAGCCGCAGATGATCTACGCGCCAAGGGCTTCCTAATCCCCCCGATGCCAAAGCGAAGAGATACAACGCAACCAACCTTCTCCTGGGAGCGAGTGACGGAGAGGAGCAGCGGTACCAGAAGAGCAAAATACCGTCAGAGAGCCAAAGAAAAACTTTCCCAGTTCCACTACAGGTCAGCCGAAAACGACGCCGAGGATACTTCATCCACCCCGGTTTAAGCAATAGTTTGTTTTGTTTTTCTCCCTCTGCCTGTTCATCTTTACCGGACTATTACAGTATGCATTCTCTTTATTGATATTCAACCCACTTACTGGAGTGGGCTAAGTAGGCGCATTGAGTTGCCTTGTGTATGAAATGCGCGGTATAAATAAAATTGCCTTGCCTTGCCTTGCCTTGCCTAAATCCCTAAACAGACTGTGTTAAAGTTTTTTTTGGACACTGTTTTGTTTCTGTTTTTGTTTCTTTTAGTTTGTTGTAAGGGGTTGATTGTTAAAATGGACCTATTTTAATAACCTACTTGTTATGGTAAGGTAGTCAGTCTACTTAGTATGAAAGTCACCACAGACAAAACATTTTTGAGGGGGCCTCGCCACCTAGTGGTCGATACATCCCCCTACCCAAGAGGTCATGGAGTGACCTCTACGATGGAAGCTCTTTTCTTTTTTTCTTTTTTCTGTTCTTATGTTGTTTTTTTGTGCCATAGTTTATTTGTGTGGTTCTGGGGTTTAAAGAGTTTTAAATTTGAATTTATTTATGCAGTACAAACAATATAAAGTTATTACACTTAATGTTAATGGTATAACAAGTCCCATTAAGTGAAAGCAAGTTACTATCAAAGGCAAAAAAGGAAATGGCCCAAATTAATTTGGCAAGAAACACATCTCAGTAGCTCAGAGCATGAAAAATTTAAGAAATTATATTTCAGGAACACCTATTATTCATCATTTAGATCGGGTCGTGAGAGAGGTGTGGCCATTATGATACCAAAATCTGTCCATTTTGAGTTTCAAACAGAAATTAATGACCGAGAGGGCAGGTATGTCATGGTGAAAGGAAAGATTGATGGCAAAGAAATAACTTTATTGAATGTCTATGCACCACCAGGTAGTAAAAAAGCTTATATATATAATATATAATATAATATATTTGATCTCATTACATCCAAATCTCCTGGAGTTATGATTTGTGCAGGTGACTTCAATGTGATATTGGATTCCAAATTAGACACCACAAACAAAAAAAGAAATATTACAAATATTGAGAGATGGTTTAAAAGGAGAATTAAAGATTTAGGCATATTGGATGTTTGGAGAGACTTGCATAAGCAGGAGAAACGTTATACATTCTACTCTTATAGACACAATGGCTATTCGAGAATAGATTACCTTTTCATGTATAACTCCGAAAGACATAGAATAAAAGAATGTGATATAGGTCAAAGAGACCTCTCGGATCATTCAACAGTTCATCTAAAAATGCACTTGGAAAGTAAATATAAAAAAACTCTATGGAGGCTTAATGTCAGTTTGTTAAACAACTTTGCTTTCAAACAGAGAATAAAGGAACACTTGCAGATCTAGCTTGAAAATTGGGATAATGGTAGTGTGAATCCAGCAATATTGTGGGATGCAGCGAAGGCGGTTTTACGCGGTTTTATAATAGCGGAAACGGCTTCTGCTAAAAAAATTAAACTGGAGAGATTATTAGACGCTCAAAACCAACTTATGGAACTTGAGAAAAATCATAGTGAAACAAAAAATCCACAATTACTACTTCAAATGAGACCACTTAAACAGGAACTTGACCAAATTTACAGCGAGGAAGTAGAGAAAAAACTTAGATTTACAAAACAGAGATATTACGAGGCTGGTTCTAAGGCCTCCAAATGTTGGCATGGAGGTTGCGGAAACAGCACTCGGATAATACCATCTATAAAATAAAAAATCCTGCTACAAAGAAATTGGAATTTGATTTGGAGGGCATACAAAAGGCTTTTGAAAAATACTACCAAAATTTATATGACAAACCAAAAACATTTAATGCCGAAGCGGTGGATGGCTTCCTGACTTAGCTGGATCTGCCTTCACTTGGTAAACTGCACAATGAAAAGTTAACCAGACCAATAACAATTGAAGAAGTTGTTTCCTCCCTGAAATCTAACAAATCTCCAGGACCGGATGGTTTCCCGGGCGAATGGTATAAATCACTGAGAGAGCCACTGCTACCAATGCTGGTAAAAAGTTTTAATTATACTTTTAAAGAGGGTTTTCTCCCTCCCTCCTGGAAGGAAGCCTCTATCTCAGTGATTTCAAAAGAGGGGAAGGATTTGACAGAATACGGATCTTACAGGCCCATTAGTGTATTAAATCAAGATGACAAAATTTTTGCAGCCATTCTTGCCAAAAGAATGGGGGAAATTATGACTTTTTTGATTGACGAGGATCAGTCAGGATTCGTCCAGGGAAGGCAGACCCAGGATAATATAAGGAGATCCCTACATACAATAGAACACATAAAAAAGCATGACCTAAAGGCTATTCTATTGAGTATGGATGCGGAGAAAGCGTTTGACTCGGTGGGGTGGGAGTTCCTTTATAAAGTTATGGAAAAATTTGGTTTTCATCAAGATTTTGTTCGGAGTATCAAAACATTAATTTAATTCTGGCCTTACAGCCAGAATTAAAGCGAATGGGAGCCTATCTGACCCAATTCACCTGCAGCGTGGTTGCCGTCAGGGCTGCCCTGCAACTCCAAGTCTCTTCAATCTGTTTATTGGACCACTTGCACAAGTTATAATACAGGACACAGTCTTGCGAGGTATAAAAATAAGAGGTAAGATAAGCCTTCATGCAGATGATGTTCTGGTCAGTCTTGAAAACCCAGATTTAGGTGTCCCCAGATTGATGGATCTGCTGCTGCAATATGGAAATTTATCAGGCTATACTCTATGGATTTTAAAATGAGCACTTAAGGCAGACAAAAACGATCGCGATCTGACTCCTGGAGTTGTTGTACAAAACAGATGAACATCAAAAGGCGTTCAGATGAAATCAGCAGGCATCAGAAGATTACGCGTTCTCAGAAGGCTCTTTTATTGAAGATAGATGTTACAAGTTGCTTGTTCAGTTGCTTGGAAAAGTCTCAGTTGTTACATGTTGCTGGTTTAGTTGCCTTGGAAAAGTCTGACTAAAACTCCGTTCTCCCAAGTATTTCTCTGATTGTTAGCTCCGCCCACTCAATGCACATCACATGCATTTCAGCATACAAAGACAAAGGAAACCTGAAACCTTCTCAAATGCTCATCCCTTCTACTTCAAAGCACATTCTTTTAGCTTAGATAGCATCTGGAGACCATTGTGCTGAAACCAGATAAGCACTTCTTTACCCAGTAACCAGGCTGCCCCCCTTATTTCCCCTCGAGCTTAGTGGCCCTGTGACCTCTCCGGCGCCACTAGTCTAAAGGAAGAATTTAAGCCTTATATACAGTTAGCATACAATTTATAAGAGGTAGCTAAAGATACATTTTAAAACTCGACAACTCTCAATATTGAAAAGACACAAGCCCTAGTGTTTAATTTTTAACCAACGGCTGACCTCAGAACAAAATACAAGTTCAATTGGGATTCTAACTCTATAAAATACTTGGGTGTAAGACTAACAAAAGAAGTATCTGAGCTCTATACAGAAAATGACCAACCGATTAATGTGCGTATTAGAGGTGACTTGGACAGATGGGCTTCTTCGACCCTGGACTTAGGTAATAGAATAATGGTAATAAAAACTAATATTTGCCCAGACTGCTCTATTTATTCCAATCTTTGCCCATTCAAGTCCCTGATTCTCAATTTAGAGAATGGGATAAGGCCATCTCCCATTTTATCTGGAATGGTAAAGCCCCAAGAATAAGATTTAAAACTCTACAACTACCTACAGTAAGTCAGAAGGGGGAATGAGCTTACCATGCCCGAGAGATTACTTTGTAGCAGCACAGATAAGACCACTTATGCTCCGGTGTAATAATAATTATATAGCAAAATGGAAGACCATAGAGTTATCTCTGTCAAATATACCATTACAGAGCTTATTAGGCCAACCATTACAGGCTAAACATTTCGATATTCAGAATCAATGGGTCAGATTTTCTTTAAATATTTGGTTAGATCTAATCAAACAACTCAAACTTCAAAAAGGAAACTCGCTGTCTAATGTGACCAGTTCATGACCCTCATTTCGAACCGGCTGTGATGGATAGAAGTTTCATCCAGTGGGAAAGAGTGGGGTTACTACACTGTGTCTATTAATGGATAATCTGAACTTTATCGATTTTGAAACGATGCGTGATAAATACCAGCTTGATCGATATGATTTTTATAAATACCTTCAGCTTCGACACTTCTTTGATAAAAATATTAAAAATCTACCTATAGATAATCTATCAGGTGTCATACAAATGTTTATAAAAGCCTACAAATCAAAACTGCTTAAGAAAATAATTGGTGAGATATATTGGAACATAACAAAATTAAGAGGTCATTCCACCTCCTACATAAAAGAGAAATGGGAAAAGGAATTGGGTGTTGAAATAGTATCTGACGAATGGGAACTTATTATTAATAGTCAAATTAATGTCACTAATTCGCAAATGTGGAGGGATTTCTCCTGGAAGAACATTGTTCGATACTTCATAACCCACAAACTAAAATTTAGGCAGACTGGTCAACTAACCGAATGTTGGCGAAAGTGCAGTCATTGTCCTGCAGACCATACCCATGTTTTCTGGGGATGCACTGTTCTCGACCCCTTTTGGGGAGACGTGCAGCAAACGGTAAAAACTGTTCTTGGCTTTGACATAACATTTACATGTGTATCTTTTTATCTAGGGAATATAGATTAGAGGTCGTCCACACCTGATAAATATCTTCTAAAAATCTTCATGACAGCGAGCAAAAAAGCGATCAATAAGCGCTGGCTAAGTACAGACCCACCTACCATTAACCAATGGATGGCCATAGTTAACAACATTTATTGCATGGAACGCCTGACCTCCCACCTGAGACTACAAAAAGAAAAGGGTGTAGCCTTTTGGAAAAATGGGTCAAATACCTAATGAGAAAAGGTGTTATTTGAACTTGTACACAAAATAGTGTTTTTGCTTTATATTTATTTTTATTTGGATTTTGTACCTCTTGTTAACCCCCAGTTTGTTCAAAGTGTGTGTTTTAGTGTTTTAATTTGGTAAAATATGTTGTAACCTGAATAAAAATAAAGTATAAAAAAAAGAAATAAGAAGATGAGGAAAGGAGGCTTGTCTTTTTCGGGGGATTTGGCCAATTTTTCATCTGATGTTTTTGTGTTAAAAACCTGGAGGAGATTCTGAAAATTCAAATATCTAGCAAAAAGCTATAGATCATAGCTTTGAACAACAATTGAGGTTTTGAGCTAAAGTCATGTGAGAGCTATGACTAACTTTTTGTCAGATGGTCAGGGGTTGTTAAGGAGATTAAATGGTGGAGAAAACTGCGTCATTGTTTTTGATATATTAATGTAATAAGATAAGAGATAAGATAATCCTTTATTGATCTCACAATGGAGAAATTCACTTGTTTACATTCGGCTCTCAATAAGATCACTCAGGGTGTGCAAAATTAGCATTTGTTGAGCACACTATTTACTGCAGTGGATGATTTCCTGCATTTTTAAGCTCATTACAGAGTATTTTTGCTGAAAATGCACAATCACTTCCAGTTCATGAAAGACACCAAATTTCTGTTAACGCCATAAACACCGTAAATAACAATAGGGACGACCAACCCCCCTCAATTTGTGACAACCTACCTCACACATGGGGAACATTGTTACAGTCAATTTACCTGTCTTTCACAGTTAATAACTATTTAATGCAATGAGATATAACGAAGGAAGCAAATAGGCCTACCTACTTCAAGTGAATGTTGAATGTAAGGGTGACTCTTGTGGAGGTGGTCTAAACATATTCAAAACAGAAGAAAAAATGCTCTTATAATGTTGTTAATTGACGTAATCACAATTAGAACAGAGTAGCCTATATGAGAGAGCCGAAGTTTTAGCGTTTTGGTAGCCTATGCCGTCCATGATATGCAGACTAAAATGCAACAGGTGAGTGCCATGGGCGCGTGTGAGGCAAGTGTATCACTTATAGCATATAACTAACGTCCTTAAAATAACAGAACAACAAAAGCAGACGGGGGATTTCGAGGACTTAAAATAAAGCCGGTGGCAAAATTCAGAGGAAACCCTGTTGGAGTATCACGAGGGCGGGAGCACGTGAAGTCATAGTCAGATAAACCTTTCAGAGAGGCAGCAGACGGGCGCTCATTTCATCTGAGTTTCAACAGCACGATACGACCTCTTTCTTACGTCTCTCATCCACGCCGCCCACCTCGTTTACTCTACCGGTTGCTCTCGCTCTAATGCCGCTGACGGAGGAGGGCTGCGCGGTGCTGCCATGGCGAAGATCCGCGTGTCATACGAGTACTCCGAGGCAGAGGACAAGAGCATAAGACTGGGACTGTTTCTGATTGCCTGTGGCATCCTCAGCCTCTTCATCCTGGGCTTCTGCTGGCTCAGCCCCACGCTTCAGAGCCTCCAGAGCAAGCCGGCCAACTGCACGGTGAGCCCGGCCACGAGCCGCACGTTCCCTCCCGCATCACTGTGTTTCTCAGATCGTTTGTTGATCATAGGCTACACTGAACTGAACACACACGACAACCAGCTGTAAAGTGACATATCCTACCGAATACACTATAATTATTATTATTATTATTATTATTATTATTATTATTATTATACTGATAGGCTACTAGTACGAATAATAATAAAAATATAAGGTAATAATAATAATAATAATAATAATAATAATAATAATTCTACTACTACTACTACTACTACTACTACTACTACTACTACTACTACTAATATAATAATAATAATAATAATCACAATAATAATAATAATAATAATAATAATAATAATAACAATAATAATAATAATAATAATAATAATAATAATAATAAATAAATAAATAATATAGCCTGTTGAATCAACTCTCTATGCTAGGTTATTTGATTTGAATTATCTTAATACTTGTTTGTTTGTAGCCATCATGGGCTAATTTCCATCCGTTGTCTCTCACTCTTAAACACACTCTCATTCATCCTGGCCTATTGTATGTTTTTAGTGGTAGGGGAAATAGGAGTACCCGGAGGAACCCTACGCAGACACGAGGAGAACATGCAAACTCCACACAGAAAGACCCCGTCCAGGTGGGGATCAAACCTGGGACCTTCTAGCTGTGAAGCACGAGCGCTAACCACTGCGGTACCGTGCCATATAGCCTTTGTTGTAAGCAGCACCAACTCGAAATCTGTTCTGCAAACAAATATTTTTATGGCGTCGATTAAAAGTCTAATTGCTTATTGACTTGAATGTTTTATGGGGTTTATAGGAGATGGCTTCCAGAGTTAGGCTACTGTTGTCAGCAAGTCACCAATGGTCTTTTATAAATCCATGGGTCCAGAGCATATAGTTTTACTGAACATTGCCGACTGTTTTCAGTGAAATGAACAGTGATAATGGAGCCTTTCCGGATTCATCACACTGAGCCACTGTCAGTCTTTGTTTCTACACCAGCCCGGTGACTTCACACTTGGACTTAAGGCTGAACTTTCCATGGCTTACATTTAAATAACCAGTCTTCAAGTATATGATCATAGATGGCTGTGTTTCTGTTTTGTCCATATAAAAAGTCTGAGGGCCCACCTATTATAGAACATGTCTTAATTATACCCTTTGTGCCTGAATTACGATTTACATTGGCTACACACTGTGTCGGTCTCAGATGGTTTCATTGCTGCATCCTTTTTCCTATGTACCATTGAAACTGGTTTGCACTGCATTAGTATAACAATGTTCTGCTACTTTTATACCACTCACCATCACTGTTCATGTGGGAATATACATAGCCTACACATTGAAGTGATTTCAAACCCCTGTGGTATAAAAGCCTCTTGATACTGTATCTTTAGTGTGGTGTGGGTTGTGGCTGAGTATATCGCCAAATTATTCTATTATTTGGTGCCGCAATCTGTATCACGAGAAGCAACAATACACCGCAAAATTCTTGAAGTCTTCCACCTGAAATGAAAAAGCATGGTAACATAAAAACGTGCAAAAAGTAAAATTTTTGGCTTGTCATGGTCCTGATTTACTTTTTTTTTCATTGATCATTCCTTGATTCATTTTTGTTCAAGTTAAACGGAACATGCTGTACTGAAATTGTTTTGTAAATTAATATTGCAATTTTCTAGACAGTTATCATATATTGCAATATTTTGTCATATCTTGCAGCCCCAGCGTGCGGCTAACACTGATAGGTGCTAATGTTGTTAGATTCCGGGACGACATTTTCACAAAGCGGTCAAAATGAACTATGATGTGGCCAGTTGGACTTGATTAAACTTAATGTGACGTGTTTGTCTCTGTGCAGGTGGTGTCTGTGTTGCGGCCGGAGGAGATGTTTGACTGTGTGTTTACATGTGGGGCGGATTGTAAGGGCACGTCCCAGTATCCGTGCCTCCAGATCTTTGTCAACAACTCAGAGTCAAACTCTGTGGCTTTGCTCCACTTCGATGAACAACAACTGGTTCTCAATCCTAAGGTATGACACGCAGGATGAATGTACTGCTCTCATGCTTTTGAAGCTCCATTGTTGTAAAATATGATGTTTTTTCTTCAGAGAGCACAGAGAAGAGAGTAGACAGGTGATTCTGACAGTTCCTTTACAGAACACGTTTGTGTTTGTCAAATTGTGGGTTCTCAAAGAAGAAGAATGTGGTGTATAGTTCCACTGTTCATGTTATTTACAACATATAGTTTTACTTTCTGGTAGCTTTATGTGATTGTATAATAGAAATGTGACTGGGAATTGCACATGGGACTCAAAGCCACAGTAAAAGCCACAGCTAATTTATGTTTTTGTTAATAAATAAAACAATATAATAGCTTTTTTCAGTCATATATTTGAACATAACATAGTGTAACACTGTAACGGCTGTCAGACACAACACGTCATTCAAACATTCAGGGAGAGCCCCAATTAACGACAGCCAGTAAACACGTCACAGACACGTGGCAAGCACTGCTCAGTTATACTCACCTTACATCACTGCTGACTGCTCCCAATCGACTTGTTCTTTCTCCAATGCAAACTATCTATCACTGCATGTTCATTTACATAACTCCTCCCTGACACAGCCCTATTGATTTATGTATGGTCTTGGGACTTGATTCACTTGTAACAATATCACCTTAATATCACTATATTACTGACATCAAATTACAACAAAGTTTTATGAGTGTAAAAGTAAAGCACAGCAAACTTTAATTTTACGTTAGTAGTGACCCATCACTTAAAAGTTCTTCAGTTCGTGACTATTTCCACAGCCACCCTGACCCGTTGCTGCTTTTTGGGCAAATTTTCCTAAATCAACTGATTTATACACGTTTACAAGCTCTATGATGCCAGGACAGCCCTAAAGATAATCCAGAATTTCAGTAGCATGAATAAATGCTCATACAGCCTACTGTTCTTTCTCGAGAACAGCATACGAGGCTGGCTGAGAGCTTTAAATCCGGTTGCTAAAACTGTAAAAAAAATAATACAGATGCCTCCTTCTTGTAGACGTGTCTCAGATTTACGCTGATGAAGTCTACAGTTAGTGCCCAATAGCCATTACTCGCCTTCAGTGCATGTCTGGGTCGTCTCTACAGCAACAGAGTAAATATAGAGGGAGATGGCGCGTCATCAATGGCGCTTAGTTTCCATGGTGACCGAAACAGGGATGATGTAAAGAGGCAGGGGTATGTGAGAGATAGATGGACATGTCACGCTTCATTTAGGTGGATTTCAGTGATTATGAGAGGGGCAGAACAGACATGTGTTTTTGAAAAAAGTTAAAGCTTTTTACTTTGCTAAGGGCGACGTTTGAAGAACATCAGTCGGGCTACACAATGATCATGCTATATTATGTGATGCAATATCGTGAGCTACAATGTCACAAAGTACTCACATTTACACATTTTTAATAAACATAGCCTAAAACAAAGACAAATGATGTACAAAAGTTCTGTAATACTCTTTTTTTTTAAAGTTACATTTTACCCTTGTTTTGGTCCGTATATAGTATTTTTTAAAGTCACAATTAAATGAAAATATTAAGTACTTATGGTGATTATTTAAATTTAATGGAACATACTGCATTGAAATGGTCTTGTAAAAGAGTGCAATAATATAATTATTATATTCATGTCCGACTTGTAAGGCGAATGTGGTAAATGGTAGGGCTGGGAGGATACACCTTTGTTGCTATTCAAATGCGTGTCACGATAACGAGGTCCCAATACGATACGTATCACGATACCACATAGTCTAAGGCATGATGCTTATGATTTTTCACTAGAACAAACTGCGATATTTTACCCCAAATGAATTTAATAAGAAAGCACAAGTTGAGTTTCCAAAATGTATAAATAAAATACAAAACAGTGTCATTTTGAAATCAGATCAGCACCAGCGCCTTTGTTATGGAAAAGCTCAACAAAGCGGGTGAAAGAGCCATTCGGCTGACACGCGCCTGCATGTGGAAAAGAGCCTAGACGGGGAAAGCCAGGTGAGGGGAGGTGGTGGTGGTGGAGCAGAGCAGAGTTCACTACTCCACCTACTGATGAAAAAAATAAAAAAAGACATCGCTTAAGGCAGCTAGTTTTTTCTAAAAAAAAAAAAGTTAGTTTAGTTTAGTGTAGTTCGTCCCTGGGTTTACTCTACACTGTGTTATCCTCAGTAAATATCCCTTTAAGAAAGCTCCACTCATTTCTCTCAGTAAAAGTTTAGATTTCTCATCAATTATCCAAAATCTTGCACTACTAATAAAGCTAGGTTTAAAAAAGCTGTTTTTATTGTAAAATGTCCACTGTGTTAACCATATTTGTATAACACAGTGGATGCCTACATAACAGAGTAGTCATTGTTTTGTCCACTCTGTCCACCATGTTATCCTCTGTTCATGGTTAACTTGTGTGTCTTAGATTTAAAATTACTTTTGATTTATTATGTATCTAATTAAGGAGAGGGACTTTCTTCAAAAATATAGTTTTAAAGGCTTTTATGCAATTTGGTATTCTATGTGGTTAACACAGTGGACACATTCCTTGTGGCATATTTTTAAACTCATAAAACCAATATAATTTAGACAATTATGACACTAAAATGTCACAGTATTTAAAGAAAACTATTTACCATTTAAAAACGACCAGCACCCGTAATTTGGTGACTTTCCTTGATCACGCTAATCATGCCTCTTTTTGTGACCTTTTAACTGAAACTAATGAGGACGGTGCAGTGGGCACAGCAACAGTTCACACAGACAGACAGACAGACAGACAGACAGACAGACAGACAGACAGACAGACAGACAGACAGGGGGTAATTAATGTTGTGTCCTCAGGGGATAATTAGTTAATGGAGCTGCCTGTGGACCAGATGACTGACATGACATTAAGATCAAACCCAGAGGACTGACTGACATCGATGCTTTCTAAATGCATGTAGTCGGAATGAATACTAAAGCTACTTAAATGAGCTTGCTGGGCTCTAAAACATCTGTCAATAAATTAATAAACTTAATTAATGGAGACAATGTCAATGTTCTACAAATCTCAACACGCTTCCTAGAAGTGCTGGTTCAAAACTTTGTTAATAACATTGCTGTAAGTGAGCATCTCAGACAATAATGTCACAGTATGTAAATGTTCACATAAGCCTCCATTGTCCGTTATAAGTGACTAATATTAAGCGATCAACTATAGGTTCAAACAGTTCAGTGTGGGTCACTGGGTCCCCATACAGCCGGAAATTTCTGAGATTTTTCCGATACCTCGTTCCTGAGCTTTTCAATATGTAATACCCCAATATAATCTCCGAGTCGGACTGAGGCGGAGAATCTGATTTCCACTCAAAAGTGACATTTATGTAATATTCCCTGACGATGACGATGATAATTTATAGTTGATATTAGGGTCATAAAAAAAATAAAAAATCCAAACCTCACATAATTCTATTTATTCTTTGTATTCCTGTTGTTTCACGTCTGCCCAGAGACTGCTTATTGTTTATCGCGCTTAGCTCATAATGCTCCTCTGGCCTTCTGTCAAATGTGGTCATAGCTCACTTGCTGACTCCGCAAGAAAAACAGGAATAATTTAGCTAAGTCTAGCTTGGTTTTGCCCCCTTCATTAACTTTAGATTGATTAAAATGACTGCGCAAGAATGAACGTGTATTTTCTTTTGCTGTACCTTGAGACAGCTTTACTTAGTTATTTTCCAAAGCGCTTTTCTCCGTTTTAATGAGTAAGATCAATTGTACGAAATGTGTGCTATAAACGTCAACACCTTTGCATTGATACAACATTTAAACATCATTTGATTTACACATCTACAGTACAAGTATATTTAGCTGAAATTATTAATGCAGTTAAAGGTATTTACCGTGGGAACCATATGGTTACATACACTTCATAAAAAGACACATTTGCTTTTTTGACAAATGCCAGGAGAATGAGGGACAGAATTTTCTACACAATTATTTGTATTACTTTTTACAAAACCAAAAATTTACATACACTAAGATTACTATACCTTTAAACAATTTGGGAAAGTTTCAAGACACAAATGACCAGCCATCATACAGATCAGAAAGAAGGCGGGTTCTGTGTCCCAGACATGAACGTGCTGTGGTCTGAAATGTGAATATCAACCAAGAACAATTCAAAAGACCTGGTGAAGATTCTGAACCTGGTAAGAGTTTGTCATCATCCACAGTGAAACAAGTACTGTACCGACATGGGCTGAGAGGGAACTCTGCCAGGAAGAAGCCCTTACTCCAAAAGAAACATAAAAAGCCAGTTTGCAAATAAAAAAAGGATAAAGACTTACATTTTTGGAGACATCCTGTGGTCTGATGAGAAAAAAAAGAAGAGTTTTTTGGCCATAATGACCATCGTCACGTTTGGAGGAAAAAGGGTGAATCTTGCAAGCCTGAGAACACCATCCCAACTGTGAAATACGGGGGTGGCAGCATCATGCTGTGGGGTTGTTTTGCTGAAGGAAGAAAGAAAGAACACTATGTGGAAATATTGGAGAAACATCTCTAGACATCAACCTGGAAGTTAAAGCTTGGGCGCAGATGGGTCTTCCAAATGGACAATTCCCAAAGCAAACTGCCAATACTGGTTACAAAGTGGCTTAAGGATAACAAAGTCAGTGTTTTGTGTGGACATCACAAAGTCCTGATCTCAATCCAGTTGAAAATGTATGGGTAGAGCTGAAAAGGCATGTGCACGCAAGGCGGCCTACAAATGTGGCTCAGTTACACCAGTTCTGTTTGGAGGAATGGACCAAAACCCCTGCCAACTATTGTGGGAAGCTTGTGGAAGGAAATCCAAAACATTTGACCCAAAATATACAGTTTAAAGGTAATGCTACCAAATATTAATGAAATGTATGTAAACATTTGGTTTTGTAAAAAGTAATAAAAAATTGTGTAGAAAATTTTATCTCTCATTCTTCTGGAATTTGACAAATAGAAATATTTTTTTTAATTCTAATTGATTGATTATAATTATTATTATTTAAACAAATAAAGGTTAATTCTGGTTTCATGTCTGACAGTGAGAAACAAATGTGTCTTTTTATAAAGTGTATTTAAACTATAGATTTTAAGTTTACATATCGTTGTTCTTGACCACTTTTATAACCCTCACTCATCGCGCCTATTAGATGCATTTATTGTTGTCTATTTAATGCAACCAGGTCTTTAAATAAGCCAAACTAAATTTTAAAATAACGGTCAACGACATGTTTTGGGCTTGGTCCACTGTTTGGACTGTCTATAAAATCTTGTATAGTCCTGGCCTACATGTTTACACTACAAGTCTGAAGGGCATCTAAATATAAAATAATAAATAATATGTCCTACATCTCATATACGGTAGTCTTATTAGCATATTGTTGCCGTGCTGTACAGCAACAAATTGCACCTACATCAGATTTGCCAAATCGGGTTACACAAAGAGCAAGTTGACCAGCCCAGTGTTGAGCCTGTGCATCTACTGTAGAATAGCAGGTTTTTCACAGTCTATGGGACAGTCACACCAGTTCAACCCCAAACTAAGTAATATGATACTGTCACTGTGTAACACAGGCAAACGTAGACTGAATCTATCAAGACAAACACAATAGTGACATACACACGGCTTTATGTCAAAGCAGAGCGACAGCGGCACATTCACAGCCCGACTTTACTTCACAGAATAAGCATAAAAACGCTACACTCACTGTGTACTCCATCTTCTGAGGATCAGAACTTGCTGCTCTTAACCTCTTTATCCAATGATTGCCACTCGTCTGTTCGATCATTAGCAGTGTTGGGGAGAATACTTTGAAAGAGTATTTCGTTTCTGAATACTAAATAGTGCGGGAAAGGCGAGTTTTTTTAACACGTGGAAAATTGGGACAAATATATAACATGCGGCTTCTCCAGCAGGGTGGCAATAGGGGGGCAGGGATTTTGTTGGGGGTGGCATTGCCCACCAACCCCTCTGGCTCCGCCACTGGCTTCGTCAGCAATTAATCATCTCTAGCAGAGGCTGGACTCATACATGTATGTTCATCTAGGAACGGGTTTTGCATATTTGTCCAAACATTTGAAAGCAATATCACTTTGTGTTAGACTTAATTGTCCCTGAATTAGTCGACTGCATTTGATCCATCCTTCAATGCTGCGAGGGCAACTAGTGAGGAGCGCAGTGCAGCGCCCGGGAACCCATGTCTTGATGTCGAGCCTGGCTAATGCTCAGAATCACCTGGCTGGAGGATTAATCTATCGTGCATGTTTTGGTTTGAGTGGGGAAAACCTGGAGGCAACACTCTTAGATGTGGACAGAAATGTGCAAACTCCACAGGCAGCCCGGGAATCAAACCCGGGACCCTCTTGCTGTGAGGCAAGAGTGCTGCTTGTTGCTCAGACTCATGTGCAGTATATCAGTTACTGTAGTAATCAGCAGGTTGTACTGTAATTGGTATCATGAACCATGTATTGTGCGTCGTATTGAATCAAAGTACTCAGTGATCCTCCCTGTACATTACAGTGAAGTGAATGATGAGCTTTTGTACAAAGGAGGTTTCTGCTCCTGCCACTTAAAAAGCAGATCAGGGCTGAGTAATGTGAGTGTAGCTGTAAGTAGCGGCCTGGTTTCTGAGAAGAAAAGGAAGAAAGAAAAGGAGGCAGGTGGGTGCTTTGATTTAGCCAATTAGCCAGAAAGTTATTTCCTCATTTATGACTTAATTATGTTAAAGATGTAAATGACAGGAGCTGTGGATATCCAGAGGCCATCTCAGTGCAGCTGGTGATGATGTGCACATGTGAATTTGTCCACTTCACCTACAAGAAAACTATAAATCGCAATGTTTTTGAAGGGTAGTATTTAAATGAAGATACTGCTGTAAAATGCAAAAGAGACAAAGTAAAGCTCAGCAGAAATCAGAAACAAACAAAAAAACACCTTATGTAAACACAGATGGATGACGATAGCTGTAATGTAATTTCATGCAGACTTAAACAGATTAACTGGGACGCCAAGACAAAGATTAGTGTCTTCTCTCAGAGCCAGGAGTGAGTAACATTTTGTGACACACATTTTTTCCCCCCCTTCGCTCTTGTGGTCTTTAGTTAGCACTTAATTGCTAAAGTTTTGAGGTTTTCATTCTAAACTGGAGACATGTGACATGGCAACCCCGCCATCCACACAAGAGAATGGATGTTTGTTCATAGTCAAATTATCAGCCTCCTGCTGGTTATTTTGTAAAGCCAAATATCACAACCCGAGTTCCCAAACATTAAAACAGTGAAACAATAACCAATGTAATGTCCAAACAAATGTAGTAGTGTGTTGTGACTTGCATTATTGTTGTAACATCAGATGCCCTTCCTGATGTAACTCCCATCTTTTAACTTGGACAATGAAATCAAATACCTTGTCGTCTCTTCACTCAGACTGAACTGCACTTAGTTTGTCAGTAGTTCTCTAAGCATCTCTGTGCCAATCACACTCTCATTATTGCTGCAGCAGTTTGATCCACAGTAACAGTGCGGCCTTAATCAACCCCCTGTGACGCTCATGTGAGGTGCGGTTTGGAGTTGAAACTTGCACTATAGCGCAATCTGGATTCTGTGACAGCGTGTTATTATTCGAGGAAGCCTGCTGGGTTATCAGAACAAGAGTGCTCTCTAACTTTCATGTGTTAGCTGTTTTTGGCAGCAATTATGATTCACAGCAAAATGACGGTTCTGGTTAACGCAACCTCTGTTCTAGAGCATAGATCGGGCCCAAAAAATCAAGCCTGACCCGAACACCAGCAAATAACTTAAATTGTCAGCCGAGCCGAATCAGCCCGAAGTAAATCATTATTGATTTAATGCCTGGTCAGAGCATCTGCGCAGTGCATCTGCGCAGCAGCAGCACCGAGAGGAGCACGCCGTGTGTGAGAGGTACGCGCACGGCACACGTGCACATAAGGCGTTGTTCCACATATAGTAGCGTTGCACACATACCTGGGCAGGCCGATACTCCATCCAAAACCAGTAAATTGGTAAGAGGTCTTACGCCAAACCGGATGTGCGTCAGCGTCCGCCATGATAAGATGCGTCCGAATTGGGCTGTTGGTTAGGAAGGAGTTAGGGAAAGTGGCCTGTATGCTAACTATCATAGCCACTTTAGCATAGGGACCTCTGATGCTAACTCACTGGCGATTAGGAGATATGTGCCATTCCATTAAGTCACTGCGCCAATCTCCCCACCCCCTCGCGATTCATGCGCAACCACTGTTGATTGACAGGTGCACATTTAACAATACAAATTATGTAAAAAAAAATAAGATTCTGCACAAGCTAAACTTTATAAAAGTGACAAATACATGTTAGAGTCACCACAGCACAGTCACATGGTTTCAAAGAGCCGCCTCAGTAAATGGACTGAAGGCAGTTGTGCTTTTGCTTTCATTTAGTAGAAACTTAAGCCACATGGCTAATTTGCATATTGTAGCTTTATGAAACCACTGTTGAGATAAAATAAAGGGAAATGTGAAGGATCATTTGGATGATTCTCTTTTTTCACCTTAAATATCTTTATTTGGACACTATGTTATTGTTGGACAATATACAGTAGGTGGCGGTATGCACTTTTGTTTGGCCTGCACTGAAGAAAAACAGCTGTTGGTGATGTCACTTCCCCTTCCCCTGGGTAAGGACCATAGACTGTTAAAAAGAATAGACAGCTCCTCTTCACTCCTCCCCGTTTACCACAATGACCATGTTCGAGGGGGAAATCATGGCGGATTTACAGACTCCTCCTCCCCAGCTCTGACGAAGCATGTTCCTAATAAGGGCATAAGGGCGGGATCTCACTGTAGACTCGGCCCTTGCGTGACGTGTAGCTCGCGCAGCTCCAATGCCAACAGTCCGACCTCCGTTAAGTAGGAGATTTAAAAAATGTTTTTTTCGAAAACCAGCCTGGTTTCTATTTTTTGACTAACCCAGCGTTATCTCAGGAGGAATATGTAGCCATATTAAGTGTTGAAAAAATTGAAACCAGGCATTAAAGTTGTTTTAACGTGTCTAAAGTCCAATGCTTTTCAATGGGGGCCTAGCGGCCAAATGGAGGTACTACAGCAATGGAGGAGCAATGGCGGCCTCCAGTGTTGCGGTCACAAAGCAGAGCAGCCAGCGCCCATTGGTAAGGACGGTCGAATTGGGCAAATGCTGCTGAAGCAGAATTTCACTAACTGCATAGAGATCTAACAGTTGACCCCATGAAAGGTTAAGGATTAGTTGCTAGTGTTAGTACTTAGAGGCTACAATTTAATGGTTTCAGATGCAGCACGAGAGATGTGCGCGGTGTGGGGCATGTTACGCGCAAGAGCAGCAGTGCAGGCTTTCAGTGTCCCTCCTGTCCTGCCATCTCTCTCTTCTCCTCCTCGTTGTTCATAAACATCGCGCTGCATTTCCAAAAGCCTACTTTTACACACAAACAGGAACCAAACTCCTTATGTATCCACTGTAAGTTAAACGCTGTCCTGTGAGAAAGAGTGAATAGCGATGTTCTCTGTGTAGCACCAGTATCAAAGCAATTTCCTGGCCATGCTTTTGCAACGTGACAACAATCAGCACCTGCTGTCAGTCAACTCTAAGGACAACTATGGCTCTGTAGCTTACCTTCACAGAGTATGGAGTCAATCATCATCCCAAACTTTGTGCCGAGATACAAACACGTGATGAACTATTAGCCATGTTTCTGAAGCATGGAGAGGCCAGCGCTTTGATATCGCTGCTACACTGGGAACATCGCTCTTTCTCTCTGGACAGTTTTAACTTACAGTGGCTGAATACAGCAGTTTGGTTCTTGTTAGAGCGTTATTATCATAGACCGTTAAAAAGAATAGACAGCTCCTCCTCACTCCTCCCCGTTTACCACAATGACCACGTTCGAGGGGGAAATCATGGCGGATTTACAGACTCCTCCTCCCCAGCTCTGACGAAGCATGTTCCTAATAAGGGCAAAAGGGCGGGATCTCACTGTAGACTCGGCCCTTGCGTGACGTGTAGCTCGCGCAGCTCCAATACCAACAGTCCGACCTCCGTTAAGTAGGAGATTAAAAAAAAAAATATTTCGAAAACCAGCCTTTCTTTTTTTGTGACTAAACCAGCGTTATCTCAGGAGGAATATGTAGCCATAGAAAGTGTTAAAAAAATTGAAACCAGGCATTAAAGTTGTTTTTAATGTGTCTAAAGTCCAATGCTTTTCAATGGGGGCCTAGCGATGATATGGAGGTACTACAGCAATGGCGGAGCAATGGCGGCCTCCAGTGTTGCGGTCATAAAGCAGAGCAGCTAGCGGCCATTGGTTATTATAAAGGCAGCGTGATGTTTATGAACAAGAGGGAGAACGAGATGAGAAGAGAGACTGCAAAGGGGAGGGATACTTGTCTGTGCTCGTGCACGTAAACATGTCCCGCACCATGCACACCTCCGCGCTGCTGCCTGCTGAATTTCACTGTGCAGAGTGCGCTTAATACTTTCAATAAATTATTATTTACACGAGGTTTGTTTCGGGCTCAGGCCTACTATTCAAGTTAACCTGTTACCTGCCGTTCCCCTGATCAGGGGGTTAGGGTTAGGGTTAGGAAACCCTACAGATTAGGGTTAGGAAACCCTAATCAGGGTTATGATTCAGGTTAGGAACGGCAAATGTGATCTAAGTTGTGTTTCACTCACACAGATCTCACACATATTTTTAGAAACTAGAAGGTCTTGGCTTTCAAATGAGGTATCACACTGCATATAGGCTGTAAACTCTCCAGTCAATATGCTTTGAGATTTGGATATAAATAATTGCTAACCCTAACCTTGAGGTGGCAGGTAACAGGTTAATTGGTCAGGCTCAGGTTGGATTGGGCTGGATTTATTAGGCCAATCTAAACTTTCTCTGAATCTGTCCATTCACAGCAAAACTGCCACGCGATAGGGTGAGTCGAATTCATCAAATTTGTGCGAGCTGGCACATACTACGAGAATTCAGCTTGCAGGCAAGGTTAGGTTAAGGCACCAAACTTAAAACATTTACTCCTTATCTATTTAACTTGATTTCTTTTACAAATTTACATTTACATTGAACTTCTCAGTTCACTGGGCAGGGGTGAGGCCTACAGTAGTGGATCCCCTGTCCTTCCCTCCTCCTCTCTCAGAAACAGCAGTTATTTTCTAAATATTCTTTCATCTGCTGCTTCGTAATCGCAATATCCCCTCGGTTCCGCTCATGATCAATGATCTGGTCGGTTGGATGATCGGGTTTTTGCTTTTTAAATGTTTTTATTTATTGCATTGTACAAGTATGCACATACTAATTTTATGATCAATTTTATATCAATTTTATGCTAATTGTGGTCTCTGTCTTTTGTGTTCTTCTTCAGTTGCATCTGCACTATGTGCCCAGAAGAAATTTCCCCAAGAAGGACAATAAAGTTTAATTTATCCATTCATTCATTTCTCAAGTCTTACTCATTATGACCTTCCACGTCACACTTTTGCTAGGTTTCGAGACAATCACCTTAATTGTTTGTGTGTGTTTTTTCTTTTCTTATAGTTATAATTTGTACTCATGTATCCAGCCATAGAAGCACTGAATTTAGAATCATTACAAGAAAGTCTCTCTGGGGAATTTGGTAAATTAGTTTTAAGTCAGTGGTTCTCAACTGGTATACGAGGACGCACCAATTCAACTGGATGACAAGCCATGGCCCAAAGATGTCTGAGATGAGTGACCTATTTGTGTTGATCTCTTTGCTGCAGTGCTCCTATGTCCCTCCCTGTGAGCGTGACAACCAGAAGAACAGGGACAGTGTTTTGTGGTGGGAGGATTACTTCACCAGTGAGGTCAGCTCACAGCCGTTCATCTGCTTCTTCAACCAGCAGAGGAGGTGAGACGCGCTCACTGGAGGCTCAATTTTCAGCTATCGAGCTTGGATGCTGCAGCGAGGGATGTGTGAAATTTATTTTGACGACAGACTATTGTTTCCAAGGAGATTACCAGTGACCAGCTACTACGTACTGTTATATATCTTAAAAAACATGCCCCCAGTTCTTACTTAATTAATTCACTCAATTCATTTTCCATTAATTTATCATTACTTGAAAACTATAAGCCACTTATTCTTACAAAAATGACAATTATGATAATTTGTGGGATAGTAGGGAAGAGTACTAAAGAATTTGTATTGGTGCATGTGTATAGCATTAGGAGGTGCGCGACGTTGTGCTTTTTTTTCTTTGTTTTTTTCTTAGCTCAGCACTGAAAATTGAAGAGATGGGAAAATCCAGAGTGCTCTCTTTGTCAGCTTAATCATCCAATTACAGAATGCTTACCTGTGACCTTGACTACTTGAGCTGCACTTTTACCTCAGTAACAAAATTAAATGAGGATGTTCTCTCCTTACATAAAGGCCCGGTATGAGTTAAAGGGATACTTTGGGATTTTTGACATAGGGCCTCATTTCCTAGTTATCCAGAGTGTTGTTGATGTCTGGAGATATTTTTTTCTTAAATTCATGCAGTTCTTATATTTGAAGAGTCTAGTTGCGCTAGCCTAGAGCAAGGCTAAAGCAGTTCTATGGTAAACACTATCCCGCATTAAAAAACAGTCTGGCGCATTCCACAGTGCACCTGAGGTAAATCACGTATAACGCCAGACAAACGATATAAATGTCTGTGTCGATAGGTTAATTTTAACCATTTTGCGTTTAAAATAACTTATATTTGAGCGGCATCAGCTTCGTGGCTGTAAGCTAAGGCAGCGGCGGAGTGATCTGCGAGAAAATAGTCCCTCAAAATGCGGTAATTCATGTGATACAAGGTCAGTTTTATTAAAAATTATTCTATTAACACAGACATTTATATGGTTAGTCTGGTGTTATATGTGATTTACCTCAGGTGCACTGTGGAGTGAGTCAGACTGTTTTTTAATGCGGGCTAGCGTTTACCATAGAACTGCTTTAGCCTTGCTCTAGGCTAGCGCAACTAGACTCTTCAAATATAAGAACTGCATGAATTTAAGAAAAAAATATCTCCAGACATCAACAACACTCTGGATAACTAGGAAATGAGGCCCTATGTCAAAAATCCCGAAGTATCCCTTTAAAGATGGTAAATAAAAGCTTGTGCCACAACCGTAAACAAATACGTTTTAGTACATGTGTTCCCTATTATTGGATGAAAAGCTAACTCTTACTTTGAATGTGCATTGCAGAATCCTTAAAGGAACAGGCCACCGTTTTTCCATACTGAGACATGTTCTTACCTGAGCTTAGACGAGTTGATGCGTAACTGTCTGGTTTTTGTGCGTGCGCTCAGTCACGCAAACAGGCGAAAGAAGTTGTTACTGCGTGGACGTTGAAGTGCTCTTACGGTGTTATTACGCCTTACAATATAGAGGCGTAGAAAATAGTCCGCTTAGAAAATCGTTTAATTTTGTGTAACTACACTTGGATCGGGTAACTACTCATGTAACCGTATTTTAATAGGGAAAACGTGGAAGACCTTGGTCGCTTCTAACTTCACCCCGTTTGACCCCATAGAGGAGAGGAGGAGAGGCTAAACGCTAACAACATCTTTAGTCTTTTTGCGTGACTGAGCGCACGCACAAGACCAGACAGTTACGCATCAACTCGTCTAAGCTAAGAACATATCTCAGTATGCAAAAACGGTGGCCTATTCCCTTAAATTGTCTGTATTTTTGGCAGTAGACTAAACATAGTGTTAAAACCTCCTTTTGAAACAAGTAGAATACAGTATAGCCCATACAAGAAAGCAGTGATGTACTCGTCAAGAATATAATCCCTTAAAGCAGTTGAATAGTTTCTGAAATGTCAACAATACAAGCAAATTTAATAATCTGCATTGATGAAACAATCAGTCTGTCCCTCTCCCTCGGTGCAGGCCTGATGACGTGCTGTGGAGGCGCTCCCATGACACCAGTGTCCTGCTCCACTGTGTGCTCTGGCCCATGGTTTCGCTTCTGCTGGGCACTCTCATCGTCCTCCTGACAGTGTGCGCACGCTCCCTGGCTGTACGAGCGGAGGCCCTGCAGAAGAGGAAGTGCTCCTACGAGGTGTGCCAGGACCTGAGTAGTGCCGCCACAGACCAAAGCAAGATGAGAGAACCCCTCGTCGCAAGGGCAGACCCCGAGCTCTCGTCCCCGACACAGACATTGCCCCTGTTCGCCGTGCCAGTGCGTCGACGCGACCGCGAACATGGACATGCCGAAATGAACTGAGAAAGATCAAACGCCGAGTGAGCTGGAAATACCCTCAGCCATCTGCGTGCTTCAGGGTGTGAGATGATGTTCAGTCTGTGGCGTGTGATAGAATTGGCTGAAGTCTGTTGTCTCTGATTTGAGGAGACCACGCGGAGAGTTCGGCTCCACAGTGACAGAGGAAGGCGGCTTCAGACTGCAGTGCTGTAGTAAATGGCACAGTGCAAGTGTCAGACGTCAGGAATTGTCCTCTGACTATGCCTTTTATCTGTAGCTCCTATGTCTTTTCAAAAACTTTCCTCATGTAGCCTAATTCCTGTAGCCACAAATGTGCACTTTAGGAGCTGTGAATATTGCTGTAGCTCTTCTGTATTAGAACTTTTAATGGGTGAAGAACAGCAAGCCTCTTTTTTGCAGCTAGCCTTTGAATGGTTTAAAGTACAAAGACTATTTATTATAATTTTTAGAAATAAAATAGCCATACTCTAAAGAAATTAATGTTGTAGCAATTTAGCCAAAAGCACTCTTTTGTGTTGACTCTCAGTACTAACCAAGCACTTCTTATAATGAGCATATTATCTTGCTTTTCGAATCTACTCTCTGTACAGACCCATATAGATCAGTTCTTCTCATTGTCATACACACTTTTTAAAGAAACAGGAACTGAGTACCAAAGCTTATGACCACTGATCACAAGGTGATGAAGGTCAGTGAAGCTTTTCAAATGACACATGAAAGTGGTCCTGATTGATGTCAGGTCAATAGTGTTATGTTTGGAGGGACATCTATGTGGAGTCATTAGAGCCACTTCTGGGGTTCATTATGAGCATATTTAAATGTGCCCTCAGAGTTCACAATGCTCACACTCTAACATAAGCAAATGCGATTGTTACTGTTACCAGAGGTGCAGTAAAATGTCTTTGTGTGTAAGTTTTATTATTTTTACTGTAAAGTACAAAGTGGTCTGATGTCATTGAGCTCTTCTTCAGTAAAAGAAGTTTGTTGTGCAAGTCTGGGCTCACATCCAGCCATCCTTTGACCAGGGTCGTTTACGAAGTCACTAGTCTTCAGACTCTGACTTAACTTTGTATACTGTATAAATAAAAGGCAACTAACTCCAAATATTCTTTATTTCAGGTACAACTCTGAGATCCCATACAGTATTTTCCGTAGCATTAGCAAAATCTCAATCATAATTTCCGCTCAGGTTCACCTGTTGCATTGTGCTTGTGGGGTGACTGTAGCACTGTAGGGCTGTTTTCTGCATCTTCTGCAGCAGGACCTATTTTATATTATGTAACTCAAACTTTAAATTTAGAATGAATAAAATTGTGCTCAAATGTTGAGAACAATCTTTACCTTTCTTGACCTCAGCAGTAGAGCAGGCCAATGTAGCAAAATGCTGTAAATACAATTGATCTGTATTTTAAGTTTAATGTATGATCATATTTCCCCCTACCTCGTTTTGTATGACCGTTCTTGTATTTGTTATTTATTATCTGATTTCCTGTGGTGTGGTGGTAAGGGCACAGTTACAGAGGACCACAACATGGGTAAAAGCCATTGTATTTCTGTGTGTGATGTAGCCTTAGCTTAACTGTAGCTGTCTGGTTATCATGGGAGTGACACACTGTTCAATATTGTCCACATCTTTTAAAGCCATATGCCAAGCTGTGTCCCAACATCACTGTTCTCCTCTAAATGTTCAGATATTTGTGTCACACTGTCTATAATGTGAGTGTTTTGGTTGATATGTTTGAATAGGATATGTAGCAGTCTCTTTCTCTGTATTCATCATTTCCATGTCCTGTCTTTGCTTCTTGTCCACTGCTCTGTTCAGAACTCTGACCAGGTTAGCTGCTTGACACATTTTTACATGTAACTATAGAGTTGGATAGAGACCTAAATAAAACTTGTTTGTTCACCCCTCGTCTCAATGAGTATCAAGTCATTGCTCGACATATTTCAGTATAAAAGCCGCCAGGATTGGTTTATGTATGAGGGTTATGTCCCTTCAATTGCCCTCTAGTTTTTCATTAAAATAACAAAATCCCTTGATAATCTCAGGCTGAATGACCTCGCTGTGGACAGGAGAGAACCGTGAATATTGAATGACTAAGTGAAGTGCATTGACCCTCTGTGACCCACACAACACAGCATGAGATAAACCATCAATTATTGCACATAAAGAACACAAAACTCTAATCACTGCTTAAAAAACATGGTCATATTCTATCAAAATAGAAGTGCAACAGAGAAATTATTATTAGAAAACCCCAAAGAGCTGCATTTTTTAGGCCTTCCTCTGTCTACCAGATTGGTCTCTTCTGCTACACTACACAATGTGCAGTTGTATCATTTCAATGTGACTCCATCTTTGTGGTGCTGCGCGGTTTACTCTGGATGGACTTAGCCCCGACTGGCTCCGGATGGCAATTGTATGTGGGTTACCCAGTTCTGTTCTGGCCCCTCTCTGCCCTAGATCAATATGGAAATCTTAAAGTTTGAAATTGGTTTCAACAAACTTCTGAACAGTGCAATGTGTTTGGTGACAAACTGAGGTGCACTATTATTTTAAGAAAAAAGGCTTAGTGTTATTAGTTTATAAAAACTTTTAATTAGCTCAGATTTTTAATCCCAGTAATTGCACATCTGAACATGAGTATAAAACAGCTACAGTGTAAGACACCATCATTAATAAACCAATCCTCTATATAAAAATCCTATTATAATTAAATTATATAGGGTTTCCCTGTACTTTTGTTAATAATAAAAGAGCTTCTTGCTCAGAGCACAATGTGAATATAAAAACAATTGCAGAGGATAAACACTCCGCATTCTTCATATTATAAGAAAGTATTTCACCAATATTTACATTCATCAATATGTGTAGATTTAAATAACAGCTTATACTTTATGTGGCAATGAGAACTAAGTGCATGGTATAAAAATAGATGACGGCTTCTCGCAAAAGATTTGAACTCTGTGGTTTTAACTGTCTATTCAGGTATATAAAATACTATACCTTATGAAAAGTCTTTTAAAAGATCATTTCCAATAAGCTATTTAGAATTACATCAAATACTGAGAATAACTATATCTTGATCTTGATGCATTCTCATCTTTTTAACGTTCAGAGTACATAAAATCTGAAACAGAACAAACAAGGTGTTAAATGAAAGTTGAGACCATCAAGTAATATCTAGTACAGTCGCATTATCTTATCGATTCAAATGGCGCTGCGAATACACTGGCATGACTCACCGCGGCAGTATTCAGGGTTGTAGTTTTCGTATATTGGGTACAGGGGGTTCTCCTGTTCACTGCGATGCTTCCGAGCCCGAAGAACATCTCTCACGCACTGGTGTAGGAAAGAATACTGGCACTGGAGAGCACGAATAAGCACCACATTGCAAAGCACATCACAGGGAAAGGTTTTGATTACAATAACTGTTTTATTTATTGTGTAAATTTGTTCAGGAGGCAACATTACCTCGGTCTGCACCATGTGTTGCCGATGAAGACGGCTGTCAAACACACAGCCGTACAGGTCTATGGTGCCTTTGGAGTCAAGCTGTTGCAGAACTCGATCCAGAGCAATGAATGTCCCAGTGCGGCCAACACCGGCACTACATACAATAAAGCCTCTGTTTTATGACTGCACTTTGTAAGAAAATAATCTTGATTTTGATAACTGTCAATATTACAAAACAATATTGTGATATTTTGCTAAACCATTTTCAACACATGGCTTTCCATTAAATGTAACCAAAAATAATAAGCAATTTGTTCTTTCATTAAAGGAATAGGCCACCGTTTTTCCATACTGAGATATGTTCTTACCTGAGCTCAGACGAGTTGATGCGTACCTGTCTGGTCTTTGTGCGTGCGCTCAGTCACGCAAAAAGACCAAAAATGTTGTTAGGACTCGGTCGCGTCTAACTTCACCCCCGTGTGGGTCCATAGAGGAGAGAAGGAGACGTTAAATGCTAACAACATCTTTGGTCTTTTGCGTGACAGGTGCGCATCAACTCGTCTAAGCTCAGGTAAGAACATATCTCAGTATGGAAAAACGGTGGCTCCAAAAAATAACTAAATCAGAGCCAAAACAAAGGAAATTAATGACAAAATGATAAAGCAACGACTAAAACTTTAGAGTATGTGCTTATGTTTTGTGTCAAATCTCCGTCAAATGGAAGCGTGTGATTTTCAAATATATTCTTGTAATATGGATAGTGTGTGTAATATTGATTGGTTTGTATTATACAGCGGGTTAGATATATTTGACGTGGTACCTGCAGTGTACAACAGTGGCTCCAGTACTGGGAGATCGGTCCACGTAGTCTCTCACTGTGCGGACAAACTGGATGAGAGACTGAGTGCTTTCTGGGACTCCGTGATCAGGCCAAACGGTGTAGTGAAAGTGACGCACCAACCGCGGGTAACTACAGCTGCTGTCCTGTATGCACACATAAATATCGCATAAGTAAACATACAGTATTACCGGTGTATAAGGTATCGGTGCTTACAGATGTGATCCTGAACTCTCTGATGGTCCATTCGGGCAGCACAGACTCTGACAGCATCTGAATGACCAGATCCCCATAGTACAGAGGTTCCCTGTCTTCAGGCCAGTACTGGTCACACTTCACCTGTAAAACACATGCTTCCAAAATCAGTCCTCAACAGTTTCCACAAGTACATTTCCCATTCATTTTGCCATTGGTATTTTGAAAAAAAGACTTCTCGCCACCAACTTTGTTCTTACATCAAGAGCTGCAAGAACAAAATTAAGTCATTATTGGCTTGTAACCATGGACATGTCTTCAGTTACAAGACGTTTCCATGGTTACAAGCCAATAATGACTTCATTTTTGTTAAAGGATTACATTAAATCGCTATTTATCATACTGGGTCAAGCTGTAAAGTCGTACTATCTCTGTCATAGCCTTGACTGTGGTGCTCAGGCGCCCGCTATCAGCCACTGAATGTTTTGCTTGCGTATTAATATGATGCTCTTAGACGGTATTTATCCCTCTTCTGTGGAAGCATAGACAGACTTGAATGGTACTGTAGGACTAGCACAATGTCTCGAGTTCATGTCTCCGGGTCCCGTAACGATGGTAAATAAACTTCTCCTGCATAAGACATCCTGACTGCTGCCTATTCTTCATCATCCTCTCGATCATCATTGTTATTTCTCTAACAATTTTGTTCTTGCAGCTCTTGATGTAAGAACCAAGTTCTTGTATCTCATGAAGTATGAATGAGCCTTAACCAGCAACTACTGACCATGAAACACACACTTTTAAATAAGATTCATCTGAAACTTTATAGAGCAAAAAACAAAACTAAAAAACATTATACTATATTTTCAACAATCTGGTATTTTATTTAGTAAAAACTATCAGCACTGTGGCCAATCGTTAGCACATATTCTCCGTCGGGCCTTTTAACCTCTTAACCCCCACCTGAACAGAGCATATTTTCTCCAGTTTGGCATTACCCAAATCTAAAAGCTTCTTGAACAAAGTGTAGCGACAAAATGTGCCGGAAAAGCAACAATAACACAATAAACACTTGACAAAAACATGAATAAAAAGAGACGAAGACATGACAAAAAAAACATGAAAACACGACCAAAAAAAACATGACAAAAATCTACGAAAACACTCGGTTAAGGTGGGGAGAAAAATAAATCCCTCTTACAAAAAACGGAAGAGACATTTATTGCAGGAACCCAGCCTTTAACTACATGGGGAGAGAAATGCAGCAAATAATCTCTCAAACTCAAACACAAATTCAAACACTGGGACCAAGCCATAGCACCAGTGCAGTTTCTATAACAATCTTCTTTACACTTATTTTCATGCCTCAGCTACTCCCTTACCCGCCCTTTCTCCACGCACTGCGTCACCATGACAACGTTGTAGACCCCATGTTCCCACACCATCCGCCAGAAGTCGTCCTTGGTGCCGGGAAGTGGTCCCTGGGTGGCGATGTACTCCCTGCGGTAACTGTTACCCTGGAAAATGAGACCAAGTGAGCGTTTGGTGCTTGTGCTAAGTACAGCGGTGACTGAGGAGAGTGTACCGGGATGTAGCTGGCATTGATGTAGTCGGAGCAAGGGTCGTCCTCCAGGTAGGATAGCTTCACTCTGGTGGAATCATCTAAAGTGAGGGTTAAGAGGTGAAATCAAATAATTGTTATTTTCTTCACAATTACAAAACATGATGTTGATGTTTACTTTTTTTTTCTCTTTAGGGTTGCCAGATCCAATGGGCAAAAAAACAAGCTTGCACTAAACCTGAAAGAACTCTCTCTCACTTCCAAAATCACAGCACTTGCTAGGTGCCGAGTTTCAAATAAGGAATGGCATGTCAATATTGCGTCCTCAATATGCAGTTTAGGCTTCGCAGGTTCAGCTGTAGTTGTAGTAAAACAGCCCTTCCTTCATGTAAATAATTTCCAGCAGTGCTTTGTGTCAGTCCTTACACGGCAGGATGTTGTTGTAGCGGTTCTTCCCTCGGTTCTCCGGCAGCCGCGCCAGGTCCATGCTCTGGTTTCGGCCCACATCTTTCAGATCCTAAAGACGAACAACCCGCTCTGTTTAACGATCAAACAAAAAGTTGCTGCACAGTGAATTCCAGAGTCCTCACCTCAAACTCCTCCGACAGCAGGTAGTTGGAGTCGGCCTGGAGTTTGTTCAAGTGAGACTCGTAATGACAGGCTTTGATTGGACTGAAATGACAGCGATGTAACTACACAAGTGGTGCAGATGAAATTTAAAGTATTGTGTGATTATGTTTAAGTACCTGGTGACACGACGATTACTAAAAGAAGAAACACAGACATTAATACAGTTTTTATATACTGTATTCTGTATAACAAATTGGATTAAATTCTCATAAATCATAGTGCAACTTCACCGTTTGGACACAATTATAATGGATTTCTTCAGTTTTTTAAACAACCAAAGCTCTCACGTTAGTGCTTTGTTGAATGTAAAATTAATGAAGAGCATGATAAGGTAATCCACCAGAGAAACAACTTGATTGAAAACGAATATTTCACGCTCTCAACATATTGGACCTGGGGCGCTATTGGGAACAAATCTGTCTCTGTCTGTCTCCATCGAACACGCAGTGGGAAAAATAATTACAGAATTGGCGGCAGTGATCAATCGCACTCACCTCCGAACTCCCACATATATCCCGGATGTGGGCACCTCCTTCCACATGCTCATCCGCACCACCGGGTTCTCTTGCACCGCCCTGCAAAAGCACCGCTCGACTTAAAAAACAGCACTGGATTTGCCCTGTAAAGATTATAATCCAAATCTACTTAGCCACAAGTCAAAACAAAAGCTGAATTTTGAAAATGTCAATAATCCGGATCTGGCACTACACAAAAAATATGCAGTGGGAGGAAAATATATGTGAATGCTTTGGAATTTCTCATATATAAGGGTCTGATAACAACATACACTTTTCGCATCCTCTGTCTGTACATCAGCAGAGCAGCAACAGCCACCATCACACCAACTAAGAACATCCCAGCGCTCAGCCCCTCCACAACTCCTCCCAGAGGTTCTGTCCGGAAAAAAAAAAAAGAGTAAACACAAGTCACTGACAAGAGCATTTTAAAGTGTGTTTTTGTTTTGGGTTTTGGCACGTACCTGCATGAGTCCTCAGAGGCGCAGACAAGTACGAGTCCGTGAACAGTGGCTGGGAAAACTCTTTGTGGTTTTCATCAAAGAGTCTGGTGAAAGCCCGTATGCTCAGCCTGAACAAAAGTCAAAGTCACAGTGTCTTCAGGAAGTATTCATAGCCCTCCATTTATTCCTATGTCATTATGATGAAGTCTGATGCAGAAAAGGTAAAAAAAAAAAAAAAAAAAAATTTTTAACCTTTTAACGCCCATGCACAGTATCTCTATTTTGGCTTTACCCAAATCTAAAAGCTTTATAAAATAAAAATAAACAGCTTTTAGATTGTTTGAGACAACAAAAAACTATCAAAAAGTGACAGAAATGCAACACACAAAAAATGGCAAAAATTTGACAAAAACTCAATAAGAAAAGTGGACAAAATGTGACAAGAACACAATAAAAAAAGCAACAAAAAATCAACAAAAGCACAAAAAAGTAACAAAAGAGCAACAAAACACAAGTAAAAAGATCAGTTTAGTCAGATTTTCAGATTAGTGTGTGGTAGGTCTTAGCTTTTAAATGAGACGGTACACTGGTCTATAGGCTGTGAGCTCCAGTCAAGAAGCTTTTAGATTTGGGTAAAGCCGACCTGGAGAAAATGCGCTTAGTTAAGGCGGAGGAAAGAGGTTAAGAAGAAAAAAAAACCTTTAAAAAACCTACAATCAACAATTTCACTACACATTAATCAATTCAAGTTCATTTATATAACACATTTAAAAACAGCTTCATAAACTATACCTTTGTGTTATGGGCAATGAATCATATTTGTCATTGATCTAAAGGATAGGGTCTGAATATTTATGACATGACAAATTATTATTTTTTATTACATTTCTATCCTTAACCTAATATAAGAATAAGATTTGTTTCCATAATAAAAGTAATGTTTATATTTTTATTGAGTCTTTAAAGCAGAACTAAGTAACTCATGCCCCTAGAGGCCATAAGCGCTACTGCAGGTGTCGTAGCATATTGCATTTTTTTTTTAACTCATTAATTGTCCGTGAGAGTAAATACTACGCTGACAGAAAAGACAAAGGGAGAGAGGGATATTGTACATCCAGTTACACAATAGAGATAATTTTTTTCATTCGAACTTGGCTGTAAATACTGTTTAAGTGGCGCTAGCCCACAGTTAGCTTCTTCTTCGTGATTCCATTAATGTGTATTGCGCCTCCGACATGGCAGGGAAAGTTGCAAGGGTGGTTTTCTGGCCAGAGACACCAGGGGGAGATGAAAGACCCCCCAATCATCCCATATTACCCCCAGAGGGACTACGAAAAGGATTTAGTAAGGTAAACAAGTTACTTAGTTCTTCTTTAAGTAATTACAAGAGACCTTCTGAAACTAGTGTAAGGACATTGAGAGATCCGTCCAGTGACTCTTTTCGATCAGAGTGCTCAGTGAGTTGTACCTGTACGAAGTTTTAGCTTTCAGCAGACCATCGCAGAAGCCGCCATAGCCGTCATTCAAGATGAGGTCGTCATCGAGATAGGGGTCACAGCTTCCTCCTAGCCGGTCCCCTCCCGCCCCAAGATTCACCTCCACCACCTCCAAATTCACACAACAAGTCATCATTCAAACCGTCTTTGCTGCTATAACCATGGATGGCAGTTTGTCGCACCTGTCCAGCAGAGGCCTCTGAGTCCGGTGGGCAGCGGCTGGGGAAGTACGCCGTCTGGTAGGCTCTGACTGATGAGTTGCTGACGTAATCGCGATATGAAGGCATAGGGTGAAGCTGCTCAGGTTGCAAAATCTCATTGGCTGTAAAAGTGCACATGGGACCAATCGTTGAAGTTTGTTAATACACTTTTGGAGAGGTGCGTAGTTTACATTTACTCTGGTACATGTATTTATTTGATTGCTTTGACAGTGCATCTTAATGAACACACATGATGAGACACATGAACATAATTAACTTCTTAACCCCCACCTGAACCGAGCACATTTTCTCCAGTTTGGCTTTACCCAAATCTAAAAGCTTATTGGAAAAAATGTCAAACTAGCAACAAAAATGAGATGAAAACGAGGATGAAAATGCGAACAAATGAGCGACGAAAATGTCAGAGAAAAACTGACACAAATGTGTGACGAGAGAGCAACAGAAAAGTGACAAAACGTAACAAAATGGTGACAAAAAAGTGTAGAAAATGCAACCACAAAAAGTGACAAAAGAGTAACAGAAAAGTGACAAAAAGTGAGAAAAATGTGTGATGAAAAAAAAAAGTGACAATAAAGTGGCAACAATGTGAGCAAAAATCTTTGTTTAGATGAGTTGTGTAGGTCTTAGCTTTCAAATGAGGCATTACACTGGTCTACAGGCTGCAAACTTTTTGATTTGGGTAAAGCTGAACAAGAGAAAATGCACTTGGTTAAGGGGTTAACTTTTTACTTTTTAGAATTATTATTTTTGAAGTAACAGAACAGTATAAATGTATCACTATTTGTGGTGAAGTCTTTATAAATATCAGATTTTCTATGTTATTTTATGATTTGTCACCATTAAAACATAAATCAGACTTTTACACCCAAACTCAGTCTTGAAGTAGTATTTTCACTCAATAATTGTTTTCTCTTAATCATTATTCAGATAACTACTTTGTACATCTACGTGATTTGTTATATTCTGAAATAGAGATACAGCCACGACTATGGGTTAAAATAATTACCTTCAGATTCAGCCACGATGACAGTAAAGTATCGAATGGCTCCGTTGGTATCACTGAACCAGGAGCAGTTGAAGCGGAACAAAATGGAGGATGATGTGACTTTTGAGGACTTCTCACTCACACGGACAGAGGGACTGGGCACTGGGGGTCCTGAGGGGAAATGATGTAACAATAACATGATTTCAAAAGGGTTTTGACATCATACTGTTACAAAATATGTATTACATGTTTCTGTGAACATGTACATTGATTTACATGGATTTTAGATTGTTATGTTATGTAATGCACTTAGAGTCGTCGACAGGTCTTTGAACTGGACACAACAGACAGAAAAACGTCTTTAGTTGGATTGTGTTTATGAATGACCCACATGCATAAACCGTAACTGTGTAAAGTTGCTAACGTTAGATGCTTACTTTGTTTATATTTATGTTAGAAAACTGTTTACTTAAAACAAGCCAGGCAAAGAGAAAATAGTGTCAGAATCATCAACACAGAATGAGTGTGCTACATAGGCTACTATAAAGTGTGGCATGATATAGTGATCACAGGTTAAGTGGATACTATGTACTGTACATCCGGACCCTCTTTCTATGTCAGTATTATTCTAAAACATTTTCTTCTTTTTCTATATAAAATTGCCACTTCATTCTACAAAACTCTGACAAATACTTATGATGCAGTATCACATCCAAGTAAGTAATCAGAAATCAAATCGTCTTTATCAGAAATAAACAATAACCCATCCTATGCACTTCAAACAGGCACTGAGCCTGACAAACAGCATAATGAGTGTGAACTCACGGTCGATCATGGTGATGGTGGAGTGAGAGGCCGGGGCACTGGTCTGGCCTGCTGAAGACACTCGCACTGTAACAGAGTACTTTCTGTATGCATCCAAGTGGTCCAGTGTTACCGTGGTGATGCCTGCAGCCAGCCTCAAAGCTGAGGTCAGCTCCCCATCAATGTGGCGCCGACACTCCACCTCATAGGAGTCAAAGTCCGAAACAGGAGGCACCCAGGAGCAGGAGACCGACGAGGAGGACAAAGGGAAGCAGTGGAGGGATTTCAGCTGAGATGGACCTGTGCGCCAGTAAGGACAAAGAGGGTTAAGAGTATTTGTAGTAGTCTCCCGGGCAGTGCTGATAAGACCAAAGGAATATCTTCACAAGGATTAATGTAAAAGGACAAAGAAATAAAGGCAAAGAAGGACACCATTTGTCAAAAAGATAAAAATCACCCAATAATCTAACCTGTATCCATTAAAGGCACACAGCTTAACATTTTGGATTATACTAGAGCTGCACAATTAACCTTTATCAAATCGAAATTGGTGTTTTAACTACTGCAGTAACTGAACTTCAAGAGGCTAAGTTTTTGTTTGTTGTCCTGCCTTACGCCTCCGGTATCTGAGTGAAGTACATGTTCGCCTTGCGTCCTTTAGCTGCTGGCTAATCAGAAGAGGCTGCAGAGGAAACATTTTGTCTGCGCTGCAGTCGCTATAAACAAACTCCATGTGTGCCTCATGCAGCACAAACTGCAAACTATTCTCACAGCTAGAAACAAATGAGTGTCTGCAGGTCGGATGAGGTCAAGGAATTATAACTTTCGCGGAGTGGGTCGGGGTGGTCAAAAAAAGTCGATCACCTCCGGTCACTGGCGTGTCTAATTTGAACATCTTTACAAATGATTTTTGATATAAATATGAGGAGGCCATGTGTTGGAGTTCTCCCCAGTGAACAAGAGGGTCGCGTCCCTACGCCTTCGGGTCGGGGACAGGTCTCTCAACGTTGTCTGGGCCTACAGGCCTAACATCGGTGCAGAATACCCAGCCTTCTTGGAGTCCCTGAGAGGGGTACTATAGACGGTGCTCCGACTGGGGACTCCATTGTTCAACTGACTTCAACGCCCACGTGGGGAGCAACAGTGAGAGAAGTATATATGCAGCTCAGTGCTCAATTGCATAAAACATAAAATATACAGTGCATCCGGAAAGTATTCACAGCGCTTCACTTTTTTCACATTTTGTTATATTTACAACCCTAAACGTAAAGATTTTATTTGGAATTGTTTACTGAAAGTTCACACACAAGTAACAGACAACTGCGAAGTGAAAGCAAAATGATACATGATTCTGTTATTTTTCAAAAAATAGAAAAGTGAAAAGTGGGGCGTGCATAAATATTCACATTTTCGGAGTGCATTAAATTCCCTTTATAACATTCCTAATGACTGCAGAATGTTCACACCTTGCCCTAACCATTAAATAGAGGCCACCTATGTGTAATCTACTCTCAGTATAATTCCAGCTGTTCTGTGAGGGCCTCAGAGCTATGGTCAGAGTGTATTGGTCACTAAACAACATCATGAAGTCCAATAACACACCAGACGGGTCCGAGATAAAGTTATTGAGAAGTATAAAGCTGGGTTAGGTTATAAAAACATTTCCAAAGCTTTGAACATCTCTCAAAGTACAGTTAAATACATCATCCAGGAATAGAAAGAGTGTGGCATCACTGCAAACCTACCAAGACCCGGCTGTTCTCCTAAATTTACTGACCGAACAAGGAGAGCACTGACCACAGCTGTTACCAAGAAGCCTATGATGACCCTGGATGAACTGCAGAGAGCTACAGCTCAGGTGGGGGAAACTGTACACAGGACAACTATTAGTCGTACACTGCACAAATCTCATAACAGAATCATGTATCATTTTGCTTTCACTTCACAGTTGTCTGTTACTTGTGTGTGAACTTTCAGTAAAAAATTCAAAATAAAATCTTTACGTTTAGGGTTGTAAATATGACAAAATGTGAAAAAAGTGAAGCGCTGTGAATACTTTCCGGATGCACTGTATGCTATATAAAAATATTAAAATCGCAAAACGAATTGCAAAATCTGTCAGAAAAATTGCAATTCTTTTTTTTGTCAAAATTGTGCAGCTCTAGATTATACCAGAAATACAAAACAAGCTCCTAATGACAGGCTAGACACAGATAATGCTATGTTTGCAGTGGGTAATCATAGAATGGATTTGGATGTGGCACTAATCTATTTAAATCTCATATTTGGCTGCCTTTACACAACATTTCCATGGAGACGAGCTGGAGACGTCCCCACTCCCAATAAAGTTATAGAGTGTGTTTACATGAGCTCGAGTATCAAGAGTATTTTGAAGTTTCCTGGTTTTGTCTGTGTCCATGTAAACGTAGTATACGGATTTCAGTTTCCTGGATAAGCCAATATCCAGGTAATTAGAAACCAGGATGCTCTCACTGGGATATCCCCAGTTTTCAGGACACTGGTACCCTGGTTTCTCACCACTGCAGACGCACTGAGCGTGTGTGAACTTTCGAAACAGATACAGTAGGAAATGTTTTGGTTGTATCGGGTACCTTAGCCTTTAAAACTTTCTTGTAAAAATAAACAAAACATCACAGTAAACTTTACAAATCACCTTTTCGCTCTGCTGTAGCTTCAGTGTCGGTCAGCGCTGCTCTCGGACTAAACTGTTGGGACTTTGCTCAAACCTGCACTGTGTTTTTTCTACATCTCATGTCTATCGCTGAAGCTGTGACAGAGCTCTACAGTGTTACTTGCTTCCTCAGATGGTTCATGACTGTGTTTAGAGAGATGTCAGAAAAAGCCATGTGTTGGCAACATTGCTGAAGTCTTCAGCGCAGTACTGTATTTGTCATTAGCCTTGTCCCTCTTGGGAGCCTAAATATCCAGGATACTGTAAACAGGGATATGAGAATCCTGGTTTCTCTGCCGAATGTAAACATAATATCCAAATTATTGTCATAACCACAGTATGAATAATATCTGGGATGCTCGAGCGCATGTAAATACGGGCATAATCAGGTCTTAGGAGAGCTGAGCCGCTCACAGCAAACACAGATGTCTGCTCATATTTTTACGTATTTTTCCACAATGAAAATATCTGTAATAAAATAATTGCTTGCAGTGAAAATGTGAAATGTTACGTAGTGTGGCTTTAAATATTTTGCCACTGAATCCTACAGTATCTCAAATGTATAAATTGGGGCCATGTTAAAGCAGCTTCAGCAATGCGGTGTCGATCTTCTCTCTGTAGTGTAATGTAAGTTATATTTCTTCTTACATCTACAACCCAAATGTCAGAGCTGTGTTTCAGTATGATCATTGAAATCCTTTGAGGCTGAACTCTGATGAAAAACACTGGCCAGATTAAAAGTAGGTCATGCATATTTATAAGTGTCCTCAATTTTCATTCCTTTGGGTGATCAGTTTTATCCCTGTAGCAAAAGCCTCACAGGCAAACAGCATGTGATTAAAACTGGCAGACAACTCCAATGTTCTCATTTCCTCATCCAAGCCTTTTGTTATACTGCCCTCTTGAGGTAAAGCTACAGACATTATGCTGGCACAACATGATCAAATATTTGATAGAAAACAGATAATAGATAATAGATAATAGATCTGCTGCTGATTGAATTGTGTAAAGTTACAGTGTAGGAAACTCAACCTACTTGTCCGAACGCTGTGCTGGATTGGCCGACTCCAGGCCGCTGGCCCAACTGCTCCCCCACTCACAGTCACTAGAGAAAAGTTGTAGAGTCTTCCAGGAAACATCCCGCTCACAATGCCCTCAGTCATGTGGACTTGGGTGACAGTCAAATGGTCTGGTGGGCTCCACTGTAAACTGAAGTTGCTATAGTCACCATTGGCAGGACCAGCCCAGGACAGCAGAATGGTGTCATTTATTGGTCCTTGTTTAACAGAAAGGTAGGAGGGAGGGTCTGGAGCTGGGAAAATATCACAGTATCAGTACAGCATAGTGGAATAATGTAAAAGGTTATTCAAAACAGTAATTTCAACTGGTGTGACATCGGGACCCTCCTTCACCCTAAGCCAACAAGTCATGACCCAATTAAAAATGTTCATTCTAACCCATCATGGGCAAAACAACCCAGGCAGAGTTTTACAAACACTTGAATATAGAGACTTTCTCTGTGAAAGCCTGATGACCCACAGACAGAATATGGTTCTATACCCTACGTTTGGTCCCAACCCACCAGTTGAGAACCACTGATTTAATAAATTAAATTAAAAGCCTTACATGTCCACCCTAGGGCAACAGCACTATTGGACAGTTCACCGCTGTGTGTGATGACCTCAGCGTGATAAATCTGACCAGGAATTAAACCTGAGAAAGTGTGACTAATATGGTCGGCGCCCACTGTTTGAACACCCAGTGTTGCTCCATTTGAATGATAAAGAAGCACCTTGAGGCACAGGGACAACATTAAAAGGTGAACACAGCAATCAGCTCATTCAAAATGTCTCTGGGTAGAGTGTGTTGGTACCTGGTAGCTACTCCAACCCCCCTTGCCATGCTGCCAGCTGACAGTGAGCCGGTCTGTATGACCTGAACTCTGAACATGGATGGATGACACTGGAGAGGGCACTGCATGAAAGATCACAAAGAGTCACATGTTTGACCAATGGTTCACAAAAAACAAAGCAATTTAAGAGTTCAGACCTGTTCTGGCCAGCACTGAGGAGTCACTGCTCATGCCCCCACTCCAGCTCAGCACCTGCAGTCTGTACAGACTTCCCGGAGTGAGGCCCAAGAACACATAGCTCTCTGAGGTTGGGCTCACTTTCAACTGATCCACCAACTCCTGCATGTCCTATCCAATAGTTCAAGTGTTATTTTAACAAAAAACATTTATGGCTACTGATCTGGAGAAAGGATAATAAAAACCAAGTCACATGATGGTCTTTTCTGTTCTCTGCAGCTTCCTGCCTGTTGTTCTCAGGAACACGGTAGAGGGACAAGTCATAGATATCAACATGGCCTTCTGAAGGACGCCAAGCAAAAGAGAGGGAGGAAGTATTGACGGAGGCCACTGTCAAGTTGCTGACTGCTGAGGGGCCTGTAAGTAAAAAAATATCGATTAGTCGATAATTGAAAGATAGTTTCCTAATGTAAATTTTGAACAAATACAATTTCATTGAATCTCACGTGTTTGTCCTTCAGCTATTGCTTCCAGTGATGGGATGTTCCCGCTCAATGTTACAACTCTCACTTTGTACCACTTCCCAGACGTCAGGCCCTCCAATCGCTCACGATGAGTCTCCATGGTGAGAGTCCGATTGATCAGGACTGAGCCATTCTGGTCCAGCAGCTGCAGCCTGTAACTGTCAAACACACCCACAGGCCTCTCCCAGGAGACAGTCAGGCTGTGCATCGTGTGGCCATTATCTGCCTGAAGAGCCGTCACACGCGCTGGAGCTGGACCATAGTAGACAGTAAATTATATTTGGTATGCATAAATCTGCTATTGTTGTGTGTGCAAACTATGGCTCACCTGCTCTGCCACTAGCTGTGCTTTTGCTGCTCAGTTTGCCACTTTCTGACCGAACTGTAACATTGTAGAGTTGGCCTGGGATAAGGTCCACAAACTCCAGTGAGGAGACGTATTTCGGCACAGGACGTTGATCAATTAGGGCAGTCTACCATATAGATCAATCACATGACAATACTGACAACATAAAATGGAAATTGAATTGCAAAAATAGATTACCTCAGTGGACAGAGACACAATGTACATGTCTAGGTCTCCATATGCAGGTGTCCAAGAGGCAATCAGCCCTCCAGACGTTGCCCAAGATGCTGGCATCAACTGGAGCTTCCTGACTGCACTGGGAACTGAAGAAAGAGATCGTCGTAGAATCATAGGCTTACGGGAATGTTAAGAGAAAAAATGTAAACATTGCTTTACCTGTCCGTCCCTCAACAAACTGCGCTCTTTGGTATGGGCCACTAAAAGTGGATACCACTATCTTATACAGTCTGCCAGGAGTCAGAGATGTCAGCTGGTGATTCCGCACATTACTGCTGAGTGTGACTGGGGGGAAAACCTGAGTGTCGTTGAAGAGCAATGTGACCTGGGCGCAGAACAATGGTTAAAGTGTTTCCATTGTATTGATACATTTCAAAGTCCTTAATTGAAGTCACCTCATAGTGGTCTACATCTCCTGAAGCAGGACTCCAACTGAGAGTTAGATCATCCCATCCCGGCACGGACTACAGACAGATTGTCCACAGCAGCAGGAACTGAACAAGACACATTCATGTAAGATCCGCGGACTAAACTAGTTAATGTGGTGTTTTTGACTCACAGGTGCGTCCATCAGTGGACACGCTGCTGACATAGTCGCCACTCCAGGTTTCCACAGTGACGGTGTAAAGTCGTCCTGGCGTCAGAGAGGAGAAGACACAATCGTTGTGTCCGGCAGAGACACTCTTGTTCTGTAACACACTGTTGTTGTAGAGGATTCGGACCACGTAATGATCCAAGTCTCCTGCGGCATGGCGCCAGTAAACCTACAGAAATAGCATATTAAACATAACTATGTAATTAATTATAATTAACTTCATTATATGATATAAGCACCTTCAGGAAGTCATCTCTCGCAGAATGAACAGCTGTTGGATTTTGCACAGTGGCTGGCTCTAAAAGACACACTTTATATGAAGCAAAATAACAAGCGGTGCACAAGCTCTCTTTCACAGTGCAGGAACTTACGGGTTCGAGCCTGTACAGTTGTAGCGTTCTCCAGACTGCCGCTCCGTGTCACGACTACCACCGAGTAGAGGTGCCCAGCCACCAGAGAGCTGAAGGAGCACTCAAGGGTGGAGGAACGGGACACTGCTATCACATGAACAGTACGACTCCCATCCTGAAGACGGACTAGGTAACTGTCCACTGATCCAATCGCCGGACGCCATGCCACGTGCAGTGCATCTGACCTCCCTCCACTGGAAGACGTTACCTCAGACACACACGCCGGCACTGAGACAAAATAATTGTTTTAACATCAATTATCACTTTAAAAATATATGGCACCACCAAAGTACCACCAAAACCAATTCTAAAGACTAAGTCAGATCTGAACCAGGTTGACAGTAAACTAGCTCCAGGGAAGAGCTACCAATTTTAACAAGACTCTTAGTGCCATCAAATGATGATGATACATTAGCGTTGTGAACTTGATCAGCAGTATAAGACTTTGCAGACCCAATTGCACTCAAAATACAAAACGTGTTTTTGTTATACACTAATGAAGCGGTGTTACAGACATAAATTGACAGTTTGTCCTGAACTTAACTGGGATATTTTGTAGAAACACAATAGGCACTGGCGCAGGAAGGTGTATGTGTGTCTGCAGGAAGTCTTTGAGTGCAGCACTGGGAGGGTCTGTGTGTCTGGAACATTCCATTCGACAGTTTGGCATTTCATCCATTGTTTTACGACCCCTCTGATCTTATCACACTCGGTCCAACAGCAACTTTTAGATGTTATGAAACTATCATTCTCTACATAACTTTAGTACGTTTTCAAAACATAATGACACAACTTTATTTTTAAAATGTAAAAAGTATGCATATGGGTTAGCATATAATTAATTTCTTCTTTTGTTTTGATAAATAACACTTTAACAAATAAATGGAAAGAAAATGGACGAAAAACGTGATGACATTTTTTTTTTTTTAACGTGATGGAATAATAATCATCTGCTGCTAAAAGAAGAAAAAAACAAAACAAAAACAAAAACTCAGTACAACCTTTGTCTGAACTATTATAAGCGGCTGACCTGTTCGTCCCTCCAGGATTGTGGATATGGATTGGACTCCTCCACTGACTGTGGTAGCCTGCAGCCTGTAGAGAGTTCCTGGTGTCAGGTCAGACAGCAACAAAGACAATGAACCTGCTGGAATGCTGTAGTTCTGCACAATAACTCTGCAAAACAGTTTAAATCCATTTGAGTATCTCAGTATAGCTTTGTATTTCAGAATAAAGACCTTGAAACATACCTGTCCAGTAGCAAGGTTAGCATGTATGACTCCACATCTCCAGGTGGATTTTCCCATAAAACCTGCAGACTGTCCACTCCGGAACTGCTCAAGCTGACTGTCTTGAGTGGCATGGGAACTGTTGGAAGGGCAGTTAAGTTTTGCCAATGACTGTATAAGTAGCCACTATTGCTACTTATACAGTCAATAGGTTTAGCGCTTAGTCCCCCCGCTTAGTCCGGGGGGACTAAGTCCGGGGGGACTAAGCATTCATAAAATGAAAGCAAAAAATATAGAGCCAATTGAGCCCACTCATGCCATTTTATAGCATGTTGCACCTGATTTATCATTAAAAATGTAATCTAATGAAATGTAATAGTGGCGCAAATCTGATATACGCTATAAATGCGGTATGTTCTTTTAGCGTTTATGAGACACTAAAATCTGTATCTGCTTTCTGACCTCTTCTGCACACACTATCTATTCTGCATGTGTGCTAACACTTGAATCACGTAAATCAAATTATTCTTCTGCTGAAAATGGCATTATAGTGCAGCATATTTGTTTTGTGCTTAGGAATGTACATACCTGTCTGTCCCTGGACAGACACTGAACTGTTCACTGGCCCACTCCTAGATATCACTGAGATGGTGTAGTGCCTTCCAGGAGTGAGGACATTAAAAGTGCACTCCCTCATATTTGCCTGTACCTCACGAGTGTCCACAGTCACGTTACCTTTTAAATATAAAAACAAAATTTAAAAGTCCAGCTTTGTTTGGTATCTTGTTTTAGAATTGGTTAGATGGTTACCATGGTGAATAATCAGGAAGTAGCTGTCCCGTGATCCTGATGGATGGCTCCACATGACGCTAAGAGATGTCTCATCAGCATGCCGAATATGAAGGTCCAACACTGGAGCAGGAGCTGCATAGACAGAAATATTAAATATTATAATACTTGTATGTATTATTATAACCTCAGAATATGTACAAAAAGCAAAAACAATACAGCAAATATACACAGAAAAGCATGTGATTGTTGAGGCATGTCGCCTGTGGGTGGTGACCAAAGTCATAGCACTTGCCTGTAAAGCCCTCACAGGCACTTTCAGCATGGAGCTCCCCGCTTTCCACCCTCAAAAATGCCTTGTAAACTCTCCCAGGGGTAAGACTAGTTCCTGAGAAGGTGAAATTGACTGCTTCACTGTTGACAGTAGTGTTGACTAACTGCTGGGTTTCACAAAACAGAAACAGCCTATAACCATCCCAGAGACCTCGAGGGGCAGACCAGGACAACACAAGGCTCCCATCAGATGAAGGGGACAGGGCTAGCTCAGATACTGCTTCTGGGACTGAGGACAAAAATATTTGTGAAGATAAGCAATAAGGACAAGGAAATGCATTAAGAGATTGGTTACTAACCTGTCCTTACTGTAATTTCTGATTGGTTTGACAGGTCTTGGCTTGACGATATCACTGCTACCTTATAGCTGGTCCCTGGAGTGAGCGTATCAATGCTGACCTGAGTGGCGTATGGGGGGAGGAAAGTACTCCAAACTCTGCTACCATTTGCCAAGACGGTGATGTTGAGAGAATCCAAGTCGCCTTCAGGCTGTTGCCAAGACAACCAGAAACACGTGCTATTCCTGTCATTGAGTGTGATGTTGGAAACTGCCACAGGAACTGAGAAGAAACACAATCTATGTTTGAAAGGTCACTTACAGGCCTGTAATGGTGCTTAGTTTGTCCAGTGTCTTGGCCTACCTGTTTGAGCTTCAATTGAAGTGCTGTTTTGCAACCCTCCAGACTCGGTTACTATTGTGATGTTGTAGAGCCGTCCCGGCGTCAGGTTTTGGAGTGTATATTCCATCGCTGTGCTCTCCAGTGTTTCATTTCTTATAAGGCCTTAGAAAAAAATAAACTTTACAGGTATTGTATGTGTAGGCCTTTTGCTCATTTAGCCCAGGGGTTCCCAAAGTGGAGAATGGGACCCCGGGGGGTGGACCGACCTGAGCTCTGCGATTATTTCAAGATATATATATATAAAAAAAGAATGCTACTTTATTAATTTATTTTGTAATTAAATATAATTACAAATAACAATATAAACAATTAACACAATATAATCAAATCCGACTGTATGTGTTTTGAGCCTTGAAATCAGTGCTAATTACATTCTAATTTGGGGATCCCCAGTTGTTCGCAACCAGTCCAGAGTGTCGCAGTCTCCTTACAGTTCCCAACATGCCAGGAGGGCCCATAGTTTTGAAATGTTTAAACATTGCGTAACGTTTGTACAACTACATATAGATATAAAAATAATAATAATAAGCTGGCAATAAAATAACAGAAACTTTTTATCATAAAATGTCTAGATATTTTTGATTTTAGGCAACCTTTGGAGTGAACCACTGCTATTAGTGTGGTTCACACTAATATTCCAGACAAATGTGCACTGACTGGAACCCTTGACATATATGTCAGGTGCATTATGCAACTTCTTATGTAAAAGGTTAATATAAGTGCGTGTTTGACATTTCAGTGGCTGTATGGGTGGGGCGCCTTTGCTTTCCATCCCCCTCCAGGATTAATTGTTTTTAGGGTTTCTGGTAGGTTTTCACTGCTGATATAACTGTCTCCCTGGTTGCGAATATATTCATCCAGAAAACCTACCTACCAGTAACCCGGAAAAAACAATGAAAAAAAAATGAAAAAACTGATCCTTGAGCGTCATAAAGGTCACTGGGATGGGAAGCAGAGGCGCCATAACCTCCCATATAGCTGAAAGATCAAATTCCCCCAGCATAAACAGTTGCATAATGCACCTTTAAATTGTACTTGAGATAATATTATTAACATATAATAGACGAGATAATTTCTGTCGTATACCCCTTCACTTCCCTTTGGCTGGCTGAGGAAGTTGTACCTGTCAGGTGTGTACTGTTGGCATGCTCCCACAGCTGCAGCCTGTAGCGCTGTGTCCGGCCTGCCCCTGCCTGCCATGAGAGGCCCAGGCTCCGTACAGAGCTCGAGGTGATCGCCAGCCCACGCACCGCAGATGGGCCTACGGGCACACAAGGTATGTGCTATAATGACAGCAAACTATAAACAAGATCGTTAACTCTTTACAGTTGTCAAATTTATTTCAGTAGTGTGTGTACACTGCTAGCAGTAAATGTAGCCTCGGCTAAGCAGAGATGATAAATTAGAGTGAGATACGGAACTAAAATTTGTTGGGCTTACTGTTGACCTAGCTGACTCTGACTAGATGGAGTGCAAAAGTAGAGCGCTTTGAGTGCCTGATGTAAGTGAAAAGCGCTATACAAATTGACAATTTACCATCATCCTGCGTCTAGCTGTTACTAACAGATCCTAACCAGATCTAAACCATGTTCAAACTATGGCGCTAAACCAGGTCTACAATTGGACTGACTAAGGTTACTTGGGGTGTACTTGAGGAACAAAGCAGAAACACTGGATTAGAAGGCAGGCTATAAACTATATGTAAACCCAATTTCTTAATGTGTGATAACAGTGACATAACAGAGGAATCTTATGACATACTCAGAGGAATCTTAGGCTCAATAATGAGCAGCAGAAGCTCAAATGGTAGACTGTTTGCCCTTTGATATCAGGATCAAGGGTTCGAGCTCAATCTTATCCTCGGGAAGACTCAACCCACTTAACCCAGCTTGCCTCCAGGATCTGTGGATATGTTCCTTTATGTAAAGCACCCAACAAATTAAGAAAAGTGTTATAATGTGACCATAACATATTTAAAGCCTATAGAGATTTTTCTTTGTCATTTGTGATACAGTATCTTACTTCAGTGAAAATATTCAAACTTGGTGAATGTGGGCAAGAATAACAACAGAAATGTGGTTTGGTAAAGGTCAATGTAGCAGACGGGCTTCTGAGATAAGAGGTCAAACAAAACAAAACTAAAGAACAGAGGAGAGTTTGTAGCTGCTGAGAAGGTTACTGTCGGGACTGCACCAGTAACACACCGTTTCCTACACATACACCCTTCCTACTGCTTCCCACTGAACAAAGAAACCATGAGGGCAGGAAATGAACCCTGAGTTTGGCCGCATTGGAAATACACACTGAAGGCCCAACTTCTGTTTTGGACAGAGGCCAGCTCCAACACACATAGACTGGTGCATGCTTTTAGCACTCTATCAGTCTCTCTCAGCAGGGCCACAGTTCCTGCAGCTAATCACTGAGCAACAGAGAGGAAAGCTCCATGGTATAAACTCAAAAATAGCCCTGTTCTCCCAACCAAATGTCTCTGTATAGGTTAAAGTAGAATGACTGATGAAAGTGCAAGGGGTGATTTTTGAGCTGGTTTCAATTACAATTGACAGGAGACAAACAAAGTCTCTCTTAGCTCCCGCAAAAGCACACTGTCATTGTGTCCTTGGGCAAGACACTTCACCCTACTTGCCTCCAGTGTCTGCGTACACTGGTGTATGAATGAGAGAGTGAATGGGTGACTGGTTCCTTACTGTAAAGCACTTTGGGCCTGATAAAGGTAGAAAAGCGCTATATAAGTTGAGACCATTTACCATCTTATTGTTCACTGTCTGTATCCCTCAATCACACAAAGGGTGAGTGTGGTGGAGCGGTCAGATCATGTTGCAAAAGAGAGCATAGTCTGTCTCAGTGTGCCCCAAGCACTGTGACAAGTCATATCTAATCTGCAATTAAGACTGCAGTGTTTCCCACAGATTTCAAGAAGACTGTGGTGGGAGAGAGCGCCACCTTTTTTTTTATTTAGATGCGTTTTCCTCCATTCTGGTGCATTTTAAGCAAAAAAAAGTAATAACTATTAATTTCTGGTTAATTTACATAGGGCACAGTTTTTTTTTAAATAATGTAATGGATCAGTTTTCTTTCAGCTTCTTCTCTCAGCTCCGCCCCTGCAGCTCTCAGATACAGACTCTGAACCTCAGCCTGATGCTGCAGAGAGAAAACACTGATCAGCATGAGCAGCTCTCACCTCGTGTAGGGCAAGAGAGAAGGAGGTGAGAGAACTAAAGTTTAGAACGGGGTCTTGAATTTAATTCCACTGCGATCCAAAAAAATAAAGTAGAATAATTATCAAGCAAAGGTCTGGAACATAATTTACTGTAATAATAATGTGTATGCTTTGAAAACAATGCAACAATTCATTATAGTTTTGTTTTTACTCTAAAATTGCATTTTGGGTTTCTAAATAACAGAATATATACACATGTGCCAAAGCAGTGCTGTGTTTCTCCTCTTTGCTCAGCTCAACAATGAGCCCTGTTTAGTCCAAGTCCAGGTTTGGTCCTGTCCTGGTTTAGTCCTGGTTTGGTCCTGGTTTAGTCCTGGTTTGGTCCTACTCGCTGCTCTTTTGTTTTAAACGATGGAGAAACAGCCGTGCTGTTTGCGCGTAACTATCGCGCGTGCATATTTAATTAGATGACAAGCGTCTTCTCGTTTTAAATCTTCGAGCCGTATTTCAATAATTCTGCAGCCGTTTCTAAAAGTTTAAAACGAGCTCAGAGGCTGCAGTTTCTCTTTCTGTTCAGCTGGGTTAGCGTAGCGTGAGGGGGAGAGAGAGCGAGCGAGGGTGAGACAGCGCAGACGCAGCTGCAGGACTGTCACGTCGGGTCTAAAGTTTGGATCCAAGTTTCGGGTTCGGGCGGGTTGGCGCGTGGGTCCGGAACCAGACTGAGGTCCGCCATTTTGTGACCTCTGGTTTAATTCATTATAGTGACAGCGCATTAGCAGTGCAGTAAAGAGGTTTACTATGCAAATTAGCCATGTGGTCTTTTAGTTTATAAGCGAAAACAAAACTACCCGAAGCTGCCTTCATTTTTTGTAATAATAATAGGCTACTTAAGCAGTGAGACATTGTTCACTGCTCCTTATTTGTCCTGTTAAACCTGCGCCTCTGCTGCAGATGTTGGTGTTGGGTGAGAGACAGAGAAAGAGAGGGGAGATCGAGACTTTGATGGATAAAAATAGACTATGGCGGGCTGCCACAGACTATTAGTGGGAAACCCTGAGACTGTATATTATTTTCTCACACAGGCTTCTTTGAACTTAAAAAATGAAATGGTCTGAACAATAATGTCTTGTTTGTCCAAACTGTACTATGCAATTTGTCCATGAAGTTGTTGGATTTTTGGCTCCTCTTATAAATAACTGTTTTCATGCAGAAGTAGTTGCATGTAGGTCACTTACTGGTGTGGATGGTGATGTTGTGCACCTTCCCGCCTCTCTGCTGGTGGATCTGCAGCTGGTAGGCAGTGCCTGGCTCCAGGTGGTTCAGTTGACAGGTATAAAACACTTCACCATTGTTGCCTCCATAGTTTCCTCCCAGTTCATTTTCTGTCAGATACTCGTGTTTTATGTCTGTGAGTCCATGGCTGTTTGTCTGATTGGTTTCTAACTGACTTATTTCTGTTGTCCTCTTGCACTCATTGCTGTCAGTGTCAGCCTCTGGAGACGAGATTTTAAAGGAACAGTCCGGCCTAGGAGCAATGAGCGTGAGTGCAATGTAGTCCTGTCCTGAATCTTGTTTGGACACATCAAAGACACACTCATCGTCTGGTTCTTCTGTGTGAACAGGACTGATCCAGGTCTAATGTGGAGAGACACAGTTATTCCAGCAGTATCTGTCTCCGATCTCAAAGAAACCGAAGTACTAAAATTGCCAACAGACTTTTTACATTCACAAATACAATCAAATCTAGATTTCAGAATTCATTTTTGAAATGTTAAAATAAATTTCTTCTTGGACACAACACAGCTAACACTTAAACCCAATAGAGTCAAAAGCCACCATGTGTTTGTTTTTCTCTTGACTGACCTCATCATGTTTTGAGGATGGTGATGATTTTTTTTTAACCATAAAAATCACTTTACCGGAAATTCTAGTGGAAAAAACTGCGCTTTGGAAAATTAGTACACCATTTAATCAATAAAGATTTTTTGACCTCGCCTTACTTTTCTAAATGCCACTGTTTGACCTCCTCTTTCTTAATAGTTTTGAATGTTAATAAATTGTAACTTACTTGGAGCAGCAGCAGCAGTATGGGGAGCCACAGACTCCGCAGATGTCCATTAGCTTTACATTTGAGCATGGTCATCCTTCAGATTCATACGCAGATCACACATCACCATAATCAAGAGGTACAGACGGTTCCCTGAGATGTGTTCACAAACAGCAAGTTAAAAACCTTTCCTCTTCACTCGATCCAAAAGTGTTCTGTCAAAATATAAAACAAACTACAAACAAGCCTCCTTCAAGTTTTCAAGTCATGCAGTCCCAAAAGACGAAACAATATAAGTTTTATTCTTGTTTTCTGATCTTCGTGAAGTCTTTCAGAGTCTACTGTGCTCAACTCAATGTTCAGTTCTTCAGCTCAGTCCCCCTCGACAGTGTTGCCCTCTTCCTGTCTTTGTCTCTCTATAGTGTCAAAGCTGGGAGTCACTAACGGACTTCCTCAATTAAACCAACAGCTTTGTGAGTCAGTGTTGGAGTACTACTCTATCACAATATAAAAAAGAAATATAACGATAAGGATATATTTGACGATATAATTGACAACGGCCTATTTGGAAGTTTAATGCAAAGATATTACATTCTTTTTTTTTAACGGCATACTAATTTCCCTGTCAATGCAATCTACTCAAGCAGTTTACATCCTTCAGTTAATTTCACTTTTTAAGCACCTGTCCCCGTGTTCTACAGTCAGTGTTTATGCTGCTCTGATGGAGCTGAGCGTAACATGAATTATATCGTGTCCACAACTATATAAAAAATTACAACGGTATCAAAAAATCATGATAACGATATGCGATACGATATGGCCCAACCCTACTGCCCAGCTCTATTAATATCTGTAGCCCACCTTTATGTGCAACAGCAAATGCAGATACAACTGGGTGGTGTTGAGGAGAAAAAATAACAGACGTCTCGTCGCATGGTGACTCAAATATTCACAGTTAACACTTCCATCCATTCCAAGAGGATAGATGAAAGTCTAATTAACCTCAAACATATCACATTAAACAAGAGCCAGAAGTTCTTCACCCCCTTGAACCCTACACATCTTGCAAATCTGTTGTGTTACCTACTACCTAGAAATCAGATATTTATATACAGTAATTTATCATTTCAGGCCACTGTGAAGTTTCCGTTGTCCTATAAAAGGATCAGGTTTGCGTGTCGTTAGGTTGTGGTTTTGCATCATCATCTATTACAGTACTAGCCTCATATCTAGTTTTCTTTATTATGTTTGTTCTGAAGGCTACTGGACTGGGCAGTGTAAGAGAGAGCTGAGAAAAAAAAAAATGGCATAGCTGCAAACGACCTCAGAATGCTGAAGCTGGAGCAGTGCCTGGTATATACTTGTCGTAAAGCCTAAACAGGTTGCACAGGAAATATTTGACCACATCTACAGCTGTAACAATATACATATATTTGGGGTGGGCGCTTATAAGGCTTTGGCTTCGGCCCACTCCCTTTGAGCAGGTCAACTGCTCAAACAAATAAAAAAATAAATACTTGTCGTAAAGCCTAAATCAGCTATTGTCCCTGGACACAAAGAAAATGTACATGCCACATAACTTCTATCTAAATTGGTGTGTCAAAGCTATAATTTTAATTTAGGATTTAAATGATGGAAAGGAAAATCAGAGCTCCAGACCTTTTAATATGTAGATGAACAAGCTACAGCACAATAACAACATTCATTTGAGTAGAAGTACATTTAAATCACATTTAGTACACTTGGTGGCATTAGGTGTACCGTGACTGTGCTAATGCCCAAAGAGCTTTGAAAGGATGCCCAGATATTACATATGAACTTTTTTTACATGTTAAAATATTGTTAGTCGGAGCATTGAAGCTAATTTAATATCATGGAAATTAATTAGAGAAGGCAAGGCATCCCTTTAAAGTCCATCAACAGTCAAGAGCAATAAAAAACTGTGTGAACCACGAGCGACTACATTCACAATACTACGTCAGAGGCAGTGTGTTGTGGTCCCTGCAGCTGTACAGGGCATAGTCCTTTCACACAAGAAGGAGCAATGAACGAAACTGAGCTTTGCAATTTACATCCAGTGGCCTAACTTATTTATACAAAAATACATTTTAAAAATTCATGATTTTAGACCAGGGGTGTCCTGACTTCGACCCTAAGAGAAGTCCATGGGAATTATACAACTGCAACATTAATAACGCTTTTGTTTTTCTATGGCATAATTTTTAAACTAAAGGACTACATTATAGACGCCTTATGCTTTATGTAGAGAAGTATTGTTTTAATTGTTGTCTCCTGACGAGTTCCAATAAACCAGCTTGGTTAACATATTCACTTTAGTGTTACATTGATCCAAATTAGATGGATTTGCCAACTTTGATCTAAACATATATGTAATTTGACCAAGCGGTCAATCAAGTGGGTCAAAAGTGCTAAAGTAAAAGATGTAATATGTAAAAATAAAAAGTATAAAAATAAGATTTTTTTCTCTCAAAAACATCACTCTGATGTCCCATTAGACCATTGTATCTAAAATGACATTTTTTGGTATGAATCAACATTATACACAACAATTTTAAATGCACTGAGATAACTATAAAGTGTAAACTCAGAATCAACCTGTTAACTGCTAGATTATTATCCATTACGTCATCGTGTGCCATAAGTGCTCATTCAGTTAACATTTCATTGATTGAAAGACGGCTTTTCTGGTTATAGATATTCGTTTTGTACCAGATGGCTTTGCATACACAAAACAGAAAAATATTACTAAAAGTTACAGAATTCCTCTATATTTTCAATGAGATCTAGTTTAACAAATTATTGCAACTCTAAACCATAGCATTAGCCTATTGCTCTTAAACAGGTTGCACAGGAAATATTTGACCACATCTACAGCTGTAACTATGAGCAGGAAATAACAAAAACCAGCAATGCTGGTCTGTTTATAGGTTGTCAACACCATTAGGACTTAAAAAGTGACTCTATGGCTCTTTTGGTGCTGGGCTGCCCTCCATTGGGATAGTACCTGAGAGGATGCAGCTTAGCATTGGTACCGTTTTCACAATAAACATAAGCCTACATATTTTTATGTAGGCTTAGCATTAAACTCCCGAACACGTGTTATGCACAATGTGGATGAAAATTTGAGCAATTATTGTAACAGTAGCTACATTTTCATGGCCAGAAAAATCAAATAACCCAATAATCAGATCTAATGCATTTATATTCACTTCAGAAATCGGATTATCCAAAACTCGGGCTTTTACATGAGTCAGAGAAGTTTGGGATTTTAGAGCATCAGAAGTATCTCCTCTCCCTTCAATCAGACCCACCTCCCATTTCATTTTTAATTCAAAATGTTTTTTGTCTTTTTACTCTATCTTTTCATCCTAGTGACATTTGTTTGACCTTTTTTTCTTTTCTTTCTTTCCCTGGTTAGTTTATACGGAAGTGTGAAAGATTATTAGATCACATCTTTATCAGATAATGTATATCAGATTATGCTGTTTACACGTCTCTTCAATAATCTGAGAACTCCAGAATCTGATTATTATCAGATTTTTGGTCTCCATGTAAACGTAGCCACTGATTTTATTAACAGATGACTTTACTTTGTTAATGAAAATTGTTAGTGGAAATATAAAGTGTCTTATAGTGAGCCAGTGGGACTAAAAGTTAAAAGTCCATTCTAAAAGATCTAATCTTTATCCTTGAGACAACAATATCATGAGACAAAGACAATGTTATTACAGAATAATAAAGGTGGCAGTCCATTGGTCTGAAAACACATCCAAGAAGTCTCTTAGTTTGTCCTAATAGTTCCACAAAAACGACTGCAAACATTGTATTTGTCTTTCTGCCTTGGCCTTGGTTGAGCACCCAACACAGTCCACGGCAAAGTATTATCCACAGTCTCATACTCTAGCCATATGCAGGCAGGGATACTGCATCTTCTATAGACACGGCTGAATACACTTCCAGATAAAGCGTCTTGAGGAGAGACAGCTCATTGTCCAGATTCAGCAGACAGTCGGGCTTCAAACAGACTCAAGGCGTGATGGACAAACTCGTACTGCTCTCCTGTCTGGATCATCCCACCCCTGTACACACATACAAAATGTTCTATTAGACCAGTGGTTCTCAAACCTTTCACAAAAAGTTCCACCGTATAAAATATTTGACCTTCAAAGTATCACCAGGCCTAGATCAAAATCTGGACTAAACCAGGTCTCAAAAAGAGTCTGAAATGGGCCTATAATTGACTAAATTATGTCTGTACTCCCAATAACTTAATTTATCAAACAATGTTTAATGAACGCAACCTCTTGCATGAGAGCTAAGTTACCTGTCGGCTCTGAGCTGGCAGGTGATGCTTAACACGTCGACCACTCCCTCCAACTGCAGCTGTCTACAGCCTATTGTTGTGGCGATGAAACAACCCGTCCGACCAAGACCAGCACTGCAAGAAAGATAAAAAATAATCTGTCAAGTTTCCTTACAACGACACGACGCGTATGAAGTAAGCTTGACTGATTTTGAAAAATATGCAGGTAGTTAGTACCTGCAGTGGACTATGACTGGTCCCATGGCAGCAGATGACCTTCTGTCTGACTCTACATCTGTCATCAGCTCCAACAGTGGCATCGCAGAGTCTGGAGTTTTGTGGTCCGGCCAAGAGGTGTACCAGTAATGCTGCAGCGAGCGCGTTTGATTCCCACACTGTTCAAAGACACATTTCACACACATTTGGATTAGATCGATTTCATGACGGCAGATATGGAGGTTATTGATGGAGGTCTGCCTGCACCTTTAGTGTCAGGCTGCGGGTCGTGTAGTGTTCGCTCTCTCTGACATTGTTCACCAACACCTCAACCTTCCCATAGATGCCCCTCTTCTCTGGCCAGTATAGAACACACTTCTACAAACATGATTTAAAGTTTTAATGTTACGTCATAGTTTTACGTCATATCACCAACCACAAAAATACTGTTTCTACTACCTCATTCTTCTCCTTCAGTTTGGTGATCATGACAATGACCGGAGACTCCTCTTGCCAGGCCATCTGCCAAAAGTCATTGACTGTGTTCACCATGGGACCCTGCGTCGCAATGTATGCCCTCTCGTCACCAAGGTAACCCTGAGCATAAAACATTTACAATTAGCTTTGCTGGAGGCATTAAGCTGCAGATAAACATCTTGGTCATAAATATAAATATATTTTTAAAACATGCTTTAATTTATGTGCAAGCTGTAAATGTAAATTTAACCGTTTTCATTGGGCGGAAACACTAGTTTAGTCTCATACTGTAAGAGATTGAACTGCTCCAGCGCAGCTTCCTGACAGGAAGTAAAGCTATTGTACTCGAGTCTGGTAGTGACAGTAGCGCCGAGTTTTACAGTAATATACTTTCACTGAGGGCTTTCAGTGCAAGGCGAGTTTCACTATTTAACTTGTTACTATTGTAACTCTCTGTAAAAGGACACATGCTGGCTTCTGCTCTATACTCACCCGTACGTAGTTAGCGTTGATATATGACCCCAGCAGATCAATGCAATTTCTAGATTTCAAAAGAACTCTCGAATGAGGATCTGAACACACAAAATTAAGTTAGTGAAGAAAATGATACAGGACTGGAAATATATAAATACAATACAAACATGTAATTAAATTCAGACTATTAGAGTTTATGTGTGTGTCACATGATATATGTATCTTATTGCTTCTTTCCTTTTTATGCAAATCTGAAACATTTTGTAATAGTTAACAGATTCACTTGACTTAAGGCGGTTTTTTAAGGTTACAATAACTGGAGCCCACAGGATGGAGTTTGACTGACAGCAGCTGGAGGAGGGCATTTCGAGAGTCCTGATTAGCTGGAAGGAAGGAAACACTCCTCGCTTCGTCTCAGAGGTTTGATAGTCCCACCCAATTTACATAACAGAAGAATTCCAAAATACTCTCAGCAGAGTGCGTTTGTGTGTCTGTTACATAATGTCCTAATCTAGAAACTGTGCGTTAGGAAAACAGACTGTACAAATATAGGTGGTGTTTTCATTGCCTTCAGATAAGTTTCTTTCTTAAGATAATAATAATAATAACTATATAATAAACTTTTCAAGAGCCAACTCTCAACTTTTCAAGTCACTCTAACTTTGGATCCAAGAAAATAACATTTACTCACTTGGCAGAATTGTCTTGTATCTGTTTTTTGTCCCATGATTTGGAATATCCAGCTCTTTAGGGTCTATAAAGTTCATTGGAATCTCCTGAAGATAGAAATACATTTTAACAAAGCCACAAACCAGTGGAGGTGGTTAATACATTGTTTAAACGATAAAAGCAGAATTTTGAAATGGGTAAAAAAAAAGGAAGCTAGCAGTGTACTCTTTCAAAAAAAGCCTGATTAATATACAGAGTAACCACTGTGGCACCCCATAGTCTAATTTTGTCTAAAGATAAGATGCTAAATGAATTGTCATGTTAAATTACATACTGTTTGCATTTTAAATTATGATCTAAATTATACTGAACTAATGAAAAAAGTGTTTGAATATTAAGAGTAGGCAATAAGTGTCATTTTACACTAAGAATTGTGCTGACAAAATACACTGAAATTAGGATCGCCTGTGCCCCCATAGTTGCTGACATCTGTGGGAAACACTGGGATGCTTTTGATAATAAATGCAAATGTAACTGGGTAAGGTGAAGAACAGGGATATGGTTAGGGACTGATTCAGTACATTGTTAAGTTAATCAAACTAAAACCTTCAACAAATGCTAAGAGACACTTCTGTTTTTGAGAGATAAGAGACAAGATAACAGTTTTCTATTTATTGGCCTTGCTTTTGCACTCTCAACTCATTCTGATGAAAATGAACAGGTTAAATGTCACTTCTGCAGTACGTCCGGCTACCATCAAAGTAGCAAAACACTGTAGGCACGTGGGTCACTTTAGAACAGAGTGTGTTTCGCATTCTTTTTACTTACAGCGAACTCAGCATGCAGCTTGTGTGTGTTGTTGATGATTTCGCGGAGCTCGTGGCGCGTCAGTGGGCGACCGGCGGACAGCAGGTACTCTTTGGCAGCAGCCTCTCGGGGCGTTACCACAGTAACATTTAGGGGCTCAACTGCACCCAGAGCTGACATATCCAACACCAGAGACACATTGGAGCCACGCCTGAAAAGGGGATAAATATCACATTTATCGTTTGACTAATATTAGTCAAAGTCAAATTTCCTAATATAAGTCAAATATCATTTTACTTATATTAGGAAATGTACAGAGAAGACGAATGCACAAAACACTTCTGGAATAAAATAACAGCTACAGAGATGTTTTGATAATGATTTCAGTTTATAGGCTATTCAACAATAATTGGTGGAAATGTGTTTACATGTAACACATTCTTATTTGGGTCGTCTTCCGAGAGCGATGGTGGGTCCCTCACACCAGTTGAGAACCTGGGAGAATCTACTATTTGCGACTTCTACTTCTTAGCCATACAATTATCAAAAGCTGTATTCAGATTGTATAAAGATACAAAGCGAAGAGAGGAAGAGCATTGGTGTGTCTTAATGAGATGTGTGTGATGTACTTTTCATCTCCTACGTGTCCTCTGGTTTCCTATGTAGGAAGCTGTTTTTTCCTTAATATCTAATTGCCGTTTGGCTGGCATCCAGAGTGGACAGAGCGCACACACACCCACAGACTCGGAAAACATCCTGTTCTCACAGCAAGTCTGAAATACTCCTTTTGCTCCTGAAAAAACTTTATCGTAAATGAATCCTGGGAAAAATGGCTACATCCCAGGTTTATGGAACACTGGGAAACCTTGCTAAGACTTGATTGCTCTGAACACTGCTCATACAACTCAAAATGTCCTGTACAGTATTGATCCAGGCAATAACTTTTACACAAATGTCATGGACAATTGCAAGTATAATAAGTGTAATTCAGAATCCTAACCAAACAATTTCTATAATACATCTCAATAGCAGAGGTTTATGTGCAAATTTACATCAGTTAAGCAATCCCTTTGATATTGTGGCTATATCTGAAACCTGGTTTTGTGATGAGGAGATCGTTGGTTTTGAAATCGAAAATTATGAATTAATATTTTATGAGAAAAGAAAGAGCAAAATGGTGGAGGAGTTCTTTATGTACATTGTAACCTTAACTGTTTCAAAATTGAAAATATAAGTAAGGTAGTGGATGTAATAATGGAGTGCGTAACTGTGGAAGTGGTTATGGAAGAAATAAAAAATATATAGATCAGTTGCATCTACAGAGCACCAGGCTCCGATATAGACTTGTTCATCAATCATCGACTTTTACATTGATTATTTGAAAGTCCAGAACCATAGACCCAGTGAAAATGTCCTGAATTCAATGTATAGCATCATGCTTTATCCCAAAATCACACGACCTACAAGAATAACCCAGAGCAGCTCAACATTGACACTTTTCGGTGCTTCCTGTAAATGAACACAATAAGCAGAGACAAAAGGCTTACTACAAATGTAACATTAACCGCTTTCAAGCAGAGCTTAGTGGAACAAAACTGGGAACATGTCATCAATGAAAATGATGATGTGGACCGAGCTTACAACCGTCTCATAAATACATTCAAACACAATTTTGAAGTTCATTGTCCATTGATCAAAAACAAATGTAAGAAAGAGCAAAACAATACAAAAATGAAATCAAAATAGGTAAAGTAAAACTAAAAATATATGAGATAGTAAATCCCTCTTCATTGCATTCTCTTATTGCCTCATAGAAGTTATGGTATTGAAGTCTGGGGAAGTATATATAAAAACATATAAACACTGTTATTGTGCTTTAGAAAAAAGCTCTGAGAATTGTCCATAAAACAGGTTTCGTGAACACACCTCTAAAAGTAGAGGATTTGATCAAATTCAAAACTCTCTTGATAATGTAAAAAGTCAAACATAATCAGCTTCCTTCTAATATTCAGAAGATGTTCAGCAACATATGAAAGATATACTCTTCGAGGAAAAATGAAAAAATGAAAACAACTGGTCTGCACCTCCTTAAAGAGTCTGTTCCCGACTCGGAAGGGGGTAAATGTTTGGAATGACCAAGATGAGGAACTTAAGGTTAGCACCTCATTTGAGACATAAATGTAAAAAAGCTATATTTGACCAATATGCTACTGACAAACCGTGACCTAAAATGTTGCATGTTTGCATCTTAATAATGTTTGTATCTTAATAATGTTTGTATCTTAATAATGGCAAAGCCAAAGGGATGTGATCGTATGCATATGGCCTTGCATATGGCCTTGCATATGGACTTTATTGTAGTCATGATCTATGAATGAATTGTATCAATGAAATGATATGAACTTCAACAGCTATGTTTTAACAATGTATGAGGGGGGTAGGGATTTATAAGTTATCTTCCGCCTACTCCCTTTTGGAATATTGTTCTTACGAATATAATGACTATCTGTGACCTTGCAGCCCAAATAAACTAAACTAAGAGAGATTTTATGTTATGAAACCACTTAGAAGGGAAATGACCGACAGCAGAGAGCTACAGTAATTTAAATGTGTTACTGCATAATATAATATTATTATCACCTTACAATTAAATGTATTTCTAATGTCGTCCTGCTGTTGCTCTCAAAAAATCTGAGCTATGATTTGTAGTGAGTATGAATTGAAGGAAGCTGGAAGTCCTTGAAGCATCACAGTAAAAGTTATCTTGGGAACATTTCAGTTCGTATATTTCCAGACACTGACCTCTAAAGGAAGAAGCAGAAACGAGGAAGCGTCTCTCTTCGTATACTTTACAAACAAGGACAATTAAAGCAGCTTTGGTTGATAGGTGAAGATCAATCATAACACACTGTTTGGATCTGACTTCCTACATGTGAAGACAAAGTGCTGTATGTTCCACAGAACAGTTCAAAGCATGTCTGCTACCAATGTCTACTGCACTGATCACAATCTAAACATCGCAGAGTACAAACAAACACTCTTCCTCCATGTGGGCCTTTGATATGAAACTGGTTAAATATCTGACATCCAGTGCATAAAGTGTAGAGCAACTCACGAGTCTGAGGGAGGCCAGAGGTACTCAGTTGCTTTGGTAATTCTTCTCTGCTTACGCACGACTCATCTTTTTGCTAAAGTACAATCTTTCTTATTATTATAAGATCATAAAAATTGTGTAGAGCCATGTCCCCATCCTGTTGAATAAATCGTTGTAGTCTTCGCATGAATAATTGTATTTGAAATATTTTTTTAAGTCAAATCTAACTCACTGCTTCAATGTTTTGTCTCTGTGTCCCCTTGAACCAGTACAGTTTATAAAGGCTTATGGTAAAAATGGTAAATAGTCTCAACTTATATAGAGCTTTTCTACATTCATTAGGCCCAAAGTGCTTTACAGCAAGGAACCAGTCACCCATTCACTTATAATGATACGAGAAGTAATAGCAATACATTAATAATACATTTTCATTAAGCTTGTTTTAAAACTATACGGGTACCTACAGTAGGGGTCTGTTCAATGCTTATTCACTCTGATAATGCAGACTCACCTTTCTTGAAGCCCTGCGGCCGATTTCATTCTGAAAGGGGATGGACAAGGCTTTAACGCGTTTGCTGATGTTGGGGCAGCACTGGTTTGGGGAGCCTGGTCTTGGCTTTTCACTGGTGCGGGTGTGTGGCTGAACAAATGACATGTCAATACAGTGTAAAAACTTTAACAGTTGTTGAGTAGGTTATGTCCATATCATGATCAAAAAATACCTTGGTATAGGAAATGCAGGATATGCAGGACGACGACTGGTTGTGGTTGGCTGCTGCTGGGGAATGGGTGTGGCTATCGCAGGAGGAAGCTCAGCCTGGACCATGCTTCCAGCTGTTTCAGCCTGATCACCAGGTCCAAAGAGTAATGTTACCGTGTGATTTGGAAATTGAATTAAATAATAATTTATATAATTTAACTGCTGACCTTGGTGGAGCTCTGATCCGAGCCTGCAGTGATACCGAACTTTGGCCTGTAGTCTTTCACATGTCTCTGAGAAATCCGACCCTTTTCTTTAAGTCTGTACAAAACCTATAAGGGACAAACAATAAACACCTTTCAACAAAGCACCATGAAAGGCCGTAATTACTTCAGTGACATGTAGGCACAAAATACTGCAGACTTTTATGTTATGTCCGAGTCACTAGGGCTGGGCGACTTGGGGAAAAAAATAATCACGCTTATTTTCCCCATATTGATCGATCACGATTTTCGATTTGATTTTTTCATAATAAATTAAATACATCTTGCTGATTCACAAAATTAGATACATCTTTTATTCAAACCTCAGATCACACAAAATCAAAGGCTTTCATCAAGTCTCATTTAATGCACAAAAGTCTTCATTGTCTCATCCAAACTCCCAAACTAGGTCCTGTTTGTGCCAAAGAAATGGCTGTAAACCTGTCGATTATAAAGTCCTATGACGATTATTGAGATTGACCAAAGTAAAGATTGCGATTTCAATTAAATTGCGATTAATTGCCCAGCCCTATGAGTTACAATTCCTTTTCATCAGTAACTAAGGAATATAACGTATTACTTACACAAAATACAGTATATGGAATATATTAGTCATGACAATTCAAGTAACTCGAGTTACAAGCATTTAATGTATGAACGAAAAAATGCCAAACTTCCCCCAAATAAAATGCAGCATAACAAATCTAGTTGGACACTGGTGAATAGGATCTGCAGTCTGTAATTAATGTCCTCAAAACACAACACAAGAGAATGGGGGAAAGCGAAGGAAAAGGAAATCTCTGACTGCACTTTTGCTCCGTGGTAATAATTACTGTTTTCAGTTTATATTTTGTCAAAAGTAACTCAAAGTAGTGTAACTCAGCTACGTTTTTGAAACAGTAATGTGTAATACAAACATATCACATTTTAAAGCTGTAATCACTAATAATGAATATATTAAACATTTTAATTAACTTGCCCAACACTGGTTATGTCAGTATGTAAATGTCAAAATTCAAAAGAGCAGCCTCGCACACTCAGGTAGCCGATATCCAAGATATATTTATTCAACAGAAAAGATCATTTCTTTCTTTTTGAACCACAGTACCTGTAGATGTCACTCAAGATAGGCGCACTGGCTCCCTCTGGTGGACAAAAGGCTGAAACGTATTTCTTGCTTTCATGACCTTCAAATATGACCAGAGGAGGTGCCAGATTTGGTTTTACTCAGATGAAAAATCAAAAACTATGCAAAGGTCCTATTTTAATTGAAAGTTATTTATTGTGGATTTTCCTCTTAAATTAAGATAGAAAAATGTGGATACTAACGATCTTCAGTGAGACGGTCGGTTGTATAATCTTATAATAAATGTATAATCTTATAATAAATCACCAAATTATTGTTACATTTTGTTCAATAACTGTACTTTAACAATACTTGGTTTACGAGACTGATAACTAAATAATACTTTTTCCGAAACCTATACTGCATCATTTGTCATCTAGAACCATAAAAGGGAACAATAATGTTAATTTCCAACTAAAAATAATACTTTTAATTGCAAAGAAAATGATTATGGTCTCATGGCTCAAACCTCAGCCCCCCACCATTACCCGACGGAAAGATAAACTGAAAGAAGTGTATCATATGGAGCAAATAACAGCAAGACTGCAAATGAGGACTGAATTATTTGTGGACAATTGGTCGTTAATTGAAAAATATATTGCAGGTTGATTCGAGTGTGCTGTAGCCATTGTATGACTTTATGTGTGTGTGTGTGATTTATATTTAAAAACCTGAATAAGAATAAAAATAAAAATAAGCAAAGAAAAAAAAAAAGACACTTTCTTAAGAGTTGTGTCAGGACCCACCAGGCATCAAAACTTATATCTAATATAAAGTACAATATGTTTTTGGTACCACCTTTTTTCCAATACCGTACTGGTATCATTTAATGGTACCCAGCCCTGCTCATTGTGGATTTTCAAATATCCAAATGCTTACAATGTTTGTTAAAATTTAATAGAACATACTACTGTGTTGAAAAGGTTACGTAATATGTCATTGCAATATTCAGAACAGTTACTGAATATGGCTTTTTTCCCCTCACATCTTGCAGCATTATTCTTACTCAACCAGAGCATAGAGGGTATAACAATAAAAGGGCAGACATGGTCAAAAAAATAGTGTAGTACCATTAAGCAGGTGATGACAATGACAAAGATGGTGAATAAGAGAAACACGACGTAAAAGCCCTCTCTGCTCCACGTTTCCCTCTGCTGGCCCTGGAGAACGTTTTTCTACAGAGAGAGAGAGAGAGAGAGAGACAAACCATTAAAGCTCATTAACTCTGAGATAATTGCCACATCATGCATATTATACTCTAGCAAAGCTAATAAAGGCTCCTTTTCAGTCAAACTGTATGGGAGCATAAAAATGTTTCATTTGCCTATAGAGTAACAAACGTAATATTAAATACAAGTTACAAAAATGTATCATTTGTACTGATGAACGTGTGAAGCACATTAGTAAACCATGGTCAAATTGACTGAAAAAGATTATTGATTTACCATTAGTTTTGTTGTAATCACCTGTAGGGAGTCTCATTATTTTAGTTGAACCTTTGACAAATTGATTACATTTGGAGAGAAGTGAAGCCTGTGTGGATGATGTTTATAAAAATAACTAATACTTGCTAAAATATATATTGTGTTTTGTTATTTTGGCCTGTAGGCTTTATTTGATAGGAAAGCACAGTTCACCCTGATGATGAAGGGTGATGAAGAGAAGGGAGGGACATTCAGCAAAGAGCCACAGAAATCGAACTCACGACACTGAAGTCAGAACAGTTTTCAAGCCTGTGTGTAGCACTACTAGACAATCAGCACAACTATATTGTTTAGTAACAAATCCGTAGGCCGCCCATGTCTACTGCATCAGATACTGTAGGAAATATATCTGTTCTTTACGGACACATTAAGAGTCTGGAAGTTGTAACAATAACTTAATTACACGAGAAACAGTTACATTTATCGTGTGAGTGGAGGAGGAAATAACTGAATTTATCCAAATGTATGAAGCGTATATGTGCTACCTCGGCTGATCGATGCGTCTTTAACCGTCCCATTTAAGATTTACCAAAAGCTCTTTGCTCTTTATTAGCTCCTGTCCATTCTCCTGCTTCTTCCGCGGCTACCACACTGTGATTGCCAAAGACAGCGGTTCCCAACCCTTCTGGTTTCGAGAGACAGATAGTACTGCTACATTTCTTCAAATATATTTACCTGAGTAACTTTTTGAAGCAGCTGTACCTCATGGAGTGAAATGGAATACTTGATATATCTACTTATATTTTGACTATTTATTTTTAAGTAATTAGAGTAAAACATTGGGTAACTACACAAGTAAATAATCTGTGACAAAAGCTTCATGATGACATAAGAAATATTTGTTTAAGGAATTAAACTTAAAGTAAATATTCATGTTCACTATGCTTTATAGGGTATTCTAGTGACAATAGTGAAGACATCTAAAGCCATTGAGATTTGCATAGATTGGATGAACCAAAGGACAGGATTTGGTGGAATATTTGACCAGAGCATTTTTTATTTCTGTGATGAAGCTGTTGATGTGGAAGTTAAATCTGAAACAGCTTTTTGTCATTGTCTGTTTTGTGTGGCTTCATATTGTTATTGTGGTTCATCCATCCATCCATTTTCTGAACCGCTCTTTGTCTGACCCGTCACCTAGGACTTGTTTGCCATGGGAGACCCTACCAGGGGCACGAATACTATGAGTGGTGTAGTTTTTATGAAACAGCTGTTGGTGAAGTCACTTCCACTGTTGTTTCCGCCACTGGGTGAGGACGGTCGGATTGCAGCTGAAGCTCTAGTTCCTAACTGCAAAGGGATCTAATGGTTGACCTTATCACGTGACAAGATAGAGCTAGGATCAGGACATAGGAACTACTATTGGAGGAAATCTGAAGCAGCCCAAGTACCGCCTGCTATGAGCTAGCCCACTAGCCTGGTGAGACCAGAATGATACCCTTCTGTATTTTTTCATACAGAGGGATATCAGTCTGGAACCCACGCCATCGCTGCCAGCAGTAGAAAACTCAAACGAGCCCGAGCAATCAGAATAGTTTATTTTAAGTCACGTGTTTGATTGCGAGCAGCGTCACTCACGGAACACTGAAGTCCCCTCAATGACAATCTACGGGTGAGAGAGTTTTTTTCCCAATCGGCAGTAAAGTACAAAAATACATCAACAGTAGGTGAGTTTCGTGATTCATAATCCTGTGTGAATTAACGCAGAACCGCTAATGACACCGCATCAACGGCAGACGCCCTTCTTTCGCTGATTGGTTTACTCCGCTTCCTGTTCGCTTGCGTAGGTACCGCTGTGAGGAATGCAGTTGATGCGACGGTCACCAGACTCAATCACTGGTACAGCAGTGAGTCTGGTTTCCAGGAAAGTAGCATACACCCCGGCGGTGGTGGTGGGGGGTCATCCTCACCTCAGTGGAGACCTCAGTGATGCCAAAGTGTCCCAGGTGGCGGTGGAGGACCCTGGCGTTCAGTAACTGGAGGACTTCTTCAGCAGGGCGGGGCTCCAAGATCCCAAGCCTATCAGAGGACACAAAAAGCTCGACACCGTTCTTCTCTTCCTGTAGATTACACCCATGTTAAGACAATTGAAATAGGGACCACATTCAAAAACGACGCCGTGCTACAGTTCTCACATTGAGGCGGTTGATGTGCACATCTCTGACAGGAACACCCAAAGCTGCGGCCACTCCTTCCCGAAACCAGCGAAGAACACTGATGTTCAGCCTCCGCACGTCCACAGCCAAGTACTGACAAAAAGCAAAACAAGAACCACATTATTATCCACAATTTGTAATAATACAAAAATAGGTTTATTCAAGCAGAAAGACAATTTATATAACAGTTTTACAAAAATATTTACCATACTTGCTATTGCGAAGTATTGCAATTAGATCTGCAATTAATGCTTTATGTGTAAGCAGGTTTTATACAAGATCAAAACACACTGGAGACAGTAGATTGTGTTGTTTGCGTAAAACATTACAAAAATATACAATATACAACCAAAAAATAATAATAATCGGACTTTATTCACCCTTTTTTCATTGTTAAATCTAAAAGCAAAGGCCTAATCAGATTAGGCCTTTGCTTGGCCTCAAGCTTGTGCTTTTATTTCATCTCCGCTTTCAGCTGTGATCCGTTGCCACACGTCTAGACACTGCTCTGTATACGTCCCTCTATGCAGCCCACCCATCATTCTCAAGGTTTGACGCCGGCAAAAGGCTGAAGTTTAGCAGAAATGTGAAGTGTGACTATTTGTGGTAAAGACAAGAGGCCAATTCTAACCCTGCAGACACTTGTATGAATTAATCTATCAAAACAAAATTATCTCTAAAAAGCTTTACAACAAGAAAAAATGACTAAACACTGTACTATTGTGTAAACAATAGGAATTAAACTGATTGGTATAGAATAGGAGAAATAGATGAGGGAAGTTTTGTTTTGATCAGGGACAGGACCATTATGGCGTGCGGGGCAGCGAGTTCTAGACCTGCCACAAAAAACATAATCCCCCCACTGTTTGTAGCATACTTTTGACATCAACATAAAAACTGAATGTGCCATTACAATAATAGACAAATTGTGACTTAAATGTTACAGCAAACGCACTCAAATACATAGTAATATATGGCATTCACGTGACATCACAACAGTCTAAAGAGTCAAAACCACGTGCAATAATCTCTGTATCAGTGTCACTTTATCAACCCCCTGCACATTTTGATATTCTGATATTTAAAATTCTGTCCAATTTTGTATTATTTATAATTTTGGCCCCTTTACAGTTGTTTTAATTCATTATATACAGTACCTCTCGAAAGTACTAATACACCTTGAACTTTTGCACATTTTGTCATGTTTACAACCATAAACATAAAGATTTTATTTTGAATTTTTTACTGAAAGTTCACACACAAGTAACAGGCAACTATGAAGTGAAAGCAAAATGATACATGATTCTGTTATTTTTCAAAAAATAGAAAAGTGAAAAGTGGGGTGTGCACAAGTATTCATACAGCATTTTCTGAGTGCATTAAATTGCCTTTATAACATTCCTAATGACTGCAGAATGTTCACACCTTGCCCTAACCATTGAATAGAGGCCCCTTGTGTGTAATCTACTCTCAGTATAATTACAGCTGTTCTGTGAGGGCCTCAGAGCTATGGTTGGAGTGTATTGGTCACTAAGCAACATCATGAAGGCCAAGGAGCACACCAGAGAGGTCAGGGATAAAGTTGTGGAGAAGTTTAAAGCAGCGTTAAGTTATACAAAGATTTCCCAAGATTTGAACATCTCACGGAGCACTGTTTAATCCATCATTCGGAAATGGAAAGAGTATAGCACCACTGCGAACTTACCAAGACACGGCCGTCCACCTAAACTAACAGACCGAACAAGGAGAGCACTGGTAAGAAATGTAACCAAGTGCCCCAAGATAACTCTGGAGGAGCTGCGACGTACTGCCGCTGAGCTGGGGGAATCTGTACATGGGACAACTATAAGTCGTGCTCTACACAAATCTGGCCTTCATGGACGAGTGGCAAGAAGAAAGCCATTATTGAAAGGAGGCCATAAGAAATCCTGTTTGAAGTTTGCTGGAAGTCATATGGAGGACACAGCTACCATGTGGAAGAAGGTGCTTTGGTCAGATGAGACAAAAATTGAACTTTTTGGCGCAAATGCAAAACGTTATGTATGGAGCAAACCTAACACTGCTCATCGTCCTGAGTGCACCATCCCCAGTGTCAAATATGGTGGGGGGAGCATCATGCTATGGGGCTGCTTTTCCTCAGCGGTGACTGGGAAAATTGTAAGAATAGTTGGAAAGATGGATGGAGCCAAATACAGAGACATTTTGCAGGAAAACCTGCTGGAGTCAGCAAGAGAATTGAGGCTGGGGCGGAGATTCACCTTCCAGCAGGACAATGACCCTAAACACAAAGCTAAATCTACAATGGAATGGTTTAAAAACAAACATATTAACCCTCAATCACACCTTTAGCTATAACTCAATGAAGGATTGATATTTTTCAAAACTTTTTTATTTTTTATTTTGAAGGTCTGACTCTCCTGTTTTTATACATATAAAATTATTATAACCTTTTAACATTTTTAACCCTTTAATTGCCAACTCTCTGTTGCAAGGTTACTATAGTCCATGGTCCAAAAACACAAAAAAATATATATTTTGAAAATTTTAAATGCAAAATGGGAAATTTCTGGTCTGGCTGATGTGGCCTGATGTCTGTGAAATATGACCTGATGGATTTGTTTCTAAGGTAAAATGTGTTTATATAGTGGCAATTTTAGTAAAAAACTCACGTTGTGGGTGCTTCGACAAAAAAATGTGTTTGTAAGCTATAAAAAAAAATAAAGGAACAATATTTTTTTTTAAACCTTTTTTTAATTGAAGCTCTAACTCTCCTCTTGTCAAACATGTAAAAATAATATAACTTTTTACATATTTGAACACCTTTATGGCCAACTTTCTGTTGCAAAGTCACTCATATGTAATTGCCATCGTGGGCCCATTCATTTACATAGTAGCCCATAGACTTACATTGTAATCATGATTTTTCAAACCGCTACTATAAAAAGGATTAAAAATGTCAGTTCAAACTCCTGCATATTTTCTGAACCTTGAGGCTTCAAACCAGGGGCGGTGCCAGGGGATCTAGGGGGTGCTTGAGCACCCCCTGAGATTGCCAAAGCACCCCCAAAGATTGTGGCCACTAAATCAAAGGAGCACTAGTTATCTCTAGAAACATCCCTCGGACGTTTAACATGAAAAGGAGTGAGTAGGACAGGTTTAATTCCAACTAAAGGACGGGGCTTTGTCCGAGGCCCAGTGTGATGTTAATGCGGCCGTGCGTCAGAGCGCACGCTCAGCGACAGCAGGAGTCGGAGCCTGACTGCAGGGTCATTATAATGACTGTAATAATTATTACAGTCATTCACTAAATTTGATCAATGAGCTGAAGTTAGACTGATGTTATAAAGTCAGACTCTGCTCCTCTGGCTCTGAACACAAATCAGAGGTTATTATTGTGCACTTTTGATACAGCAACGTGAGTGCGGCTGAACCTAAAGCACAAGAACAGAGCCAGTCCTCCAGCAGCGAGACAAAGTCTGGACGAGGAAATTACGCACAACCGCGGAAAGTTCACTTAAGTCATGAGCGCGTTGCCCTCCTCTCACGTCGTGGGCCTCCGTCTGATAATCAGCTCAACTTTAACATTAACTGTGTTCGAGATAGAAGCGGCTCTAGGATGCTGAGTGTGAGGGGAGTGTGAGGGGAGATTACGACGTGACAGCAGAGCCACACATTCACGAGGACCACTCCTCTGGCCTCACGTCCTCCCGGGGTTGACATAAAACCGTTTCACGGAGGCTCCTCAGTGCGCGCTGGAGTTAAAGGCAGGTCCAGAGCGTCCTCCTTCTCCATACAGCACTTTGACCGCTCACGACGCCTTTGCAGCCCAAACACTGCTGTTCCGTTCTCTCGGACGCCGAAAATTACGCATTTGCGGGTGCACGCGCGTTTATTATGTATGTTATGTTGTCTAATTGTTTGCCCCAAAAATGAAATTTTTTGTGAGCACCCCCAAGAAAGCCCTCAGCACCCCTTAAGCACCCCCTGGGATAAATGTCTGGCGCCGCCGCTGCTTCAAACTAACACGCTGACTGACACATTGTTTTCACCATGAGGTCATTTTTACCTAGTGTAGCAAGAGGAAGAACATGCCTGTTTGTGTGTTTTTTGCCTTTTATGATCAATGGAACAAGCGGCGACTTCCCATTGAAGCCCATCTGCGGCACACACCAAATATGTTATGAAATACTTTTTTTTCCATTTATTACACCAGCATTTGTCCTCATAATATAAAATATCATGTTTTTCAAAACTTTCTAACCCCTAAATTGTCATTTTTTGGTCATATTGGAATTCTCCGGTCGTGCCCCTACAGCTGGTCATCAAGTCTGATAGTCTTTATTTGCCACTATACTGGTTCAAAGAGCTCCAACACTGTCTTGCCCCTTTCCTAAATACTTCCACAGATTCACTCTGATGCATAAACTCACAAAATAAAGGCCAAGATTCAGTAACAATGAAGCAATGCAGTTGTTTATGTTTTTTACAACTGATTACCAACATGTATTTTCTTCCTCTTGCCATACTAAGTAAAAATTACATCATAGTGAGAAAAATGTGTCAGGGCGTTAGTTTGAAGCCTCAAGGTTCAGAAAATATGCAGAAGTTTGAAATTACATTTTTAATCCATTTTATAGTAGCGGTTTGAAAAATAGTCATTATAGTGTAAGTCTATGGAGTCAAGGGGCCCACAATGGAAATACATTTGAGTGACTTTGTGATAGAAAGTTGGCAAAGAAAGGGTTAAAATATTTTTTAAATTATATTATTTTTATATGTGTGAAAAGAGGAGAGTTAGACCTTCAAAATACAAAAATACAAAAATATCAATCCTTCATTATTTTATGGCTTTCTAAAGTTTCAAGCACATTTTTGTCTCGAAGCACCCTTAACGTGAGTATGTTTTAGTGTGTGTTTACAATGGGATAGTGTTTACAATGGGATAAAAATCCAAATGACATAACATTATTTTAGACCACCCAAAAATACATGCCCTGGAAAATTTTCACTCAATTGGCTTAAAAAATGTAGGAGTTATGAAACAAATAAAAGTCCAAAAGCACAAATATATGCCTAGGTGTGATAGAGGGTTAATGTGTTAGAATGGCCTAGTCAAAGTCCTGACCTAAATCCTATTGAAAATCCGTGGAAAGACCTGAAAACTGCTGTTCACAAATGTTCTCCTTCTAATTTGACAGAGCTTGAGTTGTTTTGTAGAGAGGTATGAGCTAAAATGTCAGTCTCTAGACAAATCTTGTAGAGTCATACCCCAAAAGACTTGCTGCTGTTATTGCAGCAAAAGGGGGTTCCACAAAGTAGTAAATTCATGCACGCCCCACGTTTCACTTTTCTATTTTTTTTTAAATAACAGAAGCATGTATCATTTTGCTTTCACTTCACAGTTGTCTGTTACTTGTGTGTGAACTTTCAAAAATTCAAAATAAAATCTTTATGTTTATGCTTGTAAACATGACAAAATGTGCAAAAGTTCAAGGTGTATTAGTACTTTCGAGAGGCACTGTATAAGACACCTCTATTTAGTATTACTTGTTTGCACATTTTCCTGACTATTTGCACCCCGAGTGTTGTTGAGAGCTGATGTAACCAGTGAATTTCTCCATTGTGCGATCAATAAAGGCGTATCTTATCTCACAATTGTCATCAGTAAAAGCAATTTCTCAAAATTAAAGACAATATTTTTCAGTCACTTTGGTGTATTTGACACAACTGTTTTATTTCATTGTTGTTATTACATGGACGTAAAGGTGGCGCAGCGGTTAGCGCTTGTTTTTTCTCATCTAAAAGTTTCCAGGTACAATCCTTGAACAGGGCCTTTCTGTGTGGAGTTTGCGTAGGTTTCCTCCAGGTATTCCGGTTTCCCCTACCACTAAAACATGTATAATAGGTTAACCCTGCGGCCAGGTGTTTCTGACCATTAGCCTTACTCCACATGTGGAGATGGGTCCCCTACGCTGGCTGCCCACTGCTCTTACTCGTCGTCCCAGCGGCACTGAGGATGCATCAAATGCAGAGACCAAATGTGCCTACGGGGATTAATAAAGTATAACTTAATATATCTCCATACTGAGATATGTTCAGACCTGAGCTTAAATGAGTTGATGCGTACCTGTCTGGTCTTTGTGTGTGCGCTCAGTCACGCAAAATGATGTTGGCCTCTCCCATTAATCCTATGAACCCAAATGGGGGTGAAGTTAGAAGCGACCAAGATCTTCCACGTTTCCCCTATTTAAATACGGTTACGTGAGTAGTTACACGATCCAAGTGTAGTTAGAAAATCAACATGTTTAATTTTGTGTAAGTGGATAAAAAAGGTACTATATTGTAAAGCGTAATAACACCTTAGGAGCATTTCGACTTACTGCGCGGACGTCGAAGTGCTCCTAAGGTGTTATTACGCCATACAATTCTTTCTTGCACTTTTCAAGTAAGGGAAGTCTTCCGGTCTTGTGAGGAAATGATTTAAGGGTCTTAACATTAGGAAGTCCACTGGGGTCATTTCCCTTAGATTTTAAAAGTTTGTTGGTTATTATCTGAGCAATTTCGTCATTAGCTTACACTTAAAATTGGCCAAAATGTGGCACGGTGGCAGTTATAACATTATTAGTTCCTATGCCCAAAGAGTTGCATTACCCTCTGCCCACGGACTGAGATTATGACAATCAAATTTTAAAATGTGACCGCGACCTATTGTTAAATGCAACAAGCTTCTGTTTTGTCAAGTGTTTACTAATAAATAAATAAAAGACACCAACCACAGCATTATGTGTCTGTTATATTTGTCCAAATCAAATCACATTTGCTCTTCTGACTTTAAACACTTTGTTTTTCCACTAAACCTGGCTGGAACAAAACGACCCCTATACTCCTCACTGTGAGTCCATGTGTAGGCGGCTCATCGCTAATGGCTAAAACAACAGCATGTTCTGTGGCCACTTAATTCAATATGAGCAACAATAACTACAGCTACACAGACGCACATACTGTATGATGCCATTGTGCATTCGGATCTGCTTTTGCCCTGTGCTTTCCGTTTCATCAGATTATAAGCAGGCTTCCAGACATGGACATTTATACCGTTTAAAAAGTATAAGGGCACACATATATTGAAAACTGGTGAAAGATAGTCATTAAAGAATTTAACAAAAGCAGGTTTGTCATTTTGGGGTTACTACGTGATGATCAACTCCAAAAATCGTACCTTTAATAAACAAATAATTAAATACATTTATATTCCTAGCACTTCAGTTTAAATATAGTTAATCAAAACACAGAAAAGTCTTTAATATTCTGTATCTAATAATAGCTGGTAGATAAGAGAAGCCGGCCCCTGCTTGTACAACTTAGAAATAAGATGCTCTTACCAGGTAAATGTGGACACATTGTTGACTCTTAAACTCACTCAGAGAGACAGTCTGCTGTCCGTCTGCCAGAACAGAGGGGCTGTCCGCTCTATTTCCTGATCTAGTTGCTCTGTGATGTGTGATTGGCTTATAGGAGCACAAATCTGATCCTGCCACCTGATTGGTTGTCATTCAGGTAAAACCATTATGGTGCTTTGCTTTCTGTCAGGATCAGGCGCTATTTCTGTAGGAGTCACGCACACACACCCACGCACACACCCACTAACACCCACACACGCACACACAACCACGCACACACCCACTAACACGCACACACACCCACACACACACCCACTAACACCCGCATACGCACACACACCCACACATAGTAATGACCAGTAATTAGCTGATGAGAGAATCCGATTTGCACCAATCAAATAAAGGGAGAGGCATTTAACAAAATAAATAAAATGGGGAGGACTGCTCTTATCAAGGCATTATAAAAGTTATTTATGGACATATGCAAAAATGCTTGTTGACTCAGTAAACACAACACTGGCTTAACATGAGTCACGAAGAACAAAATACTTTCATTCACAATTCTAATCTGAAGTAAACAATAACCATAACCTTGAGTCATCACAATGTGCACATTGGTTAACTCTGACGAGGTTTAAAAGACAGACAATATTTAAGTAAGTAAATAAGTGCTTCATTATTATGCGTCATTTTTTCAACTAAATTGCGCAGAACAGATGTAGGGTTAGTTAGTCCTGAGCCACTGCGACTCTGCGCGCCACCATTGTGGGCCAAATAAAAAATAACAATAAAAATAGTTAAACATTCCCTGATATTGTAATGAATATTAACAATAGTAGTGCATGCATTTCTGGCCCTGTGTTTGTTCATACATCTTTTGCAGACAGGGAAAAACGTGAGCAGCACGTGTAACACTGAAAGCACCATGAGTAAGTGGGCTGGCATAAGGTTAACATTATTAATGCTTGTGTGGGTTCTTTGAGGGAACAATTTAAAGCAGTGAGACCATTTTTGAGCAGCATGTGGCCCACAAAACTCTGTGAATGTATGTCTAAGCCCATTCTTTGCCATTTTATTTTTGGTTCCTTTATTGAGAGCCTTCTAACGTTCTCTTTATTTGTTGGTTTGAGAATTTATCGGTCAAAAATAAAAACAGCCTGAACAACATAGTGAGGATAAGCTCAAAAATTGGTCTTCAGTTGTCAAGCTTAGATTCCTTGTGTAACAGGCACGTGGTTCAGAAAGCTAGGAGTATTGTAGTAAGAGTCCGCATCAACCTGATTTCAGTTGAAGCGCTATTAGTGTTTTGCGTTATTATTCAAACATGAATCACAAAACTCACTTACTATCGATGTGTATGTGGTCATTTACCGCTTATTAGAAAAATCAGTTATTGAGTGGTGCTTTTCAACTGATTATTGTTCTCTGTTGTGTCATGCACCTTATTACAGAGGTTGTAGCCCTTGTTGTTGCTGCACTGACAGATAACTACTTGTTCTTGTTTGGTTGTTATTTGACATGTTGTTGATTCATCTCTCCTGGGATAAATAAAGTTTTCTGAATCTGAATTAGGAAAAAATATTATACAAGATTGAAAAAAAGATAACAGCATTTGGCATTGTTCTGAAATAGTTTGCCTGGTTAAATAAAGCTGAAATAAAAAATAGAATTTAAGGATATTGAAGGATCACTAAAGTAAACTATTCTCAAAGCTTTCTTCCTGTTAATGGGTGTATTAACAGTTACTTCAATACATTGATTACAAACTAACTTTGAGCAGTCTTTTTTGTTTCCATCCTTTCTTTGTCTCTTAGTAACTTGCTAGCAATAATGATGTGCTGCTCGCATAAAGAGACAGGTCATGTGACTAGGAAGAACAATTAACTTGGACTCTAACTTGCAATGGGGTTATGCAATAAATAGATCAACCTGACAGCAGTTTCCTTTGAAAAAAAAACAGGGAAGAAGAGGGAGAAACACAGACTGTCACTTCCGTAATGCATCTGTCACTGGCACAGTGAGACAGGCAACAGCTCCCAAGGGCATCAATTATTCACCCACATCTAATTGCTAGCTTATTTTAATATACATACAGCAGAGTACGAGCAACACACAGAATACGATTATCCATTAGCAAGGAATCTGCAGTGCCGAACCCAGAAATATACGACATATATGAATCATAGTGAACTATTGCAGATGTCTGTTTAATTTAGTCTTACAACTATAGCCCAAAGTCAGTGTGAAGGTCACTGCTGTTTTTGTTGAGGTAAGTGGGTTTCACACACATGATTAGTGTTACCATAGCAACTAACAGCGGAGCCTCTCTCTCCTTCGAAGCAGCAGATGAACCAAAATGCTTGGTCTGTCAGTCACTGTGCATTTAATTTAACCTCCACTTTAGCTCCCTGTGTGAGGGAGGACATGTCTGGCTGAATTTTAAAAAAAGATGGAGGACTGTGTAACCTCAAAATAAATATAACTGCAATTAAATGTCAGCACAAAGTAAAGAATCATCAGTACATGTTATAATTACCATGGGACAAATAGTTCAGTAATGTTTGTGCTTCTTGACTGAGAATAAGTGAAAGTGAAAACCTTAGGTCGTGCGAGGAAACATTCAGGGGAACAATAAGTGTGAAGCACCATTTAACACACAATGAGGCAGTGCAAATAATCACAGGCAAATCAAAAAAGCAATTTGTAAATTTGAAGGGTAGCCGTTAGAAAAACAGAGAGACTGCAGTTAAATTATAAATCTAATAATAACCGAAATACTTGTAAAAATAAAGAATAAAAAATGCAATGAACTAAGCACCATTTTACACAAGACATTTTTAATTATTTAAAATTAAAACACAAGTAATAACTTTATGGAAGATAGTTATTTTTGAAAGAGGGCTGTCAAAGTCAAAGCTTTAACTCACCATTAAAAGGGCTAGACGGAATTTAAATGTTAAAATGATGTATTTTCCACCCCCTACATGCTACAGAAATGTTCTAATGTGTAGAATGAGCCCAGACCTATTCACCACAACTGCCGCTAAAAGCCTGCACTGTCACTCAAAAATACCAACTATCCCCAATGGCATAGAGACTGCAGTTACATCGTAAGACCTGAGGTGGCAGTGGTGAGTAAGAAAATGACAACTTCCATTCAGTCCCCTTAATCAAAATATAATTAAAGGGACTACATGCTCCAGCAATGTCCTAATGTGTAAAATGAGCCCAGACCTATTCACCACAACTGCCTCTAATATCCTTCACTGTCACTCAAAAAGGTGTTAATTCGGGTCCGAAGTGCCGTCATGCACGAGCTTAATATAGAGACTGCAGTTAAGTGTAAGACCTGAGGTAGCAGTAGTGAGTATACTTGCATCTAGTCCCTTAAGGGATAAATCATGGATTAGTCATAAATTAATCATCACATCATATGTTTTGACCTAACACACTCCTGTAGCACACGTTACCTGAAAGGCCAGTTCAGTTGGTCTCAGGTCTATTCACATAGACTTATTAATTAAATAGCTATTTTAGCTAATGAAATATGAGCAAATGTTTTAAGTGGGCATAGTATCAAAGATGAATATAATAATACATTAAAATGAAGTGTGATTAATCGTAATTAATCAAATTTCAAAAGTGTGATAAATCTGATTTAAAATATCACTTGACATTAACTTTACTTACCACAGTGACCAGGTGCTGTGCAGACACCTCAATATGCTCAGGCTCATGGTGTGGCCGTGCCAGCAGGTTTAGACTCCAATGTCTTGGCTCTTGTCGAAACCTGGACTTTAAAAGAGCCTCTGGTCTGCCCTGTGCTAACCTGGACTCATGATGGCGCTGTTGTTGGTTTTCAGCCACATTGTACTGGCGTGGCAGGTGAGGGTGTATGAACCTGGAGCGGTGAATAGGGAAGAGATGCAACTCCTGATCGCCAGAGAAGGACTCTGCAGAAGAGCCAAGAGAAAACATGAGACCAAAAAAATTTAACAAAGACATGCTGGAAGCTTTATCGGGCGACATTAAAAATGTAATCATAGCACATAATCAATAGCCTAACTATTTATTTATATTATTGTATTAATTTAATTATTTTTTTTAGGAATAATACAAGACAGTTCATAGTGAAAGGGGCAAACTGTGGGGAAAGAAATTCAGAAAATTGTTGGAGTTGGGACTACAACCCACAACACTGATTTTGGAACAGTGTTCATACATGGCAGCATCCTTATCCCCTAGACTACCGACTGCACCAACTCATTTGCAGTAATTGAACCAAATCAATTTCTGTACCTAACTTCTGCTTTACAAAATATTGATTTCCTCAATGATGAATGTAAACAAATAACACTGAAGTAGTTTATAAAGAGAATCTCCATCTGGAGCAAGTGTTTATCAATGCAGCATAGGTCTGAGGAACTAACATTACACTGGCCCGTCTCCTTGGGGCATGTTCTTCCAAGTGACAGCATCCCGTTGCTATGAACAACAAGAGGCTGAGCAGCTCTGATTGGAGTATTCTAGAATACAAAATACAAGTGTTGCCTCAAAATTCACTTTTGCCCAAAGAAGTAGCATAAGCTCTTCATCTGTTTCTGTTTGTAATTAATTGCCTTCTGATATTCTGGGATTACCTTTAAACACACATTTCACAATATGTTTATAAAATAGTTAGGGTTAGAGGAAATTAGCTATACAAAAAATGAGTTGGTTTGAATAAACCTAAAAATTCCAATACCATCAAGTCGCTGACTGATTGTTCATAACCAGATCCTCTTGTTGTAAACACTGTTCTGTATGAACGTCTTGGGACTGAATTATTAGTTGGCTATCGATAGGGGAAATAATTAATGACCAGTCAGACCTATAGACTAATCTATTCTTAACACACCCCTTTGGAATCCATAATAACAATCATCTTGTTGTTGCCACATAGGCCTTATCGTTTGGAACAGTAGGCTATAGGTTATTGTGGCATTTTAGTGACAAATATTCAGCAATCACCTTTTGTCAGATGCAAAGCCTATTAATTTACTGTAGCAATGGTATAGCTTTGGTTATTGTGATAATCGACAAAATAATAAAACATACAACTGTAACAAACATTCTTATGAGTTCATGCTTACCTGTGATCAGTATCTGTACCCATAGCAGAGGCAGCAGAGGAAACATGGTAACGCCTTAAGGCATTAGTCCTTTTTTTTTGCAAAGAAGGGCGAACAAAACCTTTTTCCTTCCTAATTCTCGACAGTTACGCGCCAAAAGCAGTGTGTGTCGCATGGCATGGGCTACATGTCGTCCGTAAATTAGCCAGCAGTCTGGGATCCTGAGCTCCGGTGCGGAGATCCGCTAGTGTAGGCTACCCGCAAGGCTTGTTCCCCGCCCTGAAGCATGTCTCCTGCGGCCTTGCACACGCTGCAGCATCACCTTCTGTCGACCATCTCTAGCCCCGGTAGCGATTTGGCTCCACAGCCGCTGGGAGACGGACAAAGACCGTGGATGTGAAGAGCGATGTGCTCAAAGAAAAGAGGGCCAATGGAGGAGAAGGGGAGGTGGCTGCAGCTCCGTGAACATCAAACAATATCTTAAGCGCACGAGACAAAATTAATAGCTTGAAGACCGAGTTACAACCTCATGCAGCCGCCCCGCTAAAAACATGTACAATAGGGTTCCCTCTGGATGGAGCATTCCCCTGAAGGAGGAAACCGCGAGGTGTAAGGGGCTCCTATTATTATTATTATTATTATTATTATTATTATTATTATTATTATCATTATTATTATTATTATTATAGGATTAGATGTGATTTCCTGCATTCTTGGAGCATTTTAAACAATATAACAATATTATCAATCAGCCCTTGTGATAAAAATTTAACTTTGAGTTTAATGTTTGTCTTTATTTTTATTGCTGTAACTAGGCCAAGATTTTATGAATAGAGAGGCCAAGGTTTTATGGATAAAAGATGTGCATGACTTGGAAAAATACAAAAGAGGTAATGTGCCCCATTGACACCCCCCTAAATCACTGTTATGACTGACAGTACCTACAATGAATCGTCATCTGAAAATGAGTCATGTAGAAATTATTCTATAAATGGAGACTTTGAACTAAATACACCCATCTTCGCTGAACAAAACATAAACCAAATAACTGATGATATTGATCCTGATACAAACTTCTGTAATAATATAAACAGTATGTGCAAATACTATAAGGACTATGAAATACAAAATCAAATGAACCGGAAGGAAACCTTATCTGTGATTCACCTAAACAGTCGGAGTCTGTATGCAAATTTTGAGAACATAACCGAGTACTTAGACCAATTCAGCACCCCCTTTGATGTTATAGCAATTTCAGAAACATGGCTAAATGATAACAAACCTGATAACTTCAACATAAAAGGATATGAAATGTTTAAGGTAAATAGAAACCATAAAATAGGGGGTGGGGTTGCACTATATGTTAATAACGGCATGCAGATGGCCTTATGGAATGTCTCACTGTGGAACTGTGTTTTGAAAAAAGAAACACCTGGATTCATAATTGACACCTTCACAGATTATATGGAGGGATTATTTTCAAATTTGGGACAAAAGGAAGTGTTTCTATGTGGAGATTTTAACATTGATTTACTTAAAATAAAAACTCACAGGCCCTCAGAACATTTCTTAAATACTCTATACAGTCTATCTTTGTTTCCTAAAATAACCAGGCCAACACGCATAACTCCACACAATTGCTCACTAATTGATAATATATTTACAAATGTTCTCAGTGAAGACCTTCCAAGTGGGATTCTAGTAACAGATATAAGTGATCACTTACCTGTTTTTGTTCTGTATAACCTAAAAAATAGGAAAACTAAAGATGAAAAAACACATGTCACTAAATTTATCAGATTGTTAAATGATAACGCGCTAGATGCCTTTAAAGTCAGCTTAGCTGAACAAAACTGGAAATCTCTCTTGGAAGAAACTAATGTAGATGCAGCTTATAATATCTTCTTAAGAACTTTCATGACCCATGACCTGCACTGCCCAAAAATAGAAAGCAATTGTAAAAAGAAAAAGATAATGAGTCCCTGGGTTTAGCAAATGCATGTAAGAAAAATAATTCACTATACAAAGTCTTTTTAACAAAAAGAGCAAGTGAATCTCAAAATAAATACAAAAGATACAAAAAACAACTTACTAACATAATAAGAAACTGCAAAAAAAATGATTATAGTGCACTACTCGATAAAATTAAGACAAACACTAAAGCTCTCTGGTGTACTATAAATGATGTACTTTGAAGGACTCCAAAAGGAAATGTATTACCACAGAGCTTTATGTCAAATGGTCAGAACATTGAAAACTCAAATGAAATTGTGAGCGAGTTCAATATACTTCATAAGCATAGGACCTCAATTATTATGACTGTGTCCAGGAAAACCCAAATACAATGTTTCTTACGCCAACAACAGGACAAGAAATAACTGATATAGTTAGAAATTTCATAAATAAGAAATCCTTGGACTGTGACGAAGTAGATACGAGTATTGTTAAACAGGTCATCGATCACATCGTTACACCGCTATCCCAGATTTTTAACTTGTCTTTGAAAACTGGTAAATTTCCATTTTAAGGAAAATGGCTAAAGTTATTCCCATCTATAAAAATGGTGACAAAACTCAATTCTCTAACTACAGACCTATCTCAATACTGCCTCAATTCTCAAAAATATTAGAAAAGCTCTATACAGCTCGACTAGACGCATTTATAAACACAATATTTTAAATGACAGTCAATATGGCTTTCGTAAAAGCAGGTTTCCCGCTCTTGCATTAATGGAACTCATAGAGGAAATTAGAAATAATATCGACAAGAAAAAGTATTCAATAGGTATTTTCATCAAGCTTAAAAAGGCTTTCGACACTATGGATCACAATATACTCCTGAACAAACTACAAAAATATGGGATAAGAGGTATTGCTTTCAACTGGATTGAATCCTACTTAACAAACCGTAAACAGTATGTTCAAATGGGGCAGTGCAGATCCATGTGTGATACTCTAGTGTGTGGTGTCCCCCAGGGATCGGTGCTGGGAACTAAACTATTTTTTATTATATATCAATGATTTGTACTTGGTTTTAAGAAGCTTAAACTGGTCCTTTTTGTAGATGATACAACAATCATACTCTCAGGTGCAGACTTACAGCAAATGGTGATCGAGATTACAGAAGAAATGGATAAATTGAAAGATTGGTTCTGCGTAAACAAACTGTCTCTAAACATTACGAAAACCAAAGCAATGTTCTTTGGAAATTGTGTAATGTACAATTACCAGTTAAAATTGGCAACAAAACTATTGAAAGAGTCTATGAACATACATTTCTTGGTGTAACACTAGACTATAAAATCAGCTGGAAACCCCACCTCATAAAAATTAAAACTAAAGTTGCAAAGATTTTAGCCCTAATGAATAAATCCAAATATATCATTGACAACAAAGCTCTATATATTATATACTGTTCACTTATCCTCCCCATTTAACATATTATGTAGAGATCTGGGGAAATGCGTATAAAAGTAATCTTGACCCATTGTTTAAAGTTCAGAAAAAGGCAATAAGAATAATCCATTTAGCTGGATACTGTGAACACACAAATCCATTATTCTTTAAATCAAAAACAATCAAATTTGAGGACCTTATTGAATTTAAGATGACTCAAATCATGTTCAAAACCTCAAAAAGTCACTTCCTGAGAGTATACAATATGTTCTGCAAACGAGAAGTTAAATACAACTTGAGAGATAAAATGAGTTTCAATAAACTATACTCCAGAACATATTTGAAAAGCATGTGTCCTACGAGACAAGGTGTAGAAATATGGACAAATTTAGTTGAAAGCATTAAAATATGTAAAAACCTGGTACATTTTAAAAAGGTTTACAAAGAATTATTATTTATTAAATACGAACAATTATTGTGAGTGTTGTAGTATATTCTTTTGTTGTTTTCTTTATTTTGCTGTTGTTTTTTTTATTATTGTTCCTTATTATTTGTTGTTACCTTGCCTTATGTTCCCTTGTTTATGATTTGTTATTGTGCATTACGTTCCTTGCTTTGATTAATGTAAATATTGTTTTTAATTTTGGGGTGGGCGCTTACAGTGGGTGGTATAAGTGTCGGCCCCCCTTTAACTTTTCGACATTTTGCCATGCTATGGACCATAAACATAAATATATTTAAGTGAAATTTTATGTGAAAGATACGGAAGCGTATTGGGTTCACTTGCGTGTGTGTTATTTTTTCGCTGGTATCACGTTATTTCAAGATAATTTCACGTTATTTCAAGATAATTTCATGTTCGTACAACATACGGATCACGTTATTTCAAGAAATGAAATTATCACGTTATTTCATGATACTCATTTATCATGAAATAACAAGATAATTATCACGTTATTTCAAGAAATGAAATTATCACGTTATTTCATGATATTCATTTATCATGAAATAACAAGATAATTATCACGTTATTTCAAGATATGAAATGATCACGTTATTTCATGATACCAATTTTATCATGAAATAACAAGATACTGTTGTAGACGCCAGTGGCAGGGAGCTGCGCCAAGAGAGGCAGGTCTGCAGAATCAATGGTTGAGGCAAAGGGTCCGTTTTACACTTTCCTACGACAACGAGGGGTGTCAGAAGGACGTTTATCGCGGATGCAAGAAGACTGAGTAAGTTATCCATGTGAATTTATGAACTGCATTCACCAAAATTTGCCAATCGTAATCAATCTGCTAATATTTAGCACAATGAGGCTAGCCGGTTAGCTTGTTAGCCTAGTAGCTGTGTGTCGTCTGTCGCTCGTGATGGCCAAGTTAAAGGCTAAACTTAACCATCTTTGCTGGCTTAAAATGAAAGCACTGTCAAATAAATAATGACCAACAAATAAGCTCAGAATCATTTTATTTATTTTTATACATAAGCATAAGTTACATGAACAGTAGGCTGTAGGCATGCATGTAACGTTAGCTGTGTTACATTTTGAAATTAACCGTGTTTTTTAAACTGTTCAAACTCCTGAAATATCTTGAATCACTGCAGACATAGGTATAAATGCTATGCAGCTGCCTGTATGAACTGAAAGTTTAGGCTTTTAAGCTTGATATTACACGCTTCCCAAAAGGTGAGCGCAAAGCCCACACCTTGTAGTCGGGCAAGCATGTAACCATGGTAACACATGTACAAGTTGCCAGTATGAATAACACGTTGTAACTTATCCCTACAATAATTAATATTAGCAATTGTTTTTCTTCTATTGCAGGTTGATGCAAATGGATCTAAGCATGGAGACTCAAGAAGATGACCTGATCCAAGTTTTACTTCAATCTTGGAATGAGACATGCTGAAATGTTAATGTTACTGAAGATAGTAGATGATGTTGCAATAAGTAAGAGTAGGCTACTCTTCTTTCTGACCCATTTGCTGTGATTGATTGATGGCATAAGATCGTTGTTTCTTTGGAACAGGATTCTCCTTGGTATCAATCAATCAATCAATCAATCAAACCAAGGAAAATCCTGTGCCAAAGAAAAACGATCATATACCATCAACAATAAATCAATGGTTTTGTATAACCCAATATCACAACAGGAGTTGCCTCACAGGGCTGCACCAAACACTAAGGCAATAAAACAAAACAGTAAAAGAGACCATGTAAATTTCAGGCAAATAAGTATCCAGGCAAACATAAACGTAATGTCCAAATAAGTGTCAGCAGCAGGTGGTGACGAGTCACGTGGGTGTCCCCCTTCATTAGACTGTCCAGCACATCTTGCGTTTCTTTTGAATCTTCTTTTCCATCAATGCTCATCTTGTGTTTTAATTTCTCAAGTAAGGAATGTTTCCTACAGTCTTTTGTACTTGGTCCTCCTGTTTTCCAAACAAATGCCTTGCTGCAAGTCTATATCCATTTGCTGGCAAGTAGACGACAAAGCTGGCATCATCCATGTGGTCAATTACAGTAGCATCAACCTGTCATAGAAGAAAACCAATAATGTTAATATCATAATAAAAAGATCACATCAGTACAAAACAGTGGAAGTGTATTTGGAGACAATAGGCCTACAGCCCAACAAAAGATGCTACAATACACAAAACAACCTGCCAATATTAATTATTGTAGGGGTAAGTTACAACATGTGTTATTCATACTGGCAACTTGTATATGTGTTACCATGGTTACATGCTTTCCCGACTACATTGTGTGGGCTTTTTGCGCTCACCTTTTGGGAAGCGTGTAATATCAAGAAGCCTAAACTTTCAGTTCATACAGGCAGCTGCATAGAATTTATACCTATATCTGTAGTGATTCAAGATATTTCAGGAGTTTGAACAGTTTAAAAAGCACGGTTAATTTCAAGATGTAACGTAGCTAACATTACATGCATGCCTACAGCCTACTGTTCATGTAACTTATGCTTCTATGTATAAAAATAAATAAAATGATTCTGAGTTTATTTGTTGGTCATTATTTATTTGACAGTGCTTTCATTTTAAGCCAGCAAAGATGGTTAAGTTTAGCCTTTAACTTGGCCATCACGAGCGACAGACGACACACAGCTACTAGGCTAACAAGCTAACCCGCTAGCCCCATTGTGCTAAATATTAGCAGATTGATTGCGATTGGCAAATTTTGGTGAATGCAGTTCATAAATTCACATGGATAACTTACTCAGTCTTCTTGCATCCGCGATAAACGTCCTTCTGACACCCCTCGTTGTCGTAGGAAAGTGTAAAGCGGACCCTTTGCCTCAGCCATTCTGCAGACCTGCCTCTCTTGGCGCACCTCCCTGCGTCTGGCGTCTACAACAGTATCTTGTTATTTCATGATAAAATTGGTATCATGAAATAACGTGATAATTTCATATCTTGAAATAACGTGATAATTATCTTGTTATTTCATGATAAATGAGTATCATGAAATAACGTGATAATTTCATATCTTGAAATAACGTGATAATTATCTTGTTATTTCATGATAAATGAGTATCATGAAATAACGTGATAATTTCATTTCTTGAAATAACGTGATCCGTATGTTGTACGAACATGAAATTATCTTGAAATAACGTGAAATTATCTTGAAATAACGTGATACCAGCGAAAAAATAACACACACGCAAGTGAACCCAATACGCTTCCGTAGAAAGACACACACTAAGTGACACACAATCGTGAATTGAAATGAAATTGATACATGATTTTGAATATTTTTATAAATAAAAAACTGAAAAGTGGGATGTGCATAAGTACCGGCCCCCCTTTCCTTTTAGTGCAAACAATTGCCTTCAGAAGTTGCCTGATGATTTCTGAATGATCACATGTTGACCCAATGTCTAAATCATAGACTGTTAAAAAGAATTGGGAGCAGACAGCATCATGAAGTCCAAAAACACACCAGACAGGTCCGAGATAAAGTTATTGAGAAGTATAAAGCTGGGTTAGGTTATAAAACATTTCCAAAGCTTTGAACATCTCTCAAAGTACAGTTAAATACATCATCCAGGAATAGAAAGAGTGTGGCATCACTGCAAACCTACCAAGACTCGGCCATCCTCCTAAACTTACTGACCGAACAAGGACCGCACTGACCAGAGCTGTTACCAAGAAGCCTATGATGACCCTGGATGAACTGCAGAGAGCTACAGCTCAGGTGGGGGAAACTGTACACGGAACTACTATTAGTCATACACTGCACAAATCTGGCCATAAGGCCAGATAGTATGACTACTATTAGTCGTACATTGCACAAATCTGGCCATAAGGCCAGATAGTATGACTACTATTAGTCGTACACTGCACAAATCTGGCCATAAGGCCAGATTTGTGCAGTGTACGACAACTATTAGTCGTACACTGTACAGGTGTACAGTTTCCCCCACCTGAGCTGTAGCTCTCTGCAGTTCATCCAGGGTCATCATAGGCTTCTTGGTAACAGCTCTGGTCAGTGCGGTCCTTGTTCGGTCAGTAAGTTTAGGAGAACAGCCGGGTCTTGGTAGGTTTGCAGTGATGCCACACTCTTTCTATTCCTGGATGATGTATTTAACTGTACTTTGAGAGATGTTCAAAGCTTTGGAAATGTTTTATAACCTAACCCAGCTTTATACTTCTCAATAACTTTATCTCGGACCTGTCTGGTGTGTTATTGGACTTCATGATGCTGTCTGCTCCCAATAGTCTCTTAACAGACCTCTGAGACCATCACAGAGTAGCTGTATTTGAAGTGAGATTAGATTACACACAGGCAGACTCTATTTAGACATTGGGTCAACATGTGATCATTCAGAAATCATCAGGCAACTTCTGAAGGCAATTGTTTGCACTAAAAGGAAAGGGGGGCTGGTACTTATGCACATCCCACTTTTCAGTTTTTTATTTATAAAAAAATATTCAAAATCATGTATCAATTTCATTTCACTTCACGATTGTGTGTCACTTAGTGTGTGTCAATTTCACTTAAATATATTTATGTTTATGGTCCATAGTATGGCAAAATGTCAAAAAGTTAAAGGGGGGCCGATACTTATGCCACCCACTGTATAAGCTTTTTGCTTCGGCCCACTCCCTTTGAGCAGACTTACTGCTCAAATAAATAAAATAAACTATCATTCAATATATTTTTGTGTGGGTGAAGTCTGCCCATACAATGAGAGTAGGCTATACGTAATGAGCCAACGACAAGTGCCTTTCCTTTTTCCCCAGATATTTTTTTCTTTCTAAATGGCCCATTTCCATGTTAGCTTTTTTGCCCTTTTTTGTCATTATTGAACACAACATTGTCCTATTATTTTCCTGTATTTATTTTCAAGTGGAGAACGAGGGAAAATGTTTGCCGCTATAATATGATGTAAAGTAGAATGATTTGTGTAAAATGTCCAATGTTCATTTTGCTCAACACTGCACTGTTTCTCTGGGCAGCCTGAAAACGGCTTTGCATCAGTGTAGCTGATTTTCTCTGCGTCTGTAGGCCTGTGTAAACTAATACGAGTGGGACAAGTCATAGGGCACCCGTGACTCATGGGAACTTCAGAAATAAGGTAAATGTCTATTTGGTAGCATTCAGAATTGGCAAATAGGAACTTTGCATTTGAACAATTTTACAGTAATTTAGATATTTGTTAATGAAAAAGAAAGTGGCAATGAGACTTATGCTCCATCTGAAACCAGTAAATTGGTAAGAGGTCTTACGCCAAACCGGATGTGCGTCAGCATCCGCCATGATAAGACGCGTCCGAATTGGGCTGTTGGTTAGGAAGGAGTTAGGGAAAGTGGCCTGTATGCTAACTATCATAGCCACTTTAGCATAGGGACCTCTGATGCCAACTCACTGGCGATTAGGAGCTATGTGCCATTCCATAAGCCACTGCGCCAATCTACCCACCCCTCGCCCCACCCTCGAGTGATTCATGCGCAACCACTGTTGATTGACAGGTGCACATTTAATTAAAAAAAAATTAAAAGATTCTGCACAAGCCGAACTTTATACAAGTGACAAAATACATGTTAGAGTCACCACAGCACAGTCACATAGTTTTAAAGAGCCGCCTCAGTAAATGGACTAAATGAAGGCAGTTGTGCTTTTGTTTTCATTTAGTAGAAACTTAAGCCACATGGCTAATTTGCATATTGTAGCTTAATGAAACTGTAACAGGTTAAAAAAGGGCAATGGGAGCCTAGTACATGGTGCAATCAATAAAATTAAAAGGGAATTAAACAATTTATTTAGGCCTAAAAACAGTGAATGTTAGTATTAAAAACAACTGATAAAACAAGGGAATCATGGGGCTGTTGCGGATCGACGCGGATCTCCTCCTTGTACGGGACCGGGACGTGGCTGACGGGCGGAGGACGCTCTCGCTGGTCCGGGGCTTCTCGGGTCCGCACCTCGGATCACCTGCACAGACAGCACAGGTCATTTTAATTTAGTGTAGAAAGGCCCAACCAGGGACTGGAGCTGATAATGAGCACTAGCAATAAGATTCACCTCATGTAAATAATGTGGAGTCAGTGGCCTCAGGCCTTTTTGTGACCTACAGTTAGTAAAAAATATAAGACCCATCCATTATCTATCAAGTTACTGTAATGATTTGCAGTATTTTTATACATTTCCATATTCTCTATTTTTAATGTAACTATGGATCATGTGTTCGCACGTGTCCTTAAGATTAAATTAATTGACATGATGTGCTTCTTGTGTGAGCACACAATGTTGCTCTGAGAGAGATGGAGAGAAAAGGCTCCTCACTTTACTGTTGTGATAGGCTGGTTTTTACCATACCCTCGTACTCATTTCGTTTCGTACATGTAGGGAAATTATAATTGACCGGAGTTTACGGATGGCTAAGGCCAGGCTACTGTTGTGACGCTTTTAAACACTAATTACGATGTGTTCACTTTGTAAAGTCATAAAGGTAACGATGGTAAAGGTGCTTTTTGTCATGCTGCAGTAACTTTTCCAGCACATGTTTAGCTGAACAACTAAAGTTTCTCCCTCACGTTCTGACAGTCTCCACCTGTTCAGGGGCGGAGCTAGACACTCCAATCATCAGGGGCTTAGCCCATAAAGGATTTTGGGTCGTGCAGTGCATATATTTTGTAAACAGGAAAATACTATAAAATTAATAATAATGAGCACTTTTATAATAAGTCCTGAAGGACTGTAGCCTCATAAATAATAATATGGACTAATAATTGTATTTCTTTTTAAAAGTCTATGCAAGCAGAGCCGCAGCCAGGGGTTTAGAAGTAAGAAGGTGAAATTCTATTTATGTTGGGGGTCTGGGGGTCCTCCCCCAGGAAATTTTGAATTTCACAAATGTAATTTAGTGCAATCTGGTGTATTTTAGATGAGCATATTCTATTTTAATCTCCTATTATACAATGATAACAATTAGAACATAGGCTACATTATTATTACTTTACTCTTAAAATACACCATTTTAAAACACTCCCAATTTTAAGCTGGTAATACTTTTACTAATTTATTATATTTATTTATCTATTGCTTTATTTACTGTAAATCTAAAGTCTTAAGTCTAAAGTCTAAAGGAAAATAACAGAAATTCATTACAAGGATTTTTTTTTAAAACCAGGACTCACTCAGGACTAAACCAGGACTAAACCAGGACTAAACCAGGACTCACTCAGGACAGTATTAGATCAAGCCAGTTATTAACCAGGGCTAAACCAGGACTCACTCAGGACAGTATTAGATCAAGCCAGTTATAAATCAAGACTAAACCAGGATTAATTCAGAATAGAATCAGAACCATCAATAAAAAAGCAAATGGCAGGACAAATGGCTCATATGAACATGGACTAAGCTAAAGTTGCACATATTTACTCCAAAACTAAGACAGACAAAATAAAGTCTAAAACCAACCAAGACTACACCAGTCAAGTCTAGTCTTGCACCAGATACTTTTACTTCCAATTTATAGACACTTTCCCTTTTCACAATTGAACCCACTTTTGCACTGTTACTGAACACACTGCAGGGCTATTGAAGTTGCAGGCACTTTTTGCAGTGTACTGTATCATGTTAGCAATCCAAACACTGAACAGGCAGGTCGTGTCTTGACTATTTCTTACCCGTTTCTTGCTCCATTTCTGTACTGTCCTCATTCTGGTCTCTCTCCCTCTTTGTGCTAATGAGCAAACATCATTCAGAATCACATACATATAGTAAAATATTATGTTTCAGTTAAAAAACGTTCTTACAGTTATATTATATACAGTATAAGGATATAGGGCCATACCGCCTTTGCGATGCCCAATCCCGTCAGACCTTGGAAGCTAAGCAGGGTAGGGCCTGGTTAGTACTTGGATGGGAGACCGTTCAGTAACACCAGGAAGCCTAGCGAATGTAGTGAGTGAGTGAGTGGTTGGTGGTGGTGGCTGATGTGCGCAGACTGGTTGCCTCGCTTATCATCACCGAGTATGGAGTGAATGAATAATGCACCAAATTGTAAAGCGACTTTGAGCGTCTGGAAAAGCGCTATATAAGACTAATGCATTATTATTATTATTATTATTAGTATATTGTAATCCTTGTTTTAAAAAATGCCTAATTTCTTCAATAATGCATACGGGTAATATTATTATCACTATCATTCTCAACTATTTTCTTACCTTACCTGAGGACAATTGTTCCATGTCTGTGCTGTCCCTCTCCCTGCCATCTCTCCCTCTCTGTGCTATAAATCCACCAGAGCAATTATTAAAAACCCAAAGTTATGACATATACTGTAGTATTATAAATATATGAAACTGTACTTTGTTGTTCTCTCACCTGGGTTGCCTTCCTGTCATTTTTTGAAAAAGCACCTGATGTCCATGGGGGCAAGTCACTAAAAATATGCATTATGTTATAAAATTAAGCAAGATTGTAATTAATTACAATAGATACGTTTCCACATACTGTCCATAAAACAAGGCTAATTACTTTTCTCAAGAACGAAACACAAGTAGTGGCTCCTTATGATCGCAGCATCAGGAATACTAATGCTAATGCTAGTGAATGTAAACACTAGTCACGAGGGGAAAGTTAGCCTTCGTAGCTTTCGGGGCAGTTATCGTTCGTGACAGGTTTATGATTGATTACACACAAATGACGCGTGGCCACCACTACCTACGATTTCAGAATCTGATGATCATGAGCATTGTGCAGATCTCCTCTCCTCCGTCTCTCCTCTGCGAGCCCTGCTACCGCTCCAGACATGGCGCGCGCGGCTGGGATCAACACACACGCGTGCGCGCGCGGCTAAGGTCCGACTGACAAACAGGAGAAGTTCAGGGAAGGGTAATAATTACGGCGTTACGTTTCCGCGTTCGCTTCGTTGTTCTCATATTGAACGGATATTAATGTTTTTACAGCGTGGAAAAAAAAAAAAAAAAAAAAAAAAACTGTCCAAAAAAGATCCGGGGCTTTTGAAAAAACATTCGAGGCTTAAGCCCCTAAAGCCACCCCTAGCTCCGCCACTGCACCTGTTTCAGAAGCTCCTCTCACAGTCCGCTGCTGTTAGTCCGTTTCTGTGTTGAAAACAGTTGATAAATCATCTGCAAAAGCGCTGCATCTCCCTTCCCTGTCGCGTCCGCAGCGGCATTGGCGCTACCGCGCGGTGCCTCATGGGAAATGTAGTTCTAACGTGTTTAATGCAATTTACCGGCGGGCCGAATGTAATATAAATAAGAAATCATCTCGCGGGCCGCAAAAAATTATCTCGCGGGCCGCATTTGGCCCCCGGGCCGCATGTCTGAGACTCCTGCCTTAAGGCCATAGGCCGTCCATGAGCACCACTACTCCAAGTACATAATACTTACACCGCAGGGGGAGCTTCCCACTCCCCCGCTGCTGGTGTTCCGCTTCGTGGTGCTCTTCCCAGGTCTGCGCCTTTCCGTCCATTGCCACACATCAGCATAGCTGGCGCCGCGCCCGGTCCCGCGTCCGCGTCAAAAGGTTGGACAAAAGGGGAAATTTCCACTTCTTCTTCTGTTCCGGTAAAAGGGATAGCATGACCATTTATGGACATAGACACGCCTCTTTTTGCTACAAAAAATGTAAATGAAGCAAGTTTAAGTCGAGAGTCCCGTGTGTGGATCATCAATTTGACATTTCCACTATTTCGTAATTTTATCATTACAAAGTCATACTGTAACTTCCAGCACTGACCTCCCCTCCCGCTCTGGCTCTCTGATCCTTTCCAGGAAGCTCCACCTCCTCTGCCTTCTAAAGAACTTAAGGTGCACGCTCCTTAAGTCCCCTCTCCAATCTACCTGCAGGTGCGTCCGATTGCAGGGGGCAATTTGATTGGCCAAAAGTGGCACGTGTTGGGGTTGTTAGGGGCAACAAGCTAAAAGGCGATGTCTAAAATATATATAATTAAAATCCACAATAAAAGGATAAAAGCACTAAAAACATGCAGTTAAAATACACATAAGTAAAAATAAAACCACAAACTTGTGCCCCATCACAAAACCGCTGTTGAGATAAAATAAAGGGAAATGTGAAGGATCATTTGGATGTTTCTTTTTTTTCGCCTTAAATGTCTTTATTTGGACACTATGTTGTTGTTGGACAATACATAGTAGGTGGCATGCGCTTTTGTTTGGCCTGTACTGTACAGAAGAAAAACAGCTGTTGGTGATGTCACTTCCCCTTCCCCTGGGTAAGGACGGTAGAATTGGGAAAATGATGCTGAAGCAGAAGTTCACTAACTGCATAGAGATCTAACAGTTGACCCCATGAAAGGTTAAGGATTAGTTGCTAGTGTTAGTCTGGTGTTAGTACTTAGAGGCTACAATTTAAGGGTTTCGGATGCAGCATAGATATAGGTTTAATTGCCAAGTTTGAAGAAGCTAAAATATACCTAATGTAAATATAACAAATCTGAATCTGATTAGTTAGTTAACTCTAAGTTGAAATGAAAGTTTCCCAGGTTAGGAACCACTGTAAAACTGAAAAACAAAACAAAATACTATAACACGAACCACTTAATGTCCTGTGTGATAAGGGCAATAATGTGCCAATGTCCACATTAAATTGAAAACTTTACGTTAAAAATTAGTAGACATAATCGCATTTCGCAGTATTGTCAAGTTGGTATTTTCTTCTTCCGCGTCAGTAGTTCGCATTTAGCTGATTAGCCTCCGTCAAGCTTTTTATTTTTCCAAAAGTCTATGGGATTTTTGAACGGACCGGGCAAAGCCTGACTGTTGAGCTGGCTTAGTGCATAGTTAAGATTAGCCATGAAGAATAGGCTGTAATTTATTTCTTGTGAAGAGAGGCCACATTTTAATGATGTTAGATAAGAGGAATATGCCTGGACAAAAGGGGAAATTTCCACTTCTTCTTCTGTTCCGGTAAAAGGGATAGCATGACCATTTATGGACATAGACACGCCTCTTTTTGCTACAAAAAATGTAAATGAAGCAAGTTTAAGTCGAGAGTCCCGTGTGTGGATCATCAATTTGACATTTCCACTATTTCGTAATTTTATCATTACAAAGTCATACTGTAACTTCCAGCACTGACCTCCCCTCCCGCTCTGGCTCTCTGATCCTTTCCAGGAAGCTCCACCTCCTCTGCCTTCTAAAGAACTGACCAGCTCTGGCTCAGATGCCATAGAGCCAAACACATTTTCCTACAGACTTCTCTTCCACGGCGCAAACAAACTCGGCTCATAATCGTGTTTTTGACCTCACACCGCAGAAATGGGGGATATCAGCACGTGCCTCAAACGCACCTTCACTATTTTTAACATAATATTTGCGGTAAGTAGACGGCTTTGTTATTTTTTCCAGGCTTTTTTTTGGAATTAAAAGTGCGCAGTCAGTGTGTGGGGGTGGGGTTGGTTAAACTTTGTGAGGAAAACGAAAGTTCAGTCTCAAAGGCTTCATATTGGATGCCACTGTTTTTTGTCCATAAGCCGATCAAAATAAAAGCTGGGGAATTTATCCAGTATTTAGGTTACATGGGTTATATCTGTTCTCTTATGCTGGTCAATTGTTAGTGTATAACTAATGTGTGTGTTGCCAAACTTTTATTTGGTCATAACATATGGTATGTTATGACCAAATGGCCTGTTCTTGTAAAACAGGGGCAACTGCAAGAGTCGTTCAAGGGCTACCGGTTAAATATAATCTCAAAGATTTAAAGTTATTTATGTTTAATTATAACCTATTAAGCATATTATATGATAAATTCATGCATTTAAATAACTGTATAATATCTATAAGTGACATAAGTTAATTTTTAATATGGCAAGGAGTGTCTATAATTACTTTGCCCTCCATCAGATTTCAGAATCTTTTTACTTTTTGATAGAACGTGATAACAACGCCATTCCAAAAACGGCCTACATACTGTGATACACCAGAGGAAAGTTTGACCGGATCATATGTTGTTTCATTATGATACCTTTGTGACTACAGGTTATTGGAGGCCTCATCATCCTTCTTGGAGTGCTGGCTCAAATCCTAACCAGTGTAAATGGAGCAGCAAATGTAAGTTCAAAACACATGTATTAACCCAGTGAAAATTGTACTTATTTCACATGTCGTATTTTCTGCAAATAACAGCTGGAGAATCGCACAACCAGTCTGATCATGCTATATGTGGTGGGCGCCATTACAATGGTAATCGCCATTCTCGGAGCCTATGGAGCCCACAAAGAGAAGAAAGGGCCTCTGATCGCTGTGAGTCATGCAAACCCCACGATAACATCTGGCTATATTTCTAGACACTTTCATTTCACTTCTCATTTATTCATTTATTTCAGGCAATGGCACAAAAAGTACAAGGTAGACAAAATATAGTGAAGTCATTTGTGCAAAAGGAAAAGAATTTACAGTATGTAAACATGACGATCCATTTCTACCTGAAAGGGAGTAGGAAGAAGATAATTTATTTAATCCCACCCCCAGTTCCCCATTCAGAGATTAACACATTCAGCTTCACTGTTACTTTGTTCAAGGATTATTATCCAAATGTTATATCATGGTGGCGTTACCACAGGTAAATTATTACATTGTATACCAACAATGTAAGGAGAATGAACAATACCAACAATGGTAACGGACAATATACCAATAATGGTAAAAGACAAATTATACCAACGATAGCAATGAAACATTGAGCACTTGTTAACACTATGAGACAACAGCAATTTAAATTAAAGACCCTCATCTCTATATTTTGACCAGACCCAATGTTTATATAACAGTTTGAATCGATGGACAGTTTGGCATTGCTTGTGTTGTAAGTCCAGTTTGTTCCAGAGTTTCACTCCACATACAGACACATAGAAACGTTTACGAGTGTTTTGAGCTCTCTGCAATGAAAAATATCCAAAACCTCTCAAGTCATAAGCTCGCACAGGAGTTATAAAAAAACGTTGTAGGTTAGGCGGTAATCATTTGTTGAATGTTTTGTATAAGACTATTGCTGTACTATATTTTACAAGATCATCAAATTTTAACATAAACAGATGATGAGTATGGTCTAGAAAACCAACCTTGTGAATGATCCGCATTGCTCTTTTCTGTAATATGATCAGAGTATTAATTGTGTTCTTGTAAGTATTCCCCCACACTTCAACACAATACATAAGGTATGGGAGTACCAAGGTGCAGTATAGAGTACGGAGTGCATTTCATCAAGGTATAATTTTGCTTTATTTATAATTGAGAGGTTTTTGAGATTTTGTTTTGATGTGTCTGACATGGGGTTTCCATGACAATTTACTATCAATTATTTCCCTAGCAGGTAGTCGGTACTACCACAATCGGTTTATATTTTAATGAAGTAATTGTCTAAAGTCATTGGCATTTATATCTGTCTATATGCAGTTCCTCGTCTGCATGGTTTTAGGAAGTATGATGATGCTTCGTGCTGGAATCAGCACTGCCTTTGCACGTCCACAGGTAAGTGATGCGCACACTGGTGTACACTACAGGATGTCATGATTTTAAATGTCCTTATTTTGCTTAGTTGGAGCCTGTGCTAGAAGACGCTTTCCGCAAGTTTCTTCCTTTGGACCAGGCCAGTGAAGAAATTCAGAAGATGACCAATGCCTTACAGAGTCAGGTAAGTTGTACCAACACTCTCGACAATATTTTTGGTTGCTCCTAAAACTAACCATCAAGAATAAAATGTAATATTGATATTTTATGACTCACACCACAGTTTCTGGTCCACATTTTGGTTACTTCATAGAAAGAAACCCATGTCTGTATAAAGTTTGGGGAATTTAACATTTAGTGGATTGTATTTTTATATCCCCATTAATAACATCAGCCAATTTAGAACAAACTCTTAATCTGTTGCCAAATTATTACATGGGTCAAAAACATCTAATTTGAATCTGTTTTGTAGATGCACTGCTGTGGTCTGTTCAGCTACACTGACTGGGGCAACAACATCCCGGAGTCCTGCCTATGCAGCCAGGAGGAGGAGGAGGAGGAATATAAGTGCCAGACCGTGGACTACAAAGTGAGTCTTGACACATTTACCTTTCATCAGAGCATCCCTTAAAACTAACTTGATTTTCATATGCTTTCCTTCTACAGGAAATTATGTTGGAAACGTCAGTCTACAGGGCGGTGAGTAAACCTCGGCCTTTGTTAAATTACAAATTGTACAAATACATTCTTGAATAATATTGAGCCATTTTGTCCTCTCCTTCAGACTTGCTTCCCCATCCTGATGCACTATGTCCTTTTGATCACTGATGTTATGCTTGCAGTTGTCTTCACTCTGGCCGCGTTTGCTGTAAGTATTGCGCTTGTACAATTGAAAATGATCTAAATTTCTCCTTGGCATTAGTAACTTACTGATAACGCTGCTCGCTGTGTCCTCAGTTGCTGGGAATGGGCCTGTCCTCTCTGATGATTCACCAGCTGCGCCATCCGAACAGACCCCCTATACTGTTGACTGTGCCTGTCTTTAGCCCACAGCCTCCAAAATACCAGGAACTGCAAAACCCTCCCAGCTATCCAGGGTATTAACTGGATCAGAAACACCAGGCTCCTTGTCATTTACCAATGAAACCTGAAGAACAGGTTTAGGTGTAATGTTATTGAACCTGTTTTTAAAGTGTGCAGTCTGGCCTTTAAAATGGTCACTTTTAATAGCGCAGTAACTATCACTGGCTTTTACAACACAAAACAAAGGGCTGCTCTTTATGGATCTCTAAGGGACAAAGGCCATATTGAATTATTTTGACACTTTTTTGTTTTTACCAAAGACATACTAGCTTCTACTACTATGTTGTACCTAATTTTCTGTTTTTATATGCCTAAACTCGGTCAGTTTTGAATGTGACAGACGTTTTGTGGTACAGCAAACAAGATATTATTTGTAGTGCAATCCATAGTATACACAATGATTATCCCCGTGTTATGGGGCTGTTTCAAGTGGTACTCGTGGTCTTAAGCAGGACACCAATTTTATTTTTTGACTTTTTTTTTAGTTAAACCACTTTGAAACGTTTGAGAACCACTGCTATAGAGGTATGTTTCTGTATTGTATAGTCAATAAAATGTTAAACATCTTGACATTCAATTTCTCTACTGAAATCTCTAATACAATAACTTCTCACCTTTTGTTTAAGTCAAAACTAACCCGTTTTAGACGTTTACAAAAAGTATAGTGTTTAAGAATGACCCCAAATGGTATGACAAGTCAGCAACTTCCTAATGTCTTGCACTTAAATCAACAGTAACCAGACATTTCATTTAAATAGTTTATTTTTTAAAAGTTTTACAGAAATCAGACATGCATTCATTAATGACTTTTAACAGGAAAATGAGCTGTCTTTATAATCCCTCCATTCAAATGCAACCTCTACATCCTGTGCACCGCAGGCAGCTTCACAAAACTTTCAAGGCAATTTGTTGTATAAGCATAACTCAATTTGTCTTCATATTTAAGCTGACACTAACAAAGTATGAATACAGGAAACATCCCTACAATCCTGATCAAAATGAATTGAGATGACATATTTTCATCATAAGCCAGGGAAGATAGAAAAACTGCATCCTTTTGTGAAAATTTGTATTTTTTCCCCAAAATATCCTCCACCTCCGTCACCATTGTGTTCATGAAATATACTGTCGTCCACTGAGGCTTTGTTTTAATCCATTTATGGGGTTATGGGGAAAAAATATACATAAATCAGTAATATAATTTAATACATGTTTATTAGTGGGAACATGGAATATTCTAATTTAAATAAAAATCCCATGCTCCTTAGAAGCAGAGGCTGATAATAGAATTTTGAGAAGAACACCAGACAAAAATCTGCTTTATGTTGAGTGTGGACAGTATGAAAGCACACATTATGAAAATGTAAATGTATGAAAATTATTTAGCCAGAAGAGCAGCATCCACCGGCGGGTGTGGCGAGTGGCTCATCATCAACAATCTGTACTCCTCGTCTATTTGACGCCGACTGGCTAACACCGTTTCCCTTCAACCGCTCCTCGGCTTGTGCTGTTTCCATCATCCCTAAAAACCCAAAACACGTTGAAGTCAAACCATAGTACAAGTTTCAAAATTACTGAATATTTCCTAGGACTCTTACTTTTACAGAGATCCAAAAACAGCTCCTCGATGCCTTTATTTAACTTGGCCGACGTGTGATAGTGTTTGGCCCCAACTGACTCAGCATAACTACACAAGAACAAAAACACGACTATTTGACATCACAATTCACTTGAACGTCTGGTACTGCATCAGTGCTCACCTCTCAGCTTCCTCCACTGAAACATGTCTGTCTTTGTCCAAATCAATTTTGTTACCTGGAAAAAAAACAAAAACAATAAGCTCCTATTTTAACAATTTGGTTAAAAACAATAATACTAATAATGAATTAGTCAATTTGAACAATGAGTATACTGAAATCTACTTTTAAACTTACCTACTATACTTAAGCATATATCATTCCCCAACATTTTTCTCAACTCTTTCACCCAATTTTTCACCTGCAACAACAAATATTTGGTTAACAATAAAGTATTTTTTAACAGTATTAGATCAATCAATCAGACTTTATAAAGCGCTTTTCATACCGAAAGGTATCAAAGAGCTTTACAGATAACATTTAAAACAATACGCCCCGCATCTCATTCATTCATACACATTTTATTTATTTATTTATATATATATATATATATATATATATATAATTAGGACTAAATAAATAAATAATATTATTGCTACTTGTATTTTCATGCAGCAAACGGTTTTATTCATCTGTGTCAGGCTTGTCACTTGACAAAAGTGTCATGTGAGTCATGACATACATTTGGTAATTGTAGGTAGCCATCATAAATACTGTAAAAGTCATACACATGGATATAAAACTTAAAGGTAAGAGTAAAAACATACTTTCTGAAAGGAGTCTTCATCTGTGATGTCGTACACTAGTATAGCTCCATTGGAGTCTCTATAGTAGATGGGACCTAACGCATGGAAACGCTCTTGACCTGCTGTGTCCTGAAGGGAACCAGAACAGGTTATACAAGTGCACAGACAGCAGCACATTTAAATAAAATAAATACAATAAAAAAAAGATTTTAAAAAGCACACGTTTGTACTCACCCAGATAGCCAAGTTAACCCGCTTTCCTGTGATGTTGAGCTTTTTTGTGAGAAAGGAGGCCTGCAAGAAAGAGCAGATGGAACACTGTTACTGATATTCTGCCAGAAAACGTAATCGCAAGCTATACTTTGGTCAATCTCAATCATCGTCATGGGTCTTTATAATCTTCAGGTTTACAGCCATTTCTTTGGCAGAAACAGCACGTAGACTTGGATTTGCATTTTTGATGAGACAATGGAAGATTGTGTGTGTTAAATGAAACTGGAGGAGAGCATTTGTTTTTGTTTGAGCTGAGGTCTGTCTAAATCAGCTTCATGGATTAATTTTTAGTATGAAATAATAAAATAAAATCGAAAATCGAGATCAATCAATATGACAAAAAAAAAAGGAATGGATGTGTTTATTTTTTGCCAGTCCTAGCTATTCACAGCGATTTTGTTGCGGAAATGGACAGTCAAAAGCTATTATTTGCAGAGCAATAGATTACAATAAACTTTGTACTGCCACAAAGATCATAATCATCTTCAGCTATCCAGATAAAAGGTAATAATTCGTGTTCAGTTTGTAATTATACTTAAAAAAAGATTCCAACAAATATTTAAAGATTGTCAAATTATGATTATTAGCAGTGTGTAAAATGGATTTGCCACACTACTGACAAACAACTGAATAGATTTTATTTGAGTCACTTGGCCCATATTTGAGGTTCCATATTTATTTTTAAATAAAATGCAAAACTTCAATTTAACATTAAATAAAAGATTCTTTAGATACTATGATGACTACAGTACAGTTGACCATTTTTGCGATATGCAATATTTTGACTGCAGGCTGAATTGCCACAAAGATCTTGAGATTATCTACATTTCTATCATAGTTGAGCTCCAAAGAACTATCATGCAGTTTACAAAGACTCTGCAAGAGTTCCACAATACAAGACATGCTGAGCTATACTACATAACTTGTTGGGCCTATGTGTCTAAACTAACTTCGAGCCTTTATCCCTGACTGAGTGGGAGTGGCTCTAATTACAATCAGGGCAAGTGGATTTCACAACAACGCGGTCAACAACGTACCATGCACAGATGACAGCAACAAAACACCTACACCCTCCTGTGATTTCATGAAAACACACGAGCACCCCCTCAAATAGCTATGAATACTTAATCCAAACCCATCTCCCTCGTCTTACCTGTAGAGTCGTAATGTGTTTGTCGTTGAATTTGTTTTCGCAATACCGCAGCACAAGCGACGTCTTTCCCACACAGCCTTCCCCAAGCAACACCACCTTAAAAGAGTAGGTTTTTCCACCACCCGTCCCTCCGGCCGCCATCACAAGAGAAGTATTCACCAAAACACAAAAAGAAAGCCCTTCCGATGCTAACTAGCTATTGATGCTATCCCCGTCGGAACTGAACTGAACTCCTGCGCAGCTTACATTGGCTTCCGACTTCATAAAAGCAACAATAAATCGGTCGATGTTCGTGTCGACAGCATACGGGAATCTAATATTTAATACATGGCATCCATAGGTGTCCAAACAAAATTTCTATGGCAACGTAATCCTGTATTTACTCGTGAAAATGCCAGCTTTTCTTACAAACTAATGGCGTCTTTCAATGCTAATCAAAGTTAGCCGGCTAGCTACAAAGATCGTCTATGTCTGCCTAGAAACGTTTCAACATTGTAGACCGAGCTCTAAAGTGCGGTGTAAAATGCAACAGCAGAGTGATACCTCTCTGCTTTTGACAGTTTGCCGAATCACATGACGAAGCAGTCAGTGTGCCTGTCACATAGGAAAAAACAACCATGGTACTGATATTTTTTATAACACATGGTCACAACAACACTTTGAACAACATCAAATAGAGTAGACAGGAGCCCACATACATGGTACTGGTGTTCAATTACTGTTCAATTAATTAATTAATTAATGATTTTGGACATTAAGTGACCGGACTCCAGACCAGTACCATGTGAGCTGCTTACTTAGTTCAATAATAATTCCATTATTCAATGCAAGGCAAGGCAATGTTAGAGTGGGAGCCTGGGTTATTTGTATGGCAATTGTCTATTTAAAATGTGTTTCTTTCACAACGTTTTGTTTTCCTGCGACTATGATCATTAGCCTACATAACCGGTTATTTCCCACAAGAAACAGCAGCTGGTCTGCCCTCTAATAATCTGTCAGTCAGTTTGCTGCTGCTCTTTGATTATCATGGTCATGAATTGAGTCATGGTTATGTCATGAGTCAAATAGCAGAATAAGACAGGAGGGAAGTGGCAGCAATAAACCTCTGTGGGGCGTCCACTCTGTCTTTGGCGACATCAAAGCCACGGGTGCACATAAAATCCAAGGTATGTTGGTGCATGTTGGATTGTTGCTGCAGTATCGATGTTCATCCTACAGAGAGCAGCATAAACACATTTTTTGCAGTTTACCGGGGGAAGCTGCAGACCCGGAGCCGAGACAGATCTACCGTGAAGCCAATCCACCGTGATAGTGCGCCCTCTGCTGGATAAAACGGATCTAAATTGATCAGCTTTTAGCAATATTGACGTTGATGGGAGTTAGTAACTGAGATATTTCAAATTTTTCTTATTTTGATTGTTATTAACAAATTTGGGAAGTGTAACTAGATGCTTCTGTTGATTGATAAAGATAACATAACACATAACAGCATAGCAATTGCTTGTTATTTTTGTTCAGAAACGACACTAACCCTAATCCTAACCTAAACCTAACCCACCGAGTATGGAGTGAATGAATAATGCAATGTAAAGCGTCTGAGTGTCCAGAAAAGCGCTATATAAAACTAATGCGTTATTATTATTAATCCTAACGACCCTAACCTAACTTTAATCCTAACAACCCTAACCAAACCTTAACTCTAATCTTAACCTAACCCTAACCCTAATCCTAACAAGCCTAAACTAACCCTAACAATACTTGTAAAATGTAAAATATTAACAAATAGTACCGTCGTGGATCCGCTCCTACCAGCAGAGTGCGCACTATCACGGCTAATCCGCCTCACCGTTGTGGATCTGCTTCTGCTCCGGGCCTGCAGCTTTCTATTATTGGTTTACTCCAATAATACTGTATACAGCTATTGACGTATCTACTGTAGAACAGTGACAGCGCCCTCTGGTGTTCGCAGTGGGTTCACGACAATCAGAGCGCCACCTGCTGTTTGCAACGAATTTCTCAGAAGATAGCTACACCGTCGGCTTACGTAAGTAAAGTCAAAAACTGTGATTTTTCTTTTTTTAATTATGGGTCATTCCGTGTGGTTTCACCCACAGCCTCCCAGGTGACCCTCTCAGATTTGGATTAAACTTTCTTTTTTTTTTAGTTCCTCCACATGTGTAATGAACACATGCAAAGTGATTTGCTCTAACTCCCAATATTTGTGAGCACTTTTAAAGAGCTGTAGCTCAGCAATGGAATCATGTAGGGCTACCATTCGGTATGTGCCATCATGTCTACTGAACATAGTTCCAGGAACAATCATCAAACATGTTATTAGATTGTACAGTTTTGCTGCTAAAAATGTACAAAAGAAGTGTATTGAGTGATCATCTTCATATTCTATATTTGAGTGTATTAGGATATAACCTTGCTGCAATCTGAGAAAAACAATTTGAGAAAAAGAAACATACATTTAGAAGTACATACAATTTGCTTATCAAATAATGCAAAAACAAAAATGGATACGCTGTGCCTCTGGGTCCTCAGCTTCACCCTACTCGTTCAAACGATCAAAATTTGAACGCTTTTTTTTTTTTTTTAACAAAGATGAGACTTTGCGGTCACTGATTTAATTATGTTTTGTTAATAAAAGTTCTGTAGTAAATATACCACTTACTCTCACTATTTAGGCCTAATGTTCTGTGCTTTATATTGTCTCTTATATTATTATATATATTCTTTGTATTGTATAGTTTGGTAAAACACATATTTTGTATATTAGTATTACTATTTTTATTTGTGTTATTATTTGTTTATTTATTTATGGGGCCACAATTAGATACTTTCAGATATAATAAAACTTTATACAGCAAATTGTAGCCTTGTAATACAGCCTGTTTGCCTATACATGAACCTTAAATTTTAGATCACAAAAACACTTGTGTAGTTGGGTCTTATCAAATCACACAATACATTTCTTATGACTATGGCCCATTGCCACACCAATCAAGTGTTTGGCGTAATTTTAGGAAGCAGCTACAGTAAAAAATAAACAATAAACCTATAGTTAGAACCACCATTAGGCTATAATGATATCTGTAGAATTTAACTAAAACTGTCAATGGGCCCTTTACGCATGAGACCTGAGTGCACGTTCCAAGTGCAGTGTCCTGCACAGCCCAGAGTTTGGAGATCTCTGGTCCAATAGTTGTTCAGTGAACCAGCAGAGTTGTAGCTTATAACAACCCAAACCCATCATATCGGCTGGTAATCTGTTGAGAATGTTGTGGACCTTTGGAGAGCATGGGTCCAGCATGCACCTCTGAAAATCAATGGTACTCAGTGTTGGGGAGTAACTAAATACATGTATTTAGAATACGTATTTGGAATACTCATTTTGAGTAACTGTATTCTGGTAAAGTTACACTTTCATTTGAGAGTATTTAGAATACAGTTACTTTCCAAATATCAAGGGAAACATCCCAGCACTCGATCATTACATTTTAACTCCATATTGCACAACATTATTAAGAACTTTGTTGTTGACCTGTTTTTCCTCCTAAAACATAATAAAGATTAAAACGCCTTATGCCACAGTTCATACAAACACTGCACATGTGTCACATGATGCTGCATCTGCTGTTCCATTTGTCAAGAGAGTTAAAGTTTATAACAAGTGTTCCAACAATTGTAGTCTTCATTTTTGTAATTATACACCATATTTATAGATAAATATAATGACAATCAATGTGAAAGTATTTTTACGGAATACGTTACAAAATACATTTTAAGGCAAGTATTTAGTAGCTAAATACAATTTCAAAGTATTCTCCCCAACACTGACGGTGCTGCAGTGGAGAGGGTGACCAGCACTAAGTTCCTGGGTGTGCACATCACAGAGAACCTCTCCTGGACCATACACACTACATCAAGAAAAGAAATCAGCGTCTCTACTTTCTCCGCAAGTTAAGAAGAGCCAGAGTCCCAGCCTCCGTTATGTGCAACTTCTACAGAGGGACTATAGAGAGCATCCTGACCAGCTCCATCACTCTGTGACACGGCGCCAGCACTGCCTCCTGCCGAAGGAGCCTCCAGCGCATCATGAGAGCAGCGGAGAAGATCTGCGGAGCCCCTCTCCCAACCATTAAGGACATGTACTCCACCTGCAAAGCCGTCAGAATCACCAGGGACCCTACGCACCCATCACACAGTCTCTACATTCAGGAAGGAGACTGCGTAATCCACGGGCCAGATCCAGTCGACTGAAGAACATTTTACTCAGGCTATCAGGAAGCTGAACTCCCTCCTTTCCCTGCCCTCCCTGTGCTTCCACCTCTGCCCCACCACCCCCTGCCCCACACCAAGGACTTAAGAGAAATTAAAATGTTTAAAATTGAAAATAAAAATCTTTGGCTAATTGATATAGCTGACAAAATTAGCGATCAATCCATTTTTGACCAAGAACATTTGTTGTGTTATATTAAAAAATATAACAAAAAAAAAAGTTTTAATAAGTTTTAAAAGTTTTAAATGGTTGGCTGAATTTATCCTCCAATAACAACAAATTACTTCTATCTAACCTTGTTTAGATGCTTCAAAAACAAGTGATAGACGCACTGGTTTTGTGGGTAGCCTAATTATGCGGTTGGTGTAGCATGAATTCAGCATGAATTTGAGTGTTCAGTAGTTTCTTCCGTTAAACTTGTAACTATAAATAGCCTAATATTGGATAGTCTTCATGACTGATGAAGTTTCAGTGAACATGAATGAATTAGATCAGTGCTTCCTCTTCTTCATCAATTGTTTAACCACATTAAGCTGCATTCCTTTCCTCCACCACACCCTCCAATAACATTGCATACAATTATATGCATTAAAGTAGTTAATTTAGGCAAATGACTATCTATTTATGACATAATTTTGTGCCATAGCCGTGTGGCTAATCATAAATCATAAAAATCATATGATTTTAATGATTTTATGTATTTCAGTTGCACATGAACGAGTTCCTTTGTTTGCTTCGCTTAAGAATTGTTTTAAAGTAGTTCTGGAACAGAATGAGTCATTGCATCCTCGAAGACATTTGGTGAGTCATTCTTCAAGTAGCCTATCTGTTAAATGGCCGTCTAGTATGCATGTAGACACTCATTCTGTTGCTATGTTTTATGCAAGATATATTAGATTAAAAATAAATGAATAAATAAAAAAGGAAAGAGAGGCATGGAATACCATTATCATAATGAGCTTGTTTTTATTGTCTTTTTAAGTGCTGATCACAAAAAAGTGCAGCCAATAAATTGTCACACACAGCGGACATCCGAACAGTTGAAACATCAACACTTTTTAAACTTGACAGCCTCAGTAGTTAAAACAAAAATTCAGATACTGTTTATTTAGTTTGCATTTCTGATCATTGTATGCTGCACTTAAACATTGGAATAAACCAAAAATGTAGATTCACATTTATTTACAAAACATTAAGAGAAATACCTATATTTAAAAAAACATACACAGAAAGAAAAGGATTGTCACAGTATCTGTATTTAGTTCTACAGTATTATACGTAAATATTTGTTTTCCTTTCTTTGACCAGACACATGACATTTATATGCAAGTATGGAAGACATGTTAAACAGTCCCAGGCTGAAAGCAGCAAACCCCAAAATTGGAAATGTGTGATCTACACGAGTAACACAGTTAATCCATGTAAAAATAATTATTATCTGTACATTGATCTTTGAAATATAAAAAACCCTACATTTTAAGCAATGAGACCATTTCTATTTTACTTACATTAGAAAGAAACAATTCAGGAATCCACTCTAATGGTTGACCTGAAAAACACGAGCATTTGACAAAATTCACATACACTCTATAGTTTTCACACACTCACAACAACATAAAACACAGTAATTGCACTATTACGTTTGGTTGAACATTTGCTGCGGGTTTTGGTAAAATCATGTGAATGTTTGACCATTTGCTAAGACCATTGATTCTATGACAAAAAGTCAGCTGGGTTTGGGTAATTACGCAGCCTGAACATTTACATATGATTTAGTAAAAGATCTAAAATAAAAAATACTGAAGCAAAAATGCTTTAAAACAAAACAACTGCTGACCGTGATAATAATTTAAAAAAAAGTTATTTTAGTTAAAGTGCATCAACAAACCTTGAAAAATAGCAAAGGCAATCACTGAAAAAAATACGAATTGATTTAACTAACCAACTCGAATTTGAAATCAAATCGAAATATCATTTTGTTAACTTCGGGCCCAGTTAGCGTACAACAAATTAGATTCAGGAAGGCATATGAGAGCAGCGCATGCGATAATCTGAACCAACTCCAAAAACACAATCCACATGGTCCTTGTTCTCCGGTTTGTTTTGTGACATCTGTTAGTCCGTCCAAAGATAGGCCTTCTGTTTTCTTTGTCAGTTTAGCCCTCTACACTGTTTGACAGAGCCATGTTTTCATTTGAGCCCGCTCTGGCAGGTGATCGTCACGGCGCCTGTGACGCACAGGCTACGCAAAGCGGCACGGATGCTATGTGGAAAATCATGGCTATAAATTTAAATTGAACATTTGTCTAAAACTTTATCAGCTGAAAAGTTACAAAAGCATTTCACTGTATTTTCAAGTGTTCATATTTTCTTGTAAAATATTCGAGCAATGGTCAGCATTTAGCACATAGCTGATTAGGCTGCGTCATGCATTTAAACTCTCAATATTAACATTTTTACTTCCGGCACCTGCTAAAGGAAGGGAAGTGGGTGGCTGTTGAGCTCCTTTGGAGAACCCTGGTGTATGCATCATTAACTGTAACCTGTAAATTGGATTATTTTAAAAATGGTCCTGTTGACGATGTACCCGTTGCAAAGAATAAAAGGATTTGCTTTCGTTGTACATTTGAAACACTTTGAACGGAGAGGGTGTTAAAATACCTCAAATACTTCATTTTAACCGTTGTAGTACACAATGGGCTTGACTGTATTTAAACATGTATCCCTTCATTTACTAAGAAATTGTGTGTACAGTGTATGGAAACATCATGCTACTTTTTTATAATAGTTTTGCTGGAGATGTTAAATGTGTTTTCAATTACTTACTGTTTATTATGCACAATAAACAGTACAGCATGTTAAGTCTCGCTCTTTCCACATTTTGCTTCTTCTTCCTCTATAGTGCAACTGATGGCCACTAGGGCCTGGGTCGAGTCGCATGACTGATTTTCAGCGGCCTCGTCCTCTGTTAGGTCTAATGGGCTTGTTCCACATGTTCCTCTTGCCCCCCTGTTTTTTCGGGGCCGCTGTGTGGCAACTGGCCAACAAGTGTGCTTGGCCAGAGTTGCTAACTCATCTCTCGCGAGCGGGTTGAAGAGGAGATACAGCAGTGGATTGACACAAGAGGAAAGTGGTGCCACAAGCAGGAGCACGGCCTTTGCCGCATCTGGTCCGGTGGCCGGGAAATGAAGAAGTGAAGAGAATGAGAGCATGGCTACAGGGAGGAAGAGGAGGCAGTCAGAGAAGATCAACCAGGCCACATGACGAGTCAGGGCCCCGTCCTCTTCAGAGACTGGGAGTGCTTTGTTGGTGCGACAGTAGAGGCGCGTGTAGGCCAGGATCATCAGCAGGAAGCACACCGAGTCCAGCAGCACCAGAAACACTGAGAAGGCCACAGAGGAAGACGAGGCCGAGACAGGCAACAGCAAGCACAGGGAAGTGCTGCTGTGTCCAGCCACCAGAGGGGGCAGTGTAACAGCCAGGCCCAACAGGAAGCACAAAAATAAGGCAAGTCGGATGGCGTATGGAGATGAAGCATCACCTTTTTAAAACAAAGGTAAAAATTAAGTATGTTCTATAATTCTATGTAACACTATGAAAGTAAAGTTTGTTTCTTACCACTTTGTCTCTCTATTTTGTGGGGAACATCGCTAAAAGCCAAGCACCGTTCAAATGCCGCGACTGTGAGCAAAAATATGCTTGTCTGGGAGCCAAATGTGTATAAGAAGCCACTGAGTTGGCACATGTAGCTGCTCTCCCATACAGTGCCATACCTTTAACATAAGTGTAAACGGTATCACAACAAGACAGTCTAGATTAACTGTATTTGGCATTTAAATCCAACAAACACAAATACTACGAGCAATCCTAAGATTCAGTGAGGTCTAACCTTTTCTAAACTTAACACAGTGAGAGTTGTACCTCCAGAAACTGCCATAAGTCCAGGCATCCACAGCAGCCAGCCACCCGCTCCATACGCCCAAAAGACCATTGACCACAGCCAGCAAGCCAATTAGCAACTTAGAAGGCGTGGCCAATGTGACGGGGGAAAGAAAGATAGATGAAACAACGAGGCAGTTGCTGACCAATGAGACTGCAGCAATCAGCCATACTGCTCCTCGGATCAGCCAGCTGCCAAGCAGATGGAGACAGGGACGGAACGGTCCTGGAAGACGTTCAGTGAAATAAGATGAAAATGTCAGTTATTCTCATCTTTGGAAAAAATTTGTGCAAAATGTACCTTACCTGGAGTAGGGCTACAATGCACAGTTTGGGGAAGTTTTACTTTATCATCAGACTCGAGTGGAAAATCATCCCAGTTTTGATCAACTGCAGAACGAGTAAAGAAAATAGATTACCAATAAATAAATGAATACATATCTAATATCATAATAGTGGTCAGATCAGAGGATAGGTTGTGCAGGCATTTTTGCCAGATTATATTCTATTCGTAAATCTACAATTTTTTCTATTTATTATTTCTAGTGCTTGTATTAAAATGGGGCTACATAAAAACCTTGGTTGGAAAGTAACAAATGATCTCTTCCAGATTCAGCGCCTCTTCTGTCGACCTCTTCCCTTCTCCAGGTTGACGCTTCTCCATTTTGTTCACAAGCGACAAAGACACAGCATTGGAAAGCATACGGTAGCTCCATCACCCTGCACACAAACACAAAAATGTGTTACTTTTGGCTCCTACATGTTTGAAGGCCATTTATTAAAACTTTCTGATATTTTTTAGAATCCATCTGCAAGGAAAACAGTATGACAGTTTTATCTATAGAACAAGTTACTCAGCAAGTAAAGTAAACAGTAAAAATAGTTCAGTCTTTGTTCAAAGTTGTGCACACAGTGACGCCACCGCTTCCTGCAGCTATTATGTTGGTCCAGCGCCACAGCAGACTGCTTTTTGTTTTGTTTTTTTATGGTAGGTATACTGTACTGTCAGGCGTCTTTGGTTAAACATTTCGGTATTGCGTCTTTAAGTTCACCTGACTCGCGGCACGGCCTCTCGAGGAATGAGCTCCATCAGCTGATTGTTTCCAGACAAACGCAGGTGGGTCAGACTATTCAGGCCCGTCAGAGGCAGAGAAACAATCTGATTGGATGATAAATCACTGCACAGAGAAACAAAAAACAATAATTGGTAATCAATAACCAGAATGAACAAGAGCGTGTGAGTGACTGGTTGGAGGGACCGATGTTGCAGATTGGGAACCTCGCTTCCATCAGTCTACCCCAGGGGCGACTGTGGCTACAAGAGTACTTACCACTTATCCCCACCAAGTATGGCGTGAAAAGCGCTATACAAGTGTAAGCCATTATATTATTATTATGATTATGAGGATGAGGATGATTATAAATAAATATAAACTAATATTCTAAGGATCAAAGAAAGAGTAGTAGATTACACACTCACAGTTTGGTCAGAGCTGGTAGGGCAGAAAGAGACTTTGGCTTCACAGATGACAATTTGTTCCAGGATAAATCACTAAAAAGTGGAAATGTTATCATTACATGGTTTACTTCATCAGCTTTTGGTTGAGAAGTAATCCCTTGGTGCTTCTGGTTTCCATAATAACACAATTGTATGATTTTGTATATAATAACTTAATTCAGTTTCAGTTTTCTAACCAACATTGTGTTCCGCATGTGGGACTATTTTTAAAAATAGTATTTTGGGCTCTGTGCCATATGCTAGCGTCATACCTGTCTCATCAGTGAGTAAACCACCTGGAGCAGCCTGAGAGTCTCTCATTTGGAAGCACTTATGCAGGGCAACATCAGTGCTCAGGCTCAGCTGCACATTCATTTACTGTGTACTTGTACTTGTACTCACAGTGAGCGCAGCGACATCAGACCATGGAAGGTGTTTTCCTCTAGCTCTTGTATTTCATTATGATGAAGATCTCTGTAAACACAAAGTCATTGATAAATCTGTGGTCTGTTAATTATCCCACAATGCTCTGCCAGCTGTACAGGTTAAACTCAAAAAATTAGAATATCGTTCAAAAGTTCATGTTTTTCTGTAATTCAACTTAAAATGTGAAACTAATATATGATATAGACTCATTACATGCAAAGTGTCATATGTCAAGCCTTTATTAGTTATACTTTTGATGATTATGGCTTACAGTCCATTTTCAATATACTCTAATTTTATGAGATTTTTAATTTGAGGTTTTTACAAGCTGAGCCATAATAATGAAAATGATAACAAATAAAGGCTATACATATCTCACTTTGCATGTAATGAGTCTATCCTATATTAGAGTCACAGTTTAAGATGAATAACAGAAGTGAATGCACTTTTTAACTATTCGAATTTTCTGAGTTCCCCCCGTACTTTCTTGGTTGTCATAGTTACCTAAACATTAAACTACAAGAAAAATTATACTTTCATGTTGTTTTATGGGCTTATGGTGTCAAATGAAACATCTGTGACAAAAAACACAACAAAAACTCACATCTTCTGGATGCTTTCACAGCCAGAGAAGACAGGAATGGTCTGGAGCTGATTATAAGACAGATCTCTGTGGACAGACACAATGATGATCAGTAATTACAGAGAAATACACTGGGGAGTCATGTTAGCACACGTCAATGTGCGGTTCACTTCAATAAATGAACTTACAGTAGCTCAAGGTTTGGGAGTTGTTCACAGACTGATGGAGGCAGAGACGTAATCTTCGCTCCTGTGATGGTTCTAGACAAAAACATTTTCATAGTGTACATTTACTACAAATTACCGTTATATATATATATGAAGGTTTAAGTAAGACTTGAGTGCTGAGCTGTGGGTATATGAGTAATATGCTCTAATTTTAGCTCACATGGTGCTATTGACAGTGGGAGGGATCACTCATAAGCGCAAACCAGTAAAATATGAGTGAAGCAGAAAGTGCAAGAATGTTTGTTTAGTTATAGTTTTTATTTCCACCGAGTGGTTCAGGGCCAGGTTACTGCTCATGCATACAACCGCTTGGAGAGAAGCTTTAAATGGAAAACTACAAGAAAATAATCTTTGGGAATGTGTTTATTATGACAAGAAAACTGAGTTAATACAAGAGTAAAAGGCCTTTTGATTTCGGGGCGAGCTGCAGAAAAATAAATTTACAGATCATCAGATAGAATAACAGCAGCGCAACATTGACGAGAGTTTGATTTCAAGTTTAGAGCTGAATCCCACAGTGACGTTGGATACAACAGCAAACAAGGTGAGGAACATTCCTGTGTGCGGCTGTGTGGTCAGGCATTCAGACTGTTTTGAGTACAGTACACAGAAGGGGCTTGGAGGATCATGGCCCTCTTTTGTCTAAACCTGGACTAATGTTTGCGGGTCAACAGCAGGTCTAGGATTGAGTTAGGCTGGTTCTGGGTATGGAGTGTGTGAGACTTACAGGCTTTCTAAACTTTCTGTTCCCGTCAAATCTGGAAACTCTGTGAGATTTGCAGCTCCGTTCAGAGATCTGTAAGAAAAAGAAACTTTAAAAATGTTGTTAAATGATACTAAGCGACATTGGAAAATATGTTTTCTCACAGTGTTTGTAGTTCTGGGAGGTTCTTAAAAGCAGAGTGACCAACAAACTGGATTGGGTTGTCATAGAAAAAACTATGCAAAATAAAATGAGACAAATCATTACAAAAATACATACATTTGTTTTTATGTTTCACAAGTACCTACATTGTTGTCAGTGATGGGTTTCCTGTGAAGGCATGCTCTGGAATGGACTGGATGTTGTTACTATGGAAACCACTGAACAGATAGATTATTTCTTTACAGATAGATAATTCAACAGCCTTTTTATTACTTTGTGCTCAAATTTCCTTTTTTTTTTTTACAAAAAATGTGAGCAAGAATTTTCACTGCTGCATCCAATTTAACATGCACTATATTTTCAAAAGTGTTCGCTCACCCACAGTCAGCAGATGTTGCCAACTTTCTGAACTTTATGTGGCCTTCAGATTAGCTCAAGAACAGAGAAGCTGCATTTAAACATCACCCAGTGCAATGCCAAAGCATTGGATAAATCACACCGGCATTAACCCTAAAGCAGAGGAGACGGATTCTCTGGTGTGACGAATTGTGTTCTGGCAATCTGATGGACCAGTCTGGGTTTGGCTGTTGCTAGGAGAATGGTACTTGTCTGAAAAGACAACTGAAATTGCATTTTTGACTCACGACAATGTTTCACTCTCCATCCAGAGAGCATCCTCATGGCATTTTCGTGAGGGTCATGGGTGTGGATGGTGATATCTGGCCACATTTTGCTAAGTGTAAAGTTTAGTGAAGGGAAGATTACATTTTTTCAGAAGCTGGGCTTGGCCCCTTTTAGTTCCAGCTGAAGGAACTCTGAATCCTTCAGCACCAAGAGATTTGGGATAATTCCATGCTCCCTGCTTTGGAGACGACCCCATCCTGTTAGAACATGACTGTGCACCTGTGCACAAAGCAAGGTCCATAAAGGCATGGATGAGAGAGTTGTGTGTGGATGAACTTGACAGCCAACATGACAACTGGACAACCCTCCGAAATAGATTAATCTGTTATAGCTAAAAAGAGTGGACTGATGTCATATTAAACCCTATGAATTAATAATGGTGGGACAGTTCATGTACGAGTCAAGGCAGGTGAGCAAATACTTTTGGAAATATTCCTAAAAGCAAAATCTTAGTGTCTTCTCGGTCCACTTACAGCTCTTTGAGGTGCTTGAGCAAGCGAATGGCAGTAGGGAACTCCATCAGAGTGTTGTAGTTCAAATCTCTGAGATAGAAAGGAAGCTCTTTTAGACAATCATTATGTTGAGTACACTAGAAATCTAGCTTTTACGCACAACACTGGCATTTTTACACACAACATTAATTGTGGCTTTTCCTGTGCACTGATTTTCATTTTGAATTAGAATAATCCTAGATTCTAGGGTTTTTTGAAAAGTACAGTGGCACATAAACCCTAGTGGCAGGATTAATTTTTATAATTTAGGTAATGAGGTGGTAATAATAATAATTACCACCTCATTACCTAAATATTGCGACTAAAACTGTGTTCTTGGAACACTGAATTTGGGGTCTGGCATATTGTTTCGTATAAGTGCTGGTATCAAAAGTTTTAAGCTAAACACAATGCTTTTTCCATCATTTTCATTTATTAAAGATTCCACGCCTGCTTTTTCTCTTTCCCTTCATCACAAGTAGAGACTAGAGCATTTTTCGAGTCAGCGCATGGCTTCAATTAGACTCTCTCATCCATCTCTGTGATGCAGGTGGCTCACACATACACACACACACACACACACGCACACACATACACACGCACACACACACACAGTTGGACCACGCTGTGAAAATACCATTAAATTGAAATTGGTTCAGTCTGGTTCTTAGTGTATGTCAAGGGAAGGATTCATGGTACAACAGAAGTTTCATTTGTGCAGTTTGATTATGTCAGATCTGTGGAAGAAACTGATTGTGTTGGCATAACTTGAAGTAACATAATCACGGCATCTGATGTAAAATATACGACTAAATAGTTTTGTTTTTTCATAGCTTTTTGTGCTCATGTCAGGCAGAAATATCCACGTTGCATGTCACATGGTCTACAATACACAACATGTTTTTTTGTTTTTTTTCACCTGTTCCCTCCACCCTCCCTACCCACCCCCATGCCACACGTCTCAAAACCGAGACAGAACACGGAAAACTAACTGACTAAATAAATATAACACAGCAACAACAACAATATATAGACAGACACATATAAGAGAAATGGAAAAAAACAACAACATCTTAAAAGGCACTATACCTAGTTTTCAACCTTACATGTAACAAGATGGGTATTTCCACCACCATGTAGGGCTGGATGCTGTTAAACAACACCAGTCTGGCATAAAATAAAAAAGGCTTAGGTACCACTGGTATAAAAAATAAAATAAAAATCTGTGTGGGTCCTTTAACAAGACCCTTCTGCCCACCTCCTATAAAGATGAGAGACAATGAAACATCGTCTGGACAAACCAGGTCTGTGCCAGGCATCAGAGGCTGCCACTGATCAACCTATCATCGACAGGAGGTACTGAAAAGAAATACAAAATCCCCATATTCAAGCCTTGATGCTGTTGTTCATCAAAATAAAAGAAAAAAAGAAACGAAGAGTGAAATGCTAGTTGGAAAAAAGATCAATAAAAATTGGGAAAAACAAGTTGAAAAACTGAGGTAAATTTGGGAATAATTGGGGTAAACGACTAAATAGTAAATATTGAAGCAGTGGCTAATTTGTTTTGTAACATAGCATCAAATGCCATTAATGTGTAAGATTTTCAGCAGTGTACATTTACAATCATAAAGTAGAGAAATTAGTTTAAATGAGGGCATAGTACTTCCTCATGTGGAGATCCCACACTGAGATGCCACTGTGTGCTTTTGTGCATATTGCAAATGTCTGATTTAATTTCCGATTTGAAAATGTATTTGTGTTTATAGTTTCGGATTGACATGAGCCTCTGGCGTGGTTTATTATTGCTGACCGTTCAGGTATACAGCTTGCTGAATAGTAATTATGATTAACATGGTGGCTACAAGGCTAGGGCCACACACAGCGTTGAGCTCACCACACACAAACACGAATCTTTCCAAATTAAGGCAGTGTGTGTTTGTGTGTTTGAAAGTGCCTTTCTGGTCAACTGAGAAAACAGAAACATTTCTATGTGCACACATACATTTCTCTGATTGTACACAAGGCATCGGAAACACAGGGGTAAATCTGCTCCTATTACAACTAATAATAACCAACCTCATGCTTTCCCTGAAAAGATTGAACCCAATCCGTGCAAGACGCTCAATGTTTTATATGAGGCAAAATGAAATACAGTATCCGTCAAAACTTGCATTAGTTTTTATTTATTTTCAGCACATTGTGTGATTCTCATTGAAGACATTAAACTCTGACTGAACGCATGGGATTATGTAGGAAACACAAAGAAAATATTTTAAATTCTTCAAAATTGTCACCCTTTTGCTTGACTTTTTCCTCAATGAGCTTTATAAGGTACACGTCTCCTGTAATGGTCTGTGAAGTGGAAACCATTTCTGGTGACTACATCGTGAAGCCCATTGAGAAATGTCAAAAGTAGTAATCAAAGCAAAAGGCTATTTTGAAGAATTTGTTTCTACTTTTTTTGTTCAAAACATAATTCCACAAGTGTTGCCATTGTTGAATGCCATCAGTGAGAATCTACAATGTATCTTGAAATAAATGAACAAAAACAATACATGAAAAAGCTTTTGACCAGTACTGTATACAATGTATTAAAACAAAGTAAAATAATAATAATAGTGCCCTAGACCAGTGGTTCCCAACCTTTGTTGCCTCGCGTCCCCTACCGAGAGAATTCTGACAATATTTTCACCACGTGGTCAACTAAACTCAGATTATCCAGAACTTAGAAGAATGTTGATTTCAAAATGAAGCTAAAATACTTCCAAATTAAAAACATTCACATAAAACTTAATAAAAATTAACTTTCCCTTTAAATGAATTTTTAAATTTGACACTGTTTTACCTTTTTTTTTTTTTATTTTATCTGAAATAATTCCAAGTACCCCCTGCTAAGTGCTCAAGTACCCCCAGGTCCCCGAACACTGCCCTAGACAATAACACACAAAAAACATACCAGTCTCCAAGCATATTTGCCCAAGAAGTCATACAGTATTATAAGATTTTCAGGATAATAGGACACCATTCTTTGAATTCCTCGTAGAGATGAATTATGGTGTATTAATTTGAGCGTCAAAATCGCATCAAACAACTCTAGTTGCTTGTCTGTTCACGCAGACCCTAGATGCATCACTACGTCACTAGGGCAGGGTGTCTGATTGGTTGCAGAAGTTCTGATTTTCTAACTCCAGTATCTGCCGGATGCCCCTGACGCTCAAAGCAGGTTTGATCTGAATGCACCATTGAACAAAAGATGTGTTTTCTGTTGTAACAATTCTTCTGATTGGTTGCGAGCAGATCCGAGATGCAGCAGTGTTTGAAGAGTAGAAACAAACAAATGAGACAAAAAACGACAGCAAGTTATGCTCGGAGACTGATAGTACCTGTATTATCAGGTATTCATCAATCAATAAAGATTGATAAATGTGTGATCATATATTTGGACTACAAAAGTGAAAATAAACTTATGAAGATAGAAGCGAAAGGTCCTCAAATCAGCAATACAGTATTTGAAAATCTCCACTATGGATAATTCCTGCACAACTAAGAGCCTACACAAAGTCAACAAATAAGTAAGAATCTCACATGGGACCCGGATTCGAATCCCTACTGAGGCAAATATCAGATATCTGTGTGGGTCCTTTAACAAGACCCTTCTGCCCACCTCCTATAAAGATGAGAGACAAGGAAACATCGTCTGGACAAACAAGGTCTGTGCCAGGCATCAGAGGCTGCCACTGATCAGCCTATCATAAGTCAGTGCATACTATTGTTGTGTCTACGTCACCCATTAAATCGGGTATAGTCTGTGACTATACCCGATTCAAAGTATTGTTATGATTTATACCCTAAATATGTGGTTTTCTAGCTGGTCGGAAGGTTTCTTTTGAAAATTATTTTTGATGTTTCTTAAAGTTTGCAAAAACAGCCCAATATGATCTATCGTCTGTCGTGTTGGAACCCTTCACCCTGACCCCAGCTCAACCCTGGCTTCTCAAACACACAGAAACTTACAGCGTCTCCAAACTGTGCAGCCCGTGGAAGCAGTTAGTCCCCATGGAAACGATCCTATTGTTGTTGAGATGCCTGAAGGGAGAGAGAGAGAGGCTGATGGACTAATGAAGCGCACAAAGGCTGTGTGTGTGTGTGTGCGTGTGTGTGTGTGTGTGTGTGTGTGTGTGTGTGTGTGTGTGTGTGTGTGTGTGCGTGTGTGTGTGTGTGTGTGTGCCTCCTGAAAAAGGCCCCAGGGCCCCTCAAGAAGCTTTTTTCCCCCTAGTGGTAATTTCATGCAAATTAGCTTTGAGCTGACTGGACAAAGGAAATGACGGGAGACTTCAATGCCGCCGCGCTCAATGCCATCACACACATTCTCACACACACAGATGAACAAACAGAGTTTTTGCATGTTATTAATGAGCTAATTTGAACGGACAGGGACACCACTACAGTCAAAACTCCTGCTGCCAAAAATACCCAGCAACCATCCAGACACACGCAATCTCAGTGTTAGAAACAGCCCAAGTTTAGGAGACTAAAACTGATTTGGTCCAGCGTGGGGCTGCACAATGTGGGGAAAAATAGTGATTGTGTTGATTATTGCAATAAAAATATTATTGCTATAGGTTACTAAACCATTTCAATACAGTATGTTCCCTGAAATAAAAGATACATTAAATACTAACACATTGTTTTTTCAAACAAATAGTCTCAAAAAGCCAAAACAAAATAGTGTCTTATAATCAAGACCATAACGATTAACCCCTCATTAGACCCGAGCGCCAACAGGGCTGGTGAAAGGGCTCTTCGTAGCAGTGTGCTGTACGATTATAAGATCGCTCCATGCATTGCCCCAAAAGTGCACAAAGCGCACAAAATTAGCACAAAGCGCTCCCCATCCCTCAAACACTCACCCATGCACCCTTGTCGTCATGCACATCCTGCGCACATACAGATATAATGCAAAAACGAACATTGTAATTGTACAGAGCCCATACAAGTCAATGGCGATTGAGAGTTCTGTGTCGCTCAGGACATGAAGTAAGAATGCGAAATCTATCTCATATGAAATCTATCTCCTCCTGTGGCATTTGTCAGAACAAGCTCAATTTCAGGGGGAAATAATCTGGCACTTGAAAATCTTTTAGAGGTTTATATTTTACTGTTAAAATCATAGACTGTAGAAAGACAGTATTACTACTCAAATGCATGAAAATAAATAACATCATTAATATAAAATACAATTTTAAATCAAAATCTGTCAGCAATTAGGTTTTGTGTCAAAATCGTAGAGCCTTTCTTCACTTTCATACTTACAGAACCACCAGTCGGCTCAGCTTACTAAATGCATGGTCCGGGACGTAACTGATGAGGTTCAGAGCCAGGGTCATAGCCTGTAGAGCAGGTAACTCACTCAGAGCAGCCACTGGGACCTCTGTGAGCAAGTTATCATCCAGCCACAGGTGTCGAAGAGACCTGAGACCAGAGAAGCAGCCGCTAGGAACACTGGAGATATGGTTGGCATCCAAACGTCTGCAAGTATAAGATGATTTAAAATACTTAAATATTGTTTTTATGTGCTCTTGTTTTGCAGAAGAGACTGAATGTGCTGCTAGTGTTTCTGTTTAGAATGACTTTACTGCAGCTTTTAAAGTCACGTGTGGCATGTTTACAAAGACGTCAAAAAATAAATAAATACTTTACAAAAAATAAAATAAAAATACCTTAAACCGAATTTCAAAATAAATGTAATTGCACATGTGAATACAAATTTCACAATAGCGACAAATATTTTTGGTGCTTCTCTCACCTCCTGCTGCTGCTGTGTTCTGCTCCAGTCATCAATGCCTCAGAACGGCCAGACACTCAGGACAAAACTGACCTTCCAGACTTAAATGCCCTGATTTTAGCAGAGTTTTCATCATTAGCAGTAGTGATAATCCAGACACGCCTTTATTTACTCCGATAATGGAGCTGTTGCTGCGAAGGTAAAGTTCGAAGCCATGAAATACTTTTAGTTTAGTTAAATAATGTGGTGGGGTAGAGACGGGAACCTTTACTTTGTTGCTTTCCACCACTGCTGCACTTTGCTTGGTTAAATCCACTCACTGGGAGCCCGATGCAGGCTGATCAATTGCAGGAGTGAGGAAAAGTGTAGAACAGAGAAGCACTGGATAGAATGTCTCCTAAAATTGGAAGATTGTAACAGGGACCTGATCATGATTCGATTTTTATGGTCATATCGCCCTAACAGCCCAAATATAGAGGTCACCGAATCGATGTAGAGACAAAATATTTATGTAGAGCCAAACATTGTAGCAAAAGAACCCTCAAGTCTCTCTAAAACCACTCGACGGCTTCATTAGAGATCAAGTGTCTGAGCAGGTCAAAGGAATGGGTAGTGGGCTACACAAGCACTCAACTTGACAAGCTCTTCAGCTAGACGAGAGTTTGAATGGACACAGGCTTACTGATGAGGACTTTTTCAGCTATACCACTAATTATTAACTGTAGCTTTAAACTACAGTTAAAGCTGGTTACATAAGATTAAAACCTCTGAATGACATTTAAGACTTAAAGTACAAACTTCGCAAGACGAGAGTGCTTAATACTCGGTTTTAGGTTATTGTTCAAATAAGAAAGCGCTTTGAAACCTTTTAAGCTGGTTCAGTAAATAAAATGCTAACTAGGAGAGACAAGTTACAGGTGCCTGTTTGGTCTGGTCAGTGTCCCGGGCGAACAAAAGAAGTCGTCAATCTGTCATTCGCTACAATAGCACCAGTGTTCATGCAGTGGGAGAAGAGCAAGATGGGGCTTCACATAATGGTCCATCAGATAAGTTTAGCAGAGAGAAAGACCTTAGACGTCTCTGGGCTTATGGCTTATCTCAGTGAACGCACACTCTCATTTCACTCTTGAGTGGAAAGGAATCTTTACACACAAAAACCCACACATGTATGGGTAAATCAATGTATGCAGTGCAGACAGTGCTCTCTCCCAGGCTAATGGCACAATGATTAGTGAAACTGTACCTGTGTTTGAGTGTGCTGCCTGGTGCATTACTTACAGTGACTGAAGGTTGTGCAAATTGTTAAAGGCCTCATTTGGAACCGCCCTCAGCTGGTTGTTCTGAAGCATCCTTGGTACAAAAAGGAAAGAACAAAAACATTTACTGTCTATCCTATTTGTGCGACTAACACCATCACACAGTTTCAAAACTGTCACATGTATTATAGCTTTTTAGTAACAAAGATTACTTACAAGACTTTGAGATTATAGAGACCCATAAAAGCTCCTTTTGGTATGAAAGACAGATCATTCCCAGCAAGACGCCTAAGTGACAAGATGAGAATTAAAGTATTGTTAGTTTATGGATTTATGCACTCACTAAATCTAATATAACGACGACTGTTTTGTTGCATTGACAAGTTCACATGCTAAATATACAGACTGCAGTTGTGTAGGCTCCTTTATTAGTGGTCTACATAATCTAATCTATATTAGTCTGCACTCTTGAGATCGCTGTGTAATTGACTTTGGTGTTGTAAAATGTAAAGGAACATTGTGATTATGGGTTACAACCTAATGATATACTATAATTACATGAATCAGATTCAGATTTTTTTTTAAATCAGATATTACACACTCCAATGTGTTGTAGTACCTACAGATGGACCTCCCATAGGATCAGCACTGCTGAAAACATGTTCCAGGTCGCTGTGTGGTTTTGGGGCACTCAGAGTTTAGTCAGCCCGCTGTGCACCACGCATGTACCTCTGTACCTCAGTGCTGGTGTCCTATCACCATAGTGACATTTCTCACACCGCAGTGACAAATATCACAGGCACATAAACAAACATTTGAACACACACTGCAGCAGCCGACTAGAGTCGTGTTCAGGTCTCTGTCCGGTCAGCCAGTGTCTTCACTCCTCACGTCAGTTGTTAGTCGTATGAATCTCCACACACGTGTCACGGCTCTCGCTGAGGAGAGATGTGGTTACATATCACAGACACCTGAGCTCCTTAGCTGCTCATATGGTTTCGGCATCACCAGAGACCAGTCGAGTCACAACGTCTCGAGCCAAAGTCACCCTCAAGTCCGAGTCGGGTAAATTAACTGGAACTGTTAATGGTTCTGTGTTGGTTCTGTGTTCTGTGTTCACCGCGGCACGGTGGCGCAGTGGTTAGAGCTCGTGCCTCACAGCTCAAAGGTCCTGGGTTCAATTCCCACCTGGACGGGGACTTTCTGTGTGGAGTTTGCATGTTCTCCCGTGTCTGTGTAGGTGCACTCTGGGTACTCTGGTTTCCCCTACCACTTAAACATGTACAATAGGCCAGGATGAATGAGAGTTCACATGGGGGATGATGGATGGAAATTAGCCTACAATCCGGTGTGGCTTGTTTACAAGCATGAGACCCATGTATGTTCATTAACATGCACTGTCGCGACCAAATCAACCAATAAATTACTTATTTTCCTTTTTGATCGATGATATATGATAAATGCTGCCGTTGCATCTGCCTTTCAAATCAATCAAATTAATAATAACATTTTAAAATGAGTCGATATCAACTGAAACCGAGTACAAGTCACAAGCCCAGGGCATTTAAGAAGAGTTTTCATATTGTGATAGCATTTAACTACCTGTGAACTTGAAACTATTCCACATAAGCTTAATAAGATTATAATCAGCTTATATTCAGAGTTCCAACATTAAAACAGCCAAGTGTTTTCTGATGATGTGTGAATGATGGTGGTCAGAGGGACTGTTGACGCAGACGTGTGCAGTCGCGACAGCATTTCAGTCAGTCTTCCCCAGGGGAAACTGAAGCTACAGACGTAGTTTACCACCACCGAGTGTGGAGTGAATGTAAAATGATCTCATGTAAAGCGCTTTGTGACCAAGCATGTAAAAGGCGCTATACAAATAAAGTCCTTCTTCTTCTTTTGTTGAATGAGGCCTGTCTGTTTCTATTTTACTCTGTACAACTTTAGTAAATCTGACTCAACAGCTGATCAATTGTTCTTCACTTTGTGCTGCATTGACGGGAATGAAAAGTAATGTATGAATTAAGCTTTGATTGACTGGTTTATGAAGTGCATAAGTGAGTGTTGTTGGGACTCACAGTTCCTCCATGAAGTGCAGGTTGGAAAAGTCTCCCCTGGACAACACGGTCAGATTGTTCATGCTCAGATCGCTGCAGAGAAAGTAACCAGAGGGAAAAAGTTATTTACTAGCAATATATAGCCATCAGGGTAAGTGTGAATGGAAGTAATACTGCAACAGTGAAATTGGACAGAAGCTGTGAGTAACAGCAGACTAAAACACAGATGTCTATGCAATAGTTGTAACTAAAAGTTTGCACTAAACTCATGGTCATGGATAACTCAACGTAACACCAAATATTGATGCAATGAAACTGCAGTCAGATCCAGAACATCTTGAACTACATGTATCTCTTTAAACGGTTGATTAAAGAGGGGGAATAATTTTCAACAGTATTTTGCTCACATGGCAGACTGAGGGACACTGTCCTGGGACCATTCTGCCCTTTCACAAACCTTCACACATAACATAACGTCATAGTGTCCTCATCTTTTGCTCATATTGCTTAGTTCAGCAGGTTGCACTTTGCATATTTTATTAATAATTAACGTGCAAGTTCACTATAAAACAAATGTAAATAAATGAGAAAACTCAGGCTTTACACTATAAGATCGTGGGCCAAAACACACCTGAATGACAAACATGAAAGAAGTGGAAGTTACTGGAAGCTGACAGAAAACAAGACCTCCACTTCCCTCCACCCTTAGGCACTCAGTGTCTGACTTCACTTCACAGAGTCATTTACAAGTGACGGAAGGTTACGAGTACATTTATAATTCATAATACTAGTTCAAATATAGGCATGAGATGGAGATAGGAATGCTTATGTAAACTCACTGTGATGTTGTGGACACTGTCTACCAAAGGTAAGTTCTACAATAACAAAATAATTATTGTTATTAGCCGGTAATTGTGCATCATTAAAAATCAAAGTGACAAAATGCACAACTTCAACCAAGACACTTCAGCCATAACGCCTCTTTAGACACACTAACACTGAAATACCAGTGTTAGTGTGTCTGTGTGATGAGTGGTGGTTGGCAGTCATGTTTCTATAAGTCTGCCTTAGGGTCTAAACCAGACCTTTAGTTTACCACCACAAGGATGCAAACAAGTAAAAAACAAAAAGCTGTCTGATAGTGATGTTTCAGAGGAAGTTTCTGCCTGACGGTGCTCTGCAATGGATAAGCATCGCAAGAGATAAGGCATTCCCTTTAGGGTTGCGGGAGGAGCTTGGTGTAACCAGGAGGAGCATTGTTTTGCAGCACTACGAATAGGCTTCGGGAAAGATTCAAATATTACTCAAAGATGTGCGAATGGCTCAAAACATAACTCCAGGTATGTTTTGATGAAGGAACAGCATTGCAACGTAGTAAAAAGCTGAAAGTCAATTTTCCATACTATGCCCTTTGGCTCCTTTCCTTTGTTTCTCATCAACTCTTCTCTGAGTCTAATTTCAGCCGCGTGATAATATCAGCAAGTAGCATCTTTCCTCTCTTTTCACTCAGTGAAAGGAACCCAGACAGACTGTCTCTGTCTCACATACAAACACAAAAAACGGTTTCTGTTTTCAGGGCATTTTCACCAATTCAGTTCCACAGTTTTTATTTTACTAGTATTTATTTATTCATACCAAACCAGAGCAAAGGTGACTGATGACAAGGGGCTGTTTCAGCAAAGGCAAAATGGACACACATAAGTCTCTCTCCTGTTTAAAATCCTGTAATGTGGAACACATTTTATTGTGTCTATAAAAACACAGGACTTAGAGATTGCCAGACAAGCGCACACGTTTTCGCAGGAGGGTGTGCCCACAGTTGAATATGTCATTTGTGAAGGCACTCTTGACACTCCATAAAACTTGTTAATGTGTGCATGTGCCTGTCGCTTTACAGCATTGTCAACAGGTAGTCCAGTCATAGCCGCGAGGTTTGTTTGTGTGTTTTAGGAGAAAGTTTCTTCACTCTCAGCAGACTAATAGTGCTATGGCTGACTGGCATTTACTGCTGACACGCTTCCACATGAGACATTTACTTGTTACAACTATAACCTACCCCAAGTATATACAGTAACATATAAGGGTGAGTTAACTTGTGATAATCTTTCAGGTATTGTTAACTAGCATTTTTCTCATATTTATTGCTCCATTCCTGTATTGATTTTTGGAAATAGGTGGATAAAGGTAGTGACGATAACTATCAAAGTGTCCCAGAGCTTTGAGCTAACAGCTTGGTGACAATTTAATGCTAGTTTCCCTGAAAATTTTGATGGCGTTAACAAAGCACAAAAACAGCCCATGATACGTTAGACATACATTCTTCATTTGGATATTAATCTGGTTGAATTCTGTGTGTATGCTCTTTTCCCTCTGCATTCTCTAATGGAGATCAGGCAATTATTCAAATGTCTGTGGTTGCAGAAAGACAAACCAAAGAAAGAAAAGAAAGGAGGTTGTGCATTTTGAAGGCTGTGTGTGACAGCAAGGCCTCTCTGTATTCTTTCACTATTTTTGGTCTTTCTTTGATTCTTTGAGGGGCGGGTCAATGGGGGCCTCCTGGGGTGAGTGCATATGGGGTTTGTACCCCAACTGTGCTGTCAGACGGAGCTGCCTCTTCAAGAGAGAAGAAAGATTGAAAACTACAGACATCTCCCTTTAAGTGCTGTACAATCTGTAACTGTAAGGTCCCATGTCAAAGCCTTTTTGGGAATGTGGTTGTGCAATATCAGTGTTAGCAAAACTAAAAGAGGAATGAATGATGAAGCGTGGCACAGCTCAACAATCTCTTACTTACACAGTCACAGGTCATGTACTTTGAACAGGCCTGTCTCCACCTGGGTCATGAGAGCGGACCAATAGAGGGGCATCGGCTACTCAAATACAAGACACAACATTTTTGTGTACAACACTGTTTCAGGGAATTATTATGGAGACTTTATAAAAGGAGCACATGAGGTAGGGTGTTCCAATAACAACATGAAGGACTTTATAGAGCATGACATGTACATGTAAAGTGATGTAAATGCACAATACATTCAGATACTTCAAATGAGACCCTCAGCATTCCTGAGTCAGAACAGCAGCACTTTTATACTGAGCGGTCACACAGCACTGCTTAAGCATGCAGCGAGTGCACAAACACACAAAGACATTGACAGATGGCAGTATTCACAGTGATGCGGTCAAATAGAGAGAGATGGACAGAAGGAGATTGTAAACTGATTCTCCCTCATGTCAGTCTGTCTCAGATCACTTTCTGTGTTTCCTGAGAAAAGCCCATTTCTTGATGACACTAGTCTAATGGCAACAGGTGTCTAAAAGGGGGACATTACATGAGGCCAGCACCTCCACACAAAGAAGACTGTATATTTTTCAGTTCTCTAGCGGCAAGAAAACTTTTTCATTTGTGTATATTTTTTACTCTGTTGTAAGGCATGGCAACTTTATTTATACTGCACATTTCACACACAAGGCAACTCAGTGTTGTAGGTGTATATATGTATATGTATATATATATATATATATATATAAAACATTGCAGTTGAGTTCTCTAAATACTGACACAGGGCATTTGAGTGACAGTGTGCATGTTTGCAAATGAAAGCACTTTGTTGAATGTTTTTCTAAAGCACACACACGCACACACACACACACACACACATACACTGCACAGAACTGAAAAGAAAGTTTCTTTAATGAGAGTGAAATTTAAATCCTGGACATTGTGCTAGCTTTAGACAGCAGCCAAGACAGGCAGGTTTCTCTACACACACAATACAGTGATGTAATGGTGCTGCCAGAGGAGGCCACCTGCTGAGGAAGAAAATGGCTTTGAATGTATTTCAGTGTCACACTCAAGAAGAACAAGAACATTTAAAACTAAAAACAGCAAGCAAGTGTGTGTGTGTGTGTGTGTGTGTGTGTGTGTGTGTGTGTGTGTGTGTGTGTGCGCGCACAATATCTAGGAAGAAAGCAGTAAGCTAATTTGCAACTAAGTTAGACGACTTACAAAGTACGGTTTTACCAATCTAGAGTAAAGTAACAAAACCTTCCTCACAGCTAGAAGGTACCAGGTTCGATTCCCTCCTGGACCTTTCTGTGTGTTCGCATGTTCTCCGGTTTCTCCACCACTAAAAACAAGGTCAATAGGCCAGAATGGATGTAGTGAGTGGTTGGTGGTGGTCGTTTTGGGGGACAATTTGTTTATTGGTTTCAATAGGCCATTCATCCTGACCTATTGTACATGTTTTTTGTGGTAGGAAAAACCTGAGAAACCACAGAAAGGCCTCATCTCTGGTGGGAATCGAACCCGGGACCTTCTAGCTGTGAAGCACAAGCGCTAACCACTGTGCTACCGATTGTCAGCCTCGCTTCCATCAGTCTTCCCAAGGGCAGCTGTGACTACAATAGTAGCTTACCACCACCGAGTATGGTGTGAATGAATAATGAGTACAATGCGGCGCTATCAGAAACTTGGTCATAAAGGCTTGAAAAGTGTAAGCATTATAATAATTATAATTATAATAATAATAATAATTAAAGCCGCAAGCGGCATTTAGAGGCCCTCGAGGGTCTCGTTTGGCCGGTTGACGCCGGTGGCCGCACGCCGCCCCAATAACCGGGAGGCGCTGCCGCGCCCTACCTGCCACACTAGGTCGAGATTATAAAAGAGCAAAGAGAAGAAATGGCGCCTTCGGCGCTAGATCACTCGATTTTTCCCAAAATGGCCGACCTCCTGTTGGTTGCTTAGCAACCACGTAATGTACTTTTTTGTTCGGACAGTTGTGACGCATGCGTGTACCAATTTTGGCTTAGCTACGCCAAAGTTGACACCGGGTCGTTGCCATGGCAACACGGTGGGAAAAGGGGCGTGGCCTCAATGACATTTTGTTCGGGGTCACGTGACAGATGTTTGTGCCAAATTTCTTTTGTCTACGACAAAGTTAATTTTTTTCCTCATTAATTTTTATTTGGTGGTCTGCAGGGGGCGCTATCGCGCCCATTTTCAAATTTCCTATATCACAACATCTGGGGTCGACGACTCTACCAACGATTCAAGTTACGCTCAAATCGGCTTCAGTTTGTGCGAGTTATGACTCTTTGAACGCGGTGGCGAGTGCTGAAAACGGACGCCGAATTCATGGCGTTGCCATGACAACACCGTTAATCCTATTAGAAAGTTTTTAATAACTTTTAATGTCCCACTTGTGTAGATGATCTGGAGCGAACGGGGAGTCGCTGCGTTCAACGCCCTAGGAGGAGTTCGTTCAAATGCGAGCGCACGAAATGGCGCCTTCGGCGACAGATTACTCAATTTTTCCCAAAATGGCCGACCTCCTGTTGGTTGCCTAGCAACCATGTAATGTACTTTTTTGTTCAGACAGTCATGACGCACGCGTGTACCAATTTTGGTTTGGCTGCGCCAAAGTTGACATCGGGTCGTTGCCATGGCAACACGGTGAGAAAAGGGGCGTGGCCTCAATGACTTTTTTGTTCGGGGTCACGTGACGGATGTCTGTGCCAAATTTCTTTTGTCTACGACAAACTTAAATTTTTTTCCCTATTAATTTTTATTTGGTGCTCTGCAGGGGGCGCTATTGCGCCCATTTTCATATTTCAGATATCAAAACATCCGGGGTCAACGACTCGACCAACGATTCAAGTTTCGCTCAAATCGGCCACAGTTTGTGCGAGTTATGACTGTTTGAACGCGGCGGCGAGCGCTGAAAATGGACGCCGATTTCATGGCGTCGCCATGACAACACCGTTAATCCTATTAGAAAGTTTTTAATAACTTTTGATGTCCCACTTGTGTAGATGATCTGGAGCGAACGGGGAGTCGCTGCGTTCAACGCCCTAGGACGAGTTCGTTCAAATGCGAGCGCACGAAATGGCGCCTTCGGCGCCAGATCGCTCTTCTGGCCAATATGGCCGCCATCCTGATGGTTGCCTAGCAACCGCATAATATCTTTTTTGTTTGGCTTCACGTGACCAATCACTGTGCCGAATTTTGTTCGTCTACGACGAACTAAAATTTTCGGGGATTTCGGGATTTTGAGGGGTCTGGCCATAGGGCGCAATGTTAACGTGGTTTTTCCAGGGGGCGCTGACGCGCCATTTTTTTGAATTTTTACATTTTGGAGATGTGAAGTTTTTTTTTTCACCTAATTGAATTTTGGGCAAAAATTCAGGACTTTTCATCAGTGGGAAGTTGCCGAAACTGGCTTTTTAGGGGGAGAGGAAAAATAATAATAATAATTAAAGCCGCAAGCGGCATTTAGAGGCCCTCGAGGGTCTCGTTTGGCCGGTTGACGCCGGTGGCCGCACGCCGCCCCAATAACCGGGAGGCGCTGCCGCGCCCTACCTGCCACACTAGGTCGAGATTATAAAAGAGCAAAGAGAAGAAATGGCGCCTTCGGCGCTAGATCACTCGATTTTTCCCAAAATGGCCGACCTCCTGTTGGTTGCTTAGCAACCACGTAATGTACTTTTTTGTTCGGACAGTTGTGACGCATGCGTGTACCAATTTTGGCTTAGCTACGCCAAAGTTGACACCGGGTCGTTGCCATGGCAACACGGTGGGAAAAGGGGCGTGGCCTCAATGACATTTTGTTCGGGGTCACGTGACAGATGTTTGTGCCAAATTTCTTTTGTCTACGACAAAGTTAATTTTTTTTCCTCATTAATTTTTATTTGGTGGTCTGCAGGGGGCGCTATCGCGCCCATTTTCAAATTTCCTATATCACAACATCTGGGGTCGACGACTCTACCAACGATTCAAGTTACGCTCAAATCGGCTTCAGTTTGTGCGAGTTATGACTCTTTGAACGCGGTGGCGAGTGCTGAAAACGGACGCCGAATTCATGGCGTTGCCATGACAACACCGTTAATCCTATTAGAAAGTTTTTAATAACTTTTAATGTCCCACTTGTGTAGATGATCTGGAGCGAACGGGGAGTCGCTGCGTTCAACGCCCTAGGAGGAGTTCGTTCAAATGCGAGCGCACGAAATGGCGCCTTCGGCGACAGATTACTCAATTTTTCCCAAAATGGCCGACCTCCTGTTGGTTGCCTAGCAACCATGTAATGTACTTTTTTGTTCAGACAGTCATGACGCACGCGTGTACCAATTTTGGTTTGGCTGCGCCAAAGTTGACATCGGGTCGTTGCCATGGCAACACGGTGAGAAAAGGGGCGTGGCCTCAATGACTTTTTTGTTCGGGTCACGTGACGGATGTCTGTGCCAAATTTCTTTTGTCTACGACAAACTTAAATTTTTTTCCCTATTAATTTTTATTTGGTGCTCTGCAGGGGGCGCTATTGCGCCCATTTTCATATTTCAGATATCAAAACATCCGGGGTCAACGACTCGACCAACGATTCAAGTTTCGCTCAAATCGGCCACAGTTTGTGCGAGTTATGACTGTTTGAACGCGGCGGCGAGCGCTGAAAATGGACGCCGATTTCATGGCGTCGCCATGACAACACCGTTAATCCTATTAGAAAGTTTTTAATAACTTTTGATGTCCCACTTGTGTAGATGATCTGGAGCGAACGGGGAGTCGCTGCGTTCAACGCCCTAGGACGAGTTCGTTCAAATGCGAGCGCACGAAATGGCGCCTTCGGCGCCAGATCGCTCTTCTGGCCAATATGGCCGCCATCCTGATGGTTGCCTAGCAACCGCATAATATCTTTTTTTGTTTGGCTTCACGTGACCAATCACTGTGCCGAATTTTGTTCGTCTACGACGAACTAAAATTTTCGGGGATTTCGGGATTTTGAGGGGTCTGGCCATAGGGCGCAATGTTAACGTGGTTTTTCCAGGGGGCGCTGACGCGCCATTTTTTTGAATTTTACATTTTGGAGATGTGAAGTTTTTTTTTTCACCTAATTGAATTTGGGCAAAAATTCAGGACTTTTCATCAGTGGGAAGTTGCCGAAACTGGCTTTTTAGGGGGAGAGGAAAAATAATAATAATTAAAGCCGCAAGCGGCATTTAGAGGCCCTCGAGGGTCTCGTTTGGCCGGTTGACGCCGGTGGCCGCACGCCGCCCCAATAACCGGGAGGCGCTTCCGCGCCCTACGTGGTTATGATGTCGCTGCCACCCTCGGTCGAGTTTGTAAAAGAGCAAAGGCAAGAAATGGCGCCTTTGGCGCCAGATCACTCCATTTTTCCCAAAATGGCCGACCTCCTGTTGGTTGCCTAGCAACCACGTAAAGTACTTTTTTGTTCGGACAGTCATGACGCACGCGTGTACCAATTTTGGTTTGCCTGCTCCAAAGTTGACATCAGGTCGTTGCCAAGTTGGATTTTATTCTTCATTCATTTTGATTTGGTGCTCTGCAGGGGGCGCTATCGCGCCCATTTTCAAATGTCCTAAATCACAACATCTGGGGTCGACGACTCTACCAACGATTCAAGTTACGCTCAAATCGGCTTCAGTTTGTGCGAGTTATGACTGTTTAAACACGGCGGCGAGTGCTGAAAACGGACGCCGACTTCATGGCGTTGCCATGACAACACCGTTAATCCTATTAGAAAGTTTTTAATAACTTTTGATGTCACACTTGTGTAGATGATCTGGAGCGAATGGGGAGTCGCTGCGTTCAACGCCCTAGGACGAGTTCGTTCAAATGGGAGTGCACGAAATGACGCCTTCGGCGCCAGATTACTACATTTTTCCCAAAATGGCCGCCCTCCTGTTGGTTGCCTAGCAACCATGTAATGTACTTTTTTGTTTGGACTGTCGTGACGCACACGTGTACCAATTTTGGTTTGGCTGCGCCAAAGTTGACATCGGGTCGTTGCCATGGCAACACGTTGGGGAAAGGGGCGTGGCCTCAATGACTTTTTTGTTCGGGGTCACGTGACGGATGTCTGTGCCAAATTTCTTTTGTCTACGACAAAGTTCAGTTTTGTTCCCTATTCATTTTTATTTGATGCTCTGCAGGGGGCGCTATCGCGCCCATTTTCAAATTTCATATATCAAAACATCCGGGGTCGACGACTCGACCAACGATTCAAGTTTCGCTCAAATCGGCCACAGTATGTGCGAGTTATGACTGTTTGAACGTGGCGGCGAGCGCTGAAAACGGACGCCGACTTCATGGCGTTGCCATGACAACACCGTTAATCCTATTAGAAAGTTTTTAATAACTTTTGATGTCCCACTTGTGTAGATGATCTGGAGCGAACGGGGAGTCGCTGCGTTGAACGCCCTAGGAGGAGTTCGTTCAAATGCGAGTGCACGAAATGGTGCCTTCGGCGACAGATTACTCAATTTTTCCCAAAATGGCCGACCTCCTGTTGGTTGCCTAGCAACCATGTAATGTATTTTTTTGTTCAGACAGTCATGACGCACGCGTGTACTAATTTTGGTTTGGCTGCGCCAAAGTTGACATCGGGTCGTTGCCATGGCAACACGGTGGGAAAAGGGGCGTGGCCTCAATACGTTTTTTGTTCGGGGTCACGTGACAGATGTCTGTGCCAAATTTCGTTTGTCTACGACAAAGTTCAATTTTTTTCCTCATTCATTTTTATTTGGTGCTCTGCAGGGGGCGCTATCGCGCCCATTTTCAAATTTCATATATCAAAACATCCGGGGTCGACGACTCGACCAACGATTCAAATTTCGCTCAAATCGGCCACAGTTTGTGCGAGTTACGACTCTTTGAATGCGGTGGCGAGCGCTGAAAACGGACGCCAAATTCATGGCGTTGCCATGACAACACCGTTAATCCTATTAGAAAGTTTTTAATAACTTTTGATGTCCCACTTGTGTAGATGATCTGGAGCGAACGGGGAGTCGCTGCGTTCAACGCCCTAGGAGGAGTTCGTTCAAATGCGAGCGCACGAAATGGCGCCTTCGGCGCCAGATCGCTCTTCTGGCCAATATGGCCGCCCTCCTGATGGTTGCCTAGCAACCGCGTAATATGTTTTTTTGTTTGGCTTTACGTGACCAATGACTGTGCCGAATTTTTTTCGTCTACGACGAACTAAAATTTACGGGGATTCGGGGATTTTGGGGGTCTGGCCATAGGGTGCAATGTTAACGCTGTTTTTCCAGGGGGCGCTGACGCGCCATTTTTTCATTTTTACATTTTGGAGATGTGAAGGTTTTTTTTTTCACCTAATTGAATTTTGGGCAAAAATTCAGGACTTTTCGTCGGTGGGAAGTTACCGAAACTGGCTTTTTAGGGGGAGAGGAAAAATAATAATAATAATAAGAAAAACCCATACAATAACAATATAGCGCCGCCAGAGGCGGCGCATATTTATATATTCGGAAAGGTCTCACGTCCAGTAATCCAACCGTGGGGTTCATTGTCAAATACGAGCGCGTTGCGCTCGTCTTTTACCTCTTCTTTCTCAATATTTCCCAATGGATTTTTTTTTTCGTATTTTTGTGCGAGCAGAAGCAAATATGCCGCTTTCGCGGCAAAGACCTATATTATCGGATAGGTCTCGATGCCCTGAGTCACTCTAACAGAGTTTTGAGTGCTGGTGAGTGGCCATGGTCGATGACGAGCGCGTTGCGCTCGTCATCGACTGCTTTCTTGTCCATGTTGCGCCTTGCCTGTGGTTTTCACCTTTTTTTATTCGAGCAGCAACAAATGTGCCGCTTTCGCGGCACACGCTTACATCACCGGACAGGTCGTGGTGCCGGGAGTGTCGTTATTACTGTGTAATGCATGGGGAGCGCTCCGCGCTCTGTTTCTTGAGCGCTCCGCGCTCTTTTTAGGACGTGCGCTACGCGCACGTCTTTCGTCAGTGCGCTCCGCGCACTGCCTGTACAATAACAACAGGCCCGGACCCTGTCAGGCTCTCGGGCCTAATAATTAAAGCCGCAAGCGGCATTTAGAGGCCCTCGAGGGTCTCGTTTGGCCGGTTGACGCCGGTGGCCGCACGCCGCCCCAATAACCGGGAGGCGCTTCCGCGCCCTACGTGGTTATGATGTCGCTGCCACCCTCGGTCGAGTTTGTAAAAGAGCAAAGGCAAGAAATGGCGCCTTTGGCGCCAGATCACTCCATTTTTCCCAAAATGGCCGACCTCCTGTTGGTTGCCTAGCAACCACGTAAAGTACTTTTTTGTTCGGACAGTCATGACGCACGCGTGTACCAATTTTGGTTTGCCTGCTCCAAAGTTGACATCAGGTCGTTGCCAAGTTGGATTTTATTCTTCATTCATTTGATTTGGTGCTCTGCAGGGGGCGCTATCGCGCCCATTTTCAAATGTCCTAAATCACAACATCTGGGGTCGACCACTCGACCAACGATTGAAGTTACGCTCAAATCGGCTTCAGTTTGTGAGAGTTATGACTGTTTAAACACGGCGGCGAGTGCTGAAAACGGACGCCGACTTCATGGCGTTGCCATGACAACACCGTTAATCCTATTAGAAAGTTTTTAATAACTTTTGATGTCACACTTGTGTAGATGATCTGGAGCGAATGGGGAGTCGCTGCGTTCAACGCCCTAGGACGAGTTCGTTCAAATGGGAGTGCACGAAATGACGCCTTCGGCGCCAGATTACTACATTTTTCCCAAAATGGCCGCCCTCCTGTTGGTTGCCTAGCAACCATGTAATGTACTTTTTTGTTTGGACTGTCGTGACGCACACGTGTACCAATTTGGTTTGGCTGCGCCAAAGTTGACATCGGGTCGTTGCCATGGCAACACGTTGGGGAAAGGGGCGTGGCCTCAATGACTTTTTTGTTCGGGGTCACGTGACGGATGTCTGTGCCAATTTCTTTTGTCTATGACAAAGTTCAGTTTTGTTCCCTATTCATTTTTATTTGATGCTCTGCAGGGGGCGCTATCGCGCCCATTTTCAAATTTCATATATCAAAACATCCGGGGTCGACGACTCGACCAACGATTCAAGTTTCGCTCAAATCGGCCACAGTATGTGCGAGTTATGACTGTTTGAACGTGGCGGCGAGCGCTGAAAATGGACGCCGAATTCATGGCGTTGCCATGACAACACCGTTAATCCTATTAGAAAGTTTTTAATAACTTTTGATGTCCCACTTGTGTAGATGATCTGGAGCGAACGGGGAGTCGCTGCGTGAACGCCCTAGGAGGAGTTCGTTCAAATGCGAGTGCACGAAATGGTGCCTTCGGCGACAGATTACTCAATTTTTCCCAAAATGGCCGACCTCCTGTTGGTTGCCTAGCAACCATGTAATGTATTTTTTTGTTCAGACAGTCATGACGCACGCGTGTACTAATTTTGGTTTGGCTGCGCCAAAGTTGACATCGGGTCGTTGCCATGGCAACACGGTGGGAAAAGGGGCGTGGCCTCAATACGTTTTTTGTTCGGGTCACGTGACAGATGTCTGTGCCAAATTTCGTTTGTCTACGACAAAGTTCAATTTTTTTCCTCATTCATTTTTATTTGGTGCTCTGCAGGGGGCGCTATCGCGCCCATTTTCAAATTTCATATATCAAAACATCCGGGGTCGACGACTCGACCAACGATTCAAATTTCGCTCAAATCGGCCACAGTTTGTGCGAGTTACGACTCTTTGAATGCGGTGGCGAGCGCTGAAAACGGACGCCAAATTCATGGCGTTGCCATGACAACACCGTTAATCCTATTAGAAAGTTTTTAATAACTTTTGATGTCCCACTTGTGTAGATGATCTGGAGCGAACGGGGAGTCGCTGCGTTCAACGCCCTAGGAGGAGTTCGTTCAAATGCGAGCGCACGAAATGGCGCCTTCGGCGCCAGATCGCTCTTCTGGCCAATATGGCCGCCCTCCTGATGGTTGCCTAGCAACCGCGTAATATGTTTTTTGTTTGGCTTTACGTGACCAATGACTGTGCCGAATTTTTTCGTCTACGACGAACTAAAATTTTCGGGGATTCGGGATTTTGGGGGGTCTGGCCATAGGGTGCAATGTTAACGCTGTTTTTCCAGGGGCGCTGACGCGCCATTTTTTTCATTTTTTACATTTTGGAGATGTGAAGGTTTTTTTTTTCACCTAATTGAATTTTGGGCAAAATTCAGGACTTTTCGTCGGTGGGAAGTTACCGAAACTGGCTTTTAGGGGGAGAGGAAAAATAATAATAATAATAAGAAAAACCCATACAATAACAATATAGCGCCGCCGGAGGCGGCGCATATTTATATATTCGGAAAGGTCTCACGTCCAGTATCCAACCGTGGGGTTCATTGTCAAATACGAGCGCGTTGCGCTCCTCTTTTACCTCTTCTTTCTCAATATTTCCCAATGGATTTTTTTTTTCGTATTTTTGTGCGAGCAGAAGCAAATATGCCGCTTTCGCGGCAAAGACCTATATTATCGGATAGGTCTCGATGCCCTGAGTCACTCTAACAGAGTTTTGAGTGCTGGTGAGTGGCCATGGTCGATGACGAGCGCGTTGCGCTCGTCATCGACTGCTTTCTTGTCCATGTTGCGCCTTGCCTGTGGTTTCACCTTTTTTTATTCGAGCAGCAACAAATGTGCCGCTTTCGCGGCACACGCTTACATCACCGGACAGGTCGTGGTGCCGGGAGTGTCGTTATTACTGTGTAATGCATGGGGAGCGCTCCGCTCTGTTTCTTGAGCGCTCCGCGCTCTTTTTAGGACGTGCGCTACGCGCACGTCTTTCGTCAGTGCGCTCCGCGCACTGCCTGTACAATAACAACAGGCCCGGACCCTGTCAGGCTCTCGGGCCTAATAAGAAAACCCGTACAATAACAATATAGCGCCGCCTTCGGCGGCGCATATTTATATATTCGGAAGGTCTCACGTCCAGTAATCCAACCGTGGGGTTTATAATCAAGTACGAGCGCGTTGCGCTCGTCTTTTACCTGTTCTTTTTCAATATTTCCCAATGGGTTTTTTTTTGGTATTTTGTGCGAGCAGAAGCAAATATGCCGCTTTCGCGGCAAAGACCTATGTTATCGGATAGGCCTCGATGCCCTGAGTCACTCTAGCAGTGTTTTGAGTGCTGGTGAGTGGCCATGGTCGATGACGAGCGCGTTGCGCTCGTCATCGACTGCTTTCTTGTCCATGTTGCGCCTTGCCTGTGGTTTTCACCTTTTTTTTCTCGAGCAGCAACAATGTGCCGCTTTCGCGGCACACGCTTATATCACCGGACAGGTCGGGGTGCCGGGAGTGTCGTTATTACTGTGTATGCATGGGGAGCGCTCCGCGCTCTGTTTCTGAGCGCTCCGCGCTCTTTTAGGGACGTGCGCTACGCGCACGTCTTTCGTCAGTGCGCTCCGCGCACTGCTTGTAGAATAACAACAGGCCGGACCCTGTCAGGCTCTCGGGCCTAATAAGAAAACCCGTACAATAACAATATAGCGCCGCCTTCGGCGGCGCATATTTATATATTCGGAAAGGTCTCACGTCCAGTAATCCAACCGTGGGGTTTATAATCAAGTACGAGCGCGTTGCGCTCGTCTTTTACCTGTTCTTTTTCAATATTTCCCAATGGGTTTTTTTTGGTATTTTGTGCGAGCAGAAGCAATATGCCGCTTTCGCGGCAAAGACCTATGTTATCGGATAGGCCTCGATGCCCTGAGTCACTCTAGCAGTGTTTTGAGTGCTGGTGAGTGGCCATGGTCGATGACGAGCGCGTTGCGCTCGTCATCGACTGCTTTCTTGTCCATGTTGCGCCTTGCCTGTGGTTTTCACCTTTTTTCTTCGAGCAGCAACAAATGTGCCGCTTTCGCGGCACACGCTTATATCACCGGACAGGTCGGGGTGCCGGGAGTGTCGTTATTACTGTGTAATGCATGGGGAGCGCTCCGCGCTCTGTTTCTTGAGCGCTCCGCGCTCTTTTAGGGACGTGCGCTACGCGCACGTCTTTCGTCAGTGCGCTCCGCGCACTGCTTGTAGAATAACAACAGGCCCGGACCCTGTCAGGCTCTCGGGCCTAATTATTATTATTATCATTATTATTTCTTTCCACTGGTAACTACAGCAACAGACTCAAGTAAAAACAATGCAAACAGAGACACTTAGATGAAAACTTAACCTCTTAACCCCACCTTAACCGAGCACATTTTCTTCAGTTATTAAATAACGACAAAAAGAGACGTAAACGAAGATGAAAACGCAACAAAAAGCATTAAAAAAAGTTACAAAACATGACAAAAAGCATTAAAAAGCAACAACAATGCAGCAACAACGCATGGAAACACAACAAGGAAAAATCTTTGATCAATTTTGTAGGCCTTAGCTTTCAAATGAGGCATTACACTGGCTTGAAGGCCGTAAGAAACCTTTAGATTTGGTAAAGTCGAACTGGAGAAATGTACTTATCCAAATCTAAAAGCTTCTCGACTGAAGAGCAACGGTGTAATACCTCATTTGAAGCTAAGGCCTACAAAGTGATCCTAATTTTTTGTGGTTTCTGTTTTCCACATTATTTTACTGTATACTTTTGTACGTCGTTGCTGTGTTTTTGTGGGGATTGGTGGATTGTTTTATTACAAAGAGTCCATAATGGTCCTGAAGAAAGCAGCTTTTTAAAAGTAAGCAGCTAGCTTAATGCTAACATTTGAGACCTACAAATTTCTTCTTCTGAGACACTGAAGAGGCACAGAGAGCCCCCACACCTGCAGCACAGTGGAGGCGTCACAAGAGGTGCTAGAGTAAACGAAAAAGGGACAAACGAGGAGGTATCCGGGCAAGACTCACACCTAAGCAACACATGTCTTCTATTGTTCTGGCTAATGGATGTTCACTTGAGAATAAAACAGATTAACTGCTAAGCACTTCCCAGAAGATGGTGAAAGACTGTTGTGGACCAGGAGGAGCTGCACAGGTGGAAGAGGAAGGAGGAGGAGCTGACCAGTGCAGGACACCACGCTCTGAAACAGGGACAAACAGGTGCACCGTTTCAGAGGATCAGAGGAGACTGAAGGCAGCCAGCCAGGTTTCCTCCGGGTGCTACGGTTTCCTCTACCTCCAAAAACATGCGGGTCAGGTTGACCACAGTGACAGCGCGGCTCAGTCGCAGCGGCTCCGGACTATCACCTGAACACTATTTCGTTGTATACGCTTGTACAATGATAAATAAAGCACTTACTTATTTATTTTTTGATTTTTGATTTTTGATTTGCGCAACAGATGCATACAGGTATAGTATACATGTTATTTACAGAAATTATTAACAACATAAGAAGTATTTGTGCTGCTCAAAGGGGGTAGGAAGAAGTTAGTTATAACTTATGAGGCCCTACCCCTTTAGGGTTAGAGTTATTTTCTCCAATTATGCATGTCCAAATCTTAAAGCGTATTGACAGGAGAGCGTACAGCCTATACGTGACTGTGACATCTCATTTGAAAGCCAATAAAAGTATGTGCAAGATCTATGTGAGTGAAACACAACCTACATCACACTTGCTGTCCCGAACCCTAATCATAACCTTAACCTAACCCCCTGATCAGGGGGACGGCAAGTAACAGGAGGAACTACAGCAGCTAATCAGCTATGTGGTAACTCATGGACATAAAACAATTTAATTTTAATTTGAAGATTTATCCAAACTTTACAAACCATAAAATTATAAAGCCTTTCCTGTCTTTTCAAGCATTTGATATTTTTTCCTGTTTGTAATATCTGCGCTGTGGTCAGTAGCACATAGCTGATTAGCCTCTGTTGTGTTTTAAACTCTGCATATCTGAATTTTTCCAAAATTCTACGGTGATTTTAAATTATATTTTTAACCTCCGGTGTTTGATCGAGACGTGATGTGCATCTCGCAAAACAACAGCTTCGACACATGCACCCCCTTGCCCATCGATAAGTGCTCCCTTTTCTTTCATGAATCCACTAACTGTAACTTATTTCAGCAGCCTCATTGTCATTCTTATAAGTTTACTCACTTAATGTTAGAACTTCATATGTCTGACTATTTATGCAACAAAAAATCATGCTCCAGCTGTAAATGTAAGCGGCATGAAAGCTATTATTTAAGTTGCATTGTGTATATTGTAATGCGTTTCAGACATATTATTTTATGGCACATACATTTGCGGCTGGAGAAAGCTATTTGCATGTATAAATCATCTAAAATATTGAAGTGCACATTTTTAACGGGCACACAAAAAATTGAGCACATCACTCCCATTTTATCTTCACTTCAGGACTGTTGAGTTTCAAAGAGACGCCTTCTTCTACCGTTGGTCTACATGAAGCTCAACAGTCCTGGCTCCTCCAGGCTCAGCCCAGGGCTGGAAAGAAAAATCACATGAATAATCTCTACACTTTTGTAAATTTCAATTATTAAGAGTTTAAATGCACAACAGAGGCTAATCAGCTATGTGATAACTACTGATCAACCATAGCATAGACAAAAAAGAAAAGAAATAAAGTAAATTCCAAACACTCGATAATAGGTGAAATGCTTTTGAAACGTTTTGGTTTATAAAGTTTTATAAAAATGTTTTATGTCTATGCCCACCCTCATTCCCCCCCAAAAAAATAAAACATCAAAATTAACTAGTTTATCCAAAGGCTATATGCAACAGACTTCAGTTGTTCTTGTTGTTGTTTTTTTTTAACTAAGTACAGCCTCACATGGAGCACAAACAGGCGGGGTTTGGAATAACCATCACAGACTCATTTATTGCAATCCTGTTTAAACCTAGTCATCAAAACTGAGATTGTGAGGGATATACCTTCCCCGCTGCAAACACAAATGTACCACACTTTAGGACTCACGGGGGATCTACAGCGCAGTGCGGCAGGTGCACGGATTCTCACAGAGCGCCCCGGGCGTAAAAGCGCGAGTGTAGGTTTAGCTGGAGGACCAAAAGATCAGTATTTCAGCTGCACTTACAGGTAAGACGTGAACAGGCTGATGTTGCTGGGTATCTCCTCGAGCCCCAGGTCCGAGCAGTCGACCCAGTGAAACAGCCCGTCCACTTCGCACCGACAGCGGGAAGGGCAGTCATTCAGCGCCGGTCCAGAGGCGCTGCTCATCCCGGAGCTCTCAGCTGCAGCCAAGTTGTTCACCTCCACCGAACCATTTGAACCCGTCCTCTCATTGGACACGGGGCCTTGAGTCGGGCTGAGCACGTTGCAAGTGTGGTTAAGAAGATAACAAACCACGCATATCGTCATCCACCAAGGCTCACTAGAATAACACAAAATAAGGCGAACCCTAATAAACAGGTCAAACTTGAACCCATGTCTATTAGTTTGAAACAGATCCTTGACTAAACCCGGCTATAATTACCTGATATAAGAAAGTGAAATACATGCGATGTAGAGCTTGGAAATTGGTGCCGCTCTTAGATCTCCTAAAGTTTGAGCTTTGCAGGCTGCACGCGTGGAGCGACGGAGTGAAGTGCGAAGCGTCCCCAGTCTTCTGTGGGCAAGTCTGGGTCTTTTATACTCCTGCTAGTCTGCAGCTGTCTGTCCATCAGCGTCTGTCTCTTTTCGTTTGCTCAACCAAACCCAAAAAACCTGTGAAATAGTGTAGAACCAGAACCTAGGATATACTTAACAGCACGTGTCCCAGGATCGAGAAAGTTTAAAAATAAAAAAAACAAAATAAAAATAGAACCTACAAAAAAACAAAAATATCTATGGCTAGCAATGATTTTGTGCATGCAATTGTTCAAATGAACACATATATTGTCTTATCTTTTTCTTTTGTTTTGTTCTTTTTTTCTTACCACAACGAGGTCCCCAAACTCCTAAATAAGTTTTTAGTTGGTCGTCAATCATTTACCCGGAATTGTATCTTCCCTCTAGGAGACGCTGCCCTCTAGCGGCCAACACCGCAAACAGATTTATACAGTACCCGTTCGGAAATGCTCTTTTGTTGTTGTTGTTGTTTGTCTTTTATTTCAAGACTGTTTACATTGTAGATTCTCACTGAAGGAATTAATATATGAATGAACACATATGTATTTTTCATAGGTGCCTTATGCAACTTTTTATGTGAAAAAAAAGTTGATATTTGTTTGTATTTGACCTTGTAGTGATCCTTGAGTGGTCATGGTGCCTTTACTTTCCATCACAGTTTTCTCTAGGACTCCAGGATCAATTGTTTGGAAGGTTTTCACTGCTGACGGAGCCTCTCACCAGAAACCTACTGGAGTTGCATAATGCACCTTTTTAATAAAAAAGTTTAAATAAATTCTTTAAATAGCCACCAGTTGCTTTGGTTACTACTTTGCACACTTTTGACATTTCTCAATGTGCTTCACAATGTAGTCACCAGAAATGGTTTTGACCACAGACTGTTGGAAACCATTTCAGGGGACGACCTCATGAAGCTCATAGAGAAAATGCCAAAAACAAAGGTTGGCAAAAATTTAAATATAAAACATAACTTGATTTATTTCTCTGTTTCCTGCAAAATTCCATGCGTTCATTCATAGTTCAGTGCCTTCAATGAGAGTCGTATAATGGAGTTAATTGTGTTCATAAAATGTGGTCTGATCTTTGTGTCTGTGTCTGCTTGAACTAATACCACCCAAGCAATTACATGTTATCATGTAGCACAGGGAGGAAAAGTAAGTGAACCCTTGTATTCAATAGCTGGTTGTCCCTACTTTGGCAGCAATAACTTCAATCCGACATTTACTGTAGTTGCAGATTGCAGATTGTTTGTCTATTCTTGTTATCTAAATAAAGATCAGACTACACTTTATGACCAATTTATGCAGAAATGTAAGAAATTTCTAAAGGTTCACATACTTTTTTCTCCCACTGTATACACACAACACTATTAACCCAGTGTACTATATATTTTGATATTTATATATATTATACTTGTATATTTTTGTATTTAATGTTCTACCTCCTTGTGACGCAGTACACGACATTAAAAAGACTTCACAGACTACAGTGCAGTACAGCAGTGGCCCAGGACAGGTGTGTTACACTGCCTCAGGAGTGTGCGTCAGTGCTCTTCCTGTTCAAAGCTCAATGTTCAACTCACGGTCGGAGGAACCATAAACAAGAAGAGAAAAGGGAAAACAACTTCTGATATCACAATGGAAAAGCCAAGACACCAGCATTTGATGGATGCATGAAGGATTTGGCATAAACAATACATGTATTGTATATTGTATTGTGTTGATTATGGATTACCTTTAACAAGATTCAGCCTAACTCACAAAGGCCAGCGCTGATCAACTACCCTCCCGCCATCTTGGAAAGACACAGGTGTGTTTTAAGAAAAATCAGGCTTTAATTATTATTATTTATAATTGCATTTATATCGCATAAATTATTATGAAACACTATTTCACTCAGACAAAGTTATGAATAATAATAAAAAAGATCAGAATTGTTATTATATTTTAAGTGCACTTAACACGTAGGTGTTACTGGGGGTACAACTGACCACTTATCATCCCCTACAACTCCTTTAGCAGGACAGGAGGAAGAAAGGACAGCATGGACCCAGGAGCATCCAGACCTCATGTTTTGGGGGAGAACGAGGCTCTCCAACAATTCTTCAATGGTGAGATGTAAATTTAGATCATCTAATAACCTCTTATGCCCTTCCCTTTAAAAAAGGACAAAACATTTTTATCTAGTTGCCACTCGGTTAACAGGCCACACACTTAAAGCGGTTGTCTCACTTGTGGTCAAGGTTATTAAGCCGGTATTATTTAATTGTGTGCGCAGGTCATGATGTAAGTGGAGTGTTGGACAGTCACGGTTCTGTCGCAGTAGATACAAGAATCCTTGAGCAGTACCTTAGCGCCGATATGTGCGCCAACAACTTGTAAGACATTACTCATTAATTCAGGTCATCGTATCAACAGCATTACTCAATTCATAGCTTTTTGTTTCATGTGGATTCCAGCATACTTCCTGAATCTCCTCCAGACTCTGGTTCAGAGGCTTTTTCACCTGCCCAAATGCCTGGTACTAGTCACAAAGTTGATCATGAACTTTTGAGCAGCTTTATTATTAATATGGTGTAATCAATGTCATCTTTGCCTCCAGAATGCCAGTACGAGCCTTCATTATGGTGCAGCCAGCAGATATTTGCGCCAGTGTCCTCATCATGTCAGTTTAAGGGTCCTCCGTGCCGCCAGCTGAACTCTTGACCCACGAGCAGCTACGAAACATGGGCTTCACAAACATCCATATTAAACCCGGGACCCCACCTGCTGCTCCTGCCCAAAAATATCACCACTCTGCAGGACACTCACATTTTCTGAACCACGGGAGATGCTTGCAAGGCTGTACCCCACCTACTCCCCCGTCCCCACCTTTCAGTTCCCATTATAATGCGCACGGCACTGAGCAAGAAGCCTGTCTGCCCACTTCATCTTATTCTCAAACCTCTACGTCCAGCGCACACAACTGGTGAGTCTACCACTTTTGTTTTGGTGCACAATAACTGCACAAAACCTGTAGTTATTCATCACATGTAATTCATTTAAATTGCAAGAATTGTTCCAATATATATGTGATTTCCAATATAGTCACTCCATGTTGCATGTTTTCTGTTTTTGTCTGGCCCAAATATAGTCAGGAATATAGCACAGAACAGTGGTTCTCGATCTTTTTAGTCATGATTCCCAGTATAAACCCCGCTGGTATTTTTGCCAATTATCAACACAGTGCATTTGATTGCACTGTTTAAAAGATAAATGATAACCCATAGCTGGTGACCTCCTGAAATTATCTCACGATCGCTTACTTACTTAGCCATTGGAATGAAACACGCACTTCCAAAAAGTTAACTTGCAATAATGAATGATACAGAAAATAATAGTAATTTTTTTGATTACATCTGTCACTCGTAAGTTTTCAATTTCTTATTGTGTATTTTTACATAACTATACCACATGCTACCAAAGTGTGATAAGTGTTCAGGTAGACAAAAAAAGGCATTGACAGGTTAGTGCTCGTGCTTCACAGCAAGGAGGTCACGGGTTCAAACCCTGGACCGGACGGGACCTTTACATGTGGAGTTTGTTCTCCCCGTGGCTGCGAAGGTTTCCTTTGGGTGCTCTGGTTTCCCGTACCACTAAAAACAAGTACAATAGGCCAGAATAATTGAGAGTGTGTGTTTGCACCATAGACGTGTGCGTGAGTGAGTAGTTAGGAGGAGCTGATGGTGCAGATGGCAGCCTCGCTTCCATCAGTCTACCTCAGAGAATATTATTATTATTATTATACAAAATCAAAATAGCGACGAGACGTAAATGAGACTGTAAAAGCAACAAAAACACAACAAAAACATGATAAAAAAGTGACAACAAAATTCCAAAATATAGCCGCAAAGCGGCAATTATCGGCCCTCGCCGACCGCCCTGCCCAAAGCAAGGGGGCGCTTCGCGCCCTTTTGTCTCCCTCAATCTAAAATTACGGTATTGCTACTGCCTTTGTTTTTAACTTTTTTCCCTAGGGTCTTAGTTTTAGGATTTTTGGAATGCGCTAAGGCGCAAACCGCGCTCAATTTTGACATTATACAGAGAAAAATTAGTATGAATTTGTATCACACTATATCTGCAAACTGAAGCATATTTTTACATTTTACTTAGGGCTGCGGCTGAGCCGCAGAAAATCCACAAAGGTTATTCAAGTACTTTGGACAACCTTTGGTTCCTCACTTCTCGCTGAATTATGTTTAACATTTTTCAGAATAAAATGGGATGTTCTGGTCATCGCTACGGCAACACCGTGAAAAATATGGCATGGGTGTAACTGACTTTTCTGATCTGAACGACCAAATAGAATTGTGTGCCAAATTAAAAGTGAAAGTGTGTAGGACTGTGACTTTAACAACTGATAACAAAATTAGCTCTCAGTCGCCCATTGACTTTTTATGGGCTCTGTACAATTACAATGTTGATTTTTGCATTATATATGTATGTGCACGGGACGTGCACGACAAGAGGAGTGAGTTAGTGCATGTTTGAGAGGAGGGGAGCGCTTCGCGCTCGTTTTGTGCGCTCTATACGATTACAAGAGCCCCTTCGCCAGCCCTGATGGCGCTCGGGCCTAAAAACACAACTAAAAAGTAAAAAAAACTTGACAAAAACGTGATGAAAAAGTGACGGTAATGCGGTCTTTCAAATGAGGCGTTACACTGACCTGCAGTGATGCCAGTAACTAATTACTTAGTAACGGATTACTGTAATCGCATTACTTTTTTCAGTAACTAGTAATCTAACGCGTTACTATTTCCAAACAAGTAATCAGATTTAAGTTACTTTTCCAAATCACTGTGAGTTACTATTTTGTCATTTTCCTTTGGAAAAAAAGACATTTATTTTTGCATCTCGACGAGTGACGTAACATAATGTCACGTTTTCAGCCTGAAAACACTCACACTGGTCGGGCAGATGGAAATACGTCACTTTTCTGAGTCTGCGTCAGCTTTGTTGACGTTACTGTTAAAATACACTTCCAAGAAAGTGAGTGTTGGTAAAAGGGTTTGTCATTAGTGTTTTGAGGCGGCGGAGATGTTGTCGGCAGCATCTGAATGTAACTAATAAAGTGACTTGTAATGTAACTTAGTTACTTTTAAAATTAAGTAATCAGTAAAGTAACTAAGTTACTTTTCAAAGGAGTAATCAGTAATATATTACTTTTTCAAGTAATCTGTGGCAACACTGCTGACCTGTATAAGAAGTGTTACGTTTTGGGTAAAGGAGAAAATGTGTGTTAGGGTTAAGAGGTTAAGTGTTAAAACATGTGGATGAAAAAATATGAATGATCATTATTTGCTCTTTAGTTTTCCAGAGAGCAGAAAGAAGAGGAGATCGGACTGTCAAGAAGCATCATGTGACATTAACATGAGTAGCAATGCTAGTGTGAGCAGCAGCATTAGCGGCGTCAGTAATGGGTCGCACAGCTTACTGACCTGGGCCCAGTACACTCCGGGGCAGTGGAGCGTGTTGTTTGACAGCAGCTTGCAGTCACTGTGAGTGCAAAGAAACCAGACAAAACAATCATAAAGGTAGCTATCTATACAACAATGCCTGGTTTACAGATCCCCTCTCGCCTACCATGTTGAGACGGATAAAGGCTTTACCTACTCTACTGCAGATGAAGCATTTGTCTGCCAGAAAAAAAACCACTTCCAGGTCACAGTTCAGATTGGAGTGAGTGGGGAACCCCAATATGTCAGGACGCCCAGTGGGTCCCAGGAAGTTGACCACTTTGAAATAAAAGTGTTTGGAATCAAGGTATGAATGAAGCATTTATCTCGTGTGTAAAAGTATTGACTGGAAATAACATTAAACTGATTGTAGTTGGAAGACCACAGTCATCGTGTGCTCATAGAGCAGTCACAATCTGACCGCAGCAAAAAGCCTTTCCATCCTGTCAGGTTGGTACATTAAAGGTGGAATAGTATCACCAGGAAATGTGTGAAGTAACTTTTGTTCATTTATTAAACAAACTAACTAAAAACTAAATGTACATGAATGTTAAAATAGATAGCACTAATAACACTTTATTGGTCTACAGAGTCAGTTTACCAAGCAGAAAAATGACCAAGGTGACTCTTGGACGGCTACACTTCAGCGAGACAACTTCCAATAACATTAGAAAAAAAGGCAAACCGAACCCAGACCAGAGGTGAGTAAATACATTTTAAAAGTAGAGAAATGAAAGATCAGACACGTTAATTCAGTATTCTTGGGCAGGTATTTTCAGATGGTTGTCGGTTTATACGCTGCTGTGAAAGAGGAGACATTTCTACTTGCTGCATTGATGTCAGAGAAAATCATTGTCAGAGTAAGTACTTTAATATGAGCATCTATTTTCCAAACTAGGGCTGTAAAGATAATTTCAATTGAGTAGAAATGGCTACAAATCACAAAGTGATAAAATAATCTTTCTTTCTTGTGATGTATTAAATGAATGAAAAATACAGACGTGTTTGAAATGCATGGGATTAGTTTAACCGTTCATGTTTCAGTATATAGTTTATCAAATTTGCCTTATTTCAAACATTTGAAAAACAGCCACGTGTAGTAGAGACAAGGGCGTTTGTGTACAGGCGTCTAACCCGGGTCAGTTTGAGACGGATGGAGACCCCGTGTGGCAGAGAGGGGTGGCGCAGGACTCAGTGGTGTGTCACGCTCAGGTGGGCATTAACACAGACTCACCCGATGAAGCATTGGTCGTGTGTGGTAATGCCAAAGTGATGGGCACAATCATGCAACCGTCCGACCAACGCGCCAAGCACAACATACACGAGGTGGGTCTCTAATGCACAGAGCAGCACAGTATTCTACAGGGCATTAAACCATACTGTATGTGTCTGTCAGATTGACTCGGAACAACAACTCAGACGAATCACGCAAATGAGAATAGTGGAGTTTGACTATAAACCAGAGTTTGCTGCTTCAGTGGGAATAGATCAAGCCCATCAAACAGGTACCAACTGCCCATACATTATCTTTGTGGACACGGCCTTTTATTTTAGGTTAATGTTGTCATTTGACTAATTTCAGGTGTAATAGCTCAAGAAGTAAAGGAGCTCCTGCCATCTGCGGTGAGAGAAGTGGGAGATGTCACCTTCTCAGATGGAGAGAAAATAGACAATTTTCTCATGGTGGATAAGGTAAGATACACCGCAGCGTTTCTCAAATTGTGTTTCACGGGCTCCTTTAAGGCACTACTTAAAGGAACCACCGTTTTTCGACACCGAGATATGTTCTTACCTGAGCTTAGACGAGTTGGTGCGTACCTGTCTGGTCTTTGTGCGTGTGCTCAGTCACACAAAAAGACCAAAGAAGTTGTTAGCATTTAGCCTCTCCTCCTCTCCCCTATGGGGCCAAACGGGGTGAAGTTAGAAGCGACCAAGCTCTTCCACGTGTTCCCTATTTAAATACGGTTACGTGAGTAGTTACATGATCCAAGTATAGTTACACAAAATTAAACGTGTCGATTTTCTAATCGGATAAAAAGGGGAACTATATTGTAAGGCGTAATAACACCTTCGGAGCACTTCGACGTCCGCGCAGTAAAGTGAAGATATTACTGTGCGGATGTCGAAGTGCTCCAGGTGTTATTACGCCTTACAATATAGTTCCCCTTTTTATCCGCTTAGAAAATCGACATGTTTAATTTCTGTTTTTGTTCTCTTTTTGGTCAGTTTTGGCCCAGTAAGAATAGTTGGTTAGTTAGTTCCTGCAGCAATAACGAATAGGGATCCTTAATGAAGATAAAGATACAGTTCCTGTTTAGAACTTCCTTTGACATGGCCTTTTAGGCAGCACATCAGCACAGTAGTTAAGTCTCTTGAAGGTTTCTGGTTTGTTTTCAGGCTTGAAAACAAACCAGAAAAAGTGTGTGGGGGGGGGGATTCCTTTGTGAAATTTGCACATGCTCCCTGTGTCTGCGTAGAACTCCTCTGAAAAGAGAATCTGAATCTCAGTTGGGACTTTCCTGATTCAATTTTTTAAACTTGATCCAAACCAAGTGGGAACCTGGTCTAGCAAAAGTACCTGAATGTGTGAGCAAGCCGAAGGCAAATTTCTGCCATCACTTCATGGTAGCATTTTCGATTCTATTCCATTCGGTGTGAAAAGTTTTGTATAGAAAAATGCTTAAAGATCCGCTTGAAGATTCTTTTCTTTCACTGTGTCGTCGTTCAGGAGCAGATTTTTATGGAAAATATTGGTGCGGTGCAGCAGCTGTCAAAAGTTACTAACAACTTGGAGACGCGGATCGAAGAACTGGAGGTCTGGAACCAGCGATTGTCCAAGCTCAAAAGCCTCACAGGCAGCCTCCGCTCACAGAGGTAGCGATAATATTGAACAGCACAGAAGTCAACTGCTAAACACTAAAAATGAAGTACCCAGTGTTGCATAACTGCCGCTCTATGTTATCAAAAATAAGGGTTCATGGTCAGCCACAGTTCAAGGATGTTGAAAATGCCAGATTTTACTGTGGGATTGAATAGGGTGTGTTCTCTGTTTTACCAGGAATAATAGCAGTGTTTCTTCAACACCAACAAGTGTGCCATCTAAAACTCCAAAAAGAAAGAACGATGACAAGTCACACAAGCACATTCACTGGTTACGGCACAAAATTGTTCAGGCCAGTGTCTTCACTCTCCTGGCTACTGTAGCGTTTTGGTAAACCTAAACCTGTTCAGTTGTACAAATCTCTATAAACACATTCAGATGTTCACAGTTTGCCTTGGTGTTGTGGTTTTTCAGCATGATCTCTATCACAGCTGTCTATCTGGTCACTTTGGAGGATGACACAGATACCACTCAGGATCACAGGTGAGACACAGCAGAACAAGGGTTTAACTGGGTCATGCTCAATAATGCATAATGTAATGCTGCTGATGCAGAATGTGACTTTTCTGTTCCAGTAATGGCAGTCTTGTCCCTCCGTTAAGCACTGTCTGGAGTAGCACGGGTTAGTAGATACTGTGAATCACATGCACCTCATGTTTGTGCACAACTGTAATATAAGAATCAAAGGACAGTATATAATCATCATTTTATAACTGTTGTTCAAGCAACTACTCCACCTGAGTCATGGCCGCCAGATGTGAACTTCTGCGACCTCCTTTACTGTGACCAAGTGTACTGCTGCCCCTCACCACCAGGGGGCGACACTGGCTTCAATATCACCCTTTCTGATATATGGGTAGACATGTATAATGTAACAGGTAAACTACAGGTTTTCACTGTGGGGCGTGTTTCATTGAGCAATAAACTGTTTTATTTGCAGAAAAGAGAATACAACATTTTTACAACCTACTGAAAAGTGCTAAAGACTGTGAGTATTCAATTACACCGGGTTACAAAAAATACTTTTTGTGAGGTGTCTAAAATTGTTTACTGATTTAGAACATTTTTGCAATGCAGAATCTGAAATAATCGGATTTTATTTTTTATTTTTTTAATTGGGGGTTGCTTTATTTTAGTACCATCTACAGGTACATCTAGTGTCTAAGTGATGAACCAAAATATACAGTATGCACAAGTGCCAATTATGTTACAACCAACCCCAGTTTCCCCCTAATTGTGGACGGACAGGCACCAGGACGGGAGACATTATAAATACAATTCCCTTCAGCAAAACCTGGCCAAGGGGTAAAAAAATGACCAATGTGATTTTTGGATCAAAATTATCCAAAATCTGCTCACAAAACTTAGACACCAAACTAGTGTTATATATTGTATTATTTATTTATTTATTTATTATATTATTATTATTACCCTACCTTCAAAAAACAACAAATGTTACAACTAATTTATATTCTTTAAAGGGACAAACACTACCATTCAGTCCTTCATGATTAAGGAAAATCAACAGATTATTGACAGTAAATACTGTCTCAGAGATGAGTGTGGGTAAGTATGAGATAAAAGTATGAGCTTGTTAGATTTCTGATCTTACATTTCATCTCCAAACACATTTACCCCTGCTTCAGGCCCAGTAGGTTTGTCTACAGAGTTCCTATCAGCCAGTTTGTGCCTGGTAACATGAGGATCACGTTGCTTATGAAGTAAGTCCGACTGTTAAACTACTTTATTCCATATTGACAAAGGCTTTAAAGTACTTCTATTATTGATGCAGCTCCACAGAGCTTCTAGTGGTTCATCTTTGTCATTTTGATGAGTCGGCAGCCTGCTCTGTTCTGCTGGATATGAACACTGTGACTGGAGGCAGATATCCAACAAACACACAGGTAAAGAAGCATTTACTGGCCGCTGTTTTGTGTGAACTAAACAAACACTAACATTAATACTTTAAGAGTTAGGCTATGGCTACTGCTCTGCACGTTTATTTTTGCGCTTAATTTTAAGTTGTGGCCCCAAAGAGTGTCAGGATCATGTACCGTATTTTTCGCACTATAAGGCGCACATAAAAGCCTTTAATTTTAACAGTGCGCCTTATATCCCGGTGCGCCCTATGTATACATTTCTGGCTGTGTTTACACACCTACACACTTACTGAGTTTATACCAGTAATACCGGTAAATAAATTGAGTAATGTTTGATTTACCTGATTATCTGGTTGTTTTGTTTCACTTCAAAATTGTGGTCAAGAATGACAGGGAAAATGACATTCGTACTGCATCGTGCCTTTGTTTACAGGTAAACCAGCATTAATTAATGCGCCTTGTATTCCGGTGCGCCTTATTTATGAAAATACACATTATCATTGATAATGCGCCTTATAATCAGGTGCGCCTTATGGTGAAATGGCGAAAAATACGGTAACTTTGCACATCGGTCATAGACTTTGGGGATTGAACTATTGCCTTACTCAAGGGAGAGGATAAGCTTCTCACTTTTAACACTTCTAGACCTTAAAATTACATTGTGTGTTCAAGGGTTGTTGTTGTGTTTTTCTTTCATTTCATTCTTCACAAGAGATGTGTGATTAGTAATGTTTTTCCCCTGTGTTCCTACAAGATGTGTATTGCATCTTATAGTGAATTATTAATAGGATTTATTTTTGACAACATCTTATTATATAATCTCAGCTGCATTCAAATCTGTGATCTCACACAACAGAGTAAAGTCTTTCCAAATTTACCTTCAGTTGTATTTACTTTACTTTCAAAGACAGTATTTGTGTAGTAAAGGATACGGGTGAATGACACTGACCAGGTTGCTCATTGTGTTGCAGGGTGAGCATGAATGGCCTCTACATGTCGCTCGTCTGTATCACAGTTCATATCACTTCCGATCGTCAGTCGCTGTAGGTTTTCCTTCCTACCTGAAACTACATACAGACAACACTAGCAATATCACTAAAGCTTTTATTCTGATTATCTATGTTTTTTAGGGTCAAGCAGACTGCAGTACTGATCATCATTATGCAGGAGTGCTGTTCACTGACTACTATTTCCACTTCTACAGACGCTGCATTGACTGATATTTCAAAAGCCTCCTCTCATTGTACAGTTTATTCCTCAAACCATTTAAGAGTCTGACAAATAAATAACAATGTATATTAAAAATTAGGCTGTTGTTTGGTTTAGTTACCTTGTTTCAAACTAGTGATCTTCCCAATGTTAAATTGTAAATAGTTGTGCCATTATTTGTTATTGTCATGACCAATTAAGGATAAATCTAAGTCTAAAAAGTGTCTGTTGTTTGCACATCTTTCCTACAAATGTACTAAGATTGAGGCCTTTGCACAAAAGAATAAACATCTACTATCCCAAAGGTTTGTCCTTGTTTTGTTGCACGTTGGAGTAGGTCCCATTTTCTGGGACAAACTGAGCTGAGAGAACTTAAACTGATAAGTTATAACTAATTCAGGTGGAGGAGGTGCAACAGAAAACTTTGCAAACTAATTAGGTGTCCGGCTCAAACGACAGCTAGAAAGAGAGGTAAAGGATCAGGGAGGAATCGGGCAGAACGACAAAAATGGACACAGTGAGTACTTGCCATACTGCAACAAAAAAAATAAAGTTTTAACGTTAGTAGTAGCCTATAAGACAGTTATAATTGACCAATTTAAAGTGTATATGACAAATTTTAATGCTCTTGAAAATATGACTTATTTAGATGTTCATCAGTTGCATAGTTAGCATTTTTTTCAGTGAAGCAGCAATTTTAATGAAGAAATGTTGGGCAGAAAAGTTATTTTTATTTGAATTTTTAAGCTGCTGACAGGAAGTGACATAAAAGAAGGTAACATTCCATAGCAGTTTGACTCATTCATTTCCCATTGACTTAACATGGTTGCACGGCAACAGTTTAAAATTGTTTACCTTCTTCGATGTCACTTCCTGTCGGTGTCCAATAAGGAAGTGAAAACTGGGTATAATCTTTAGCAAAATCTTAAATATAATCGTGTTAACTGTGTTTTAGCAAAAATTGTGTCTAATGTGTCATGCACTTTAAAAAGTGATTTTTGGGGCAATGTTGATATTTTATTACTAAAACACAAAAAACATAAGTCACATTTTCTTCAATGCTATTTCTCTTTGTTAAGAAAAACATGTTTTCCCCTGAGTTTCTTTGAGTTGTGTTGCTTGTTTGAGAGTGTCATCTGTCAGACTAACAGTGAAACAGATGTCCCTGTCACCACGGAAACTATCCTCAGGGGAAGCAGCGTCTGTCTCCGAGCTCATGTAATTAAGTGATACTGTATCTCACTGACTGTATGCAGGCACTGCCAGGTCTGGGCTCTCGCCACCTCTCCCAGATTCAAGAGGAGACTGACAGCAGAGAGCACAGGTGACAGCAGTTCAGGCCAAGCTATCGTGTATCTAAATAAAATGTTCTATAGTGCAACAGACACTGTTGCACTATAGAGCGATGTGTAGTTTAGCCATGAAAAGTCTGAAACTGGGTCAAGACCCTATAGCTGCACAGAGCGTTTCTGCTCTTGTATCTGTATCACTGTCAACTGAAGCGTGACCTTAGCAGGGAGATACTTTACTGTGATCAGACTCCACTGAAAGTGAATCTGAACTCAAAGCTCCTGACATTGTATCTCTGTGTGGTTGCATTTCTCAACACAATAAACTAAAAAGACCTCTCTCTTTCTGTCTCCAGTACATGCTTTCTCCCTTTAATAACCCCACAGCAGCAGCAGCAAACACCTACTCCTGGCCAAACAAGTACAAATATGGTCACCCCAAAGACAATGAGACGTCTTTCTGATCCTGCTTCTCTGGCCTTATATGAACAGCAAAGTAAGCTGGAGGATAACATGAGCCTGCTGGAAGAGGTAACTCTCAAAAGCATAATGGATTGTTAGTGAATAGAAATGTTTCAGACAGTCTCCTACCTGAAAATCAAAGATGAAAAATTACAGATGCATGAAAGTAGCAGTGTGTGACAAAACAGTGAAGCATCTGTAAGCTGTTTACTGACTGCATTACAGTAAGATCTTATATCTGTAAGAAACCAAGAAAACACAGTTAAATAACAGCAACATTTAAATATTAAGACCCTTTAATTGTTTGTAAACATTCCGGGCTTAGCTGGAGGCAGGAAGTTAGATTCCTATCTATTTCCATTGTAGCTGTTGTCATAGTAACGATAAACAAATGTCTAACTGTTTTTGGAAATATCAGATAAAGCTTATTTTATCGTCTCAAATGTCATTCCTCTTGTTCTTGCACCTTAAGCCACAACAGGACCACATGTTTCAGTTGTAGTTTTACACTTAAAATCGCTAGTTTTAGTTTAATCTTATTTCTCTTGATCACTTCCTGCCTCCAGCTGATGTCACTGATGATGTCAGCAGTTAAAGGGTCTATAAACTTCATAGTTCGCCCTCCTCATTGTCAGTCTTCCTCATCCTCAAGCGTACCTCCATGTTCAAAAACTGTCCCAATTTTGACAAACTTTCTTTACATATGAATGGCAGTGTTTATATACTCATGTATAGCACCTACCAAATATTTAACGTTACAAAGTGTATGTTTGGTCATCTGTAACTGTGACCATAGACCTTCATCTGTCAAGTGTAGTTTCATCTGACCAGCAATAAGTATAATGTCCAAAAACAGTAATGTGGTGTTGTTCGTGGTGTTTGTGATATATTTTGACAATTGAATCAATTGTTGTGCTTGCACTGACATTGAGATGATGCCGACATGAGATGTTTTGGAGGGGAAAACATTTGACTGGGTAGTGACAGCTTAGGTCATCTAGATGCAAAGATATATTGATGCCCGGTCATTGAAGTTACTCATTTGCAGAAATGTACTGAGAACAACTGTTATGCAATTTCACATAACATTAAATGAAATAAAGAAAATTATTATATTTCCAAAGAATAAATCATAATTACATATAAAATAATTAATAAGAGAATGTACTGAAGTTCAATTAATGAAACTTTGATTCATTTGAATATATATTATTCAAATTGACAAATTCCTTGTCACTTACAGATTTATTCATATGATAAAGAGAAGCCAAAAGTTGTTTTTCATGTACCATAAGTAAAAAGTACTGCATAACAATGAAGTAATTGCATTGAAAAGCTGCTGAAGTACGTATGCTATAACACTGTAGCCTATATTGTCTTCTTGATTCACTGTGTCTGTTTTCTCCAGTTAGGTGTCATTGAGGCAGAGCTGCGTGGTTCTCTGCGTCTCGACGTCGAGCGAGAGCAAGAGACTGAGTTTCTGCGTCACCAGGAGAACAAGCTACTGTGGCAAGGCCTCAGTTATCTCAGTCTCAACCAGAGAGTGGCAAAGTAACATTGAAATATTCCTGTGCTGAATATGTTGTGTCAAACTACAGTCTACAGTATGTACATGACTAAAACCCCAGTGTGCTGTTTGTTTTGTGTACAGGCCATGGGTCAGCAGCTACTTTCGGAAGTTCCCCATGCACATCTACTGCCTTCCAGTGCAGGCTGCCAGTCAGAAAAAAAGAAGCCGCAACCCAATAAAGAAGTGATGTTGTTTTGTGTGTGTTTTTTTATGTCTACTGTATGTATGCTAAAGTTATTATGTTGGTCTTTGGCGCATTGAGTTGCCTTGTGTACGAAATGCGCGGTATAAATAAAGTTGCCTTGCCTTTGTCGTTATGTGCCCTGTGTACTAGAGAAAATAAAAATCACAAACGACTAAATAATATAAATTGTTGATAAATGTAATGTGAAAATGGATAAACTTATATTATTATTTTTCAATTGTATATATTTTGATAAAAATAAAAAATCTTCTTTGAGCCCCTGGTCTTTCTTTAGTTTTTCATGCTCCTTTTTCTTGTTTTCCTTCCTTTATTTTTAATTCCTATTGTTCCTGTTGAAAAGCCTTCTGCATATGTTATAAAGAGGGAGGCCTGAGCTACACAGTTTTTTAAAGGGACAAGTTGAATATCCAACATTTGATCCCATAACCTTTATTCTAATCATCAATCAAAGTTGTCTGAACACTGACGTTATGATTTTTTGACCTATTTTGAAAACTCTGACTTCAAAACAGATTGTTGCACTGGCGTTTGCACGCAAGATGTCACCCTAAATCTGCCGGCTGATGGAGTTGACGAAACAGCAACAGTTTTGCTTCTAAAACCTGCATAGGCTAGTTGTTATTTCCTCATCTGTACGTGGTCTTATAACCTTAATGCCTTAATTTTAGCCAGTATGGTCTAAAAAGAATGTGTAATATAGAGTGACGGAGTTGATGATTTCCGGGAGTGACCATAACAAGTTTGTTACTCTAATGGCTTGTTTCCACCTACCTACTCTACTCTACCTGCATTTTAAATGTTTCCACCAGCCCACTTTACAGTTCATTGGTACTTTTTTTAGTACCTGCTGGGCCCTGGTACTTACCAGGCCAACCAGGTGCTGTTTCCATGGATACAGCCAAAAACAAAGCCATATCCATGGATAGGCCCTGGTAACCATGGATACAGTATCAGATTCTACAGAATAATGGAAACACAACCAGTAGAGTAGAGTAGGGTAGGGTAGGGCTGGTGGAAACGAGCAATAAGTAACACCTCATCCACTATGCACTAGTACACATTTGCACATAGGTTTTTACACAGCACACCTAACAATAATTTGCACATTACTAATTTGCACAGGATCGGTTATTAATTACTTTTATTGAACCTTTCTCCATGTTTGTGTAGAGCAGGGGTTCTCAAACTTTAAATCAAAAGGTCAAAACAATTAAATTAACGGAAGTCAAAGGTCAGAAAAATGTATTACTTTATCAAATCAAAAGTTCTCATTGCAGTAAAACTGTGAACATTTAAATAAAATCATAAAATGCATTTGTAAATATAACCATCTAATCATCAGAGCAAAAAACAGCCTCATGATGGACCCTCAGAGTTCTAAACAGAAACATGTTGTCAGTAAGCTTCTTAAAAAGTGATACAAAGGATGTTGTTGCAAGACGAAGGGATTGATCTACATTTATTGTTCATAACTCAGACTGCTGCGATTGGAGTTCTTCATAACGTTCATGGTCCACACATAATCTTCTTTCTTTAAAGGTGCATTATGGAACTTTTTGTGCAAGTACATACAAACTCAATATTCGTGCGTAATAGACCTTTTTGTGTGAGGGGCAAATGGTAAATGGTCCCATTTATATAGCGCTTTTCCCCCTGCTTTAGGCTTTACATCATTACATTCACCAGTGTGAGACACTGGAGGCAAGGTGGGTGAAGTGTCTCGCTCAAGGACACAACAACAGTGTACACCTGCGGGATTAGAACCGCCGACCCTGGTCACAACCGTGATGGAAAGTATCCACTGGGTCACTAAAGGGTCAAATATGCACTAATAGAAATGCTTTTTTCCCCCCACATAAGTTCCATACTGCATCTTTAAATAGGCTAATTCTGTCTGCTCTCCCTGATTTTGCACAACTTTGGGCAAACGTACAATGATTTTCTGTCTGATCTATTTTGACAGCCAAACCATAGCTCACCATTTTGCTGTTTCACTTCACTTTGTTTTTTATCTAAATATTCAATCTAGTTTTGATCGATGTGTGAGTATCGCCGTCATGGCCGACCTCCGGATAGGTGACACCATGGGAAAACACACACATTAAAAAATAATTTAATTAATTCTATTCACTGACTTCACTGGTTCGATTCCCACCTGGACGGGGCCTTTCTGTGTGGAGTTTGCATGTTCTCCCCGTGTCTGCGTAGGTTTCCTCCGGGTACTCTGGTTTCCCCTACCACTAAAAACATGTATAATAGGTTAATCCTCCAGCCAGTGTTTCTGACCAACAGCCTGGCTCCACATCATGGAGATGGGTCGTCGAGCGCCGGCCCATGCTGGCAGCTCACTGCTCCTACTGGTCGCCCCAGCGGCATTGAGGATGGGTCAAATGCAGAGAATGAATTTCCCTACAGGGATTAATAAAGTATACCTTAACCATAACCTTAACTTTTTGACAAATTAAGATATTAACAGTTTAAAAGCACGATGCAGGCTAATCAGCTATGTGCTAACTTATGGACTTAAAAACACATCATTTTAAATTGAAGATTAATCTAAAACTTTATAAACTGAAATGTTATAAAATAAATGTCTTTCTTGTAAAAATATCCGAGCACTGGTCGGCAGTCAGCACATACCTGATTAGCCGGCGTCGTGCCTTTAAAGGACCTGTATCATGCTATTTTAGCCATTCCAAAGTAAAGTATAGGCATATATATGATATATTGTACCTCTATCACTATGGAGTACTCATTTTTGAGAGAAATATAAGTATTTTTGGGGGGTATTTTCCCTCCCCGGAAGACAAGACGCTTCGATTCAGTTAACTCCGCCCCTCTCTCCGCTCATTCCACATTTGCAGTATTATAACTATAAATATCGCTGCAAAAAGTTACTTCACATAATGCAGTTATAAGGAGTTGACATGTGCAACGCAGTTTCATAAATGGCTAACACACATGCTAACACACACGCTAACACGCGCTTTGACTGACTCACCGCTCAGCCTGGCCTCCACATCGGGTTATGGGATCCCGTTGGTTATAAAAGTTAATCCACTTTGATTCTGGCCAAGGTTCACCAAGCATCCATCAGGTTGGTTGATATAGTCGCTGAATCCCGGAAAGAAATTCCAATTTCTTGCGAGTGCACTCTTCTTTAGGAAGGTTGAATAGTCCTGTTCCTCTCGTAGCCAAACGCGCATCCGTGGCATTATCGTTCGGTAAGAAAAAAGAACAGGCGGTGTCCAGAGTAGGTTAGAAAGAGCTCAGTCTTCAAAATAACACTTCTGCTCCGATCCATGGCTCCTCCGGCCGTGGGTGCGTTTGTCTAGCCTCGTGGGACAGCACAGACGCGTCGGAGAGTTTTTTTCTTATTTTTTTTCTTATTTATTTATTTTATTTTTATTTTTATTGCTCTCTTACAACAACAAAAATGAAAAAGCTGTTTTATAAATTAAAATCAGGCTGTAAGGCATTACATTACAGACGTAGAGCACTTCCGTTCCTTTGTGACGACACAACTGAACAGCTCAGTCGTTTACCAGGAGAGGGCGGAGCAGCTGCTCAGAGAGCAGGATTCAAGTGGATTACTTAGAACTGCGTGAATGAAGCCAAAAACCGCTCTGAGGCTGTTTTTGATAAGGAAATACTGTAGCATAACAACATGGCTAAAAACTCCAAAAAGTCAATTTTGTGTGATATAGGACCTTTAAAGCTTTTTCCTGTTAAAACTGTAACATTTTAAGCAAAAAATCAAACAAACTGAGGCACTCCAAAAGTAGAAATAATAAAAAGCCTGTATTAATACAAGGAGATAAAATCCTCTGACCAGAATACTATTTTAAAAGCTTCCACCCTTCATGGCTACTACAGAATATTCCTTTTGGTCAGTTCCAACGGCGCATTTGTAACATTGCTTCTAATTTTGAAATAAATGCTAAGGACATGAGAAAAAGATTTAAAGAGAGAGGATATTCCAACGATGCTGTGTCTTTGGCTACAACAGAGCTAAAAGAACTCAAACCAAGTGTTTTTGTGACAGAATACAGCACTGAAGCTAACAAAATTAAACAGACAATCAAACAAAATTGGAGTATTTTAAGAAGTGATAGCACACTGAGAGCTCTTCCAGAGACCCCCACCATTAGTTTTAGGCAAAGCCCCCACTCTTGGTAGTCAACTTGTTCACAGTTATCTCCCACCAATAAAAGACATGGCTTGACACTAAAGTAGCAAGATCTCGGAGTATAATATGTATATTAATGTGCTTTTATAACATAAAAGTGACTATCAGTAATGTTTGGCATTGGTAACAATCTGAAAGATATATATTAATGGTTGCATTTTGTTACTTGCTTTGCACTAGACATCGTACATGAAACGAGACCGTTGTTGTAGTGTGCTTTGTTTCTGTTTATATGAACGGTTCAAACAGTGCTTTGTAAGTTTGGTCTGTGTTTGATAAGCCGCTTTGAAATGTAACAAGTTCTCTTTTGTCAATGAGGCTAATCACAATACAAGGCTGCTAATTGATAATATAATTTGCTATAAAATGAAGTCAATTCACACGCTTGTATGTTGTGTGTATGTGTGCATCCTTCAGGGGTCGTGCATGTGACTGATCACGCTTTCATTATGCTATAGCTTTATCATTGTTGTTTCGTAACAAGCATTACTCCCTTTCGGAAATGTATACAGTACGAGTTTCAGTGATTTAAATCTTACTTAATGTAAATGCCATCTTGTAATTGGTCATTCTATTATGATCAGATAGTGCATATAACCCATGTTTTTGCTGTTGTTTCCTTGTTATTTTCTTCCTTTTGTATTATGTTCCTTTTGTACTATTGTGAAATGTACTTTTTTATTGCATTGAGTTTTGGGGTTGGCGCGAATAAGCTTTTGCTTCAGCCCACTCTTTTTGAGCAGAATGTATACTGCTCAAATAAACAAATAAGCAAAACTTAAATAAACTAAACATCAGGTCAGACTTACAACATTAAAACTATCAATAACTGCAACACCACTATTTTGTATATGTTCCTGCAGTCGATTTTATGTTGGCAGAACAAAACGCAAACTAAAAAACAGACTAGCAGAATACAAACAACCAATTAGAACTAGCAACCCCCTATACCCTATGGCCATGCATTATCAAGACGCCCACCATGGGAATTGCAATAGCCTTAAAATTTGTGGCGTAGAGCAAATACAAGAGACAATCAGAGGAGGGGACAGATTGAGAAAACTTCTTCAAAGGGAATACTTTTGCATTTATACCCTCAAATCCATTTAGATTTAGAAGGAATTAAATTCAAATATTAAATATGTTTAGCAGGTCCAGTTTATTGCAAAATGTCTACAACTTACATTAACAACAATAGACCTAATTTCTCAATAAATATGGGCCTATCTATAAGGCCTTTCATTAAGATATATTTGATCATTTTATTGAAACACATGTATCATATTTAGGTGGTTACATTGCTAAATAAAGTTAGCAGGTAAATTAAATGGAGTATTACAGATAATTGTGACCCAACCACAAGGGAAAAGTAGAGCAAATAAAAATAACAAAGAAACAGATAAGAAAATAAAATTAAAAATAAAAACAATAATACACTAATCAATTGCCATGGGGCTTAATCAATGGCCGCTGGCTGCTCTGTTTTGCGACGACGACACTGGAGGCCGCTATTGCTCCGCCATTGCTGTAGTACCGCCATATAGCCGCTAGGCCCCATTGGAATGCATTGCACTTTAGACACGTTAAAAACAACTTTGCTGCCCGGTGCCTAATTTTTTGGAACTGTCTACAGCTAGATATTCCTCCTGTGATTACGCTGGGTTAGACACAATCAGAGGCACCGGGCTGGTTATGGTAGGATAAATTTTAGAAATCTCGTACTTAATGAGGGTCGGACTGTTAGCATTGGAGCTGCGCGAGCTACACGTCACGCAAGGGCCGAGTCTACAGTGAAGATCCCGCACTTATGCCCTTATTAGGAACATGCTTCGTCAGAGCTGGGGAGGAGGAGTCTGTAAATCTGCCATGATTTCCCCCTCGAACGTGGTCATTATGGTAAACAGGGAGGAGTGAGGAGGAGTTGTCTATTATTTGTACAGTCTATCAGGCTTAATAAGAAATTAATGGTGCGTTCCAGGCAACTGGTAAATTTCCCACCTCCCACTTGGAAAAATGCCTTGGAACGCGGCTCGAACTGGTGATTACAACTTGTAAACTCGGAAACCTCAAGACTGCTACGAGTTCATATACGAGATGACGACAGTAATGGCGACCCACAGTGGAGGCTCGCAGCTAATGTTAAAACTGTAACAAAACCACTGCATCAGTGACATGAATGTTACTTTTGGTCACAGCTTTCAACACGTTATGTTGCATGTTTTTAATTATATCTGGTTTGGAGATAGGTTCATATAACGTTAGCATCGTATGAGCTAACTGTTGTATCATTAGCCGTTTTGTTTATCCACGATTTTTTTGGAACGCTCTGAGGTCGTAATTTTCAAGTGGCAAAGATACCAGTTACCAGTTGCCTGATAAATCTACAACCACAGGCTGTTCTGTTTCGTAGCGACCAGGTCAGTTCTATTGTTTTGATTTGTAATTTTAACTTCCAAAAATCATCAAAAATCCAAGTAATTAGTTTGTTTTACTGGCAGCGTCTGAAACTATCAAATTATAGCATCTATGTCCTAATCCTACAGCTCCTGATCCTTAACCTTTCGTGGGGTCAACTGTTAGATCCCTATGCAGTAGTGAACTAGAGCTTCAGCAGCATTTGCCCAATCCGAAACAAAGAACGAACCATACACGGATAAAAAAAAAAAAAATAAATAAAATAAAAACAAGGGTATGTAATGGCAGTTTTAGAGTTAATTAAATTGAAGTCAGTAATACACTAATTGTGAAGTACCGTCTGGCCCGCTTAATCAGTGCCCGGACCCGTCTCCTGTGCTTTACCCCCGGCCAAAGCACATGCTGAGTCTCTGCTTCACACCTAAGACAATGGCCAAAGACGTGTCCTGGCTCAAAGACCTTCCTGTGTGTTGCTACCTCTATCATCACAAAAGGAGACGTTTGCTCTCATCCGAGGCGCCCCCACTGCAGACAGCTGGGGCTGTGGCCCTCCCATCTTGGTGCTGGGACTGCCTCTCGCATGGTTGGCTATATAGCAGGGACCACAGACCTGGGCTCCTCAGAGCTAACCATGAGTTTACCTGTGTGTTGGCCCTCCGCACGTGTGTTAAATTAAACACTTTTGATAATACAAATACTTTCAAGTTTTCCTTTATAGTGGTGAGAAATTGCCAGGACAGGTAAAATTCAGCTCAAATGTGCCGCCAAGTGGTATTCCCCCATAGAAATAAATTCCCCCGCACCCTCCGTTTGGTTCATGAGCCAAACGGAGGGTGCGGGGGAATACCACTTGGCGGCGCTGTGATCACATGGATTCCAACAGCCTATGTCCTTCAATGATGATAGTTTTACCTATGACTGTTGTTATACCATATTACAGTTTAATACATATCTATTACAGTTTACAGTTTAATTACTGTAAACTGTAAACTGTTAATTACTGTAAACTGTAATAGTTGTTACAGTATCTATTACAAATCATATTGTGGCGAGAAAGAACAGGACGCAAGCAAGCTGCTAACGAGTCAACTTTATTTTTTCTGGGCCAAAAGTCGAATAGCCAAAATGAAGGACGAACACAACAGTAAGGGCTCAGACACGCCCCCAAACCCCGAGACCTGCTGGCTGAGAGACAACTCTCTAACATGTACACCACACAGTCCCCCCCCGAACACCCAGAAGGGAAACATACATGAAAATCAGTCCCTCAATGGGGGCCTAATCAGCCTGCCATAACGGCTGCGCCGACCAACTGTCGAAGTAGCAGGCGGGACCTGTGAAACAATGTGATCCTGTGAATCGCGGGCAGGCCCAACACCGTCCATAACAGGCTGAGAGTCATAGTCAGTGCGAGGAGGCGGAGCCGGGGCCTGGAAGGAGGACGGCCACGCCGAGGAGCCTGGGCTGGCAACACAGCTTCGCCTGCTAAAACATACGCCGGCTTAAGGCGATCCAGAGTCACCAACTCCCTGCGCCCGCCCATATCCAAAACAAATCCCTTGGTACCTCGTTCAAGTACACGTAACGGACCGTCATAAGGAGGCTGGAGGGGCGAGCGGTGGGCGTCACGGCACACAAAAACAAAACGGGCAGACTGGAGTGCGGTGGGCACGAACGACCGTGGAAAATAATGGTGCATGGAGCTCGGAGCAAAAACGCCACCGGACGAAAAGGGATCAACAGCTGCATGGAGACTTGGCGCGGCTGTCTCCAGCAAAAACTCACCCGGGACACGGAGCGGCTGAGCAAAAAACAGCTCAGCAGAAGAAGCGCCGAGGTCCTCCTTAGGAGCCGAACGCAACCCGAGCAAAACCCACTGCATCTGGGTCAGGGTGAGCGAGGAGAGCTGCACTAGCTAACACAGACTTAGCTCCATCAAAAGCAGCAATCCGGTCCGGTGTCCAGTCAACGTTGTCAGTGGCCTTACGCAAACACAAAGCATCGTAAAGCGGCTGTAGGAGGTGGGCGGCGCGAGGAATAAACCTATTGTAAAAATTCACCATGCCCAAAAACTCCTGTAAGGCCTTGACCACAACTGGACGGGGAAAATCAGCCACCGCCTGGACCTTAGCAGGCAAGGGAACCGCGCCACGTGTGGAAATGTGATGGCCTAAAAAATCTATCACCGGCAACCCAAACTGACATTTGGCTGGGTTGACAATCAGGCCATGAGAGTCTAAACGCCGGAAAACTTCCCTGAGGTGCGTGTGGTGCTCTTCAGCGGACGAGCTGGCCACCAAAATGTCGTCCAGATAGACAAACACAAAATCGAGACCGTGCAACACTGAGTCCATCAACCTCTGAAAAGTCTGCGCCACCCCCTTGAGGCCAAATGGCATGCGGAGGAACTCAAATATCCCGAATGGTGTCATCACCGCGGTCTTAGGCACATCATCCGCCTGTACCGGAACCTGATGATACCCGCGCACCAGGTCCACCTTAGAAAAAACCGAGGCACCAGACAACCGCGCAGAAAATTTTTGAATGTGTGGAATACGGTAACGGTCTGGTGTCGTTACGTTGTTTAAACGGTGAAAGTCACCGCACGGACACCGGGAGCCGTCCGCCTTGGGGACCATGTGGAGGGGCGAAGCCCACGGGCTGTTAGAGCGTCTCACTATCCCCAACCTCTCCATGGTGGCGAACTCCTCCTTAGCGATAGCTAATTTTGTTGTGTCAAGACGCGTGCAAAAACCGGCGGACCACTGGTGGGGATAAAATGTTCCACTCCGTGTGGAGGAAAAAGCAGGTGTGGTCAAGGACGGATATTCAGCTAACAAACACTGAAAAACATCGCCAGACGCCAAAAAAGTAGCATGCGGTGCCGGCCCAGCTCCCTCAGCCTCACAGGGAAAAGTGGCGAAAGTTACAGCATCAATAGTACGGTTAGCAACATCAACTAACAAGCCATGAGCACACAAAAAATCAGCACCAATAATTGGAACAGTCACAGAGGCAACTACAAAGTCCCACTCGAACTCATGCCCGTGAAAACATACAGTCGTCCATTTTGTGCCGAAAGTTCCAATGGGAGAACCATTTGCAGCGCTCAGCAATGGGCCACCGCCGTGGCCCGACACATCTGGACCGGTGGGATGGACCAAACTCTTCTGAGAACCACCAAAAACCGACGTCCTGACAGGGAGTCTTTAATGAAGAGCAGCTCACCTCGTTCACCAGCGCCCACAGCTGCTACTGAGCGCCGGCCACTGCGTTTCCCGACATCTCGAACGTGCATGGCGGAACACAGCGCTTCGCTTTGCCGCCAAACCTCTGGTGGTAAAAACACAGGGAGCTCCCACGACGACGCGTCCTTGCGCCGACCACAGCTACCACCGCTGGATCCTCCATCGACGTCTGCTGGGGCACCGCCGTCGTGCTCTGCATCGCAAAACGCCTGGTAGCCAACAGGACCCGGTCCGCTTCCTCGGCCAGGCCCCGGTAATCACCAGCGGCGAGACGAGGAGAGTTAGCCAAAACTGCTCGTACCTGTGGCGGGAGCTGCCACAGGAAAATGTGCGGGAAAAGTAAACCGCCTTCATCCGAACCACGAAGCTGGATCACTCTGCCAAAATTCTGGAAGTTTCACAGCGGGAGCGGCGGGAAACAGAGCCGGCTGTGAGAGCGGGAGAGACGGTGAAGACGAGTCCGCGGCAGAGGCCAAGCCCAGGGCTGAGGCCGAGTCCGGAGCCGAGACAGACGGAGAAAAACTGTCTTCCATCTGATCTGTCATTTCACAACAGGGGTCACCAATGTGGCAAGAAAGAACAGGACGCAAGCAAGCTGCTAACGAGTCAACTTTATTCTTTCTGGGCCAAAAGTCAAATAGCCAAAATGAAGGACGAACACAACAGTAAGGCCCCCAAACCCCGAGGGCGGTCTCTTTTTCCTTCAAGCTCGGGTCCTCTACCAGAGGCCTGGGAACTTGAGGGTTCTGCACAGTATCTTTGCAGTTCCTAGAACTGCACTTTTCTGGACCGAGCTGTCTGATACATTTCCTGGGATCTGCTGGAGCCACTCCTCCAGTTTGGGGAGGTCACTGCCCGAGTGCCCCAACGACCACGGGCACCACTGATGCCTTCACTCTGCAGGCCTTCTCTAGCTCTTCTCTGAGCCCCTGGTATTTCTCTAGTTTCTCGTGTTCCTTTTCCTGATGTTGAAGTCGCTTGGTATTGCTATGTCAACCAGCACGGCTTTCCTCTGCTCTTTGTCCACCACTCACCACAGTGTCCGGTTGGTTCGCCATTTACCATTCTGTCTGTGTATGTGTGTGTATATACATATATATTAGGGCCGGGACTCGATTAAAAAAATTAATCTAATTAAAATTTGTAATTAATTCATCGAAATTAATCGCATATAAATATTTGACCTGAGAACAGTGAGAAGTAAGTTTTTTCATAAGGATTTTAGTATACCATTGAATAATGACTGAATACATAAGCTTAAGCAACAAAATATTGTTTATTTTTGTTCAACCAAGTCCAACAGACCAGTGCAATATTGCCATTAATTGTGCGTCTGCAGGGAAAAAGGAAACTGAAGTGTGGAAAGCAAAGTGTGATTAATTTCGATTAATATTTTTAATCGCACTAAACCTCATGTAATTAATTAATCGCAATTAATCGAAAAAAGTCCCGGCCCTAATATATATATATATATATATATATATATATATATATGTATATATATATATATATATATATATATATGAATGATAGTTTTACCACAATTATATGCAAATTACAGTTTAATATATATATATATACAGTATATAGAATGGATAATTTCATAGATAAACATAAACTAATTAATGAAGGTCAGTATGGGTTTCGAGCAGCAAGGTCAACTTCAATGGCCATCATTGATGCAATAGAAGAGATTACTAATAGCTCAGAGGGAAAGAAACATGCAGCTGGAATATTCATTGACTTGAAAAAAGCATTTGATACACTTAATCATTCTATATTATTAAAAAAATTAGATAGATACGGCATAAGGGGAGTGGCTTTGAGTTGGATTCAACGCTATTTAACTGGGAGACAACAGTATGTGAAGATGGGGGAGTTTACATCAGGATATTTGGACATTGGTTGTGGGGTCCCACAGGGATCTGTCTTAGGCCCAAAGTTGTTCAATTTATATATTAATGACATTTTTAATGTGTCTAAATTATTAAAATTAGTCATTTTCGCAGATAACACAAACATTTTCTATTCTAATGACAATTATAGTACTTTAGTAACTAGCATAAACTGTGAACTAAGGAAATTAAAATCATGGATGGACATTAACAAATTATCCCTCAACATAAATAAAACAAAAGTAATGTTTTTTGGTAATTATAATGGAAAACCAGACCCAGTAAATATAGACGGTGTTGTCTTAGATACAGTTTCAGAAATTAAATTCTTAGGAGTCACCATTGACAGTAAATTAGGCTGGAAACCACACATAAGACACATACAAGGTAAAGTCTCCAAAAGTATCTCAATCATTAATAAAGCCAAGTTTTTCTTAAATTACAATGCATTATTTTTGTTATATAGTTCATTAGTTTTGCCATATCTAAATTACTGTGTAGAAGTTTGGGGCAATAACTATAAAAGTTCATTACACCCCCTTGTTATACTCCAAAAACGGGCTGTAAGAATTATACACAAAGTAGGATATTATGATCACACTAATATATTATTTCTGCAGTCTAAACTGTTAAAAGTGCATGATTTAGTTGATTTCTCTACTGCCCAACTTCTGTTTAAAGCTAACAAAAATGTGCTACCTGCAAGGATACAAATGCTTTTTACACGCACAGAAGGGGGCTATAATTTGAGGGGGTGTGATAACTTTAAGGTTCAAGCAGTGTCTTCCACTAGGAAAAGTATGTGTGTGTCTGTATGTGGAGTTAAACTCTGGAACAAATTGGGGGCAGAACTTAAACAATGTCCAAATATTCATCATTTCAAATCAAGATATAAGAAAATGGTATGGTCAAAGTACCAGAAGGAGGAAATGGGTACTTGATTGCTTATGGGTGTTACAAAGTGCTGTATACTTTAAAGGTTTGAGCAAGCTAATGATGAAGTCTATTGTTGTTGTTACTATTATACTATTGCAGTTGTTATTATTGTTATTATTGTTATTGTTATTATTATTATTATTATTATCATTATTAATATTATTATTGTAAGAGGATATAACATGTAATTTAGTAAATAAGAAATAACTAAGTGACTATATTGTATTAGAAATATCTTACATCAACTATATGTCTTGGCTGTTTTTGTTCGTTGTTGTTTCTTTTTTTTCTTCTTTTTTTTCTTATTTTATTAACGATAGCTATAAATAATGTATTGTGTCATATTAGTATAAGAATTGATTAGGTGAGGTAATTGTAATTGTTATTGCCATTGTTATTGCTATTGCTGTTGTGTTACTATCATCATTATTTTAACAGTCTAGGATTGATACCTAACAATCTATATATTATTCTTAGAATTAAACTTAATCGATTCAGACAGCGGTATTGGTATTGATGCTGATGGTAATATAAAGGAATTCAATTCTTAGAAGTATAACATGCACATATCCATGCACTCTGCATTCAACATAACCCGTAGTACAGGGCAGAAATGTGGGGGCCGGCAGCTCGAGGAAAGCCTCTTCTGGCAGCAGACTCCTAAATCTTGTCTCTTTTAATGCATAGCATAGGACACTTAACAAATGATGGTCCTGTTGCTCAGGGCTGCACCCCTCTGGCAGCAGGTCCAGACACAGGAAAGGGGGAAAAAAAGAGCCCCAACTCCTCTTTAATACACATAATTAAGATTAATCTTGTTAACATGAGCATCAATCAGTCTGCTATTAGTGTACCTTTCATGAATAAATGTGGAGTATATTATGTATCATTCAAACACTTTGATACAAAGTAATGCTATATGGGCTGGAATGATGATGGTGAATAACAGTATTACCAACATGGTAATAAAATAGGTATAGGAAACAAAATTATACACTTGTTATAAAGTGTAACGTACTATGAATGTTGACTTAATATACTGCATTGTTGCATCTGTAAATATGTAACCAACTTAATTGTTAATTGTTTTGTAAGATAATAAGAACTAAACATTGTTATTGTTGCAACCACATTATTATTTAAGTGTATGAACAGGGGTGGGAGTCAATAAGCTTGTCTTCTTCCCACTCCTTTTCGAGCTAGAATGTTATTATATTATTATGTTATTTTTTTCTTTTATTATATTTTTTCTGGCTTGTGCCTGTGTTGTGTACCTCGAAATAAAAAAATCAATCTAAATCAATATATATATATGAATACATGAAGACAGCCTTACGTCACCACGTCAATACTACGTTCCCTGACCACCACCAGCCCTCTTTCTCTGTGCGTGCACGGCTTTAGCCTGGAGCAGCTCACATCATGGTACGTATTACCTTCATGTTCGCTTTTGTTTCAAGAAGTTGCAATTTAGATTTATTAACTTGATTAGTAAATGTGACGTTATCGAATTCTGCTATGATCGGGAATTAGATTGTGTGTATCTGGACTGTAGTTGTCTTTATGCTAGCTATGCTAACCGGGTAGAGCACATGGGCGTCGTGAATGAGATCGTACTGTAAACCAGTGAGCTGATGATTATAATACACACAGGACCTGCTCTGTCCTGGTTATTATGTACAGGGAAATATTAAAAATGTGTTTGTATCCAGGCTGAGTTTTGTAGGTGCTCCATTAAAACTAGCACGCTAGATTAGCCTGTAAGTTTTGCTTTGTGTCTGTCAAACACTTACAGGAAACGGTATGCACTCCATATTAGATATCACGTCCGACCACTGTCTTTTTTTTCATCGTAGATGCCTGCAGACATAAAATATCCATGATTTTGAGGTCTGATTATTCACTAATATAAAAGTTCTAGCGGTTTCTATGATTTTTTTTTTTTTTTTTTTTTTATGGGCGGGGCTGGCTGAGGGCCCTTAATTCAGCCTAGGATTGTTTAAAAAAAAAAACTAATTCATATACAACAGAATGGAAAACACCATAAATGACTATAAACAGTATAACCCAATGTATACATTTACACAAATCAATATATCCTTCACTTAATTGTAAAATAATTAATTTGACCAAATATTGCTCTTATTGTACCAATTAATGTTGCCTATTTCTTTAGGCATCCTTATCTATGGCCCCCGTTAACATCTTTAAACATGGTGCTGATGAAGAAAAAGCAGAGACTGCTCGTCTGGTGAGTATACAATTCTTGTTGTGCAAAGTGAATGTTTAGAAAGATATTTCTTTAAACTGGTTTTACGTTATAGTCATCCTTTGTGGGTGCTATTGCAATTGGGGATCTGGTGAAGAGTACCCTAGGCCCAAAAGGCATGGTAAGTCCATATCAACCATACACTGAGATGAAATAACTTCTTTTTAGGGTTTCCTTATTGCAGTAATGTTGAAGTCATTTAATTTATAGGACAAAATCCTGCTGGGTGGAGGCAAAGGAGGTACTGTGACTGTGACTAATGATGGAGCAACCATTTTAAAAGCCATTGGAGTTGACAACCCCGCTGCTAAAGTATTGGTTGGTGAGTTGCATTATACAGTTATTGGAAACGGGTAGTGATGGGCAAGAAATTCAATCTTATGTACAATGAGTAATAACAAAAAGCTTAAAGGGGCAACAATATAAACAATAATAAAATAAAAATGGAATAGAAATTAGAACAGACCATAATAAGAAGAATATTACAGTCAAAATTGGCAGTGCAAAGTTTACGGTCCTAGTGCAGGTCGTCGATAAAGTGATGCTGATACAGGGAATATTGCACATAGTTTTGCATAGTGATTATTGCACATGAGTTACTTCACAGTAGTTTTGTACAGTCTGACGGCAGTGGGGATTTATGAGAAAATAATAGTTTGTCCACAAGAGGTCAGTGTTCAAACAGAATGAAAGACATTTTTGCCAGGAAAGCCTTTAAGTGTTACAAGGCTTCACTCGCTCATCCCTAGAAACAGGGTTTCCGTTAACTGGCTGTAACCGGATTTTGGCCCATTTGAAAAACACATTAATTATAAATAAAAATATGTATTTCCAGCACTAAAACGTCTGATGGGAAAAGAAAAAAAAAAGCTCCATACAATAATACTGAACCTCAGTCATTGACTGACATAAGTGTTTTTGAGGCAGGCCTTTAAATTTAGAACTAGACCTTTAGCCTATTTTACGAAGTGCAGTTGAACGCTAGCCTGGAAAAATCCAGACTCATCGCTGTAGCAGCGGGTGAGTCTGGTCACTGCTGCGTCGATTCCATGTCTCATACCCCATGTACATATCCCATGTACATACACAAGCAAATAGGAAGCGGAGTAAACCAATCAGTGAAGGCCTGGCGTCTGCCGTTGATGCGGATTTATTAGCGGATTTGCGTTAATATTTGCACAAGATTATGAAGCACGAAACTCACCGACTGTCGATGTGTTTTTAGTCATTTACCACCGATTGGAGACGCGCTCTCTCTCGTGTGCCGCTCGTATATTGTTATTGAGGGACTTCCGCGTCCCGTGAGTGACGTTGCTCGCTAACAACACATCACTGCAAATAAAGAAATCTGATTGCACGGAATCGTTTTGATTTTGTGGATACAGCCAGCGGGGGCGGGGGTCCAGACTGATCCCCCGCTGTATAAAAAAAATACAGAGGGCAATCATTCTGGTCCCACCCAGGCTAGTTGAACACACCATCAGTGCAGTGGGCAGGGCTTTTCCCTTCATGAGTCGTCAAATCTTTCAAAACTTTTAAGACCACATTTCAATTTCCCCTTACTGTACATCACAATTATTTGTCCGTCAAGAAATACAGAACATTTAAATTAAAGAAATTTAATAAATAGCCAAGCTTGTTAAATGTACAACAAACAAATATTTTAAAATGGAGTGAAATACAAATCACTGCTTCATCCTTGTTCTGCACATTTTAAAAAGCCACATTTTATTTGATCAGACATAGGGATGGGTATCGAACCCCGGTATCATAACGGCCCCGGGGCCCACGTGTGCCGGTCCACCCGGACCGATAAGCTGCAGCCTTAACGGTCTTCTTAACGGGGCCGCTGCATTGCTGCGCTAATCACACGCGCTAATCACACACGCTCAAATAATAACTAAAAAAAGTCTCTCTCCGCTCTCATGGATGCGTTCGTTGCATCGGATCTGTTCATCCCCGCTACCCCGCACGAGAGCGCACGGTGTTGGCCCTTCCCCGCGCGCTGCCACTGCCCTGTTTCCCCTCTGCAGCTGTGTGCAGCGAGACAGGTACGCGCGGGAAATGTGTTAGACATTCAAAACGTGCTTAATCTACTCAGAAACCCCCCGAGCTGCTGCCGCTAACCCACGGTAAAAAGTGACACATAACGAACAGACAGACGAGCCACGCGCACTTGTCTTCTTTCACAAATACTCGAACTAAACAGTTTCGGGTGGAGTCCGTTTTTCCACAAAATGCGCACACGTGCACGTCAGCGCGAGGCGGTGTCGACCCACTGGACACCAGCTGAGAGGCAGATGACAGGAAGTGACTCGAGTCTAGTTCATTATTTTACTGCACTAAGTTTTCATTTGGATTCAGTCCTCAGAGCTACAGCCAAATCTAACCAACAGCCTTGATTTACTAGATAATAATAATGATTAAAAAAAGAAGTAAAGGAAGTGAAGTAGCCTATTTTAACTGTACCGCAAATTGGAAATAAAATGTAGAGTAATCAAAAATAAATATAGGCCAAGGATTAATGCCTACTTATACAGTAGCCGCTATCTAACTTTTTTCCCTTTTTAAAGTACCGATAAGAGTACCGTTAAAGTACCGGATCGATAAGGAGTATCGATAAGAGTAGTAGTATAGATAAATCCTTAATGATACCCATCCCTAGACAGACATGAGACTCATGCACGTAAGCGTTAATTATTCATAATTATATAACATGTATGACTATGAAAGATGAATTAAGCGAGCAAAAGATGGTAAAAAATAAATACTGGCAGTAATTCTTTAAAAAATTTGAAACATTTCTAAAGTGGTGCGCCGACGCAACCAACATAAAATGTTAGTCTGGAGCCCTGCCCACCCTCTCATTACTCAAGTGGCCGTCTCCTGGGACGCACCAACCCAACAGGCTTTTTAGTTTTACTTCTGAGTTTGAAAGTGTGAATAAAAATAACAATATGGTAGTAAAAAACACTCCCTTGCGTAATATTTTTGCGCACAGTGTATATAGGCTGCTGTGTTTAATCATATTTTTACTTTCAGACATGTCCAAGGTACAAGATGATGAAGTTGGTGACGGGACAACCTCTGTCACAGTCCTGGCAGCTGAGCTGTTGCGGGTAAGTCGTAATCGCCAATGTATTTTAAATCTAAATTATAGAGTGACTGCGCTTCAACGAAGCTCACACACCTCTTCTTTCATTCTCAGAGCAACTCTGACGGTCTTCATTGTGAGATTTTCAAATTTGAGATTAACATTAAGCGTTAAGCTATATACATACCTGTGGAAATGGTCAAAATGCTGCTTTAGACCTGGCAACCCTAGACCTGACCAACCTGAATGAGTCTAGTGAAGGCACACCTGATGCCCAGCAACTAACTAATGTTGCTGAGGCCTTGCTCTAGACTGCCATCTGCTGTTGAGGCTATATTCTGCCTTCAATAAAATTAGCTAATTTTCTTCTTTGTACAAACTTTTTTAAGTTGGCAGAATATTTATAAGATGTAAAATATGCTCAGCATAAAGTATTGCTGTATTGTATTTTTCTCATCACCAATTACATCAGTCTAGCGTTGGATTGAGTTTTACGTAACCATGTGAAACCACACATTGACCATATCGTGTGTCCACAGGAAGCTGAGCTTCTGATTGCCAAGAAGATTCATCCACAGACTATTATCGCAGGCTGGAGGAAGGCCACTCAGGCTGCTAGAGAAGCTCTGAGGGATGCAGCAGTGGACCATAGGTGAGTCATATTTGTGCACAACTGTAGCATCAGTTACTTTGCCTTTGATGTCTAGAATGTGAACGGGTCATTTTTTATATGTTTAATTACCCTTTTTTAAATTTTTATTTTTTTATTAAAGCAACGACAAAGCTCGATTCCAAGAAGACCTGCTGAACATTGCACGCACCACTCTGTCTTCCAAATTGCTGACCCATCACAAAGCTCATTTTGCACAACTGGCTGTAAATGCTGTTGATAGACTCAAAGGCTCTGGAAACTTGGAAGCCATCCACATGATCAAGAAGTTGGGTGGCAGTCTCACAGACTCTTATCTGGATGAAGGTAACTATAAAATGTGTTGAATCCATTGCTCTTGCTGCTTTTATGGATGTATCGTTTGGAAACCAAGATTATTCCTTGTTTTTATAGGTTTCTTATTGGATAAGAAGATTGGGGTGAACCAGCCTAAAAGGCTGGAAAATGCTAAAATCCTCATAGCAAACACTGGGATGGACACGGACAAAATAAAGGTATGTAAAATCTTTGGTCCAGTTTGGCATACGAGTGATCACAATGTCGTTATGACTGGTGGACTTTGATGGGAAACATGTATGTAGTAAATAATAGTTCTATGGTGGCAAAAACAATGTTCACAATGAGCCAGGTTTTTCGTTAACGAAAACCATAACGAAATTGTTTTCGGACAGTAATGTAACGGTGTATATGTAAAGCTCTTTGGTGACTAAAACATGAGGCGATGTTTGAGTTTTTGTTGACGAGACGAAAATATTTGCAAGTGGTTCGTCCGACGTTCGCAAATAAGAGTTTGTAGGAACTACTAAAGTGGAAATTTGGTAAGGTTTTAGTGACATCTGCAAACACGCCTGTCTCTTTGCAGCCTTTTGCAGCTGCAGTCTCTCAGAAGGGAAATTACTATATTTCCATTTCCAATCTATTTTCGCCTGCTGTGTCTCTCCTTACTGTTCAGTATGTTAACACAAAGCTGTTAAATCCCCTTAACAGAAGCCCCTATGAGAAACCAACAGGCCTAGTTAGAACCATGAGACCCTCCTTCTGTGGACCCACCACCTGCAGGAGGAGCCATAGGGGCTGGTGCAGTGTGATTTGGGCAGCTCCAACAGCTGCCCCCACGACCCAGCATATGACAAGTGGAAGAAAATAGATGGATGGATGTTAAATCTCCTTTTTATAAAATGTACACTATGGGTGTCATACTATAAAGGGGCGGCGGGGATGCTTTGGCAGATTACCAAAGCATCCCCAAAGATTTTAGCCCCTAAAACAAAGGAGTACTAGTTCTCTCTACAAAGATTCCCCTCCTGGGACAAAATGTCTGGCGCCGCCGCTGGTCATATACCAAGTGTTTGCCCATGTGCAGAGCAAGTTGCACGTGCGAAAGTAGATCAGCAGCCAGGTCATTTATGTCATTTGTGCATTTTTTTAAAATTGCGCATAACACACATCTTCATATAACGGACAATATCAAATGGTAAATTACGGGCAACATGCTCACAAAATAGCATTTTGAATTATATTTGGCTCCTACTTTAAAATTACCATCTGATCGTATATTAGGCAAAGACGAAAAAATCTGTTGTGGGCTTGCACATATCCAGCATGCTCCTCTGACAATCAGTGGCATTGCGGAGGGTAGAGTGACGGGCACAAAGTTCAACACAGAACCTTGGTCCACAGACACTACAGGTATTTTTCAGTTCAACAGAATCAAGCCTACACTTTTATTAACTTCCTATGGAGTCTGGTCCTCTGAATCAAAGCCAAGTGTCCTGCTACTGCCATATTTGGAACAGGCCCTGTATTGAGCGGCTGCAGCATGTCAAGTGTCAAATCATAATAAAACCTCTCTTCATATTTACAAAAACACTTGTTTTTATGAGGTAAGTTCATTATGACCTGATTGTCGTTGAGTGTTCTACTGTTTTAGAACATTTTGGTTTGAATTTTAAGAAGTATAATACAAACAAAACACAAGTTTCATGGAATTCAATTAAAACATTACGGTGGTTGTTTTCCAAGAACAGTGCTAAATCGCGAGTGCAAGCTGGGCGGCACGGTGGCGCAGCGGTGCTTTCCCAGGGGAAACTGTAGCTACATACGTAGCTTACCACCACCGTGTGTCGAGTGAATGAAGTACAAATCCCCTACACTGTGAAGCGCATTGGGTGACTTGTGTCAAATGAAAAGTAAAATACAAATTTGCCTCCATTCCAAATGGCATATAGCTTTTTGTGGGCATGTTGTGCCCAATTTACCATTTGAAACTGCATGCATTACAGTTTTAGGGCCCCAAATCTGGTTTGTAAATGAGAGAATGCAGTACGAGTAGCCAGCTGACTGCACAACTTCATCCTAGCTTGGCACGAGCCAGACTGATCCTCCATGTTAAGAGATACATGGGGATACAGTACAGTCTGGAATTGTGCGATTTGAATCTCGCTGACTCCGGCAAAACCAAGACAAGCCAATCATAGCACGGGAGGCGGGAGGTAACCGTGCGTGCGTCATCTTCCGCGCTAGGATTTCCCATCAAACACCTGTGCTCCTCCGGGCCGTAACCAAAACAGTGAAGATGGCGACTGCGACACAACGATCTTTTAACAGTGCCCTTTCTTCTAAATGAGTTTTAAATGAGCTGGACTTGTCCTTAAAGCCACAGCAAGAAGCTGCTCTGAGGGCTTTCACCGGAACATTTACCCGACTACACGTGTGGACTACAAAAAACATGGTGGAGGACGTAAACGCAAAGCGTAGGTCGTTTTGTGTTTGGTTTGCTCTCGTTCAAACTGCGATCATTAGCCCCGCCTCGAGTCTCAATTTGGAAATTGCGTCCTATTACCACAATTCCAGACTGTCTTTTAAATTATATTTAAACCTTTATATTATATTTTTAAATACATGATGTCAGTCTGGCTTTATGCCAGGCTAACTTCATCCACCAAGCTGTGTGGAAGCTCCACTTTCACTTGCTGTCACAAACCGTAGTCCACTCAAGCCCTGAAATCCTCAAAGAGCTCCCAACCTGCAAACTCATTTAATATTTAAGATGCAGTATTATACAATGGTTACATTTGTCTTTTAGATCTTTGGCTCCAGGGTTCGTGTCGACTCCATGGCAAAGGTTGCAGAGATTGAAATGGCAGAGAAAGAAAAGATGAAGGAGAAAGTCGACAGGATCCTGCATCATGGAATCAACTGCTTCATTAACAGGTGAACCAGCGCTAACACTCATACTGTATATTCAGATTACTGTATGCATTGTGAAGTGAACACAATTTTGTAACGCTTGCATGCTGTTTTTGTTCTTTAGACAATTGATTTACAACTACCCTGAGCAGCTCTTTGCTCAGGCAGGAGTTATGGCTATTGAGCATGCGGACTTTTCTGGTGTTGAACGCCTGGCCCTAGTCACTGGTATGCACATTAAACAAGCAGATACTGTGTGTCGTCTTTGTTATAAATGGCTTAATACAAGTTGTTCTCATTCTTTGGTGCATTTATTGATGATTTAATTAGGTGGCGAGATCACCTCTACCTTTGATCACCCTGAGCTGGTCAAACTTGGTCAGTGTAAACTGATTGAGGAGGTGATGATTGGAGAGGATACCCTCATCCACTTCTCTGGAGTGGCAATGGGTATGTAAGCATCCCGGTACAAGTCAAAGCATTATTGTTCGTGCTCCTCTTACTTTTCATGGGGTCTCCATCAGGTGAAGCCTGCACTATTGTCCTGCGAGGAGCTACCCAACAGATTCTGGATGAGGCAGAGCGCTCCCTTCATGATGCTCTGTGTGTTTTGGCACAGACTGTGAAAGAGCCCCGCACAATTTATGGAGGAGGTAAGTTTTTAAATGGAATCTCTAAAATAGACTGTGAGAATCAGTCTATTTTATTTAGACTGATTCTTAAAGCTAGCTGATGTTTACAGCTAGTATGTAGCTGTAAAGATGATAAGTCAAAGTTTTTGTTCTTTTCTAGGCTGCAGTGAGATGCTGATGGCAAAGGTTGTGAGTGACTTGGCCAACAGAACGGCAGGAAAGGAAGCAGTTGCCATGGAATCTTTTGCCAAAGCTCTCAGGACGGTAGGGATTTGATTTCGGTAATATTCTCTTGCTCAAAGTTCTATTCTGAATTTTGTCCTGTTTCTATTCTCAAGCTGCCAACAACTATTGCAGACAATGCAGGTTATGACAGTGCAGACCTAATTGCTCAGCTGAGAGCGGCTCACCAGGAAAACAAGACCACATTTGGACTTAGTGAGTTAACAGTTATAATAAAAGTGTCTTTTTGCACTACAGACACTGCCATTATTAACTACCTACTCTCCTGCAGACATGAAGGAGGGGACAGTGGGTGACATGGTAGAGTTGGGCGTCACAGAGTCCTTCCAGGTCAAACGGCAGGTGCTACTGAGCGCCGCTGAAGCTGCAGAGATGATCCTTAGAGTTGATAACATCATCAAAGCAGCTCCACGGTCAGGATACTTCACATGAAACATAATATCTTGGGTGCCATCATTTATCGGACTAACTATATGTTCCTGGTTCACTTTTGTAGGAAGCGGGTTCCAGACCATCATCCCTGCTAAAGCAGTATGAAGAGGATCCTTTTTATTTATCATTCTCAATGTGATTCAAAAGGTCCACTGTTATTTTTACCTGTTAAAGCGCTTGCTCTATGAGCCAACTCTGTTCTCAGAGAAATGGTGTCTGTACCCATGTTAATCATTTCTTTAAGTCAGTGGTTGTGCCGTTGTGTAAAACTAGAATAGTCAACATTGTCTCTTGGTCAGCATGACTTACAATGTTACAGAAATGTCAAGCTTTGCAGAAATTAAATCCCTTGTGTTGAGCTGTTTTTTGTTGTGTTTGTTCTTGATAATTTTACAAATGTTTTTCTGCTTATAGTTGAACCTAAAAAAATAAATAAAACAAGCATTACTTGCATAAAAAGTGACCATGTCGACATGTAAGCAAATGTTGTCAGACAACGGTCGGGGTCACCTGGACACCACCATGTCATTTTTTGGGTCAAAATTGCAAGTTCCAAAGTAATGCGCTAGGAACTTTACAATTTCATACTTATTGTTCACGTAAAGAAGTGCATTGTTCATGCATCAAATAATGGTAAATAGTCTGAACTTGTATAGCGCTTTTCCACCTACTTTAGGCACTCAAAGTGCTTTATAGCAAGGATCCACTCACCCACCAATGTACGCAGACACTGGATGCAAGGTGGGTGAAGCGTCTTGCCCAAGGACACAACAGTGTGCACCTTCAGGAGGCGGGATTCGAACCCCCAACCTTCCGATCATGGCGACCCGCTCTACCATCTGCGCCACTGTCGCCCCTATAATTTCTATATACCATAAATGATCAGTGAGGACATGGATGATCCATGGGTGACCTCATCAGAGCCTGACCCATGGGTAGGAGTGGCTAATGCGGGTGAAAATTCCACAAAGTGCAGTCTGGCGGTTCCAACAGAAGGGCCAAGATGCTGAAACCGGTGCTGGTAGTGCTATTGTTTGATATATGGACAAGCTCAGGATTGATCAGGTAGAAATGTCTTGACTTGAAATGGCGTTCACAAGTATTTTAACAAATCATTTACTGCAATGCCACAGAATTCCTTTGAGGCCGATGCACTCCGTTCGCACCCAGCTCCGAGCTGCTGGTTCTTTGGAGCAATTCCTGGAGGAACACCATCCCGACACGTTCAGCCGGCGCCATGTCCAGTGCTTCCCACCTGGGATGTCCTCGATGCAACTGGGACGCTCCCGGGAGAAAATCTATAACTTTATGGACGTAAGAAGCTATAATTTTTGTTATAAGATAAATAATCGCCACGTGAAATTGTTATATGAACAATTTCTAATATCAGGCCCAATTCTATGGTGAAATCAGTGTGGGGACTCCAGCACAGAACTTTTCAGTGATTTTCGATACTGGGTCTGCAGACCTCTGGGTGCCATCATCTTATTGTGTCAGCCAAGCCTGTGGTACTACAACACTACATAATACCATTGTATATTTTAAAGGTTACACAACTGTAGCTTGCATTCATGTGTTTACAGCCAGACACAGACACTTCAAGGCATTTGAGTCAACTTCATTTCAACCTGACGGACGGTCATTTGGGATTCACTATGGCTCAGGGCAGCTTCTTGGTGTTATGGCAAGAGACACCCTGATGGTCTGTTATACACGCATACATACTGCCATGGGGTAATGCTGCATCATGAGTGTGATATGAAATGTGTTTACAGATTGGAAACTTGACCATAGAAAAGCAAGAGTTCGGTGAATCAGTGTACGAACCAGGCTCTATATTTGTTTTTGCAAAGTTTGATGGGGTTTTAGGCCTGGGTTATCCCGCTTTGGCAGAGGTCCTGGGAAAGCCTGTTTTTGACAACATTATATCACAGAAGAAAGTCGACCAGGCAGTCTTCTCTTTCTACCTCCCCAGGTATGACTCCACACTGTATACAAAATAAACTATTTGTTAAAAGTGTTTATTCATTTGACCTTTTAGTACATTTTTTAAGAAAGCTGGATTGTATGATAGTAATATGACCATGCATTACAGAAGGGGGACAAATGATGCTGCTTCAGGTGAACTTCTCATTGGAGGAACAGACAAATCCTTCTATAGTGGGGAAATCAACTGGATTCCTCTAACTGATCAGAGCTACTGGCAAATAAAAATTGACAGGTTTACATTTCAGTGTTTCAGCAGTAAATGTGTAAGATCTCACCTCCCAAGTTTAATAATAGTCTGTTCTGTTACTTTAGTGTGGCAGTGCAGGGCACAATCTCTTTATGTCATAAAGGATGTCAAGCCATAGTCGATACAGGGACATCTCTCATTGGCGGACCACTCAATGAAATCCTCACTCTACAACAGCTCATCGGAGCTATGCCAAGCAGCTTTGGAGAGGTAACATTCATCATAGGCTACATAAAAAATATGCTTTTGTGTTGATGTGGCTATAATGTTTTCACTTATGTGGCTTTAGTTTATCTTAGACTGCGCAAGATTGTCCAGTTTGCCTCATGTGACTTTTGTGCTGGGTGGAAAAGAATACACCATAACTCCTCAGCAATATGTTCGTAAGGTACATTTGTATTTGATACTCAAACAATTATATAAGGTATTACTTACACATGTGTCTATGGTAACATTTGAAACTAATCAAATTATGATGTCATCTGCAGGAGATGGTTGGTGGCAGGGCACTGTGTCTCAGTGGTTTTCAGTCTGTTGATTTTGTGTCTGCCCATGGACCTCTGTGGATCTTTGGAGATGTATTTCTGACTCAGTACTACAGTGTATTTGATAGAGAACATGACAGAGTTGGATTTGCATCTTTAAAACACTAAAACCAATGATCTGTGTGTACTCCTGCAAAATTACAATGCAGTAAATGAGTAATAAAACTGTAATAATTGCATCAGTGACTGGTGTGTACATAATGTCTTAAACTAAATTCTGAAATAAGCAACCGATTTTACAATACAGAATAGTGATTAAACTGTTTGTATTTAGTCTGTCATTTCCAGAACAGAGTACAGCTTACAAACATTTCTCAGTTATTACCTACCCATTAACCCATTGTTGTTTTCTTTCTGTTCAGTGACTTCAGTCTGCTCCGCCCCTGATCATATACTGGGTTAGGGATTTGCAAAGTGTTGGGCGGGGCACCAGGCGAACATCGTAACTGAAAGCGAGGCAGCCCTCCTGTACGTTTCCCCAGGGCTTTGGGGCTGGGCAGGCTGCGTATTGAGCCCTTAGACGCCTGACGGGAGAACTGCAGGGAGAACTGACGATGCCGGGGCTTAGTCTGTGAGTGGCTTATTCTGGCCCAGCGGAATTGTCTCGGACCATTCTCTGTTGGTGAGCAACAGGAACCTTTTCTACGAGGGCACAAGAAGGTTTAACAACTTTCTTTCATTTTAGTCAGAATATACAATTTGGATAAAAAAAGCACCTTGGTATCTCCATGCCTGGAAAACTTTCAGGCACATCAAAACCATTACATGGGGTCACGGCTGCACCAATGACCGAGGTTCTCATATTTAGACCCGCCTCAGAGAAAAGCGGAGGGCTAACAACAAGCTTGGGAAAAGCTCCAGAGAGGGTGCACTCAGGCGAGGGTGGAGTATTGACCTCTCTCACAGTGGACAGAGTGTCCATGGCAGGGTGTACCATGACAAAAGAGGTAGGGGTCACAACGGTATCTATGTGTGGGGTGATCCTACAAAGGTGGGAAAAACAAATATTTAAAAAAATGCATGAGGTCACATAACACACAGTTACACGATACAAAAGAGACAATACTCCAGATTTGGGAAGAAGCTTCCAGTTGCATCGCTGCTGTGCCTTTTGAAGACAGGTAGAGGAGGTTGTAGATCTAAAGGCTCTTGAACACTTAGCAGCCTGCGAACCCGTCCTAACACCTACCAACAACGAAATGTACGTTTAAAAGACAGTATTTCTTTATTATACTGAAAAGAGCATTTAATTACCGACTCCTGCCGTTGATGTGTATAAGATGCTTGTCGCTGTAGATGTGTTGTGTTTTTCAGAACGACTTCATCACTCTGCAGAATACCTGACAAACTAAGATGTAAGAAGAAATGTTTTTTTTATTTAAAGGCTTACATTGCCTTGTTTACTAAATTGGCAATAAACAAGGGCTGATTTAGTCTTACCCCATATCGGTGGTTGATCCGAGGAAGGAGGGGATGCAGGAGTCTGCAGCAGCCACTGTGTAAGGTGGCCGGGCTTCACTGTCATTCCAGTAAATGTCTTTCATTAGATGAGGGAGGTTCATGTGCATCTCATCTACTGCCAACAGGGACACCTAAGAGGAGCAAGAAATTCTGATTTAATAAACCCAGAATACATCATGTGCAGTTTACGCAATTTGTTTTACATAGTTTGTTCAACTACGGTACCTTAAGTTTCATGTTAGGCAAGATGCAAAGTAAATAAAAAACTGTCTGGACATGTTACAGACCTGAAGGTTCCTGTCAATTATCCAGTTAGCCTCAAAATCCTCATCATCCTCCCCAAACGGATTGATCAACTGCTCTGCCACCTAGGAGGAGTATACATAATGAGCACATTGTGTGTTAATTTGTGAATGGCACTTATAAATTCCATACCTTTAGCCAGCCTGAGAAGAAGAGGAACTGCAAGAAGGTGAAGACTGGGACATACAGGTCAAGGTCGTGACCTGGCAATCGCTGAACGGGGTCGAGGAACTGCCGCCCAATGAGACACGCGAAGAAGAATGTGTAGACAGCCAATGTAACGACCTAGAGGGACACAGAGCTAATGCCTTTCTACTTCCTTAGTGTGTGGGGAGATTTTGAGTGCTCATTGGATTACTGGTTACAGATTAGATTACAAGAGTCATATTATACAAATCTCATTGTGACAGATGAAAACAGACCTGTGTGTAAACCAGTGGGATCCCGACCCAGTCATAGCCAAAAAGAGTTGCGCACCATGTTCTGAATGTATTCATCTCCTTAAAAATAGACAAAGAGGATCCAATAGGCTTTTTAATTTGTACTTAATTACAGCTACTTTCCGGCAGCTTTTTTCTTTTCTTTTCTTTTTTTAATATTATCTGACCAAACTGTACTAAATTAAAAATGTCAAAAAACAGGATACAGCTTTTGATTTGCCTCATTTCGCACTGAGTCAAACAGGCTAATTATTAACTAATTATAAAAATACACTCAGATGAATAATGAAAAAGATTGTTAGCTAGATACACATTTCTGTATGGATGACAAATCTGACAGAATAAAGAGTTTAAGGGTTACATTGAGAATGTTTTGAAGGTCAATGCTGTCCTGGATACGTCCCTCTTGACGAGCTCGTGTTGCCAAGTTGGAGAACCATACAAATGGTATCCAGTACTTTAGATGAGGAGAGCTAGTATTCTCAAACACCTTTCTTTCTTCTGGGGTCATGAAACCTATTAGAAACACTGGATATGAATGCTTGTAAAAAATGTAGAATGTACTGTATAATCCTAAACTTCAAACTGGGCATCAGTCCCTGCGCAAACTCGAGACCTATATCGTTGTCAGGGGAGAGCTCTAACTGCTGTGCCACCATGTTTAAGAACAACACATTGGTGTCTGACCTGCTTCAACCACGTGGTCCAGGGTTGGGAAACGTTTGCAGACAGCTGTACTGACAGAGCGAAAGATCAAGAGTGACGTGAGATTAATGTAACGGACCAGGGTTCTCCTTAGCAGCCGCCCATGTTCATCATTACCCTGCACACAGCTGGAAAAGGACAGGCAAGATTAACATTCATTAATGACATGTCACGTTTGAAATTTTTAGGACAAACAAGTAGAAACCATTACTTTATTAACAGGATAACACTCAGGTAACACATAATGCGTCATTTGAATTGTGTGAAAATTTGTGTTATAATTCTCACTCTCTCTTGAATAAAAAAATACCTGGAGATGAGGAACATGAGCCTGTCAGGCCAAGGAAGGTTAACAAACTGGTTCCACCACCGATTCACCACAAGAGTCACGTAAAAACCTGCAAACAAGCAGTTTTTCAGGTCATTGTGAAAATTATAATTTTAAAATGTTACAACAAATGGTATTTTGGTAAATGCTTTCTTGTATTTAACTCATTAGTAAGAGTGAAGCAAAGTGGAGGATGTGCATGTAGGCCTATAGAGCTTTAGGCTTATTGCTCTTTAATGATCAGTTTCCATTAGGAGGCTTCTAATGGGGCAACCAAACACCCAGTCTGTCCCTCAATACAGCTTCCTCTTTTAGTGGAAAACATAAGGTTTTGCACTTGATATTACGTTTGTTTAGTTTTATGTATTTTTACGTTTATTTACTAATAAGTCATATTCCGTCTTTAAGTAGGCTATGTGTTTTGCAATATTGGGACTATAAAATGGTTTATAGGACTGTAATCCTTATTCCCAGAGAGCCTATTATACTTTCTTTGAATGAATAACAACAACACTACTGCTGTAGATTGCTTACGTGCTGTAGTATGTAGAATGTTGCAGAAATGTGCACACATATATATTAGAAGCCACCTAAGATACACCAACTAATACAAAAACGTCTGTTTACCCAGGACGAAGGTGACAGGTATTTGCTCTGCATATCTGTCACAGTACAGGGATATTTTCTCAAAAAGTCTTCTCTGAGAATTAGAAAGGGCAAGCCTAAATTACAAAACAAAAGAACAAAATTAGCAAATAAATAACAACAAATGAATAAACAAATACAATGTGGACGGGTTAAATACACTGCAACACAAGGCAAGCAGCAACATGCGCAATATAGAAGACATTATTTCAGACCTGTATACAAGACTGAGGATTGTGTAAAGCAGAGCAAACACAGCAAACTCCCGGTACAGTAGTTTGTAGATACTTCCTCTCCATCGCAGGAGCAGACGATGGAAACTGAAGAAGGTTGCGTTGGCCACTTCACTTGAATAGGTGACTGTCATATTCGCACGGTGTGATCTGCTTATAGATTCAGAGAAAGTCAACACAAATCTTACGGGGTTATTTTGGGGTTTTTTTTGGTCTAAGCCAACCTATTCCAATTGTCTCCACACAAAACCCCTGTCCCATCCACTGCCCTGTGTGTGTCTGTGACTAACTCCCACAGTCGCAACCCATTAACACCGGCCACACACACGCGCACACACACACACGCGCACATATAATTCAATATAAATATAATCATAAGTTCCCAGAGCTCAGTAAAGCTCATACGCCATGCATTGAATTACCTTATTGATAAGGAGTTAACGCGCATAAACTAATTCCTCTCAAAGAAAGCTTCATTTTGCTCAATGTCACTTACCTTACTTACAGTAGTGCCGCTTAAAAGAAATTTAATGTAATTTGACCTTTATTTAACCAGGAAAGTCCCACTGATTAAGAATCTCTTTTTCAGGGGAGTCCTGGCCCGAGAGGCTACATATTTTTAGTGGTAGGGGAAACCGGAGTACCCGGAGGAAACCTACGCACACGGGGAGAACATGCAAACTCCACATAGAAAGGCCCCGTCCAGGTGGGAATCGAACCCGAGACCTTCTTGCTGTAACCTCTGCACCACCTGCCTCCCAGACAGTGCAATCAAACACAAGGCGTGTGCACCAGCGAATCCAAACCACAAGGGGCAGCAGTGTCCTCCTCGCCAGCTCACAGAAGAAGACTTACACAGGGGGAGTTTAGCGGTAAAAACAAACCACGCTGCCGTCCTGGTTTACTAACATTTTCATCCTACATAATCAGTGAGTATCGACGGTAAATGGCCGTAACGACACCAGGTTTTTCAATGAATCTTTCCCCAGAGTGAGTTAAGCGTGCTAGCTAACATGGTGCTGCAAGTCAGGTAGAACGAATGCTGCCTTGTGTGTGTTTGTTTTAATTTCTTCTTTATTACAGAAGAGATATACAGTCATGCCATCCAATGTTGAAATCAAAGCCACAGTGAGCGACCCAGGCAAGTTCGCAGAAAAGTCCTCTGAGCTCAGCGAGTCCGAGGGCGCCATCATCAGACAGCACGACACCTTTTTCAACTGCAGCACCGGGAGGCTGAAGCTCCGAGACTTCATGGTACTCAACTCTGGGGTCATCTTTTTCACAGTACATATGACATTGCATTTTAGTTTATTTTCTATCCTTATGTCTGTGGTATTGGTCTCACCTTTTAGCCAATCCTTTAAAGTTGTATTAGTTTATTGGTGGTTGCTCCCATAACTGATCCAAGCATGATCTCGGTGGTTCCTGCTTAGATAAAGGTAAAAATGTATACAAGTGGCTTCTGATCCAAATGTTAAAACATTCAGTTTTTTTCTGCTTATTGTGGGTTGGATACATGTCCAATGGCCACTAAACATCATCTAATAATATGTTAATGATGGAGAAAGTTCAGAAATTACATAAATGCCATGAAACATTCCTGCCTCACCTGAAGCGACTGGCTTCACCATTCCACCATATGGGGAGAGCTGTTTGCTATTATAAGTGCGCATTTGGCTCAGATAACTAGCACCGTTTGTGATTTTATTTTATTTTTATGCCACACAACACCCTTTTTGGCATGTTTGCTGCATAAGAAATACAGTATAAGAATTGCTCACCCTTAACTTGTATGGTGGGCTTCATTGCTTAGGGGCTATGTCACAAATACCCAGATTCCCCACCTAACTCGATACTCTAGTCACATTATGCCAGCACATTGTATGACATAAGTAACTATAGCTCCCTCTCTTGATTTAGGATGGGACAGGGCAGTTGATATTTTATGAGCGTCCTGACACCGATGGACCCAAACTCTCTCGATATTCCATCAGCCCAACCAATGACCCATCCACTCTCAGGGTAAAAATATCAACACCACACGTGCATGGTAGAATAATGGTATAACTAATCACTCTTGACAATTTTGTGTCCTCATATTATAGGCTGTGCTGTCCGATGCTCTTGGTGTCAAAGGCGAAGTGCGGAAGGAGAGACGGCTCTTTCTTATTGGTCAGACCCGAGTCCACCTGGATACTGTGGAGGGACTTGGACACTACATGGAGCTGGAGGTTAGCAAAGAGCTTTGTATTTGTGAAATCTCAGTTGTATAGGAGTTCTCCATTTAGACAAGCTCTGCTGTCATGAGCAAGATCATTATCACTTATGAAGCTTTTAGGATGAGGGGGTGAAACGTCCATCCCTTACAACAGAGTACAGATGACGGCTCAGAACCTTTCTCTACGAAGGCCTGCACCATGATTTTTATGAGTTTTATCATGGTAGCTCTGAAAATACAGAAGGGTTACCAAATCAAGTTAGGATTTATCTAGTATTATAGCTAAAGAATTATATGGTGCAGCAGATAATTACCTCTCAGGAATTTTGTGAAAGTTGTCATTGAAAATCAAAGGGAATCAAGAAAATAAAATTCCAATCAGGAGCGAAGTTACTATACTTCTATACAATTAATTAACAGAGTGATATAGATAGGGATGGGTACCGAACCCCGGTATCATAACGGCCCCGGGCCACGTGTGCCGGTCCACCCAGACCGATAAGCTCCAGCCTTAACGGTTTTCTTAACGGGGCTGCTGCGCTCAAATAATCACTCCGCCCTCATGGATGCGTTTGCTGCATCAGATCTGTTCATCCCCGCTACCCCACACGAGAGCGCACGGTGTCCCCCCTGCGCTCTGCCACTGCCCTGTCTCCCCTCTGCAGCCGTGTGCAGCGAGACAGGTGCGCGCGGGAAAGACACGCGGTGTTACGAGCTGCTACCGCTAACCCTGCAGTAAAAAAAAAAAAGCTAAACGTAGTTTCGGGTGGAGTCTATTTTTCCACAAACGGCGTACACAGTGGAATGTACGTGCACATGCGTGCGCGCTCCCACGTACACGTCAGCGCGAGCCGCAAGCTGAGAGGCAGAAAACAGTTCATTATTTTACTGCACATTTGGACTCATTTGGAGCTACAGCCAAATCTAACCAACAGCCTTGATTTACTAGACAATATTAATGATAAAAAAAAAAAAGCAACGTAAGTGAAGTATTTTAACTCCCATATATTAAGTGTATGCGCAAAGTGGAAATGAAATGTAGAGTAATAAATAAATAATATAGACCAAGGATTAATGCCTACGTATACGGTAGTCTCAATCTACCTATATACAGTATATTTTTCTGTTAAAGTACCGATAAGAGTACCGTTAAAGTACCGGATCGATAAGGAGTATCGATAAGAGTAGTAGTATCGATAAATCCTTAACGATACCCATCCCTAGATATAGATTCAGCCTGCGTATACTGCGATCAAATGATTGTTGTGTGTTCAGGTGGTGATGCGCCCAGAGCAGACAGTGGAGGAGGGACAACAGGTGAGTCTTCTTCGCATAAAAGCAGTGGCGTCCCGTCCATTGGGATCTAGGCCTTCACACAATGTTCTGTAAAACATGCCAAGGCGACTTGAGGGACGTGCACCAAACTTTAAATTTCATTATTACGCTGCCTATACAATTCAATTAGCCATATCTTCACTAAACCGATATTAAAACGTTGAAACATCACTGCATTTTAATACTGGTCACAGCCCGACTATGGAGCTCTTATTAAAGGTGTGTACGCACCTAACGGGTCAAATCACGGAATCGCTAATTGGTCGCTTGAAATGGTTGCAATCAGTCGCTTTCATGTGTTCACTTCAGGAAGAGTCGCCGCTGTGCGATTCTGAAAAAAGCCTCTGGGTTTTCCCCACGTGCTGTTGGTGAGCACCAAGATGTGAAAAATTGTTTTTTCTTGTGCTTTGGTGACAGTGGAAAAGTTTCACTACCCTTCTCTGACACTTGACGCTAACCTCGCCCCGCTTTCATCCCTCCCCCTTATACCGGATATTATTTAAATAAAATATATGTTTGTATGGTTTGGAGTGTGCAGTTTTCTAATCCAGTGCGTTCTTTATTGAAGTGTATAATTAGAGATGGCCTGGCCTTGGCCGTAAACTCCGGTCAATTATAATTTCCCTACATGTTCGTCTGAGTCTGATCTCAGTGGCTGCGTTTCATCGGTTGAATTTCAACCTACCATTCAGCGAGCGGGGGAGGCGGGTGTTGTAGGTGACGTCAAACACTTGCGCCGCATTTGCTGGTTGTAGTTCGGCAATGGCGGCGGATACGAACGTAATGGAAGCTCTTCAATCCGTTCTGGCTCTGCTCCCAAATATCCAGAAATTGAAATTAAAGCCTTTGAATGCACAAGGAATGCTCCCAAGAGTTATGATAGCTGCTTCACTCACTCGGGCGCATTACATACGTCACGACCAAACGCTAGCGAAATCGGATCCAATCATTTCAAAGTAGTTCACCCCTCCCACCTGATAACGGAGCTCAATTGTGAAGATCCAAACCCTTGTACGAAACGAAATGAGTACGAGGGTATGGTAAAACCAGGCTAAATTAGAGATGCACCGATACAGCTTTTTTGCTTCCGATACCGATACTGGGGGTTTGAGTATCTGCCAATATCCGATATTAACTGATACCAAGAGACTTTCTTAAAAGTGGCTTTCTCTGAGTGGTAGTTGTGGAGAAGGTTCTGTATATAATCTTATGGTAAAGCAGCCCATTCCTCTTGGCAAAAAGCCTCCAGTTCCTGTAAGTTCTTGGGCTGTTTTGCATGGACTGCACGATTGAGCTCTCCCTACAGTGATTCAATGATACTGAGGTCAGGAGGCTGAGATGGCCACTAACAGGACCTTCACTTAATTCTGCTGGAGCCAGTAGATATGGTGCACTTTTCATCACTTGGCAAGGGCAAGGCACATTTAAGTCCAGCTTTAAAATGTTCCTGAGAACGGGATGGCAAACACAGCCACAGTTAAATACATTTCCTTGATTAAGCAGACTTTTAGGTATTTAAGGAAAAAAACTTTATTGCTTTTTACCCGCTTTGTTTCACACCGCTTGCTGGCCTAGACTTCACGCCACTGGATAAAATGTAAGACTTTGGCTTTTATATATTTTTTGTAATGTGTTCTGTCATTTAAGGTTGCTCTCAATTTGATGGACCAGTTGGGAGTGTCACAAGAAAGTTTGGTCACTGGAGCATACATGGACCTTATATTAAAAGAATGCAAAGAGACCTAATTAGTATTTACTAATGATTACTCTGTATTTGCATTTAAAATGTGGGGAAACAATTGGAACTTTGAATGATATTAAACCTGTTAAACATTAATATTAGTTTTTATATCTATGAACTTGAATGTATCGAATTGGATGTGTTTTTAATAAAATTAAATATGGAAAACATGATTTAACACAGTTCTTTCCCCCCCGTACTGTTATTTACACTGTATGATTTAATCTGTGCTGGAGAAAATCAAGACGGTAATGAAACAGTCATTTTGAAAGGAAAAAATACTTATATTTGGACAAATGGACCAGTTTGAACCAGTATTTAACCTACATTCCTATGAATAAAGAAAGTTATTATGATTTGCCCCCCCCCCCCCCCCCCCCCTCTAATTAAAAAATATATATATATATTTTTTTTTTAAACATGTAAATGATTGTAGTCTTTGTGTCAGCAGTGCTTTTCTCTTGATTGCCTTAACCTAATGCCGACTGCCAGTGATAACTGTGGCATCCTTGCATGTGTTTGGTGAACTGAGAAAAGTTGCCACTAGTATGATTGTATCTAAAGATTCTAATTATTTTTTCCCTTAAAATCTTCAATGATCTTGGTCATGGTTTTTTCTGTCCTCTGGCCAAAACGAAACAATATGAGGCCCATCGTGCTACTGTTGTCCCTGGCCCTATGGTAAAAAGACAGTGAAAGGGTGTACTAATTGTTGAATGGGTATTACCATTCAATTTAAGTCAACAGGTTACATGAGGATAACATGTAAAACTCCTGCCTCTACAATTAGTCACAGATGAGTCCTTTCTGCAATTTGCAATATTACAATGTAATAAAGGTACGTTAAATTTCTGTCAAGGAAGTGCTTTGTACAGCCAGCCCGAGACCCTGTCATTGATGATGGCAGTGACTTTTGCTAGTTCATGGTTGCCATGGAGACGTCGGGCCGCTCCACTCCCACGCTGCTTACCCCTCTCTCTCGCAAAGCCATCGAGAGAGAGGTGTGTTTTCTAACCCACGCATTGGAGTGGGAGACTACGTGCGCATTCTGTAGTGCACACACAGACACACACCAGTGTGTGTCATGCTACAGTGTGTGGGCTGAACCAACCAGCCTTCCACTCATCCTCTTTCTGTCGCTCATTCCCCTCTGTCTGCAGATACACCTCTTCTGTTTCTTCTCCCCATCTTCATCAAGTCATTTCTCCTCCTCTTTCACCCCTTCTCTTTCCTCTTTTAGTCAGTCATCTTTTGCTTCGTCTATAATGGAGGGAAGCCGCTGATCATCTGGGTGAGTATCTTGGGAGTTCTAAGTATATTCTGCCTATATACATGTGTGTTGAACTGGGATCTACATGCATGTACCTGTGCTTTTATGTGTCTAGGAACTTAGTTTGTCTTACGATGTTATAATTCCTTGTCTCTATTGTGTTCCTTCATGTTCCCCTCTCTCCCAAGCCTCCATGTAGACTATTATTGCCCCTCAATCACTGTCATATTCTTCCCATTTCCAGCAGTTTATTCCAGCTTGCTCCATCTTTACCTCTCTTTCTTCTCTTCCCCCTCCTCCTTTACCTTACTCTCCTTGGGTTGGCGTTATTTCCTGTTTCAGTTTCCCTCCAGCAGCACTTTACTGTCCTCTGTGTGTGTGTTATATAAGTGTGTAGGCTGTAGTCTCAGACTTTCTATCTGAAACGATAATCTGCCATTCTGCAACAAACCAACACTTCAAAAATAGGTAGGCCTACAGGATCTTTTAGGAAGGCCTTTTTGGTTATTATCGCCTTTATTCTGATCTTTCTCCATTTTTAAGGTAATTGGATGTGATTTTGGTCGCATTCACATTCCAATATTCAGAATTGAAAGTGAATCAGCGTATGAAAAGCCTGAACACTTTCATGATGTAATCATAAGGCAGTGAGGAGACATTTGAGGAGATTTTATATTCTCAGTGATGGGAGAAACTTGACAAGATAAAATGTGTGTCCGAGAACAGCCCTTGCCATTGGTTTCCATGGAAATGGCCACGATAGCTACATTATCAGGACACACACTTAGTGATCTATTCCCTTCACAGCTCAGAGTCGAATTTATCTGTGAGGATCTGATTATAACCGGAAAAGCTCACTATTAAACGCTGCTGTTAACATGCAGATTTAAGATAAAAGCAAATGCTGACAAATGCTCTATTGGTCTAATATTTATTCTAAAATATAGCAGATCGAGAGGGATCCCATTTACATTCACTTTTTGCATATATATCGCAATGTGTACAATGATTTATTTGTTTTCTAACGCACACCCTCAGCACTTTAGAGTTAATGATTATGTTTGAATAACTTCCTATATCTTCTTTCAATATTATGTGTTCTTCTCAGTTTATTTGTTTATTATTTGGATCCACATTAGCTGTCATAACCTCATCCCCTTGTACGTATTGGATGTGTATTCCATTCCTACATGTCTTAAAGCCTTCAGAGACATGACCACAGTATAGTTGCAAAACTAAAGTTCAAAGACACACCACGCTCTAAATCTGTGGTGTGGATAGAGTATTTGTGTCTCCATTGTGCTTGTTATCAGTACTTTGCAGCTTCTTGGATTTTCCTGCCAAACACTAATTTCCTTAGCAACCCTTACAGGAAACAGGAAGTGTGACTAACAGGAAGTATGAGGTTCTATACAAAGAAAAAAAGTAGGGAAAAAAAACAATATGCCGTTAAAGAGTTTCTATGAAAACACTTTGGGCCCGAGGACCCATACACACCACCTGGATGCCATGCTGATCTCTATTAGCAGGCGACCATCTGTTCACCAACATGCTGACTATCAGTGAATAGTAGACCAGCTAAGTTTACCAGCTGGTTGGTGAGGTACAACAATATGAACTGTACTTACTAGTAATTAAAAGATAGCTGAATTGCTTTGACTAGTGCAAGCTTTTGAAGATGATGTTGGAATAACTTTTTGTAATTAATCTATGAGAAACAAATACTTGATTCAGAGTTTCCATTCACTGTTCATAGAATCATAAAATGAACATTGGATAATTTTCATGATTCATTATCTACACTGATTCGCAGACATTGTTTGCATTTGTTTTTTTCATACATTTCTTGGAGAGACTGACATCCATATTACCACCATTGCTGAAAGACGTTAGACATAAAGGAATGAAACGTGTATTGCCAAAGGAAAAGTCACGTTCCAGAATCTAAATGTAAAACAATTCTATATTGTCTAGAGTCAAAGGACTTCTCTCTGCAGTTCTTGAATTAACATGTGCCGCTCCATTGCATGTCTAGACATCTTATAAGTGGGGTTGACCTAATTCTGCAATGTAACTGTAAGAACCCTGATTTGTCGTCTCTGCACCAACATTAACTTGAGATTTCTTTCCTCTTCCTCATCTGCCTCCTCTGACTCCCACCCACCTCCCACCGTTTTCCTCCCACTCTTTCCCTTCTGCAGGATGGGCAGGGCAGTTTCCACAATACATCCTCAACCTACAAGACCCCTCAGTTGACTACAGCTCGACAACACCAGAACCAAGAAGTACAGACAGACTCCCACTATTACAACTTGAGTTTCTACGGCTGCCACATATACTCCACCTCCAGACTCATCAGACGTGAAACAGACCAGTGTCCTGCTCGACTCCAAAGTGCCACAAGATCCAAACTTCCTCGCAATACCAAAACCAAAGTCTTAACCTAGGTCTGGGCCAAGATCGCACCAAAAAGCCTGTTTAACATCGCAACAAAGCATACAAGATCAATAGATTCAAGTTGGAAAATTTAATGGGACTGCTGAAAATAGGTAAGTCCTCTTACAATTTTGCACATAGTTTTTCCTTCATATCAAAGGGTCCATGTTATGCTAAATTGACTTTTCTAAATCAAGTTTTAATGTTGTTGTATTGCTCAGCTGTTAATGTAATAACTATTGGCCTAAAGTGACCTGATATGATCAATATGACCAGTGAACGCTGATATTCTTTATAATTGAATAGCTGTAGTCTGTTTACAAACACATTATTTTAATGAACACAGGTATCCTAATTGCATAACCTTAATGCCGTTATTCTTAGAATGATGTAACTGGTAAGATAATGACATATAACCTATAACCATCATGAGCAACATCCACAGATAGTTGAAAGATGGTAGAAATTCACATTTTGCATGGTTAGATCTTAACAAGGTTCCAAGTAGAACTTTAATATGCTACAAGAAGAAATGGGAGTGAGACAAAAAAAATTAATAAACCTTTAATTGAAAAGAATAATTAAACTGAAATAGACTGTTTTGCAGCTGATCAAAAGTTTAGGACCAAACCCCGAAAAAAAAGCCTCAGATCATTATGGCGCCCCCTCCCTTGTGGCGTGTAGAAAACATCTCATGATCTGCTATTCATGGCAGTAATGTTGGAAACCATCAGGACCATCAAGGTTATGTTTTTCTAATCAGAGAATAAAACTTTCTTCTACCTTTCAATGTCCCACGCTCGGTGCATGAGAACAGAACAGACAGTTCTGTGGCGTTCAAGGAGGCGAGGCCTTTGTTTTTGAAGCCCTTCAGTCGCAGATGCCTCTGATGGTTATTGGGCTCCAGTCAGCGACAGTAATTCGAGGATTGTCCAGTGTCTTGACGGACAACCAATCTGATCCTCTAGCTCAGTGCTGGGGACATTTTTTTTGGTCTTCCACTTGACTTTTTTGTTCCATAACCCTCAGGATCTGTTAAAGAATTCAAACTGGCTGCAAGCGGCTCTGCTTATTCAGCTCATCAACCTGACCCCTTTCAAAACGCCAAAATGCCATCAGGACGTCATGACAGTGTGAATAATACCGGACAGAAAATTACACTGAATACACATTTTTGCATAGATTTGGCCTTTTAAAGGCATGTGTCCTAAACCTTTGATCAGCTACAAAACAGGCGATGTCAGTTTATTTGTTGCTTTCAATAAAAAGTTTGCTAAATTTTTTTCTGACTGTTGAGGTTCTACTTGGAACCGTGATAAGAAAAAAATAAAGCATTTATTTCAAACAAATAAAGTAAATTCTTTCTCAGTCATATATATATATATATATATATATATATATATATATATTTATTTATTTATTTTTTCATTTTACCATTTAATTTGCCAAAATAATGCATTTTATGATCTGACATACCACTCGATTTGCTGCTGTTGCCATGATGAAATGCTACTGCCATGCTGTTGCTACGCTATGACATCACACACATAACCTATAGTGGCCCTAGAATCGAATATTAGAGTTGTGTTTCATTTATGCATGTTGGAGTCGTCAGTCTGACTCCTTCTCAAGAGTGCACTCGTTCTTATCATGTCACTGTGAAATTCTCTCCACTACAAATTGGCCAATGTCATTGTTTAGATTAGGGTTGTTCCGTTACTGATAATGGTATCAAATTTCATGCCGATACCACAGATTTTCTTGTTATCAGCGAGTACCTAATTCAAACCTATCCAAATTGTGTTTTTTGGGGCTATACAGACTATAAAACCCCTAATAATCATATTTGTGTTATCTTTTTTTGTTTGCCTATGTAGAATCAAGCAGCATAAGTCACAGTGCACAGACTTTGTTTAATCTGTTACCTGCTGTCCCCCCTGATCAGGGGGTTAGGGTTAGTTAACCCTAATCAGGATATGATTAGGGTTAAGAACGGCAAATGTACTCTAAGTTGTATTTCACTCACACAGATCTCACACATATTTTTAGAAACTAGAAGGTCTTGGCTTTCAAATGAGGTATCACTGTGGCATGTAGGTTGTAAGCTCTGAGGTTTGGATATGAATAATTGTTAATCCTAACCCTAAGGCAGTTAACAGTTCAATATGCATAATGAGCCATGTGCTATTGGTTTTGCCATATTTTACAGGCTTTGTTATTGTTTTAATTCACTTGCTGTGGTATCAGACTGGCATTCGGTATCGGCGATTACTCTGAACCCAAGTATCGTATCGAATGGGAAAAACTGGTATTGGAACAACACTAGTTCAGATTTTAAAAAACCCCAAAATGCTTCCATCCCATTTGTACCGGGAACACAGGAGTCTAGGCGATTTGTAAGCTCAGAAATCAGGACTGATTTGCATTTTTTGTTCCTCATAAATATTTTAGCTTATAAAACATGAAATACCACAAACTATGGTCTCCAAAAGACCTTAAAGTACAGTCTAAAAAGCACAGGACAGGCTGCACAAGCAGGAATAACACTTGAGGATGTGACGCTGCTTTTCCTTTTTGACAACTGACAGACTGTGATTATTGTCAGCTCTTAACACAGCCAATGTTCTTGCAAACCAGGAACATAGATCTGTCTGAATTATGCAATAACACTCAGGCAAAAGTGTGGAGTTCTTGATCTCAATAAATATGATTCATACATTCATGCATGTTTTATGATGACGCACTGTAAAATGTAAAGAATCTGGTAATCTATTCTGTAATCAACATCTTTGAACAATAACACGCCCCCTAATATAGCACTTTTCTTGACACTAAAAATCAAATTGAGAGAGTAACTGACTCACAAAACATTAGTGGAAGTAGCTGCAGACTTTCATGCTATTTTGGAAACAATGCCATTGTCGCGAATGCGATCAAGTTCCGTCCTGGTATACAGTCACAATGATGGGAGCTTCCTTCCTTGTTTTATGCACTGTCCTATGCCCTTCTATGTCAGGTGTTAGTACAATCCGGCTCCCCAAGCAATTTTGTCCGGAAATAATTTAGTGCATTTGCAATGAGAGAAAGTTAACAGAATTAAGTTTACGTTATCGTTGGTGTGGCCCTCGAACTCAATGTAGGTTACTCATGTGGCTCCTTGTGAATATGAATTGCCCATCCCCGTCCGATGTTCTATGGATTGTGTTCACTTTTAATTTCACTTTTGTAAATGTGCACTAAATCTTGCACAAATCAAAGTAAAAAAACAAAAACATACTATGCCATGTTATTTTTATTTATGTTAATTGTACGTTTTATTGGCTTAATTGAATTAAAATGGTTGCTCACGGTAACATAAAACCATTAACTGGAAAATGGAAAAAGATAGTATAACTTTTGAGTAAGTAATATTTATTTAAAGGAATAGGTCACAGTTTTTCCATACTGAGATATGTTCTTACCTTACATGTTGTTAGCATTTAGCCTCTCCTCTCCTCTATGGGGTCAAACAGGGTGAAGTTAGAAGCGACCAAACTCTTCCACGTTTTCCCTATTTAAATATGGTTACGTGAGCCTTTACACGATCCAAGTATAGTTACACAAACTTAAACATGTCGATTTTCTAAGCGGATAAAAAAGGAACTATATTGGAGCACTTCGACGTCCGTGCATAGAATTCTATAGGTGTGAGGATATTACTACATATACTACTATGCGGTACCCCTTTTTATCTGTTTAGAAAATCGACATGTTTAATTTTGTGTAAATACTTGTATCGTGTAACTACTCACGTAACCGTATTTAGATAGGGAAAACGTGGAAGAGCTTGGTCGTTTCTAACTTCACCTCGTTAGGCCCCATAGAGGAGAGGACGAGAGGCTAAATGCTAACAACATCTTTGGTCCTTATGCGTGACTGAGCGCACGCACAAAGACCAGACAGGTACGCATCAACTCATCTAAGCTCAGGTAAGAACATAACTCAGTATGGAAAAACGGTGGCCTGTTCCTTTAAAGTCAACAAATCTTTTTTTTTCTTTTAGTGCAATAAGAATTCCGGTAAGCTATAGTGATTCGTGTGCCCTACCTGATTTTGTAGTTATATCCTAATGCAGCTATAACATCCTCTGGATATGTTCGCTCACATGACGTTTTGAGGTCATGTTGTCCTTTTGAGGTCATTTCATCACTCTATTTTCGGCTCGAGCTGATATGTTCAGGCTCAAATCCACTGGTGTTACGGACCAATCGCGTGGCAGTATTGCAGTGAGTGGACGGAACAAAACAACACTTTTTTTTAATGTAGGCCTATACTAATTAACAACATGACGATGGCGGGAAAGCAGGACATATGCTGCTGCAGACTTACAAACACAAATAACATGTTTTTAAACTAAACATCTTATTGTTTTAGTCAGTAGATGTTGCTTTTAGCAGGTGAGACGGGGGCACACAAGAGGAGACCTGAGCAGACAAATAGTCGCCCTGCCCCCCCCTTCCAACAGCGAGAGGGTATATGGAAAAAAAAGAAAAAGATGAGAGCTTTGCTTGAAACAAAAACAGACCAAATTAAATTAAACCAAAATTAAAATCAGAGCATGGAAAGCATCATTAACATTATTTAGGGTTTTGAATGAGAGTAACAATAAGTGGTAGCTTCCGTCAGGAGGTGTCTTAAACCAATCACTTGAATATAGACCTGTGGAGGAATTACATAACGACTACTCTGCAGAGAAAACAACTGCAGGGAGCAACACAGCACCTTCTGCTCTCATCGAAAATTAACTGAAGAGTCCTTTTACATGAATTGCATCAGACATTATCACACATGAGACGAGGCATTTCTTTGATTGATTGTGCAGAGACCACTTAGCAGAGATACAAGATGTGCAAAACTGCCATCATCAAAGTAATCAGAAGTGTCAAGAAAGACGAATGGTAAAAAAATCTGTATAGTGAAGATGGATTTCTTTACTAGATTAATGGAGATAAATTCAAAAAGTTATTAGATGAATTATAGGTTATGTGACGCATCAGGATGAGTGAGTGAAAGCTATAATGACAGTCTACCATCCCTAAATATGCAGCGTGGGAGCATGGTGTCTGGACTTTATTAATATTCTCATTTATTCTTCCCTTGGCAAATAATTATTTGTTTTGTGTCATAGTGTACCCACTGAAGAAACACTGTGTTTTCAACTGTTTCAGCTGGAGCAGTGTCTGAGAGCTTCTTGTGGTAAACATACATGTTTGATTTATATTAAGAAACATCCACTGACAGACATAGCAAAGGTACAATTCTGTTCATACAAAGAGCTGCTTTCCGGATAAGCTTTCAATTTGGTCAGTAAACTTTGTGACAACGGTGTAACTGCATCTGCACACAACACATCAGCCCATTGTATTTGAACAGCTGTCAGAACGGCAGTTTGATTTTTGTCTTTGGCTTAATTGTGAAGGTGAATCTATCAGCTCAAACTGAAAAGACCACACCAACAGCTTATCCTGAATCGGTTTGAGCCTGTGTGAGAATGATATATCACACAAAGCAGGATGTGGCTGTTCACGTTCACTTTGTCTGCCCACAAGGTCAATATAAACCAAATACATTTTAAATTGATTTTATTGTTCAGTAGATCACAATACCAAATTTGAAGTGTTATATTAAGTCAGTAAAGTATAGCAAAAAACAATACTATTGAAGACCATCTTATACCACAGGAAAAACATTTTCTTTTTTACGTGAGGTTGTTGCTCATCATATTGGTACATCTTTTACTATCATATACTTAAATACATTTACGTCTGCTCGCCAGACTCGTCAGAAGAACCATTTAACCATGTTTCAGAAAATACCCACAGAACTAACGTTACAGACAACTCTCATTCCCAGATCTCAGAGCATCAGACATGTGACAACTGAGACACAAGGCAAACGTTTTTACGATAAACTGTGGTCAAACACAGCTACATAATGTCATGTAAACAGCAGACAATGCATCTACCCTAAGCACAATGATATTAGAGCATAAACGAGCCGTTCCTAAAGTTAACAAAAGCACTGAAGCCGACAGATGTGAACCGTGGAGTAAACATTCAAACCATTTACATTGGACTCAACCCAGTAGCATCAAGTCTCCCATCCTTGTTTAGCCTCGTTGAAACTCCACAAATGCCTGGCAGCTTCCAAACTTCATCTTGTGTCTCCAGCTTTAAGTCCCATAGCAAAGAGTTATAAAAAAACCCAAAGAATATCGATATAATCCACTGGTGTTGGCTAAGGGCCTGCTGGGACCTCATTTCGGCCCGGGAATTTAATGATTTAGACTGGCCCAATTATCTATGGAATTATAGCATAGTTATAGAGCGCTGGCCTCATATACCAGAAATGGCTAGTTGAAATATCACAATGACAATTTTCTAACAATTTCTCGTTTCACATGGGCACAGGGTGCTCACTCTGGAGCACTGTGGAGGCTCGTAGCTGGTCCGCGATGGGGCTTCCCGCCTTTTTGCCCTTTTAGGCCACACCGCCTTTGCTCTACCCAATCCCGTCAGATCTCGGAAGCTAAGCAGGAAGGGCCTGGCTGGTACTTGGATGGGTGACTGTTTGGGGACACCAGGAAGCCTGGGTGAATATAGTGTGTGAGAGAGTGGTTGGTGATAGCGCAGACTGGTTGCCTCGCTTCCGTCAGTTTACCCCAGGGCAGCTGTGGCTACAATAGTAGCTTACCACCACCAAGTATGGAGTGAATTAATCTGAGTGTCCAGAAAAGCGCTATATAAAACCAATGCATCATTATTATTATTATTATTATTTTATTTTATTTTAAGGAACAGGCTTCGTAGTCGGAGATTGAGCAGCCATGTTCACAGGCCACATGGGATCATTACTATTAAGGGGGCTGAATGGAACATCGGTTATCGCTTGTATGTTAAATCTATGGTGCATCCCCAACACACCTGCCCTCACCTGGCACATTTATTCTGCTCATAAATGTGTGTAGCACATTAGATTATTGAGATTTAATTTCACTTTTGAAGAAAGCTCGGTGAGGGGCAGGGGTTGCAGAACAGGGTTTATTACTGACATTTACAAAATAATTCCTGGAGAATAGCTGAAGGCAAATTTAAGTTACGGATAAGTTTCAATAAACATGAAACATTGTAAAATACCGTTTACTTCAGAAAAAATGTAAAGTAGCCTACTTCAAAGAAAAACAATACAAAATGAGAACAAATAAATATTGTACCCAAAATATGATCGATGCAGCAATTATTGAGACCAGCCTGTTGGTCACTCACAAAGCACTAAAATCTGAAAGGACTGAACCCGATTGCACAAAGCATGTGTTGTTTGTCCAGCAAAGATGAGTCACCTTTGTGAGCATGAGTGCACATTGATATTTATAGGGCAGTGCAATTAATCAAATTTTAGTCAACTCATAATACAGTAATTGCTTGTAACTTTTTAATCAACAGATCTGGAGCCAATCCAGTGGCAGTAAGTGCACATGGTTTTGGATGGATTTTGGAACAAAATGGAAACTTTTTTTCTTTTCTTTTTTTTGATGGCACTGCTGTGGGATTCAATTTATGTCCATCCGCGTGAACGATTGAATTGCAAATTTAGATGGATTTGAGGAAAGTATTTGTTTCTGTCATATCATCCAGCTACTACTTATATTTTTAATCAAATTTATATATATATGTATTTATTTATTTAACTTTAACTTATTTATGGAACTGAATCACTGAGAGAACTGTAGATGATTATGTAAATATTTGACACAACCAACCACAACCATCAAATAGCATCCTCCAGAAATGTGCAGCTGCTAGCTTTTACATTTCTATTTTTCTCTTGCAAATTGATGGGGTCACATGAGCTCAGAATGACTTCTTAACCACTATTGAATGTGTGTGGATGTTTACTGATGAGGTGAACAGAGTGGCTCTCACACAGACATCTGAAGTAGGCCCCTCCCCTGGCTCCTGCCAACCCTGAGGGCCCTCTAGTCAAGACAAGTTGTGCAGATTTCGACCACATGTGCACAAAAGTTGTCCGTACTGCACTGTAGCTGTTACCCATACAGTCGTTAGCGGGTGTATGTATGGTAGTCTGAACCTAGTTTGTCGAGAAATTGTTCAGCTGCGTTTCCATGGCAACAGCGGGCTTTTTTTAACGCGCGCACAGTGACACGGTGAGGTTAGCACAGGATTCCCCGCTACTGCAGTTTCTATGACAACTCACAACTCATCATCCTCTCGCTCTCTGTCTCTTTCATCCTCAGCCGTAACACAAGCAGTCATTAAGTTCTGACTTGTGTTATGATCGCTTTATTGGACTGAAACATAATCGACTGGTGAAACTAGTCGGGGCGGCGACAGTTACCATCAGTGACACTTAAAACACTAGTGACTTTCTGCATGTAAAATAGTGATGGAAGTTGCTACGTGTATGTTACGGACCAGATGTAATATTAGCAAAAGGCCATATTCAGACAACCATTGACAAGTGCAATAGTAGAAAATTGTGCTTTAAAACTACCCCTTGTGGAAACATATTGCTTATGTCACAATTTTCGGTTTACTCTGAATGTGTATATGTGTTTCAGCCACATGCCTCTGAGTCCGGCTGCTGACACCAAACATGATCGCCCGCGGCAACAGGCGGTTACTAATGGCAACCCAACAGGCTCTGCTGTTGCCAGGGACGACGATGGGGAGGACAGTCCCCCTGGAAACAGCATTGTTGTCCGCATTGGCATCCCGGATCTGCAGCAGACGGTAACACAAGTCCTGTACGGAGGCAGTACTCTACAGCAGAGTGGGGTTTTACTAGTGCCCACTAGAGGTGCACGGGTCACATAAGACCAGAAAGTTGAAACACTGAAAACATTCTCTTTTGCACACTGCACAAAAAGGTAGTCAAAGCTTTGGGTTCTGAGTTTGCCAACAAATTTGCTGACAACCACTTTTAGGCCAGTTTACAAATCTGACATGTAGATCTAGTGCCCTCACTGTCTACACACACAGCTCAAGCTGGGACAATGTGAAAAGCATGGATGTCGAAATAAGCCACTTGTGTGCTCTATCTGTGTTTATCTCCTCTGTCCATCTATGTATGTTTCCTGTCTCTGTCTCTCAGAAATGTTTGCGGTTGGACCCAGAGTTGCCAGTTTGGACCAGTAAGCAGAGGGTTCTGGTGACCTTGACTCAGTCTCTGTCGGATGTTTTGAACTATGGTCTCTTCCAGCCGGCGTTCAACGGCCGAGCAGGAAAGTTTCTGGATGAAGAGAGGCTGTTGAAGGAGTATCCTCTGCCTCCCATCACCCCATCCCATATCTGGAGGTACAGCCCAGCTTATATCATATATTTGTCTTAAAATGCAAGTACAATGCAGTAATGTTGAGATTAAACATGTTCTTATCTTTTATAGTTTCGCTATAAGAGAAGAGTATATACTCAGAGCTATGTCGATGACAAACAGCTGGCAAAATTGCACACCAAGGTAAAGAAAAGCATAGAAATAACCTCAATGTATGAGTTACTATGAATGTTATAATAGTTTTTAACATTACAAAATATGTAATGGATTCCCATTTCAGGCCAACTTAAAGAGATTCATGGAACATGTTCACCAGAAAAATGTAGAGAAGGTTTCCAAATGGTTAGAAAAAGGCCTTGATCCTAACTTCCATGACTCTGACAGTGGAGGTAACAAATATCTACTGTTTGGACTGATCTTTTTCTTTATACACTAGAAATGAATATAAATAACACATTTCTCATAAATGTTCTGTTTACAGAGTGTCCATTGACATTGGCAGTCCAGCTGGAAGAAAGTTGTGACCTAATTAAAGTTCTTCGGAGCGGAGGGGCTCACCTGGACTTTAGGACCAGAGATGGCATCACAGCTTTGCACCGAGCCGTCCTCTGCAGAAACAGTGCGGCTCTTACTGTGAGAAACTCGTATAATGCTTGAAGATTGATCACATTTAGCGAGGAAATATAACATGGCCATAGTGTTTAATTACGTTGATTGCGTTCCTGTAGACATTACTGGACCTGGGAGCATCTCCGGATTACAAAGACAGCAGAGGCCTGACTCCTCTCTACCACTCTGCCATGGTTGGAGGCGCCCCCTACTGCTGTGAGCTGCTATTACAGGACCATGCCGCAATAGGTAAGGGTCTCCCACAACTAGCTGTCACACGCCACCGCACACTAAAAACAGACAATGATACAAAGATATTAAAGATTATTTTCTATTAGACTTTGTGTGAACCCTTCCTTGATGATTACAGGGATAACGGATGAAAATGGATGGCAGGAGATTCATCAGGTGATAAGGACACGCATATGAATAACATGCAAAGCTTAATCACTTGAACTCATAAAGTCAACTCCGTACAAACGTGTGTGTGTGTGTATTTGTGTATTTGTGTGCGTGTCTGTGTGCGAGTTCAGGCGTGTCGCTATGGTAACGTGCAGCACTTGGAGCACCTGCTATTTTACGGAGCTGACATGGGCTCCCAGAATGCATCAGGAAACACTGCACTGCACCTCTGTGCTTTGTACAACCAGGTAATTAGAATAACACTGTTATGGCTGTAACTATAGTTTTTGGCCTGATCAAAAATAACATAAATACTTATTTACAGGACAGCTGTGCCAGAGTGCTTCTGTTCAGAGGGGCCAATAAAGATGTCAAAAACTATAATAACCAGACAGCGTTTCAGGTATAACAAATCTATTAAGAGTTAGGAGCAAAACTGCTTTAACCTAGGTCAGGCTCAAAGTTGCAACATGTTTATCTGAAGGTGGCGATCATTGCTGGTAATTTTGATCTGGCTGAAATCATTAAGATCCACAAACCCTCTGACGTGGGTGAGTCCATGTTTGAGGTGTTTCACACTAAATGATCCGCTCGCATTTTCATTGACAGTGTTCATATGTGTCTTTGTGTCCAAGTAGTCCCCTTTCGAGAATCTCCCTCTTACACAAAGAGGCGACGAGGTGGTGGCACCAGGACTGGGAACGGGCTGTCGTCTCCTCGCTCCCTGATACGCTCAGCGAGTGATAATGCTTTAGAAAGTCCTGCCTCTTCACCTGGACCCTCTCTTCAGAGCCTGGAGACGCATCATGACGGACACACTCACTCGCTAAGACGGCACACACGCAGACTTAGGTAGATACCAACTGTTTACAGTAAAATGGCTTATACAATATGCTTCCAGTGAGTTACCTGTCTTTCTCTGTGTGCAGCCCAAGTGGAGGAGGAAATGTAGAGACAAGCCCTCCCTCTTCCCCTCCACTGACCCCTCAGATGAGAAAGAGGCGTCTGTACAGTGCTGTGCCGGGACGCACTTTCATTGCCACTCGCTCTTATGTCCCTCAGGGAGCTTCAGAAATCCAGCTGCACCGAGGGGAGAGGGTCAAAGGTCCATTCTGCTCACTGCAGCTATCATTTAAAGCATTTTGAGTTTAGTTAAACTTCAGTTTAACTTTAGTTAACATATTAATTGTTAAATTTATAGTTTTTATCTAAACATTCTGCCCAATCAGGCAATTCCTTATAAAAAAAAAAAAGTAAATGCACTATGTATTGAAGAGATCTTACCAAGCTTTCATGTGGACTTGCAGTACTGTCTATCGGCGAAGGAGGATTTTGGGAAGGCACTGTTAAAGGGCGCACGGGCTGGTTTCCGGCTGACTGCGTGGAAGAAGTCCAAATGAGACAGTACGACCCCAGACTTGGTAAATGTCAACTGACATACATTAAGGTTCAGCCACTTCACAATTTAAAATGTGGTAGATGTGCATTGCAGGTAATAAAACTGTAATAATACAAGTCGCGCTGGAATTATTTTTTTCTTTTTTTCAGAGACAAGAGAGGACCGGACCAAAAGACTGTTTAGACATTACACTGTTGGGTCCTATGACAACTACACCTCCTACAGGTACACCAACTAATACTGTGTAAAGAGTCCAATAAAGACTGTCTAGAGTAACACACACACACACACAAAAACATTGATTTGTGTTTTATTGTCATATCATCATCTTAGTGACTATGTGATTGAAGAGAAGACCGCAGTTTTGCAAAAGAGGGAGAGTGAGGGATTTGGCTTCGTCCTCAGAGGAGCTAAAGGTAAAGTTGCAGTGTTTGTTCAAACTTTCACACATTTTATAACTTTATCAAAGCTTTTATGTATTTATGTTTTATTTATTTATTTAACTCAGCTGAAACACCTATTGAAGAATTTGCACCTACTCCTGCATTCCCTGCACTGCAGTATTTGGAGTCAGTTGATCAGGGAGGGGTGGCATGGAGGGCAGGCTTAAGGACCGGAGATTTTCTTATTGAGGTAATAGTTATTCAAGAAATTGAAAATGTAATAAAACTCTCTGTATAAGGTAAACTACATAAAAGGTTTGTCTGTGTGCAGGTAAATGGCACTGATGTGGTAAAGGTGGGTCATCGCCAAGTGGTGTCTCTGATCCGTCAGGGAGGAAGCCGTCTGCTTATGAAGGTTGTATCTGTTTCCCGAAAATCTGAGTCCAACTTGCTCAGGAAGAAAGGTGCACATGAATATCTAATTCAAATATATTTAATTTGCATGGGATTAGTGTATTATATTAATATTATTTATAAATATTCCACAGTTTATTTTTAGTCTCACTAATAGGTAAGGTGTGCCGTTTTTGTGTGTTATAGCTCCACCTCCTCCTAAAAGGGCCCCCAGCACCTCTTTGACCCTTAGATCTAAGTCCATGACTGCTGACCTAGAGGACATAGGTAAGGCAAATATATACTTTACCCTCTACTACATACGCAACCTCAGGCTAGAGGGCCAAATCCAGCTCTTCAGTGTTCCCTGGATCATTTTGAGAAATCCGATTGCACATGACATAGATCTAAACACCTTTACCAGGGCTGGACTAGCAGAAAATACAGGGCCTCAAACCTTTGTGGTTTACAACTTGTTGGAACATTTGTAAAATTACTAAACAATCTTAAAATGTGCGCTCTGTTAAGGAGGTTCCTCTCGCAACTGTGTTTCAAAGGCTCAAATAAACTTTAAAACTAAACAACTTATCACACTGTGGATTTAGTTAATGAAATAGCAAAACTCACCACGGAGTCACAGGTTTAGAGTGAGAACAGAAGTCCAGTAAAATATTTTATTGAAAACCATAAGCAAACTACTTCCAAACTGCACACACTGGATCAGACCCTTTGGAAACACAGAGAATGGGGTTCGTTGCCTGACCTCCCATGATGCACGTCTTTGCATACAATAATCTCAGAATAGGTTCTCTGAGTTTTTTTTCCACTTAGGCAAATGTAATGTTGAGCTAGGACTAACGGTAGGCCTATCCCAGAAATTGGCCCCACTCTTCAATATAATAATAATAATAATAATAATAAATATAGCCACAAAGCGGCGATTATCGGCCCTCAGCGAGCGCCTTGCTCAATACAAGGGGCGCTTCGCGCTCTATCTTAGATTGCAGTATTGGATTTTGGAATGAGATATTTATGGTGATTAGAGAGATTGAGTTTTTATCTTTTAGCAGCCCTCTCGGTATCTGACAAATAAAAGTGAAAAGGTGTTTTTTGACAATGCTGAGCGCTCTGCTTCGCTTGGCACACTGCTGTCCGGTTACAATATTCGTTTTCTAATACGTGTGCAAGTGCACGAAAGGAGTGTGTTTGAGGGTAGGCGAGCTCTTCACGTTGGGGGAGTGTTGCTATACAATTTTAAGAGCCCCTTCGCCAGCCCTGTTGGCGCTCAGGCTTACACTTGTATTGCCCTTAACAAGCCTGTTTACCAAGTTTCTCAAAGCGCCACACTGTAATCATTATTCATTTGCACCATACTCGGTGGTGGTAAGCTATGATTGTTGCCACAGCCAGCCTTGGGGTAGACTGAAGGAATCGAGGATGCCAATCTGCGCCATCGGCCCACACTACATTCATACTAACCTATTGTACATGTTTTAGTGGTAGGGGAAACCAGAGTACCCGGAGGAAACCTACGCAGACACGGGGAGAACATGCAAACTCCACACAGAAAGGCCCCTCTAGCCAGGCATTGAACTCGGGACTTTCTAGCTGTGGCACGAGTGCTAACCGCTGCACCACCGTGCCGCCCTCATTATAAGAGAATATCTGGAACTCAGGAAAGCATGCCAATGGAAGGACATAAAACAAAACACCAGAGAGCTCCAGTGGAGAGAGAGTAAAATTACATTCTGAACCACCTAAGCTACAGCAAACAATATTGATTTTTTTTATTGTGGGCCGTTTATGGCGCAATGTGGGCCTGTTCTCGCATCTGGTTTGACCGGCCCAAAAGTGCGTCGGACCACCAGACAAAATGGCCTGTCCAGCCCTGTCTGTAACGACAGTGAAAATATAGTCAATACCTTTAAAGATCTGGGTAGGATTCTCAGACTATCCTGTTTAGTGTATGTCAAGAGTGAAACATTTTTTTGTACGCAGCAAAGCTTGAGTTCGGGTCATGATGGGCATTGGTCTAGGACAAAAAAAACGGCCCATGACCAAGCAAACTTGCCTATCCCTGCTTTTATCATTTTAAGTCTGTTTCATTTATGCTGTAATATTTCAACAAAACGTTTTGAAATGACCAGTAAGTCAGATTCAGCTGTACAGCTTTGCACAGTGCAAAAACAATAAAGTATTACTGTGTTGTGACCCTTGCTCTTTCTGCAGCCAGGAGGCGCCGCTACGGTGAGTCACAAGGTTCTGGTGCACAAGATTTTGTCTTTATGTGTTGACCATTTTATTTGTGGCGTATACTTTTTAATATTATTGTGTTGTGACTCAAAGGAAGTATAAAAATGAACACATTCAGTTTGCCTCTTGCATGTTGTTTAACTTTTACTTTCTATTATGAACACATGTTGAAAAATTATTTTGAGAAGTGAAACTTTTCTCGTGTTTGTGCGGATCGGTGTAGTTGTGCCAGTCTGTGGCATGTGTCTGATAATGTCTACAGTGCAGCTAAAATGCATGTGTTGTTTGTGTTCAGAGAAACTGGACGAGATGTTAGCAGGAGGTTCTCAAGAAGTTGTTCTCAGATCCCGCCCATCAGACGACTTTAGGGCAGCTACAGTCAAACAGAGGCCGACTAGCCGAAGAATCACTCAGGCGGAGATAAATGTAATGTGTTACCATCTGTTACATATAGCACAGTTTATGGATCCCTGACTTCATTGTTCTATTCATTTAGGCATTGTTTGAACGCCAGGGTTTGGTTCCCCCTTCACCCCCAGAGAAAAGCATCATGCCTTTACCAAGAGGAATGTCCAGAACTAAAAGCTTCGGTAATATATTATACTGTGCAACACAGTTATATTTCTTGTATATAAGTTTTATTTTGAATCAAACTGGGTGAACATAAAGTGATAGTCTGTAAGATTGCAAAATAAGGTGATAGATAGTCAGTGTTGAGGGTAACGTATTACAAAAGTAACGAGTTACAAACATATATTACTTTTTGCAGTAACTAAGGAATATACTAAAGAATGAACAAAATACGGGAATATATTAGTCATTACATTTCAAGTAACTTGAGTTATAAGTGCATTTAAATGTATGAACAAAAAAATGCCAAACTCCCCCCAAATAAAATGCAGCACCAAATCAAGTTGGACACTGGTATACAAGATCTGCAGTAGTATGTAGTTAATGTCGTCAAAACAAAACATGAGAGAATGGGGGAAAGCGAAGGAAAAGGAAATCACTGACTGCACTTTTGCTCGGTGGCTTTATTACTATAATTTCAGTTTATATTTTGCCAAAAGTAACTCAAAAGTAACTCAAAGTATTGTAACTCAGCTACATTTTTTAAAACAGTAATATGTAATCTAAACATATTACATTTTTAAAGCTGCAATCACTAATATAGAATACTCTATATTACAATTTTTAAGTAACTTGCCCAACACTCGATAGTACTGTAATTTCAAAAGTAAACAATCAAGTTTCGCCATCCCCTCCTGATTGGACCAGAAAGACACTCCTAGTTTGCTAAATGAGAAGAGCGAGAACAAACTTTCAAAAGTAAACAATCAAGCTCAATCCCCTTCTCTCCTGACAGGAAAGCTTGTCTCATTGGTCAAAGTGATGGCACCAGGAAATGCTGATTAGTGGGGAGGCCAATTATATGCAATCTATGAAATTTGTAAAACATTTAAACTTACAGATTTTCACTTTAACCACATGTGGCATCATTTTGCATGTACTGAAAAGATAGATGACAATGATGTGACCACAGGTACTCCTGAGGATGACCGGATCTCTGCTTTAATCAACGAGAGCCGTTTTCCTCGAAGCTCATCTTTAACGGACAGCTTTATCCCTCCTCCTCCTCAGACCGCCCCTCCTCCCCCACCCTCTGCCTCTTCTATGTCCTCACTGTATATCCTCGAGTCTGGGCCTCCTCCATCTTTCCTTCCACCGCCTCCTCCAGCTCGAGGGGAAGGGCTAGCTCGATCCAGCTTTAAACCAGGGACTGAACCAAGACTTCCAGAGCTTTGCGATTCTCCAGCAAGAAGCCACGTCCATGCAGAGCGGCAGAGGAAAGCCAGGTCCATGATCATTTTGCAGGACACTCCGCCACCGCTGCAGTCTGATGCACACACTGCTGCTCCACATGCTCTTCACACCGTCACACATACCTCCACACTTTCCTTGCACTGCACGAGTCCTGTTCTTGGACACTCACCATTGCAACGCCGGCGAGGACGAGCTATAGAAAACCCTTATGCAAATGTAGGACAGCAAGCTCCCCCTTCAAAACCCCAAAGGAGGAAGTCACCTTTGTTAAAACAACTTCCTGTTGAGGAACAAGGTTAGAAATGTTTGTTTTGTCATGAAACATTTTATGTTAGCCTATACTAACCTTGTTGTTCTCACTTAGGCCTTGGAGTCAAAGATCATGATGGCAAACAGGAAGGGAGTAGCAGTCCAAGCAGGGCTGAGTTGTATCAGCAGCAGGTCCTATCTGAGCGTGCTCGAGTCCAAGGCCGAAGGTCGTCCCTTTTCCTGTCTGTGGAAGGGGCAGGCTCAGAAAACCAACCACCCCTTCTCTTGACTCAGAGTCACTCAATGGATGACCTCGGCGAGCTCCCTCCTCCAGCGCCTGTCCTGTCTCCCTCACCAACACCCCACACTTTCCTCCATCCTCTCACGGGGAAACCTTTGGGTCAGTGGGATCAAATAAAAATGTTGTTTAATCTGTTTTTCATACTGTGAGTGGAAAATATTTTTAAGTGCATAAATAATTCTGAATCTTTTATCTTTAGATCCCTCTTCTCCATTAGCCCTAGCTCTTGCTGCAAGAGAACGCGCCCTAACTGCTCGAACACCTAGTCCTGAACCAAGAAGCAAACATGCCTCCGCCTCCACAACCCCTATCCCCACCCCAGCGGCCAGCCCAGAAGGTCGACACAAACGCACCCCTATCAGCACACCACAGAGCAGCCCTGAACCCCGTTCTAAACGCACCACTCCCCAGACAAGTCCTGAACAGAGAACTAAGCGTGCAACCCCTCAAACCAGTCCTGAACTAAGGCATAAACGCATAACCCCGCCCTTTTCCCTGATGGACAGGTGGAGCGCCCAGAAACTGAGGGAGGAGTTACATCTCCAGCTGCCCCTTCTCTTGAGCGCTGGAGACCCTCTCCTTTGCCAAATCTAGCCAATGAGAGTCACAGTGCTTTGATTGAAAGGCGTAGGAGCCTGACAGTGGGTAGCTCTGAGGAGGAAGGCGGGGCCTACACAGTGACTCTGCCTCCTGCTCTTTTATCATCCAGTGATGAAGAGACTAGGGAGGAGCTGCGGCGAATTGGACTTGTAACTCCGCCCCCTGGCTTTAGCAGTTCCAATGCTCCTCCACCCCCATCCTCCCTGTCCTTGGTGCCTCGGCGGTGTGCAGAGGGAGGCGCTGGAGAAGCTGGTCCTGACTCTTTGGGAAGGCGAGGAGATGAGGAGAATGGTGAAGAGCGTCTACAAGATGGTTCATCATCTCCCAGCTCACTGCCACCCTCCATCACTTTAGCCTCACCCACTGCCCCTACTTCCCCCTCATCACCTCCAGCTACTCACACCTCCTCCGCTGCCACGTCCCCTTCAGCACTCAAGCCTCGCCTCCGCTCCCCTATTGGTAGGGGGCGGTCTTCTCTGCGAGATCCTCTATTGAAACAGTCATCTGACAGTGAATTGTTGCCCTCAGCGGCATCCTCACCATTGTCCCCCTGTGCTCCTCTCCCACTGGTGGATCTGGGCGGTATCTTTTCCAGAGGAGGTCCAAGCTGTGGGGAGGGTTCGATGACAGGGCAGATGAACGAAGAGGATTCAGTCCAGATGACGGTGTACGGCCAGCCGCGCTGGGAGGCCAGGGGTCTGGGTCAGCTGTAGATCTTACAAGCCGCTCGGCATCAGCTCTAGAATTAAGTGGTCGAGCGGGATCTGGCCTGGATCTGGCCAATCGTTTGCAGCTTTTGAACAAGGACAGTCATTCTCTGGGAGAGGAGCCAAGTCCCCTCGACCCTGGCAGGAGGTCACCTGTGGGAGGTGCCAGGTATGGCATACATTCAGCATGTAATAGTTACTAGAAAATTAAATTAATAGACTAACCACCACAGTTACACAAGTCACACGTACACATTTGTTTTGTGCAATACAAATATGTTTTTTAAAAGAAAACCATATTCACAGTGTTACTATGTTGTTTTGTTCCAGATTTGTGGACAGTCATAAAAGTAGGTTTTATCTTAGCAATCGTTCTTACAAAATGATTAATATAGCTAACAGTTATGAGCTAACATCTCCACTGCACTATACTAACATCTTAAAATCAATATCCCTCTCATTTGTTTTATGCAACAGGAACTTAATGATCTGTTCAGACATAATCATGTCCACTTCCTGGCCCTAAACACCAGTAATTTCCACTTGGAAGCATTTGCTTCTTAGAAGTGGGTGTATAAAAAAAAAAAACAATGTCTGTGATGTGTGACTTCAGCTCAGGGTTGTTGTGTTCCTGTTGTTGTTCTTGCATGCTTTATCTTGTTCAGGTCTTATGCTTATATTCATATTAATATTGTTTGACCTTTGATTTGTTGCAGGTTGTTTTCCAGTTTAGGTGAACTTCACACTATTTCTCAGCGAGGATTCGGAGCCAGTTATACAGTACGACCAGGCAGCCGCTATCCTGTCACCCGCCGTAGCCCGTCACCATCTCCTTCCCCTGCTGAAAGAGCCATTGGACTTGCCACATCTCCCACTACTTGTCCAGAAAGGCCAGACCTCAGTTCAGGTCGAGGTCTCACCATCCTGAAGTCATCCAGCCTGAGTCTGCCTTCAGAACCAAAAGAAGTTCGTTTTGTTATGAGGAGTGCCAGTGCGAGGACCCGCTCCCGCTCTCCTTCCCCCTCGCCACATGCCTCTCCCTGTCCCTCCCCAGTTCTCAGTGGGCCCCTGCTGGCTCTTCGGCCGTGGAGGCAGCGGCCCCTCAACTTGTGGAATAAATATGATGTGGGTGATTGGCTGGAGAGTGTTGGGCTTGCTGAACACCGCCAGCGCTTCCAGGAGCACGAGATTGAAGGCTCCCACCTGCCCGCCCTCACCAAAGAGGACTATGTGGAGCTGGGGGTTACCCGACTGGGACACAGGATCAACATCGAGAGAGCTCTACGACAGCTATTGGATGGACCAACTTGACCCTCAACCTCTGACCAAAATGACCTTTAGACACCCTAACTGTGATATTAAATCCTTACATTTTTGGTCAGACATTAGGAAATCTCTTTTAATAGTATATACACATAAACATGACTTAAATTGTTCTCTTGTATTCATTTAGCTGTTCTCTGCGGCATTTACACAATCTCAAACTGGCAAAAATTAAAAAAAAAATAATTACAAACTATTCATATTACTTTCACACATTGTATTACATAATTGAGAACATTTAGTTATGTACTGGGTATGTGGTAAAAGATGGATGGATTTAGATACGTTTAATTAAACTAAATCTCTAAATGGCTCACACTGTTTGGTTATGGATTAGGAATAACCTAAGCATCCCAGTTAGAAGAGGGAACTACTTGTTTTTGTGGCTTGATTGTTTGTAATATCACAAAACATTTTATTATTAGTTTATATATCAATGCAAATTATTTAGTTAATAAATAAGTAATAATCTGTAGTGGTGATGAGTAACAATTTATATATAGCGATAAATTTTAATTTCTAATGATTTGGCAATGAGTTGAATTTCAAGCTCATCTTTATGATGATAGAAATTCACAATGATTTGTCAATGAGTGTGACTTTGTGCTGTGTTTCAGGGAGAGCTGAAGTTGAGCTCCAACTATAAACCTCTCTGGTTTATAACCTGCTTATTGAGGGCTCACTGTACAAGGTGCTATTTGTTTGAAGCCATTTGTACAGAAATAGTGTTTTCCATCCCCTCAGCGATTTTTAGGTTGAATGTCAGTCGTATTTGCGTTTCTTCAAACTATCAGTAAAAGATGACTAAACAAATTTTGTGCCATATATGGGACCCACCGCCATAAATTGAGCTTCCTTAAACCACTTTTCAAAGGCCATAAGAAAACTCCTTACTGTTACTTACAACAGTCCTTAGGCAACAGAGAATAATAATAAGATGCTATTATGGTTTCATATGGTTGTGCTCTCCAACTTCCCTATACAGTATTGGTCCCAGGGGCCTTCTCTTCTGGCATGTCAGGATGAAACAGACAATGTCATGTGTAGTATAATAAAAAGAATATATAAAATGTAATTTTAAATAGTTGTTATGGATAAATTCTTATAAAACCTTGCAATATATATTTTTTCTACATTATCTCCATCAACAGAGGGTTGCCTTATTAAACATTGTCCCTCTGTAGTAAAGATAAATTTGAAAGCTATTCCTACACCATTCAACCAATTTTAATTTTACAACACAGTTTACAGTGAAAAGTGTATCCTAAAAGCACAATCAATGTCAGTGGTTCTGTGCCTGTATTGGCCAGAAATCTACACTTATCAGACTTTATTATAAAGGCGTCCCACAATCACAGTTTTACAAGTTCATCAAGATGCCTTTTACCGGGGAAAGAAAACCTATGACAGGAATTCAAAGAACTAGAGGATGTACAGCCCATTAGTCTATAATAAATAGTTTAGCAAAATGTAGCTATCATGTAACATAAAATGTGGTAGACAAAGTTTATACTATGATATTTTAGTAGTCACTTTAAAAGGAATCCTAGTATGGACCAGTGTGAAAGGCAAACCAAGAAGAAAATAGACAAAGCCAAAATAATAGAGTACTTAATCATTTTAGTTTTTCTGATGGAATGTTTTCTTTGTGGTAAAGTGAAAATTGTGCAATAGATTCCAAGCTGAAGTTCAAGTGCATTTGACAGGAACGATTTCACTTTCATTTACTGTCAGAATGTTGCATAACAAGAGGGAAACATTTATGGCCCACGAGCTAATCCTTTCCTTGGAATTTGATATAAAAACATTAACACTTAAACTTCACAGGAGTAAAACTAACTACCCCATCAAAAGTAAGCACCTGTCAGATGCACTTAAATGTCGCAGAACTTATTACAAATGTAACTTTTTTTTCTTTTGCCAAAACGCTTACCCTGCTGCTAGAATATTTTGGTTTTCTCATGCTTGTAACAATAGGACAACAGACCAATGTCAGATCTTTATAAACGATGTTACCTTGATTTTGAAAATGTGTTTGTATTTGGAAAGAAACCCTATATTTTAAATGTTATTTGAAACCTATAAACCTTTGAACCGAATGATTTGGATGTGTACAAAGTACTACTTGAAAAAAACTCTATTTTAGTTTTGAATGAGCAATTGCAGAACATAAACATTTTTACATATGTATTGGGAATTGTCTAGTATGAATCTATTTATTGTACATTTATCTCAACATAGCCTCCGACACACCGTGGTAAAGAAAACTCAGTCATTTTAGTCCATTGGTTTGTATTTAAATATCAAAGACAGAAGTGGCTGTTGTGTACATTGTTCAAAAGGTGAAATTGAATTAACAGCTGCTTCCTATGTTCAGCTGCTTCCTATGAGTGAGACCAGACTCTGACTAGTGTGGAAGATTCTGGACCTGGGTTCACAAAGTTTATAATGTTCTCATTCCAAGCTTTCTCTTTCGGTATGTCTGTACTTTCCAGATTGAGTGGTGTGCGTGTACTTTGTAGTTTTTCTCTTCCTTTTTTCTAAATCTAAAGAGCACACGGGTCAGCATGGCCACTGCGACGCTCTTCAACACAACAGATTGTAATCTTTATAATAAATTGTCATTTATTACAAAGGCATTTTTGTTATTTCTCTCACCTCAGCAGCTCCACTGTTGTCTTAACTTTGACCTTGTTGTTACACACTGGTAGCCTGGCTAACGCCAGACTAAAATCACAAGTGATATTTAGTCTGGGGACCACCAATTCATTTTCTCGTAGGAGAGGTGTGGTTTACGATTGTCCATAGCCGTTTATTGGGCGCTACGAATGTCTCATGCGTCTGCACGTAGCCATAGCCAATCGTATCATGGTATCAGATGACATATGACGTACCTGCTGTAAACTTTTGAGCTAAACTATTTAGAACACGTTTAAAGCTTGATCGAAAGATGGCATCGCGTCTGCTGCTGTCATGTTGGATCCGTAAATATTTTTTAATTTTTTTTATCCCTAAACAAACTACAAGCTTCTGTATGTCAAATAGCGCGTCATCGTCTTACCGTCCCTCCTCGTTCTGTGATTGGTGCCCAAATCCATGGAAAAATGTCGGCCATGGTCCCCAGGCTGTTGTGAAGTTCGAAAAGATTCGAGCGCACACAGCAGTCTGGCGTTAGCCAGGCTAACACACTGGCAGTCCCGTCGCCAAACGTCAGTCTTAAGGGGGGCATATGAAATACACGAGGGGGCACAATTACTAGACATACACTACTGTTTTTGGACCATGTTTTGAATAAACAGGAGAGCGCGTGGCTCGGTCAGTGCTCGCATCCACTTTTCAGTCTTTTTCAAGCCTTCAGCAGTAAAATGCACACTTCGAACAAATACGCGGAGTCTTTTCCGCGGACTTCAGCGCTTTGTAGTAAAATACGGATTGCTACCAGCTCGCACCTGTCACTGCCTTTGCCCAAAGATGCTCACGACGAGCCGCTGCAGACGGAGAAAGGGACGGTGGACTCTCAGAGCGGGGAATGAACAGGGAAAGTGTCTATGACAGGTAGTGGCTGAGCTGAGCGTTATCAGCTATTCTCCGGTCGGGTTTTATTTTGTGAGCAGACAACACGGGAGCCGTGCGCAATTACGCATGAGCGCACGAGAGGGAACTGTTTCTGTAGAGACAGAGAAAGAGAGAGAGAGAGAGGGATGAAATGTCCCCTCTCGGTTTCAGGGGAGGAAATAGCTACTTGTGGAGTTTGGGCTGGTCTCTAATCGGACAGAAAGCGCAAAAATAACAAATTAGTGATACGTATCTTTGCCCAATTTGTGGTACCATAATTCTGCACGCCTGTATCACGTAGACTAGACCACTGGCTGGGGGGGCACACGCATCTTGGGGGACGGGCACGGCCCCCTATGGCCCGCCCATAGCGACGGGTATGCAAACTGGCATCTATTTCAGATAATAACTGACAACGTGTACCACGGCTTTATCACATTAGTGTAACAGTGGTGTTTCGGCTCTGCGTTGTGTTTCTATCCAAATGATCTCTCGGACTCAGGCTATCTTTGGAGGCGACCACACTCCATTTATTAAACAATAAAACATATAAGAGGCACAGTCCCTGCTCCTCGTGGTGGTAGCTCCTTTGCTCCTCCAGACCATTGAATTATATAGACGCAGCTGTCTCGTACGACCTCCTGAGCTCGTCTCCCTGGCGCCAGGAAACCTCCACAGACACCATGTGCGTCGCCGGCGAGGCCACAGCGACCCCTGGCGGCGCAGCGGTAGCGCCACACACCCAATTGCAGGGATTTACCATAGGTCCAATATAACCCTGTTACATTAGCACACATTGTAACAGAATAAATGACAGCGTTGTGCTCAAAAGTTTACATATGTAACAGAGATGTATTATTGAATTTCCTTAAAGATTATTTGTTTTTGTTGTTGTACCTTTGGAGCCACCTGGTGGTGGTTTTGGAAACTGCATGCAATGGGTGCTTCACGCGCGCTCCCTGCGTCTCCAGCAGAGCAACGGTAAAAACCTGGAGACGGTAGGTGCAGGAGAGATCGCTCCAATCTTCAATTTACTTAACGTCTTCAGCCCTAACGGCACCCGATCGGGTGCCAGTAATGCTCCGGGCAGTTGGGCGCCACTGGACACAAGGGGGCGCCCTTCCAACCTTCTCAGTGTACATGTGGATTGACTTTCTTCAGATTTAGACTTTAGGTCAGACACCATGAGTGACAGTAACATGACGCTAAATAGTGAGCTCTTTATTGTCTGTAAAAAAGCTGAGGCCTCATTGCTCTTCATTCAGACTGAGAAGTGAATAAGGAAGTCACAGAGATTCTGCTTTAGACAGAACTTCAGAGTTCTGCTGGATATAAGAGTCATATCTTATTCTGAAGCTCACAAATATAGTAAAAACCAAAAAGATACAAAAAAATATTTTTCCAATCAAAAAAAGGAAAACTGTGAAAATCATGAAATTATATCATTAAAAATATTAATTAATTACTCTCATTTTACAAAAACGAAAACATGACCATTATATCTGATGGAGAGTCATGTGTGTCCCAGTTCCTCTGAGTCATGGTGGGTCATGGTGGACCATGACAGATGTGGACAGGACTGTGGTAGATCTACTTTTACTTTGGTGGAAATAGTTACTATAGTAACTGTGTTGAAGAAATGAACCTCATGAGTCTCTTGTAACATCTGTTCACACCAGTCCTGCTGCACCACGACTCAGAGGAACTGGGACAAACATGACTCTGCAGCAGATACAACTGACAAGGTTTTTGTTTTGTAGAATAGAGTCATTAATAATTAATTGACATTTACTCTCACAAATTCAGGATTTCCACAACTACTACTAAGGAATACTTGAATTTCAATCTTTTATTGTTACATCCAGCAGAAGTGTAATGTTCTAAAGCAGAATCTCCATGACTTCCTTCTTCACTTCTCAGTCTGTGACTGAAAATCAATGAGGCTTCAGCCTTTTTACTGAAAATAAAGGGTCAATATTTAGCGTCATGTTACTGTCACTCATGGTGTCTGACCTACAGTGTAACTCTGAAGCCAATCAAATCACAGTGACTCAAAGTGGGTGGGGCTCAAATGGGCACCAAACGCCAAGATCCAAGATCTGAGACTAAAATAATAAAACCCTGGGCTTAAGAGGTTAAAAAATATTTTTATGCCAAATTAATGATATCTTTAACTTCTTACATGTACATTTGTGTCACTAGACTGTAATTTGTAAATATCCCCTGAGAAAATGTTAAAATTACCACTTAGTTATATGTTATTATCTTACCAGTTAGAGCGTTAGGCTAACGGCAGCTGACCGCCCGTCCAGGAGCTTTCTTGTAATATTTGTGTTTATCCTTGTCCCGTACAGACCCTTGCTTGCAGTTGTCCCCCACCCTGATGGACTTTTGTGTTTTGTGGTTCAGGTAGGCTCCAAAATGTGTTTTATTATATTAAAAATGTAAATCTGTTGTACTGTTGACCGTTGCCGTTGGCAACGATGTCATCTGTTGAAACTGTCATTGGCAGAAGGCTCAATTTTCTGTTAGTTATTTTAGAAGTTTAGAAATGTTTACTGCAGGGGCGGAGCTAGACACTCCAATCATCAGGGGCTTAGCCCATAAAGCATTTTGGGTCGTGCAGTGCATATATTTTGTAAACAGGAAAATACTATAAAATTAATAATAATAATGAGCACTTTTATAATACGTCCTGAAGGACTGTAGCCTCATAAATAATAATATGGACTAATAATTGTATTTCTTTTTAAAAGTCTATGCAAGCAGGTCCGCAGCCAGGGGTTTGGAAGTAATAAGGTGAAATTAAATTTATGTGGGGGGGTCTGGGAGTCTTCCCCCAGGAAATTTTGAATTTCACAGATGTAATTTAGTGCAATCTGGTGTATTTTAGATGAGCATATTCTATTTTAATCTCCTATTATACAATGATAACAATTAGAACATAGGCTACATTATTATTACTTTACTCTTAAAATACACCATTTTAAAACACTCCCAATTTTAAGCTGGTAATACTTTTACTAATTTATTATATTTATTTATCTATTGCTTTATTTACTGTAAATCTATGATCAAGTCTAAAGTCTAAAGGAAAAATAACAGAAATGTATTAAAAGGATTTTTTTTTCCAACCAGGACTCACTCAGGACAGTATTAGATCAAGCCAGTTATTAACCAGGGCTAAACCAGGACTCACTCAGAACTAAACCAGGACTCACTCAGGACAGTATTAGATCAAGCCAGTTATAAATCAAGACTAAACCAGGATTAACGATAACTGCGTGCCCCAAAAGCTACGATGGCTAACTTTCCCCTCGTGCCTAGTGTTTACATTCACTAGCATTAGCATTAGTATCCTGATGCTGCGATCATAAGGTGCCACTACTTGTGTTTCGTTCTTGAGAAAAGTAATTAGCCTTGTTTTATGGACAATATGTGGAAACGTATGGGGCTTCACTTATCTATTGTAATTAATTACAATCTTGCTTAATTTTATAACATAATAATGCATATTTTTAGTGACTTGCCACCATGGACATCAGGTGCTTTTTCAAAAAATGACAGGAAGGCAACCCAGGTGAGAGAACAACAAAGTACAGTTTGTCGTATTCGTAGATCCATCTCTGTCTCGCCGAAAACGTAAATGCGCAAAGTTTAAAGTGCTCTGGAATATGAGGAATGCGTGAAATTCTGGGAGCGTGCCCCCAATCCGCAGCCAATATGTCCGACAGGCTCAGAGCCCCCCCAAATCACCCCAACTCGGCACGTGACTCCTCATTCTCAATATTTATAATACTACAGTATATGTCATAACTTTGGGTTTGTAATAATTGCTCTGGTGGATTTATAGCAGAGAGGGAGAGATGGCAGGGAGAGGGACAGCACAGACATGGAACAATTGTCCTCAGGTAAGGTAAGAAAATAGTTGAGAATGATAGTGATAATATTACCCGTATGCATTATTGAAGAAATTAGGCATTTTTTTAAACAAGGATTACAATACACTGTATATAATATAACTGTAAGAACTTTTTTTTAACTGAAACTGAAATAATATTTTACAATATGTATGTGATTCTGAATGATGTTTGCTCATTAGCACAAAGAGGGAGAGATGACACAGAGGGACAGAGACCAGAATGAGGACAGCACAGAAATGGAGCAAGAAACAGGTAAGAAATAGTCAGACACGACCTGCCTGTTCAGTGTTTGTTTTTGGTTTGGATTGCTAACATGATACAGTACACTGCAAAAAGTGCCTGCAACTTCAATAGCCCTGCAGTTTGTTCAGTAACAGTGGAAAAAGTGGGTTCAATTGTGAAAAGGGAAAGTGTCTATCAATTGGAAGTAAAAGTATCTGGTGCAAGACTAGACCTGACTGGTGTCTTGGTTGGTTTTAGACTTAGTTTTGGAGTAAATATGTGCAACTTTAGCTTAGTCCATGTTCATATGAGCCATTTGTCCTGCCATTTGCTTTTTTATTGATGGTTCTGATTCTATTCTGAATTAATCCTGGTTTATTCTTGATTTATAACTGGCTTGATCTAATACTGTCCTGAGTGAGTCCTGGTTTAGTTCTGAGTGAGTCCTGGTTTAGCCCTGGTTAATAACTGGCTTGATCTAATACTGTCCTGAGTGAGTCCTGGTTGGAAAAAAAAATCCTTTTAATACATTTCTGTTATTTTTCCTTTAGACTTTAGACTTGATCATAGATTTACAGTAAATAAAGCAATAGATAAATAAATATAATAAATTAGTAAAAGTATTACCAGCTTAAAATTGGGAGTGTTTTAAAATGGTGTATTTTAAGAGTAAAGTAATAATAATGTAGCCTATGTTCTAATTGTTATCATTGTATAATAGGAGATTAAAATAGAATATGCTCATCTAAAATACACCAGATTGCACTAAATTACATCTGTGAAATTCAAAATTTCCTGGGGAAGACTCCCAGACCCCCCACATAAATTTAATTTCACCTTATTACTTCCAAACCCCTGGCTGCGGACCTGCTTGCATAGACTTTTAAAAAGAAATACAATTATTAGTCCATATTATTATTTATGAGGCTACAGTCCTTCAGGACTTATTATAAAAGTGCTCATTATTATTATTAATTTTATAGTATTTTCCTGTTTACAAAATATATGCACTGCACGACCCAAAATGCTTTATGGGCTAAGCCCCTGATGATTGGAGTGTCTAGCTCCGCCCCTGGTGGCCACCACTACCTACGATTTTAGAATCTGATGAGCTCATAAGCATTGTGCAGATAGACCTGCTCTCCTCCATCTCTCCTCTGCTCTCTGTCTCTGAGCTACCGCTACCGCTCCAGACAGGGCGCGCGCGGCTGGGATCAACACACAAACACACACACGCGTGCGCGCGCGGCTAAGGTCCGACTGACAGACAAACAAGAGAAGTTCAGGGAAGGGTAATAATTACGGCGTTAAGTTGCCGCTTTCGCTTCCTTGTTCTCATATTGAACGGATATGAATGTTTTTACAGTGTGGAAAAAAAAAAAAAAACCTGTCCAAAAAAGATCCAGGGCTTTTGAAAAAACATTCGAGGCTTAAGCCCCTAAAGCCACCCCCTAGCTCCGCCACTGAGTTTACTGCCATATGTTAATACTGTAAATATTTGTTTATAATAATAATCTATACTATACGATCACTTGTAAAAAAAAAAAAGAAAAAAAAGAAAGAAAAATCTAACTTTTGTAAATATCTAGAGAGCAACGGTAAAAGCTGGAGACGACCCTTGCTTGCAGTTGTCCCCCACCCTGATGGACTTTTGTTTGTGTTTTGTGGTTCAGATCATAGTAAAAACCATCATAACTGCAGTCCTGAGTCCGTGGCCTCTCTTCACACATACACCGGTCACACATACCCTGGCAGAATTTTTTATTTGACTATTTTTCAAAGAATATGAAAGATAACACAAAAAGTCTGTTTTCACTCGGTGGTTGTGTGAAGCCATTTACGATGAAACAAATGAGTTTGCTCTTTTTAAATTATAATGGAAAAAGAAAGTACCAAAATGACCCTGATCAAAAGTTTATGATCAAGAGGAATGGGCCGCTTTGCCATTAGATTATACACAGAATCTACTCCACAGCTGTCATTGATGCTAAAGGCTGTAGCGGCGTAGTTTCCCTTTTCCTTAATACCGCTGAGGGGTACGATTGGGTCCTGTAGATTTGTGTAACGCGCTATGCTATACAGAGATGCTGGATCCAGGATGCGTTTCAATCATTTATTGTTAACAACATGCAGCTACCACAGCAGTATGAGTATGGACATTTCTTGACATAGGGCAAGAATATAGATAGGATGAATACTGGATTGACAAAAACAAAAAACATGATAAAGCAATAGCGGTCAACAAAAATTACGGCTACCCAACTAGCCCCTCTCCTCGCCCCTTGCTCGTGAGTGTGCACCTTTCACACCTCGGTACCCGCCCGCACACACTCACGCGCACCTACGCCCAATGTAATACTCATGCTGTCCACACGAGGGCGGCAGATACGCAGTGCCCACACCACAGCTACATGTCCGTCTTCTATAGAGGCAATACACAGAACGGGGGTATGTAAACTTTGGATCAGGGTCATTTTGGTACTTTCTTTTTTCATTATGATTTAGAAACGGCAAACTCAGTGGTTGTGTGAAGCCATTTATGGTGAAACAACTAACTATGAGTGACAAAAAACGTTTTGTGTTATCTTTCACATTCTTTGAAAAATTGTCAAAAATTCTGCCAGGGTAGTGAGGAAAAGTGAGGAATATACCAATCTGGATTTTAACCACACACGTTTTCAGGAGGTTAAAAATACAAAATTATACATTTATCAAAATTATGTTCAACAGAAAATATTATTGCATTATAACGGTGTCTGCGTACATTGGTGTATGAATGGGTGAGTGGATCCTTGCTGTAAAGCGCTTTGAGTGCCTAATGTAGGTGGAAAAGCGTTGAGACCATTTACCATTATATTATCTTTACACCATTTCATTGAGATATTAGAAAAGTTATATACATGTGTATCAGTTCCATCTGCTTTGTTTGTTGTAAACCAGCCCCTTCTTTTTCATTGGCTGCTGAGAATAAGAACTCTCCAGCTGTGTGTTTGAACTTCAATAGCACTTGACAAACCGTCACTACCAGACCAGGTATGTAATTCTTGTAAAATATAGATTTTTAAACAAAAACCTATGGGAGTAAAACAATAAATAAAATAAAAAGTGTCTAACATTTATTGAAGCAGAAAATAAGATTTGTTAACAATTTTAAAATGTGAAATAATAAAGAGAATAATAGAATAATAATAAAGAGAATAATAGAATAATTCTGCATGTATTGTGGAATTATTGTGTTATAATTCAGTTATTTTGTTTTTAACCTTATTCAAGAATGCTAAGGTTAATTTGACCCAGACATTGTAAACTGTACATAAGGTCACAAGGACTGGGATTGACTGGTCAGAGAATGATACATACGCGTTGATTTGTCTACATGGCTGTAACAACTATATAATGCCTATAAACTCTGAGCAAACAAGAGAAATAAGGGAAAGAGCTCTGAGCTCTTTTTACCCGTGCATATGAAAACTGAAAGTATTTTATCTGCACTCTTGCCTTTTGCTGTAACTGATTAACTTTATGTTGATGTTTTATTGATTGATTTTATCTGTTTTCTTGTAATTTCTCTTTCTGCAACTGTGAAGCACTTTGAATTGCCTTGTGTATGAATTGTGCTCTACAAATAAACTTGCCTTGCCTTGCCTTGAAAGCAGAATGTTGCCTCTGAATTTGTGAACTTCTGGTTGGTGCTGTTGTCAATAAATGTGGCTCTGGAGGACACGATTCGAGGCTCCTCTCCGGAAGTTTTTGGTAATTTTTATGGAGTCATTTAACTATCTTTAAGTTGAGAGCACTGATACATCGACGCGCGCAGCACACAGGGATCGAGAGCGCATGCACTAAAAGTGAGGGGTGACAATGTTGAAGTGAGCGCAAAAACTATGGCAGAGCTTTTAAGTCTCTTCATACTGTTTGCATGTTGTGTGTAGGTGTGGTATTTAAGCATCTGGACAGATTCACGAATGTAAAATATAAAACTCACACAATTTTCTATCAAAATTAAGCATTATATTTGAAAATTTTAAAATGCACATATGTACAACTTATAAAATGTATATGTTTTCATGATATATATATTTTTAACTACAAATATACAAAATTGTTAAGAAATTATTTATTATTTCCTTATTTTCTGCTTTAATAAATGTTAGAGACTTTTTGTTAGTGTCCACTGGCCACAGAAACTGCATGAGGCTGAGACTTGAAGATTTATTCTGATATTGATTTAGTTATTTTCAGAAACTTGCTGAGCAAAATGCAGTCCATCCCAGATCTGATCAAAAAGAAAAGAGATGGCCAGGAGTTGAGCATTAAAGAGGTTCAAACATTCATCAACGCTGTAACGGACAAAACCATACAAGACTGTCAGACAGGTATGACAATACCACAAAGTGTGAAAAAACCTATTTGAAGCGCATGTGTCTTCACTGCTTAGGGGCCATGCTCATGGCTATTTGGATGAAGAACATGACAGTCACAGAGACAGTGGCACTCACCCAGGGGATGATGTCATCAGGGGAACTGATGTCATGGCCTCCAGAGTGGGCAGGGCAAATGGTTGATAAGCATTCAACAGGAGGTGTGGGAGATAAAGTCAGTCTTGTGTTAGCACCTGCCTTAGCTGCTTGTGGCTGCAAGGTAATTGGAAATGCCACAAGATGCCCATCACATGATGATAGTGACATTACTTACGTGTACCTTTCAGGTGCCCATGATCAGTGGGAGAGGGTTAGCACATACAGGAGGGACTCTGGATAAACTTGAGTCAATTCCTGGATATAACATCCATCAAACACAGGCACAGGTTAAAGGTTGCATTATGGTTTTATCCAATATATTTGTGTATTTGTATGTATATGTACTGTCTTGATAATTGCAGGTTCGGGAGATTCTGGCCTCAGTAGGTTGTTGCATAGTTGGTCAGACTGAGAAGCTGGTTCCTGCAGACAGAGTACTGTATGCTCTCAGGGATGCTACTAGTACTGTGGACAGTTTACCACTCATTACTGGTGATCAACAAACCGTAGTTATTTTTAAATGAATGATTTTTTTAAAATGCAGTTTGTTCATTGTTTCTGTAGGATCTATTATCTCAAAAAAGGGGGCAGAGTCTTTGTCAGCTCTGGTGCTTGACGTAAAGTTTGGAAGAGCTGCACTGTACAAAGATCTAGACAGTGCCAAAGAACTTGCACTGTCAATGGTTTGTATTTTCATGTTCAATCTTTGAATATTGTTCTGTTCTGTCAAAATAATATGTGTTCAGGCAAACACAGGGAATGGTTTGGGGATCCGTACAGCAGCTGTCCTCAGCTCTATGGATTCCATGATTGGTCGATGTGTGGGAAACAGTTTAGAGGTGATCGAATCTCTAGACACACTAAAGGGGAATGGTCCAGATGACCTGATGGAGCTGGTGTCAACACTTGGTATAAGACTTTAAAGAGTAAAATAGATTTTACTCAGTTTTTATGCTGTAAGTTGTTTTGTTTGCCCAGGTGGTTTGTTGCTCATGATGACAGGCACGGTGCCTGACTTACCAACAGGCAAAACTAAGATCACTGAAGCTGTGGCAGGTGGACAAGCCCTCTCCAAGTTTCAGGCAATGATCGAGGCTCAGGGCGTGGCCAAAGAGACGGCTCAGCTCATTTGCACTAAAAATACAGATTATCATCAAGTTTTGAGAAAATCTAACCATTGCATCGAACTGGAAACACAGGAAAATGGTAATAAAATGATGTGGATCAATTGAAGTCAAAACAAATACCAGTGGCTTTCTTGCAGGTTGAATGGTTAATATGCAGTTTCATGTTGTAAAATCTAAATATTCAGAGGAACTGGTATAGCTTTAGCGGTTAGTTGTAAAGTTAAATTTTCAGCAAATATTCAATTTATCCAGCTAATACTATAGGTTTTTTTAAACATGCCGTTGTTATTGCTAAAGGTTTGAGCTCAATTACTCATTGTGCGTGTCCCAGCTGATGGTCTCTAACTGACTCATTTGTGGTCCCAGGCGTGGTTGAGGATGTAGATGGCATGTGTCTGGCCCAAGTTCTTCACAAACTTGGAGCAGGACGGTCAAGTGCTGGGGCTCCCATCAATCACAGTGTGGGGGCTGAGCTTCTGGTGTCACTTGGTGACAAGGCGCACAAAGGTAAGAGACATAGCATTATCATGTAGGAAAAGCATGTTTTAATGATATTACTAATTTATACTCTAGGTATCCCCTGGTTGAGGCTCCACTATGAAGATCCAGCTCCTACTCCAGAACAAATCACACAGCTGCAGAACAGCTTGGCGATAGTGCCAAGCGAAAAATCTAAATATGAGAAACGAAATTTGGTAAAAGAAATCCTGCTGCCAGACGCTCTTGGGAGACCAGGGGTGGGCAATAAAATATCAAATATCAAATCATGATCTGCTAATTTGGAGAGACCACACACATTGGTCATGATCTGAGTGATTCACAGATTTAACCAATCACAGTAAAGTGCAAGCCCTCAGGGAAGAGTGCAAAAACTAACTAATGTAATGTTAAAAAAAAGAAGCCAATTACTGCTTAAAGACATGCTTTCGAAATTAAGTCGTCTGTATTCTAACCACTAATGCTTGTGTGTAGTGCATATACGTTTCAATATTTTGACATTTTTTAATGGCATTTCACATGACTGTTGATTGTTATTGATTACACATAGTCCAAATAAAACTGTTCAGCGTAGACTTCATTAAACAAGAATATTGCGGCAAATGACATTAAAAGTTAGCAAACCCTTTAAAGAAGCCACTGCTTTATTATATATATATATATATAAAAAAATGATTCAAGAATGTTTAGCAAACAGTCTTTAAGAGTTGGTTTTCATCAGGGGTCAATGCACGACCGAGTTCAAAGGTTCAGCTCTAATATTTCCTAAATCCAGCGTGGAGTCCGTTTCCTCATCGATCTCACCAATTACTGCCCTGCAACGTCCAAGATTCAACCTATTATTGGAATCCATTGCCCACAACATTAGATTCTTGCCAGAGGTGTACAGTTGAAAGTGACTTACACGTTATCGCCTCGAACAATGTAGAGTCCCAGAACCACCTGCTCCACGCCTTGACTTGAACTGAAAACTCTCTCGTGGCTCTCGTCCAGGATCAGGTTGATGGTCTGATCAAAGCCTTTCAGGGTCCCCTTAAGGCACAAAATATGACCCAATAGTTGTTTCTTTTGCATATACTTAAATATTATTAAAAGCCCATGTTGCTAAAGCAAACGCTGACTGTGGTTTTATAAAGAATTAGAATAAGAATCTAGAGGGCAACACCAAAACGAAGAGGTGTGCCTAAATAGTTCAACTGTAATCTAAATAAGGCTGTTCACGTAATGAAAAGCTCCTGATTACACTTCACTGTACATCATTTTAAATGTTTGGAATTGTTAATAAATCAACCTTATAACCATTATTTGATTTGCATATGTTTCCTGGGACTGGGTACACAGATAGATCATGTTTATGGAAATGTATACAACTTAGAGATCTTACAAACCTTTCCTTTAACAAAACAGACAAAATTCAGGACTAATTCTCGAGACAGCTGCAACTCAATGGGTCAAAGGGAGTGGCACGTGAAAGTTACCAGCATTTGGCTTGTTGGCTGTGGCTAGTGTTAGAGCCCTGGCTAATGTGATGGTAAGTGTAGTGGTCAAAGAAACTTCAATTAGAAATATAATTGGGCAGATAGGGCAAAGAGTCCCCCATCATCTTATAGAGGTTTAATTAGCCCATCACAAAGAAGCACAACTAGTACAGTGAAATTGACTTACCACAATCATTCGTCCATCTGAAGTGACAATAGCCACAGTGCCTAAGAAACCAGGTTAAGAAAGAAATTTACCAAAGCAAAAATACACTTCTTATAACACAAAATTGCCGAAATGCAAAAGCGGAGTTTTGTTGTTTAATCTCTGCTCTGTGTGGCTAACGGGATTGCTAACTAACTAGCGCCCATTCATTTTCAGTCTTGCGATGAAGGATACGGTTTATGTAGTTCTCCAGTGCAGTGGACATCTTTGTAATTCGTCCCCGTGGTCGCTTACGTTGCAATTAACAAGCAATAATCAAAACGAAGACGATATATTCAGAGATAGTGATGAAGTAAAAGAAGTCTGCAGAACGATACAAACACACGACGCCACAGAAGACAACAAGACCAGACTAATCAAGCAGAAAACACAGACAGACAGGCAGCGTAGCAGAGCCAGAGTTACGAGCGATGTGCCTTGATAGGTTTACAATTCTACAGTCTATTTTCTACATCTAATTATTTAATCTATGGTTTACCTCCATGTGCCAAACTAAATGTTTACTCAAGTAAGAGGAACGTTACTTAAAATGATTTTACTTTTACTTTAGTATAAATAAAGTTTAAAAAAAAAAAAGTAATACTAAAAGTAACCTTGGGGTAAATACTACCTATGTAAGTACTGAATAACTAGGCCTATGTCAGTAACTCAACAACAATGACTCCAAACAAAACGTACAATAACGTGAACATTCTAATGATGATGATGATGATGATTTATTTTATTTTATTTTTATTTGACCGTTATTTATCCAGGATAGAAACTCATTGAGATTTAAAAAAATAATCTTTTTCAACAGTGTCCTGACCAAGATGCATGGACTACCAAAAACAGTTAGACATTTGTTTATCGTTACTATGACAACAGCTACAATGGAAATAGATAGGAATCGAGCTTCCTGCCTCCAGCTAACAATAAACAAATGTCTAACTGTTTTTGGAAATATCAGATAAACCTTATTTTATCGTCTCAAATGTCATTCCTCTTGTTCTTGCACCTTAAGCCACAACAGGACCACATTTTTCAGTTGTAGTTTTACACTTAAAATCGCTAGTTTTAGTTTAATCTTATTTCTCTTGATCACTTCCTGCCTCCAGCTGATGTCACTGATGATGTCAGCAGTTAAAGGGTCCTAATGACCAGCTCAACACAGAAAATACTATTTCTGCAGTGAGTAATCAAATAATGGATTTGGATAATAACCTAACCTGTTTCAATCTAAAATTCTACTGAATTTAGCAGGGTTGCCAGATTGTCAAAACCAATACCTATATTGTACCAAGCTTCCAAAGCACAAGCTATCGTACACCAATAGCGCTGTAGCACCTGCGCAAAATATGGCTCATATCATCACTCCTAACTACAACACAGGCGCACGCACAGTCCCATTTATTACATTATTCACACACGACATGACGACATAGGCAAGCCTATACTCGCGTAAGAAATTAACTCCATCTCCTCGTCGGGCTTATTCTCTTCTGCAGGAATTTCTGATGTAGACGCTCTTGTACAAGTTTGTCATTGAGCGCAACATAGTTTTTGTAAGTTTGAAATCCGAACATCCCCTCCATTCTTCACACACTGATGCTCGGATAGCCTCGTTAAGGTTTGCAGTAATAAGTTGACTGCTGGATTTGTTTTTTATCGCATTTACTTTGGAGAACATATGCTCACATGAGGCGTTAGAATTAGGAAAAATAATTAGCTAAGTGCATTTAACTATTTGCATTGATCTGGCGCTCTGAAATTATCGTACATTTAGGGCTTATTTGAATTATTCATCGTACATCGTACAAGGATCAAAATTAGATAGTTATCGTACGTCTGGCAACCCTGGAATATAGTCACATCTCCATGGAGACAAGCTGGAGACGTGCCCACTCCCGGTAAAAGTTATGTCTTAGGAGAGCCGTTCACAGCAAAGGCACTGTTTGTACATTTATGAGGTATATTTCAATTATGAAAATATCTGTCATAAAATAAATGCTTGTACTGTATTTCAACATTATATATTGAGTAAAATCTTACGCAGTGTGGCTTTCAGATAAGATGAAAGAAAAGTTATTAAAATAAAATAATGGCATATCACACTTTAAAGATGCACTATGCAACCTTTTATGTAAAAAGGAAACATATATATATATTTGTGCATATTTGACCTTTCAGTGGCTGTATAGGTGGTTAGCTCTGTGCCTTTAATTTCCATCCAGATGGCCCCTATGATGCTTCAGGATCAATTTTATCATAGGTTTTTGTGGGGTTTCTGTTAGGTTGTCTTAATGGAATGTATATGTAACTCTGGAACGGCCTGCCGGAGGAGCTCAGGACCACGTTCATGTTTTTAAGAGCAGGCTCAAGACCCACCTTTTAAGCTTAGCTTTTAACTGACATCTATTCATTTAGTCCTAATGATATATTGTATGTGTGTGGATGTGTATGTGTGTATATATGTATGTGTGTATATATATATATATATATATATATATATATATACATACATATATATGTATGTGTGTATATATATAAAATAAAATAAAAACTCTTCCTCACCCTCCGCGGGCGGTCTCTTTTTCCTCCAAGCTCTGGTCCTCTACCAGAGGCCTGGGAGCTTGAGGGTTCTGCGCAGTATCTTTGCTGTTCCTAGAACTGCACTTTTCTGGACCGAGCTGTCTGATACATTTCCTGGGATCTGCTGGAGCCACTCCTCCAGTTTGGGGGTCACTGCCCCGAGTGCTCCAACGACCACGGGCACCACTGATGCCTTCACTCTCCAGGCCTTCTCTAGCTCTTCTCTGAGCCCCTGGTATTTCTCTAGTTTCTCATGTTCCTTTTTCCTGATGTTGAAGTCGCTTGGTATTGCTATGTCAACCACCACGGCTTTCCTCTGCTCTTTGGCCACCACTACAATGTCCGGTTGGTTCGCCATTACCATTCTGTCCGTCTATATATATGTGTATATGTATGTATATATATATGTATATATATATATATATATATATATATATATATATATATATATATATATATATATATAAATATGTGTGTGTGTGTATGGATGTATGATGCGGGGTGTATTGTTTTAAATGTTATCTGTAAAGCACTTTGTGATACCTTTCGGTATGAAAAGCGCTTTATAAATAAAGTTTGATTGATTGATAGAGAATGTTCAATCAGCAGTGAAAACCTACCAGAAACCTAAAAAACTATTGTGGAGCGTCCTACAGGCCACCACAATGGTACGTAAAGGCACTATACTGACCACAAGACTAACTTGGATTTTAGGTGGTCTACAGATATGTTCATATTTAGGCTCAGGGGAGTCCACTGTTCATACTGGGGGTCATTGGTCAGCACAAATTTAAGATGACACCTTATCATTTTCACATTTCATCTTTATTGTTGCTCAGTAGTCGTCCATATAAAGGGGAGTGAAAGTGGAGCCCAACAGGACACAACACCAGGAACATCATGCTACCAAAGTATTAAATTTGTACAAAAATACTTTACAACATCCCTGTTCCTTTAAATAAAAATACAGTTTGGTTGGTGAAGCTACATGAACCCACAATCTGACCCACTATTATAAATGGCAGTGCAATGTAGAGTGTCTGTGTGTGCGCATGTGGTGGGTGTTTTGATGAGGTGAATCACTGAGTGCAAATATCCGCAATGTTACACGTACACACACACACATACACACACACACAAACACAACTATATATGATAATACACAACCAGTGCATCTCAGACAGTAGTGTGTATGGCTTTGATCACTTATAATTGTAGAAAATACCGATGGACTTTCCCAACATCTTCTGAAAACAAAAAAGAAAACAGCAATTCATCATACAGAAAAAGCCCATTGAGTTTCCTTTAGTATTTTGCTAACTACCATGCTCTGAACTTGAGCTATTTTGTTCAGTCTTTGTAAACTGCAGACACTTTTGTGATACCACTAAACATCAGATCATCACATACAACCAGAGGGACCTGGTGTTGAATCATGGTAATGACAAATTCTTAACTTGTGCTGACTACATGAATGTTTTAGCCCTGTGTAAAACTTGACTTGCTCCTCTAGTATTACAGCCGTTTGGGCTGTAATACTTCATATTCCTAATATTTTTGTTGCTTATCATAACCACAAATTATAAACAGCACTAATCTAATGATTTACGTATCATTTAACTCAAATAAAACAATAACAAATACTTAAATAAGTCAAATAGGTTTTAGCCTGCGATTCAGAATATTAATCGTACATTTATTAGGCCATTTAATTTGAGGTTTTCATAAGGCTTGGCTAGAGCAAAATATATTGTGGATGTTACAAAACGTACAAAATTATCAATTTAACTGTTGCTCTCCTCATTAATGCTTGAAATCAAGTTTTTGCATAGTCATGTCCACAAGTAGCATGGTAACCATTTTGTACCAGTGAGCAGTTTTCAGATATTACTTTATCTATGGCTCACGGCTGATCTGTGTTTGCAGAGTTGCATGATCATTTTCAAAAGTGTGCTTCTAGATTGAGGTTTTAGAAAGTTGAAAGTTTACATGAGTGTTTTGATACAACAGTGATGCTATACGCAATATCAGCCCTCGAGCAGAGCACTTTAAGATATGTAGGTGTTTTTTCCAGGAGAGGGCAGAGAAGGCCAGTTTAAATAGTGAGTTCAGACTGTGGAGAGAGCATGAATATGCTGACATCACTCAAAATGACACACCCACACGTGCACACGCACACTTGTCACGGGCTGCCTGTTTGAACAGGGTTTCTCTTTTTGTCATGAACATTGTAGCTTTTATGTGAAAGCATTGTGATAATTAGACTTTGATGGTATAATGTGAACAGCAACAAGACTTAACTTTGTTTTGTCTATTTTACATATTTTTGGATTCAGTATCAATGGAAAACAAACATTTAAAAACACACAGATTGATTAGCATATTAAATTACGGTTACGGAGGGTCAAGGTCTGAGGTTGTGGAGGGGGCATGCTTTCTTCTTCCTGGAACTGACTGCTCATTTCAGTTTAAAATAGTGTAGCCCATTACAAACAGTAGGATGTTTTTTCCGATTGGTTCCAGCCAATCACTGAATCTCTCATACCTATAAGCTCTTCCTGGCTGCCTTTTGGTCTAGAGAGAAGAAGGAAGGGTAGAGCAACGCCATGATTACATATTCATGTGGGAGGGGCTTAACTGGCCTTGTGTTTATCACATACACACAGCTACACGCGCACACACGCATACACAACATACGTACACACAGTGTGGCCAGTCCAACAGGTGTAAACAGTAGAAAAAATCCTATTAATCAGCTCAGTTTCACCGCCATTGTTAGCATGATACTTATTACTGTCCAGTCTGCAGATTTTTCATGGCACGCAACTTAACCCATTTTCAAACCTATTTTTAAAATAAATAATCCCTGACGCTCCGATCAAAATCCTCTGAATTCTGTTTTATGTAATGTAGTAGGTACAGTATATATAGCTTGGACATTGCAGTGTTGAAGTTGTGAATGTGCTAAGAAGGTGCTTAGAATGATGTACTTTCGAGAAGCACTGTACCTCTATTTGACCCACAACAAAAACTTGACTGATGCAATTCATAAAGGTAAACCAATTCTCCATCCTATTTCTACTGCTCCCTTACCCCACATACTAATATTAAGCCTAACCCTACTCTTGCACCAATAAGAATGATAAATACAGAAAAATGTAACTAACATTGGCAACTATTAATATATTTTTTAAGTATCACTTGTGTCTTGTTTTTTCTTATTCCTGATTTGAAATAGAAATAAGAATGGTGTGGGGTACTAAGAAGCCTGACGCTGTTATCAACACGGCATCAAAGAGTCGGATCGGAGCATCCATTATTTCCATGGCAATGTATATTTCAGTACAGTTGAGCATTCCCACCAGTGTTTGTGCTGCTGTGGCACTTTGCGGTCAGACACAAGCCATGCCTCTGTTACCTCTCAGACCAGAAACACTTTTTCACATTTGGCTGTGGCTCTGGCTTTAGTAGAACAATAAATCTGTACGTGTTGGCCAATAATGTTCAACTTGGCCCAGTTGTGGCTTCAGTAGTAGTAATATCTCTGGTTCCAGTGACGACTGAACTGGACGATGAGAAGGCAAATAGTTGCAAGAGTCCTTCGGTGTGCTTTCAGGCTGCCTCTGAAGTGTCATGGGAGTAGATCCAAAGGGTGTGTAGCACCATGAACGGTCCACTCTGAACCAATGTGGACAGACCGTAACATTGATATATTTCCTAAGCCATCTTTCCCTTGTTCACCTCTACAGTCTATGTAGTTAAACTGGTTTTATCCAATAATAAATATATATATATTCTAATGCTATAAGGAATTATTGTTAACTTGCCCCACAAGCCCTGCCCCAACACTGTCCCTGGTTGGTTCCATTTGATTGGACCATCTTCTCCACTGACTGACAGCTCTGTGGGCTCTATGTTGGTGGTCACGGGCTGAGACAAAGTTGTGCTGTCAGTGTGATTCGTCACTAGAGAGTGAGTGGGATTTCTGCTGATGACAAGCTCCAGACGATTTGGGGACTCTGCGATCAAAGGGACCACAAGGCAGCAGTCAAAGTCTCTGGTCCGAACATGGTTAATCTAAAGAAACCAAACAAAACAAAAATAAGTCCATGAATAAAAAACATTCTTCAGAATGATTTGTTCTTTGGCTATGATGAGTAAAAGAGCTTTACCTGTAGTATTCTGTCAAAGGCTTGAAGTCCAACTTGCTCTGCTGGGCCTCCGGGCCGGATGTTGTTCACGTAGACCCCTCTATCAAGCAAACCGTCCGAAACACTAAATCCGAAGTCATCCAGATCTGAAACCTTCTCCAGAGTAAGCTGCACAAACAAGAATACACGTAAATAACTTCTGCATTTCAAATATTTAAAACATTTCCTAAGTTCAGCATTGAGCCTTTGGCTCTGGCTGTTGACATGCTGTGACATCATCTGCATGCTCTCTACACAGAAATATGAAACAACGTACCTTATGGAGTTCCACTGGGTTCTGGTTGAGGATTTCATTCACCTCCTGTCTCATCTTCTTCATGGCAAAAGCTCTGCGCTGAGGATCCGAAGGCAAAGTGTTGGATCGAGCACTCACCTGAAATACCAGATACAAATATTCCTGTTTTCATTTGTATATTCATTAGGCAAAGTTTGATGAGCGCTAATTACCTGCGGACGGGAGTTTTTGCCCTCCTGAAAACTGGCCTGCCGACCCAGAGTGCTGCGCAGAGGGGTAGGGTCGTGGTTCAGACTGAGACTTGAGCCTGACATGATCGTTGCCTAAAAGAGTAAGGCAAAATCAATATCAGCTAAAAGTGAATAACATGAACTACTCTGAGCCCAAAAGGTTTACAAGCTGCAGTCATTACATTTATATTCATTGGGGCTTGATCTGTATTTGGTCTGTTATGATTTCACTTCTGATCAACGTTTTATTATCATTATTACAAATGTATGAAAAATTAAAGCAAAAGTCTTTATTGCACATCGATGTACAGTGGGAGGAAAAAGTGAGTACACCATTTGTAATTTCTTACATTTCTGCCTAAATTGCTCATAAGATGTGGTCTGATCTTTATTAAAATCACAAGAATGTCTGCTTAAACTAAAACCACCCAAAAATTTACATTTGATCATTTTTTGTATTGGCCATAACATGTAAACATTCACAAGAAAGGGAGGAATATGTGAGTACACCCTTGGTTTCAATAGCTGGTTGACCCTCCTTTGGCAGCAATAACTTCATCCTGACACTTCCTGTAGTTGCGGGCACAACAATCAGGATGAATCTTTGGCCGTTCCTCTTTACAAAACTGCTCAGTGAGATTCCTGGGATGTCTGGTGCGAATCACTTTCTTGAGGTCATGCCACAGCATCTCAATCGGGTTTAGGTCAGGACTTTGACTGGGCCATTCCAGAACACGTGTTTTATTCTTCTGAAACCGTTCTGAAGTGGATTTGCTTCTATGCTTTGGTTCATTGTCTTGTTGCAGCTCCAATCCTCTGTTGAGCTTCAGCTGTTGGATAGATGGCCTCAGGTTTTTCTGCAAAATATCTTGATGACTTGTGATTTCATTTTTCCACTGGTGATAGTAAGTTGTCCAGGCCCTGAGGCAGCAAAGCACCCCCGCCCCCCATGATGCTCCCTGCACCGTACTCCACAGTGAGGATAAGGTTTTGATGTCTGGTGTGCTTTTCCATTTTTCCTCCACTCATAACGTTGTGTGTTCCTCCCAAACAATTCAACTTTGGGTTCATCAGTCCACAGAATATGTTGCCAGTTGTGCTGTGGCGCATCCAAGTGCTCTTTCGCAAACTTCAAACGTGCAGCAATATTTTTTTAGACAGCAATGGCTTCCTCCGTGGCGTTCTCCCATTAACCCCATTCTTGTTCAGTGTTTTACTTACTGTAGTGTGTCAACAGAGATGTTGGCATGTGCCAACAAGTGCAAGTCTTTAGCTGACACTATAGGGTTCTTTTTTTTTACCTCATTGAGTATTCTGCGCTGTGCTCTTGGAGTCACCTTTACAGAGCGGCCACTCCTTGAAGGTGAAGCAACAGTGCCAAACTGACTCCATTTATAGACAATTCATAGACAACAACAAGATCCATATCCAGGGGGTTCACTCACTTATTACACGCTGTCCTGTGAATGTTTACATTATGGCCAATAAAAATATTATAAAATGTAAATGTTTGGGTGGTATTAGTTTAAGCAGACACGGATTACTCATTCATGTGATTTTAATAAAGATCAGACAACATTATATCACCAATTTAGACAGAAATGTAAGAAATTCCAAACGGTATACTCACTTTTCCTCCCACTGTATACATGTATAGCGCTGCCTTATTTAGACACAGCATGTCTTTCCTCATATCTAATTTCACTATTAGCTATAATAACGTTAATTCAAAACAAATAGGAAGTACACAAATTATTTGCTTTCTTATGTGGATCAGTCTCTGCATCACAAACCAGTACTTTACAGATATAAAGTGATTATCCAAATTATTACTATTTTTGTTAATGCTTTCACTCAAAAAATGCTTAGAATTCACAAGATGCATGCATGACTAACAGATAAGCTATATGACTGGCAAAACAAACTACCAATCAGGCCTTGCACAAGCTTTCCCAGCATGCCTTGCTCAAACTGCCATGCCCGGTTTGTGGTGCACCATGACTCTGCAACGTGACTGTTGAAAAGCTGGGTGATGTCACTCAAATGTCACAATGGCGTCACCATGGGCTTTGCTTGCTGCCGGGGTGCGGTTAGAGTCACATTCAAAAACAACTACGATGTCCTATGTTTTACAAAGCTAAAACTCCATGTACATTGAAGAGAGGAGAGTATTAGTAAGCGGGGAGAAAAGAGGATACCAGACTGAGGAGGTCCGTTTCTTTTCCAGACTCCTAGAAGAGAGGGAGCCATTTCTTTCTTTCAGCCTGATTTAAGATTGTGTTTTGTGCATTTTATATCTTTTCAGACAAAAACAATTAAACAAAGAGTTTTCAATACTGTATGGCTATTTCAAAGCGTGTACATTGTTTTGTTCCATTCATGATCTACAGCTCAAAATTGATCAATAACCACCATTCTCAGCTCAACAACATGAGTACATCACCGTAAACAACTCGGCGCCTAAGTCTACAGTCTTCTTGAAAATATTCTGGTTCTTCGCTTACCTCCAGTTCTCGTAGGATGCCGCTCTGGCCACAGGTCTCCAGGTCTTCCAGCGCCTGGGACCAAAAGTTTTCTTCCTGGTCTGGTTCTGTCCCATCATGTCCAACGTTGAACCTAAAAAAACAAACAAAAACTGTCAGTGTCAAACGTAACATTGCAGAGTAGCTCACAGTCAGAGGCCAGTGGTGCGGAACACATCATGCTGGTGTTGAGGGGACGGTGCATAGGTTTCAGTGAGGGGAATCGCTGTGAGGTGCAGGAACCAGTGGGGGTATAAAGTCAAAAATCAGTAGGATACCTGCTGTCAGTGATTAGACCACTGGGGCGGTTGCATGCTCTGCAGACAGAGGCATACTGTTACTCTGAGATCGCTCGTTTTGTTGAAGGCTATTACTCAATGTGTGTGATCTGTTACTTGCACTTGTACTTGTATTCGCACTGGCTGGTCCGGGCCATTTTATTATGTTTTATGTGTTTTGCTTAATGTATCTTTCTGCTTCAGTATCTATTTCTAGTTTAATATTATTGTTCCATTAAAAGCAATTCCTTGTTTGTGACCCCTTTTCCCTTACAATGGTGAAGAAAGAATTAATTGTGGTTGACTGATTGCCCAAAAGGATCTAGTAAGAACTAAATCTGTATTCATACACAGTAGGGTCAAATGTAACATGGGCTGAAATGTGTCACTCAACAAAGCTATTTCTGTATCCACTTCCACACCATAACTGGAAAAACACAGAATTGATAAGCATATAGTAGTAATTGAGCCTCACCCTCCTAGTGGCGCATGGTCCCAGTCGTCATCGCTGAGGCCCAGATCTGAGAGAGGGTTGGCTCGCTGGCGAGTGGAGGACGAAGACTGGCTGTTCGTCGTCTTTGCATTGCGCCACTCATGGAAACCAAAGGGAGCTGACTGAAAAGTTGGGGCTAAAACATATAAAATAAAAACATTTGACAGTAAATTCATTGCGGTAGAAATGGTGCCGTTTCAAAATAGGTTGTGTGTCATGTCCAAGAACAGGCGTAGGCAAGTTTGCTTCATCGTCAACACAGAGGGTCGGACTGTCAAACTGTAGGCCGAAGTCACTTTCTACAAATACCAATGTTGTACATCATAATATATGGTCTTAATGGGTCTTATGCAAATACATTTTAAAGGCAGTATTTGTCACATTTCTACAGTACTTTAACAGGCATTTCATCTCTGATTTGTGTAATAATATTCCTCAAAATTATCTTGAGGGCCAGAGGTTCAATGATGGAGGGCGAGTTTTGGCCCCGGACCTGACATCGCCTACCCTTGACCCAGAAGATTGAGGGAAAGGGCCAATGTAATTCAGAGACACAGTAATTACCGACCAATTACCAGTAAACCACATCAAAACATCTGCATTTTGACACTTTATTCTACAATAGGATTCCAAACTGTACTGCTGTTCATGAAATGTGCCCTGTAAATAAAGTTGCCTTGCCTTTTGCCAGGTCGCTCTAATAAAAGAGATCATGCATCTCAATGAGAGTTTTTGACGTTGTTCAATAAAGACAAAATGAAATAAGTAAATCACAACAGGAACCAAAACTGAGGATTTCTATTAATATGTATGTTCTGCAGTATAGGGTTTATTACTAAAATTATGGTCTGTTCCAATTCACTATCGTTTTAGTAATCAACCAGTCAGCGATAATTATAACGAGACGAACGATTACTTTTTATCAGTCTTTTCTCAAACTCTGACCAGATTAAGGTACAAAGTGTGCTGAATTATGACATCTTGACAGAGAATAAATATAATTTGTACCTGCGGTGCTTTGTTTGTGTTAAACCTGTTTTTGAGTCTGTCTATAGAACAGATATCGGTTATGAACCTCTAAATTATTTGTCAATTGTTTCTTATTTAGTCTTTGTACTCCGCTGCCATTACCTGGACTGGTGAATGTGCTGTCCAAGTTAGAGCCATCCCATGATTCCACTGCGCTGTCCACTGACGGCAGATTACAGAACGGCCTTTGACCAGACGGAGGGACCACTGTGATTATAGGCTCCTCTTCTCCATCGTGGTTCTCGAGTCCCAACCCCATTCCTGGCCCAATCACAAATGTCTTTGGACTTGACACTGGAAAGACGGAGAGAAATACACAGAGAGAGAGATGCGTGTAACTCTCTGCCACACCATCAAACACATGTAAAGGCAAAATGGAACGATCAAAGGGATTTAGACACAATATAACAATATATACAATTATTGTTTGAGAGTGAAAGCAGTTTTAATTGAACATACAGTCTCCCTGTTTCTTGATCTTCAGTGTCACGGTCTCTCCAGCCTGCTGCAGCAGACTAATGGCTTCACTGAGAGGTTTGCCTTTGAGGCTGCTGCTGTTAATGGCGAGAATCCGGTCTCCAACATGGATCGCTCCAGTCCTGCAGAGATCGCATGATAAGATGATTTTATTTAGCTATATAATGGATAACTAATATACAGTAATATAAAGTCATATGTTTTGTCACCAGCAGGGGGCATTAAAGTGATTTATAACATTCATAGGATCATAACATTTAAAAATATAAATTAACACATTTTATTTGGATTTTTGCGCACCTTTCAGCCAGCCCCCCTTTGGTCAGGGACGAGATTATGATGGGGTCAAACGGTTCCTCTGTGCCTGAGATGGTGATACCCAGTGGGCCTCCATATCTCTGCAGCTCCACAGTATAGATGATACTGCCAGACACTTCCTGCTCATCTGAAAAACAATATTCAGTTATATTATCAGGCAGAACTTACCCCATACCCAGTATGTTTGTTTGGCTTTGGTTAGAAACAGTATATGTTGAAATTAGTACCTGAATTGTCCTCATCTTTGCGGATCTTTAATTTGACCAGCTCCTCACACTGCTGTAAGATCTGGACAGCCTCCTCCATAGAGCAGTTCTCAACTCGAATGTTATCGATGGCCAGCAGCTTGTCTCCTAACTCTAATGTCCCAGTCCTGAAAGTCCACCACATTGTTACTATCCGAGAGGCGTCACAAATTGGACAATACAGACACCTGGTAAAACGAACTACTGTCAAAGACATTACTGCCGAAGCGTGTTCCACTCAGTCAGTGATGTCAGATATGTCAGCAATCTACCGAACTAATACTCCATTAGTAATGACCAATTATGTTAGTATTAGCATATCAACTGTATAAATAAATCTGAATGACCTGATAGCTCAAAGACTGCTAAAAATAGCTAAGAACGCGCTTGTGCTCTTCTGAACATTGATAAACCAACAAACCATGACTGAAACCAACTGAATTAAATCCCGAACAGAGGTAAAAATAGACAAGCGAGCCTTTTTGTTTCAGATTTTCTGCTTCACACTACACTCCTGACAGCTGAGACTCCATGGGTGTTATTGCGGTGGTGGACAGTGTGAGGGGTGGTACCTGTGTGCCACGCTGCCCTTTTTGATGTCAGAGATGATCAGAGGATCACTCGGTTTTCTGTTGGACGGAGCTGCACAACAAAACAAAGCGATGTGATGATGATGGAACCATTACAAATACAGACTCAAATATACTTAAGACATGCTTATTACTATAATTCAAACACTATCGCGTGTAGAATCAATGCACATTTCTCATTTAGTTAAGACTTACAGCTGATAGTGATTCCCAGCTCCACTCCTGGTTTTTTGGGAAGTTTCACATGGAATGTGCCAGAACTAGGGATTACAGACTCTGAAAGTCAGGAGATGAATAAATAAATTACTGTGCCTTGTGTTGTACTTTGTAGTCAGTCATCACTGGTTTAAATAACAGACTGTGTTTTGTATTGAAACAGATGCACAACAGACTCATGGACTGTAGCCTACACGTCATATGGCAGACAGTTTATGGGGACTACTGATCAGCTGTTATCCAGTCCATAGAGGCAGTGATTTTGTCTGTCCTCTTTATGCTTCTGTGAGTAATTCCCAACATGCTTGTGTGTAAGACATGTTATGAGAAAACACAGAACGTGGTGTAGTTTAAAACGTGCCGGGGGTGCACATACCTGCTACATCAAACTCAATCTCCAGGGTGAGCTGAGCCGTGATGGACGAGTCTCTAAGAAGCTGATTAGTTTCTTCCAAAGTTGAGTCCTCTGTTGGAATGCCATTAATGGACAAAATCCTGTCACCTATCTGCAGGATTCCACACCTACCAAAACGCACTCGTATATCAGACCGAACTCAGACCTTACAGACAGAGAGCGTAAAACAAAGCGGTATGTGCATTTACCTTTCCGCTGGACTGTCAGGGTCTATGTAGGCAATCAGGGGAGGAGAAGAGAGTGTTTCAGTTGCAAAGACTCCTCCTTGCAACTGCAAACCAAAGCCCATTATTCCATCGCCTAATAATGTCACCTCAGTGGTTTCCGTGTGGACAACCTGACCAGCCAGGCCCACAGTGCTGGATGCGAGAGACACTGACAGGGGACTCAGAGTTAGCTGAAAGTGACAGTGTCGATAGTAAAATGTATTTTCTAAACACTTACATGAACTCTTAAAATCTTTTTCTTGCCCTTTTTCCTCATAAGTGTGCCCCGTGGACTTGTGGGATACACGTTTCTTGGCAGAGTGCTCATGTTGAGGGAAGACAGACTATAGGCCGACATGGATCCTGGTGAAAATGAGTGGCTAAGAGCTAAACACAGGAACAATAATGAATTATAAGGTGTGGATGTGTCATCGGAGGAGAGGAAAGAAATAGAGGTGGACATACAGGGATTGTTTGTATGGCGATTGTGTGACCTGGCACTTGATTGGTCAGGGTGGTACGTGTTGTAGTGGTAGGGGGGGAGTAAAGGGGTGGAGCCTCCAGTCTCCCAGGGTAGGGGCGGGGACTACGCTGCACCTTGACTGCATACATACAACACACACACATAGACGCATAGAGGGGGTGGTTGGTTAAAACAAGAGGACATGGGTTTATAAAAGATTACTTCAAGCTGATGTAATCTTTTATAGAATTTCAGAACTATTCAGGAGAATACGAGATCATTACAGCTGCCTGATACAGAATAATTTGAATTTGTGAATGTAGATTAAAATATGGATTTGCATGACATTTGTATTTAAACAAAGCTTAATATTACAGTATATTAACTATTTTAATTATAATAATAATAAAAGGAACAATCTTTGGTCCAATAGCAGGTCAACATGTTGGGGTGTTGTCATGCTGCTTCATGGCTGTACAGAGTGGTGTACAGGCAGACGGCTGCTGTACACTGCTTTACCTTGTTGAGGAGCACTTAAAGCGGGTCTAGCCTGATGTTGTGGAAGTATTTCCAGGCGAACTGTATGACCAGAGGCAGAGAGAAGCTGAGTTGCTTCAGCCAAAGAACAAAACTCCATTGACTTTCCATCAACAGACAAAATGTGATCTCCAGCATGAAGAGCCCCACATCTACAGACAGATACCAACAATAAAAAAAAAGCATAACTAATAAAGTGAAATGGAGGTTAGAGCCTGTTACCTGTCAGCTATACTGGCTGGTTTGACCTTGTCAATGATGATGACTTGCTTGTTGCAGAACATAGAGGTAGACAAAGCTACTCCTAGACTGGAGCCAGTGGCTTTGGCAACTTCTACCAACAGTGGACCAGACGCCGTAGCAACTGAGTCTGTGGGATAGTAAAAAAATATTGTTTTCTTTTTTTTTAAACCACAGACATGATTGGACCACCACCATCTCCCACATCATGAAGTTCAAGTGCATGGAAACTGTCATAGAATAGTAGGCAGAATGTTCATTACTGACCCATCACTGACACATCGTACTCAATCAGGAGAGTGGCCTCCTGTCCACACTGCTTCAAGATGCTCATGGCCTCTGACAGCGTGCTGCCATGGAGACGAATACCATCGATGCTGAGCAATCGATCACCTGGCTTAATAGTCCCCTCTCTAGAGAGAGAGAGAGAGACTGTTTTCAGTTTGAAAGATTTAAAAAGCAGTACCAGCCCTGACAGGGACAGTCAGAAGGCGCGCACCTGTCGGTGGGACCGCTTGGTCTAAGTGTAGTGATGACAATAGGGCGAGACTTGTTCCGGTCTTCATGAGTCCCTCCTGAGAAAACAAAGTTGTATCTTCAGTGTTTTTAATTGCAGAGTCTAATATGGCAGACCCACAGTGTCCTGCTCACCTCTGATGACAAACCCAAAGCTGTTTCCCTCCTTGTGAAGCGTGACCTCCACAGTTTTAAACATAACACCTGAGCCTTGCACAGCTGCAACACACAGCACTACACTGTTACACACCACATGTGACACTGGGTACATTATAACAAGTCAAAATAACAACCTTAATAACCTTAATAACTTTTATCCATGTTAAGAATGTAAACTCCTCAAGTAAGCTAAATCTAAACTAATGTAACAGATTGTACTTACACACAGGTGGCAATTCATACTCAATCTCCAGCACCACTCGCTCCCCAACATTTTTGAGCAGACTAATGATCTCATCGTGTCTGAACTTAGACAGGTTGATGCCGTTTACAGAGCGGATATAGTCACCCACACTGAGCTGGTCACTCCTGCGAAAATGACATTATTCAAAAATGTTGCAGGACATTCATAGTAAAAACAAGTTTTAAACATTCACAATATTGGAAATGGAAATACAATCATGAATAGAAATAAAAACAAGGAGTATTACCTGGCTGCAATGCCTCCCTGCCGCAGGTTTGACACTCTTGGTTTCCCGTCTTTGTCAATGCCTCCTGAAACTGTCAAACCGAGCGTTGTCCCTTCCTTTTTTATCAGCTCCACGACTGAGCAGCCTCGAAACTCATCTGAACCACAAGGACAGTTACAACCATTATGTCACAACAGAATGATTTATAATTTATACCATTTAAATTTCATTATTTAAACAATTTAAAAATAGCCCTCCTAAAGGTTTATTACTGTTCTTGTGTTATTGACTGCAGAATCCTTCTCACTGTAGTGCATTGAAATATCATATCAAAACAAAGAAATACAACGTGCTGTTGTGTACATTCATCTTCAACCAAATGACTGCAAAGCCAATGTGTCTATTCCCAAAATTATATTTATTTGCTTATTATATTTTTATACACATCTTTTATGTGAATGAATTTCAGTTTCAGCATTCAGCGGTTGTGCTTCACAGCTAGGAGGTTCCGGGCAGGGTTGCCGTCCGCTGTTAAACCACAGAATAGGGCGGCTTTTTAAGCCATTCCGCGGGTGAAAAAAACTGTCCGTGTTTTTTTGCCTTGTTGAGTTCAATGTAAAATAGGATATTTATAGCTTTTTTTTTTATATATCAAAATCACTATTTCGAATGACACAATCTCTCGGAACGGCTTGTTCAATAAAAGAGAGATAAAGGGCAGTTTCTCATCATCGCAGGAAAACATGAGCTCAGTTTACAAGTAAAATATATTGAAAATTCCAGCCATGCCATATGTCCGCGGGGTTTGGGCGGTTTTTCAGATATTTTTGGCCGTGTTTGGCTGCCCAGACCTGGCAACCCTGGTCCCAGGTTCAATCCCCTGCCTTTCGGCCTTTTGGTTGAATTCTGTGTAAATTATGGTGGGGTGCTGAGTGGTTCTCTGAGGCTAGAGCCAGGAGAGCCTTTCATACAGATAGGTTGGGGAACTTTAGTTCACTGATGGGAGCTACCTGGGCTTGAAGCCAAACAGTGCATAGTTGTGATATTGTTTGTTAATTTATCTTCTAACTCTTTAACTGTATTTCAGCTGTTAGTGCTCGTGCTTCACAGCAGGAAGGTCCCGTGTTTGTTCCCAGGCTGCATGTTCTCCCTGTGTTTCCTCCGGGTACTCCAGTTTCCCGACCACTAAAACATGTACATTAATAATAATGCATCGGTTTTACTGTATATAGTGCTTTTCTGGACACTCAAAGACGCTTTACATTGCACTATTCATTCACTCCATACTTGGTGGTGGTAAGCTACTATTGTAGCCACAGCTGCCCTGGGGTAGACTGACGGAAGCGAGGCAGCCACGCTGCGCTATCGGCCTCTCCGACCACCACCAACCACTCACTCACTCACTCACTACATTCCCTCGGCTTCCTGGTGTTACCAAACGGTCTCCCATCCAAGTATCGACCAGGCCCTTCCCTGCTTAGCTTCCAAGGTCTGACGGGATTGGGCAGAGCAAAGGCGGTATTCCAGAATGAATGAGAGGGTGCCTGTGTGAATGAGTGGTTGGTGGTGGTCGGAGGGGCTGATGGCACAGACTGGTAGCCTCACTTCCGTCAGTCTAGGGGCGGCTGTGGCTACAGTAGTAGCTTACCACCACCGAGTATGGCATTAATGAATAATGACTACAGTGTGGCACATTGAGAAACTTGGTTTGTTAAGCGCAATACAAGTGTAAGCCATAATTCTTAAGCATGCTGTACACAGACACTGCGTTACTGTTGCACAGTCCTGCCTATGTAAATAGGCGACATTATAGGTGGCACTCATCAATAAACTTGCTATTGCCCTACTGGCTAAGTACAATGCAATACATTGCATCCAAATATAGACCCAAGCAGTGGTCCTATGTCATGCAAAATTGTGACTTTTTTGAGCTTTTAACCATGTTGTTATGCTATTTCCTTATCATAAACACCCCCAGAGTGGTTTTTGGCTTCATTCACGCAGTTCTCTGCAATCCTCCTGAATCCTGCTCTCTGAGCAGCTGCTCCGCCCTCTCCTGATAAACGACTGACTTGTTCCAATCTGACGACAGATTGCTTGACGTCTGTAACGTAATGCCTTACGTTACGGCCTGATTTTAATTTATAAAACGTCTTTTTCATTATTTATGTTGTAAGGGAGAAATAAAGAAAGAAGTTTTGGCTAATGAAATCAGTTGATGTTCAATAACTTTAGAAAACTACTAGCCACCGTTTCCGGTGACCAAAAAAGTTAATCTCAAGCCTTGGCCCTAAAACACAGAGGAGAGTTTCACCTACTGTATTTTTACAGAAGTACTCTTACTAAAGCTTCTTGATGAAAGTAGGACACTAGCTCCAGGTGTAACCGTAAGATGAAACAATGTGGAGCAGGTATTGTGTGTGTGGATCTAATTTGGGAACAGCTAGCTTATTTTCTAGAGAGATTCATCATGATGTTTCAATCGAAGACTTAGCTAGTAAAAAGCATAGATTGCATGCAGTGAAAAGGCTTGTAGTACCTGGTATACTCTGCCTCCTGATTGCCAGCGCTCCATCTGGAGGCCGAGACCCTGAGTGTTTGGTGTACGGCCCTTCATCTACAACAAAAACAAGAGACAGTGTTGAGAGACAACTTGTATTTCTTATTTTATGAAATCTATTTAATGAGTAATTCAAGATTACAGAAAAGATACACCAATATAGTATTATTTTCCATAGAATATTTTGGAAGACAGCATTTTTTATTTTTATGAGTTGGTACCAGTCATTGTTGTAGAGGCGGAACCTGTATTTGATCAATGATCTTTAATTGTTGTTTGTCATGTCACAGACAGCTGTGTGGGAGCATTGCATGGCGCCCTACTCAGTCTTTTGGACATCTCTCTTTGATCATTTCTCATTTTTATTCTAGTGTCCTATTTTCCTCCATATGATTTAGTTCCAGTCAGTGATAATCTGCTCAATATCTTCAGTGCTTATGTTTTCATGCAGCAGCAGAGCTCACAGACACAATGGAAATATACACACATGCACAGAAGATGAAAGCTAAGCCGCCTCCTCCTCCTCCAGATGTAGGACAGGGGCATCTCTCTCGTTCTGTCTCAGCCACATTTCTCTGCTCTATATGACACACATACAGTGCTCTTCTTATGGGGAAAGGAACACGGGTCTGTCCTTTGATCTTACATTATAAAGATTTAAATCACATTTCCAGTTCTGCACATTAGGATTTGAGACATTAGTTATTTTTGAAAAATGTAAAGAGTTCAAGCCTCTTGGAGTCTTGTTCACGTGTGAGGGACGGATGGAACAAAACGGATCAGTGCAGCGTCGGCAGCGAAGCAGTGACTGTTATATCAAGCCCTTGATAATCTACGTTCCTGCTCTCACTTCTGCTTGTGTGATTTGGGTAATGACTGAAAGGAGAAAACTGCAGATACAAGCGGTCGGAAAGAGGATGGCTGGGTGCACCCTCAGCGACAGGGCGAGGAGCTCAATCACTCAGGAGGAGCTAAGAGTAGAGCCACTGCTCTTTCACGTTGAGAGGAGCCACCGAAGGCATCTGTTCCCTCCCTTGGCAGGTGTTACGGGTGTGTCAAATTGGGAGGAGGTCTACGCATCTAGACTGGCCTCCAAACGCCTTGGCATCCCCCCAGAAGAGCTGAAGGAAGTGTGCATGGATAGGGAGGTCTGGGTATCTCTGCTCAGACTGTCCGCGACCTGACCCCGGATAAAGCATAAGTATATGGAGGAATGGCTTGTTTTTTATATTTGTATTTAGTACAAAATGTTAGATATTGCAAATGCTTACATTACAATTCAGTTTGTCAATACCGCAAATCATCAAACATCAAGAATTCTGGTTGAACAGGGGTACGCCGGTTTCCTCTACCACTAAAAACATGCACGACAGCTCAATCCTCCAGCCAGGCGATTCTGACCATTCGCCTGGCTCCACATCTGGAGATGGGTCCCCGGCTGCATACAGCTCCTACTTCTCCTACGGGTAGCCCCAGCAGCATTGAAGGATGGGTCATATGCAGAGAACGGGGATAAATAAAGTATACCTTTGAAAAGTAAATTTCATGATATTTTGGATTTGTTGTTCCATAGAACATCTTCCAAGTGTTGAGAAGATTAACAGGTTTGTATCTCCCATCTTTATGAAACTGTATAAGGCCATAATTTGACAGTAACCTTGGTCAATCTATTTGCACAAGTGAATAGCACTACACAAAGTTAAATGAGTACGTCAACAACCTTCAAAGAGATTAAACAAATCTTCAGACGACAACAACATGTATAGTTGGACAAAAACTTTTTTCAAAACTCAAAAGCCCAAATTACCTTCAAGCAAAGAGTGGCTGAGCTGTGAGCATCAGCGATAGTGGCCTCTTTAGTCAGCCTGGCTCTCCCTTGTTACACACCATGAATATTACATTCATGAAAATCAGATGCAAAGCCCTCCAACATCGCAGCCTCTCTCCTTCTCCGTTTCTGTGTCTAAAGCAACCTGCATCCATCGACCCAAAACCTCCTTGAGGAGACCCTTTACCACCACCAGCTCCACACGTGCACGCTCACAGTCACCCAAACACACACGCGCACAGGTATCTCTGTAACATTAGTAATAAACACAGCATGCTTCAATGTCAGCACTTCTACTCCTGGCAGTCCTTGGTTATTATATATGGGTTTCTACCTTTGTTCACCTTGCGCAGAATCTGGCAGCGACATTTAAACGACACGGCGATCATGATGAAGCCGAGCCGAGCGTCGCCTCCCCCCGCAGCTCCATGCAGATGCCACCGACACAAACTACACCTTCCGGCTCCTTTCTCTCCACTCCCACAACAACAGATCAGTGGACAAGCCCCTCAAATCACCATTGAATTAAACCATTACAAAGATGCCAAAAGATCTGAGGTTTGCGAGCGCTAGTCTAGTGTGTGTGAATGAGTGCGCGCCGTCCATCCGCTGCAGATGTGACGCTCCAATCCTCCATGAAACCGAGGCAGAGAGGAAAAGGAGGCAGAGGGAAGGCAGGGTGGGGGTCCGAGTCTGCGCAGATGGGTGAGAGAGGAGAAGGGGTGGTGGGGGAAAGAATGCTGTATCCCACTGATGCTATAATGGGCTGGTGCAGCTGGAGGATTGGATATACACCAGAGGAAATGGTTGGGCGCAAATGGACTAATGTACAGTTAAGAGGGGAAAGCACAGAAGGATAAAATGAAGTGAGCAGCAGCACAACAACAGCCTGGAGAGAGGGGATTCGATGAGAGCGAGAGGAGAGCAGAAATCACAACAAAGCAAGGGCTGAGGCCATACAACACAATTAAATTGCAATTATTAGGTCTTACACAATCCTTTGCAAGCAACAAAACAACCATGAATAATCCCTGCTCGCCTTGTACTTGAGTCCTTCACAAACATGTTCTGAAGTGCATGTGATTCTAGTAAGAGTTCAGCAGATCATATTTCAGTGTTCTCTCAAACGCTAATGCTCCTAGATGTGTTTACAATGTGCGCTGATTCTTAATTTTTTTTAACATAAAGTGTGGAATATTGGGATTTGTAGGCATTTATCCAAAATTCTACTGCCCTAAAAAGTATTATAAAACAGCAAATGTATGACATAAAGCAACAAACTATAAGTGTTTAAGTTTTGTTCTTCGATCTATGAATCCAAAGCTTTTTCCATTGGATTTAACTGAACTTGCCGTGACAAAATTGCAGAAACTGTCACTGACTATAATATGGCACATTACAATAAATTGTCAATAATGAGAATGTAAAAAAAAACAAAAAAACCTCAAATCATAAAGTCGTTTAACACATTTGTTATTCTTTATTCGAACAACTACAAGCTTTTATAATCAAAGGGATGCTTCAGTATTCACATGGGACACCTGATATCTTTGTACTGATGAAATACTACACCACCTTTAAAATGCTTCTCATACACTGAGACTTCACACAACATGTAGTATATTCTGAATTCTGATACAACCACACAAAACTAAAAAGGTCATGAATGAACCCTGACGTTATGTTAGTGTTTTGTGTGCCACCACTCAATGGCAATGTGTTCATGAACACATTGCCATGGTATATGTTATGAAATAGGACTTGGTTTGCAAACATTACTCTTGAGGGGGGGGGAACGGTCATGGTGTGTCTGTCCTTGGGCCTGTGAAGTTGAAAGTGCAAGCAACCTTTGAGTAAATATTAGCTTAGCCTGGCAACTCGGGTCGCTGGGAGAGGGGCTTATGAAATCCCTGAAAAGAAACTGTAACCGTGCTGCTGTGCGTTAGTTCAGATATTAAACAGGCAAACAATAAAAGTAGATTAGTTGTTGTTTGACTGTGCAAAGCCACGAACAAACCAATAGTCACGGGTGAGTGCGCTGTGTGTGTGATGTGATTGGCTGTGGAGGAGGTAGAGAGCTGGTCGGACATGTAGGTCAGTATTCCAGCGGCAGATTAACATGGATTAGAGTTAGCGAGAGTAAAAGGTATTAGTGTAAATGTTACCATAACATCTGCGCACATCCACCACACTCATAAAGAGTCAACACAAGAGCACTGCCTTTGGGGAAACAATTTAGGCTTATTGTGTCTGCTTACATCCTGCATGAGACTTGGCTGGTCTCTTTTGATTTCTCTTGCCCTCTACTGGTCAAAGCCTGGCAGCACAGTAGGAACCACTTCTGAACAACACATAAGAAAAAAATAAAATAAACCATTCATTTAAAAGAACCACTAATCTCTCCACAAAAGCACCAAGAATAATATTTTGCAATGATCCAGTGTTCGGCTGCAACAGCAATACTCACCAAATATGCAATCATGTGCCCATGGAGAAGTGAAATAACAAAGAAATTAAAGCAAAAGATGTAAGATATAACATTAGTCGAGCCTGTTATATGTTTTCAGTCTGATGATACTGAACCTGGATCAGGGCGAGACACGATGTAGAAACAGGAAAAAAGGATTGAACTTACCCCCAAATGAAGTTTGAGTGCCCCCAATGATTATCACATTTTGAGAAGTTACTTTTTTAATGGCATCTGTGCCTCATTAAATATATTCAAAAAGATCCACCTTCATTTAGTCTTTAATCAATTACTTCAATTCTTCAGAATGTTGCAATACAGTGGGAACCAGATGTTTACATATATACACTTTATAAAAAGACACATGTGCATTTTTTTCAGTGTCTAATTGACCCCTGTGTTAGGTCAATTAGAATTTTCAAAAATATTTATATTTGCTAAATGCCAGAAGAATGAGAGATTTTTTTTTTTTTACTTTCTGCAAAGTCAGAAGTTTACATACACTAAGATTACTATAACTTTAAACAATTTGGGAAAGCCCAGATGACGATGTCATGTCCTTGGAAGCACAAAGCTGGTTCATCCTTGGGTGCTATTTCAAGACGCCTGAAGGTGCCGCGTTCATTGGTTCAAACAATTATACGCAAGTATAAAAAACATGTCCAGCCATCATACGGATCAGAAAGAAGGCGGGTTCTGTGTCCCAGAGATGAACGTGCTGTGGTCTGAAATGTAAATATCAATGGTAAGAGTTTGTCATTATCCAGAGTGAAAACAAGTTACTGTACCGACATGGGCCGAGAGGTTACTCTGCCAGGAAGAAGCCCCGACTCCAAAAGAAACATCAAAAAGCCAGATTGGAGTTTGCAAATGCACACAACGTTTGACCCAAGATGTACAGTCTAACCTCTTAACCCCCGCCTTAACCAAGTACATTTTCTCCAGTTCGGCATTACCCAAATCTAAAGCTTCTTGACTGGAGCGCTCACAGCCTATAGGCCAGTGTAACACCTCATTTGAAAGCTAAGACCTACAAAACTGATGTAAATGGATCTTTTTCCTTGCGTTGTTGCCGTGTTGTCGTCACTTTAAAAAAAAGTTTTTTTCATCACATTTTTTGTTACTTTTTGTTGCTCTTTCTGGTTTCATGTCAGTCAATGACAAAAAAAATGCATATTTGTCTTTTTATATACAGTAGTGTATGTAAACATCTGGTTCCCACTGTAAGTGCTCACATGATGAGAATCAAGAATAAAAGTTTTACTCTAAGTCATGTGATCCAGATAAATTTATCCAGACCTCTCTCGACAACGATCAGTCATCCACCTCTGTAACGCATGCAGACGGCTGAAGCTGTTGCCATAGAAACAGGCTGATGAATAATTGAGGAGTGAGTGTGACCTGCGTCGTACAAAGAGCGGTTTTAGAGATGAAAGAGGCATGGCTTTCCTCTCGCTTATACCCACTAGCGCTCCAGAGCAATTCAGCACTTGAGTTTATAGAAATGACTTGTTATACGCACTCTGCAGTTGTCTTCATATACAGTTTTTTCTGCCAGTGAGAGTTCCTTATTCTACATGGCATCAGAGCGCTCCCACACAAACCGCGCTAATGACACTCCACTCGCTGGCTCAGAGGAAGGATGTGCTAACCTTTAATTAGTGTGAACAGTCACAGTCAGACTGACAAGTTTACATGTGTGTGAGGGGCAGACAGGCCCACACTATAATCAACGGCCCAGAATACTGTAGCAGAGCCGAAGTGGAGTTATAAGGTCAAAACGGGACTAAAAAGTACTTTATCATGCAACTTGAATACAGTATTTTATGCTGTAAAACTAATTCAGTCACGCTGTTTGTTGTAGCTTTATTTTTATCCTTCATATTAATACAACAAACTTTGAGACTGCCAACTAGTTCAACAATTAACAAATCTACATTACTTGGAGAACAGGTGATTTTTTTAAATGGTAAATATTTACCGTTGGGTCATTTGGTGGGAGGATAAAAGTGAATGTTTGGTGTCAGCAAATCTAAGCAACAGACACAATAAATGTAACCCTAACCCTAATGGTTAATTTAGTCAGACACTGGGATTAGAGATGTGGAATTCTTTTACCTGCACTGAGCAATGTACAAGAAATCAAACGGTTAACGGTACACTTAATTGTCCCCATAGGCAAATTTGTCCTCTGCATTTGAACCAATCAGCGAAGGGCGGGCGTCTGCTGTTGATGCGGTGTTATTAGCGGTTTTGCGTTAATATTTGCACAGGATTATGAATCACGAAACTCACCTACTGTCGATGTGTTTTTGGTCATTTACAGCCGATTGGAGACACGCTTTTTCTCTCTCCCGTGCGCCGTTAGTAGTTTGTATTGAGGGGCTTTCACGTCCCGTTGCTCGTGAACAACACGCGACGCCAATCAACTAATCTGATTGCACGGGATAGTTTAGATTTTTCGGATACCGCCAACTGGGGCGGGGAGTCCAGACTGATTCCCTCTGTAAAAAAAAAGTATAGAGGGGAATCATTCTGGCCTCACCAGGCTATTGCATTTGACCCATCCTTCGATGCTCTTGGGCAACCCATAAGGTGCAGTGGGTGACGGCAGTGCCGCGCCCATAAACCCATCTCCAGATGTGGAGCCAGGCTGATGGTCAGGGCTGGAGGATTCACCTATTGTACATGTTTGTAGTGGTAGGGGAAACCGGAGTACCCAGAGGAAACCTACGCAGACACGGGGAGAACATGCAAACTCCACACAGAAAGTCCTCATCCAGGTGGGAATCGAACCTCAAGCGCTAACCGCTGCGCTACCGTGCCACCCTTTTTTGTGTGTGTGATACCTCTCCCTCAATAAAAGGGTCTCTCTAAATGTGCAGTATTTCGTCAGTGTATAGTAATAAATGTATGTTTAATTGTGAACTAGTTATGGTTGGGAACAAGGACACGGTGGTGGTAAGGCACAATTTCCCCTGGGGTAGACTGACAGAAGCTGGACTGCAGACATCTGTGCCAACGAACGGTCCCTCCCTCACTCATTCTGACCTATTACACGTTCTTAGTGATGGGGGAAACCAGAGTACCTGTGCTGTGAAGCACGAGCGCTAACCACTGCGCCACTGTGTGTGCCGCCCATCTTTCAGAACCTTTACATAATTATTCTTGTCATTAAGTGTGATTATTCACTTACCACTTTTGCTCAATTTAAGACTAATCACAGAACCAAATGGACCTACTTTGACTGTAGTGATGTTGGCATAGGTGAATGTCAACATGGATTTGACACTGCAAGAGGGGTAAGCATTTATTGGTTATCTTCCACCTACTCTTTTCGGGACTATTGCTATGCTGTTACTAATTAAATGTATCAATCTGTGACTTCTGCAACGTTTGATGAAAATACAGAAATAAAGTCCATACTCCATACAAATGGTATTCTGGAGAATTGGAGCAAGGGAAAAATATGTTCTGCAAATTAACTAATTAAAAGTGCCCTGGGAAACCTGCGGATTAATTAAGGTTTGTCTTATGGGCTCTTTTGTTCACTGGTCTGAATCCCAGCGAATGGAAAAAATAGGACTGTGGGCCATTTACACATGCTTAAAAAGAAAGACAGTGTGCTGTCTTCTGTGTCCCAATAAGTCAACACCACCAGCTGGAAATGGATGAAAATAAAGACTTTTTTTTTTAGCATCTAGTTTAAAAAAATCTGACCTTAGTAGTATTTGATTAAAGCCACAATGCCAAATATTCCCGGCTACATCAAACTAAACTGCTAAACATGTGCTAATGATCAGCTTCGTAAAAGACCATGTTTTCATAGTGGGTGATCAAACTGAAGCATTTTGAGGAGGACACTCTTTTAAGCCTGTTGTTTGGCTGCCTATAATCAAGCAAATCAGGGACTTCTTCATGGATGAGGCACCTAGTCTGCCGGAAATCACCCGAAGAAGAACTTCTTGGTCTCTGGAGGTTTTTTCACCAATAAAAACATCCCTTAGTAAATAAATGTTGGTTATTTAAACATATTTGTTGAGAGAAATGGATTTGAAACAGTCTGTTCACTCAATCCCATTTAACAAGACATGCTGAACCAGTGTCTATTCAAAGCTGTAATTAGCATATTTTACATGTCAACGCCACATAACAAGACCCCTCCTGCGAATTGTGCAATCTATGAATCTTAACATTCACCTCATTAGTGTGCAAATGTATGCGTCACAATGATTCAACGTGTAATATGATCAGCCAGCACGTAGCTGACGGAGGACAGCAGGCAGATAGGCTGAATATGACTCTATGACCGTTTCAAATGTCAAAACTATAACACGAGTCGAGTCATTCATGAAGATATGGACAAAGTTTTACAACAAGCAATAACAACAAGGTAAAAAATAATAATATATATATATATATATATACACAGTATATTGTCTGATATAACTGATTGCACAAATGTAGAAAGAAAAGAAAATATTTGACAAAAAAAGTATGCTTTTTATCTTTTGTGATTCAGAGCCTCCATCCTGGACAAATAACAACAACAGCAACATGTAAAATTATATCAAGCCCAACCAAAAAGGGTGGTTAAAATTATGGGGGGACACCACTAAAGACAACTGTATAATGGATTCAGTGTGACATGTGAGACTTCAATTAACCTATTGATTTACACTGCTCAGATCCCTCCTGATAACTAATTTGCCTCTATTACGATGGTTTTCACATTCTGAGCAGATTTGGTGTTAAAGGTGTTCAGACCAAGCACGTCTCACCCATCAGGTGCGGTTAATTTCTGTGTATTGTCAATGTGAAGGTAATTATTTGACACGCGCAAATAATTACCTACACAAGCAATTGACACGCCAGAGCGTCTTGTGCGTCATATCAACACAAACGTGTGAACACGCCGTTTCATGGAGAGGAGGAAGTGGAGTCATTCAGGAAAAGGGCACAGAAGATCATATATTTATCTATTTATTTGACAGGGACATTGCACAACAAATGTGTTGCACAAGCCAGAGACAGATAGCTAAAAGCTAATTTTCATCTGTAGTCCCAGGGCAGAGGCAAAGTGACAGCAGGTTTTTACAGTGCGCAATGAGCATTCTTACTAAAGTCCATACAAAATATAATTATCTACATATTATTTACAAGATTTGAACATTTTAAAATACCTTAATTATCAGATTTGTGTAGGTGATCATAAATATTACCATTTTTCAACCATTTCTTCAAGTTACATTTAAACTGCTGCAAAGGCAGAGCCTATGCACTCCGATCAGAGGAATTATACACTTAAACTTTTGAACACATAAGATACTGACCATAAAAGAACGTACTAGATTACAAATATGTTTTATCATGACATGAGGCTGGACAGACAGGTACTGCACTCTCCTAAACACGTATTATTAGCCAAAGCTATAAAGAAATGATGTTTAGGCTGTGTGCTTGACTAAACCGGGGAAATCTACCCACAGTCAGGGGCAGGACGCTACAAAGCCGTGTTGCACAGGGGGGAGACAGTGTCAGGGAAGGCATCCCCCAAGTTTCAGGGGAGGCAGCAGTTTGATTTTGTTTATTCACAACTTTGCGCTTAGGAACACATGGGAAAAACCCAGAGACTTTCTCTTGATCGCGCAGCAGCTCCACCTGAAGCGAACACAAAAGACACATGCGACTGACACTGAAGCAATCGTTTCAAGGGACCAACTAGAAGCACGCAATGTGATTTGACGCGTTTGGTTTTAACGTAGCATTACACTAAAATCCACCATGAAATTGGAAACTGCATGCTGGTCAGATTTCTGGTGTTAAAATAGTTATTGGAGAGTTTTGCCTTGGGCTCCAGAGTAAGTGCAATTTGTGTGCACATGTAAATGTATTGGGTGCAACTAAACATTTATTAATTATTATCTAAAAAATAAATGTAATAGATTACTTGCAATAACAAACCGCACACATGGTGAATGTATTGTTGACATTTTTGGCATTGGATCCTGTTTTCAGGATTCTTTGAAGTGGTGCACCTAATGGAAAGACACTGCATAACATTTCACCCAATAAATAGAATGAAATAAAAGCTATTTTTTGCTACAAATAATTTCACTGTTGAAAACTACCTAAGAAAAATGAACATGTTTGCTGTGAACGGCTCCCCTCTCCTCAGACCTGTCTGTAACTTACTGGGAGCATGACGTCTCCAGCTCATCTACACTTATGATTATAATAATAATGCATTGGTTTTATTTAGCACTTTTCTGGACACTTGACATAGTAAGCTACTATTGTAGCCACAGCTGCCCTGGGGTAGACTGACGGAAGTGAGGCTACCAGTCTGCGCCATCGGCCCCTCCAATCACCACCAAACACTCACTCACAGCTTCCGAGATCGGGCACAGCACAGGTGGTATGGCCTTGCAAAGGCGGTATGGAGATGTTAAAGGAACAGGCCACCGTTTTTACATACTGAGATATGTTCTTACCTGAGCTTAGATGAGTTGATGCGTACCCGTCTGGTCTTTGTGCGTGCACTCATTCACGCAAAAAGACCAAAGATGTTGTTAGCATTTGGCCTCTCCCAGTATATTCTTATAGCTCCGAACGGGGTTAAGTTAGAAGCGACCACGCTCTTCCACGGGCACGTACAAAGACCAGACAGGTGCGTATAAACTTGACTAAGCTCAGGTAAGAACATATCTCGGTGGCCTGTTCCTTTAACAAAAGGCAGCCAAATATGAGATTTAAATAGGTTAGGTCTTCATTCCGATCCATTCTTTGACAAAAAAAAAGCAAAAATAGCATTTTCTGTTTCTGTTTAATCCAAAGTGTTACGCGTTGTGCACCAGTGCAACAAGCCCAAAATGTTTGATGCCTGCCAACTGTTCCAGAGTGAAAATACCCATTCTGGGCTAACGCTAACACTAGAAACACTAGAAAGTGTGTATGTAATTGTGAAAATGTGAACAAGTCAGTCAGCCTTTATAAAATCACATGCTAAACTGAGCACACACTGGTACTGCAAGACGTTACAGTACCAGTACGCCTTTAACAGTGATTTTATGCACTCCAACATTATAGCGCATGTGAATTAAGTGGATGAGCAGTTAAGTCCTACATTAGCTCATTCATAAAAATCTGGTTCAGAAAGTGACAGATTTGCACAGACTGAGAAGTAGAACGCTCTCCAATGATGGCTGTTGAGTTGGCAAACCATGATTTCCTTTAGAGAGCTCTCCAAAGGCACAAAAGATGAATAGACGGGCACCGGGAGTATGTGATGAAAAACTAGAGCTCAGCAGAAAAGATGTAACTGATTAAATGTTTTTGTGAGTACTACACTGAATAGGGTTCTTTGACTTGAGAAATCAAGCAAATGTGAACTAAGTAAGGGATAATGCACGACGTGGTGTCCATATATATATATATATATATATATATATATATATATATATATATATATATATATATATATATATATATATATATATATATATATATATATATATATATGTGTGTGTGTGTGTGTGTGTGTGTGTGTGTGTAAAACATTCTAAAGAACTTTTTTCACTTTGTCATTTTGGGGCATTGTGTGTAGATTGATGAAAAAACAAACAAATTTAATCCATTTTGGAATGATGCTGTAACATAAAATCTGAGAAAAGTATAGGGGTGTGTGGACTTTCCCTATCCACTGTATATTTAAAAAACGTATTGGGTTTTGATCAATGTGAGGGAAAAAAACATGGTTTATTTGCTTGCCCTGCTGTACTGTAAACCAATGACCATTAAAGGACTGTTACCAAAAACTATTACCCAGTTCTAAATGCACCCCTTTATTTGACACAGCTTTTATGACTCCCAAAGATGATAGATATGTCTAAGTTATACAGATATGTATAAGTCAACACACCAACAAACAAGCCCGAACAGGCAGAACAGATGTGTGTGCGCACGTGCGTGTGAGTGTGTGTGAAGAGAGGGGGGGTGCATAGTGCACATTCCTTTCCTCAATCTTCACTTCCTCTCCTGTTATTATTACCCACAAGCACCTGCCCACTTCACCTGGATACCTGAGCGGGTCCACTACTGTAACAGAGCTGCTCCCTATCAAAGCACCTTCATCTATAATACAACACGCACATTTTCCGGGCGCTCTTCAACTGTCACAATCTGTTGATAATCTGCAATCAATAACTACTACACTGTCTTTCTTTTACAGCCAGACAAAGGAATGATGCACCTCTACCTCCAGCCCACTTCCCTTCCTGCAGCTCAGTTGTCTCCAGTGGGACTCACTCAGTAGGTGTGTGTTCTTGCTGGTGTAGTAGTAAACGTCTTCGTAGCCTTCCTGGTAGTCGTCATCAGCCCGGTACCTCCTTCCTCGTCTCTTCCTGCCCAGAATACGCAGCAGAGCCAGAAAGCGCTCCATCATCACCACTGCGCCGGGTCCGAACTTGAGATAGGCTGACTGCTGCTAACAATGCTGAGAGCTAACACAAAACCTCCATCCACTGGGTAAGATCAGGTTTCCTTGTTCATTCTACTGATATTGCTGCAAAACAGACACTGAACCTCATATTATGATCCTAACACACAAAATGTGTAGCTAAACTCTGTCACATGCACGCACTCCACTCATGAGCGCGTTTGTATTATCGTCTATCTGCAGCCTCCCTCTCCTTCTTTCCAGTGCTAGTGCATCTAGCCAGTTTTAGCCTATCACAGAGCTTGGTGCTCGCCTCTCTCTCCCTCTTTCACCCTCACACACCACTCCTCCTTTGTGTCAGAACATGTGTGTGTGTGTGTGTACTAAAAGTGTGCACGTGAAGCATCAGCAGACTGATAAGCCCTCATCATTAGCTCCTTTGTTGCATCCTTGATTCCTTTCCTTTGTCTCCAAGCTTGAACTAATTTTTTCTTTGTTTTGAACATCTCTCTCCTGTATCATACACTTGGGTACAGTGTAGGGGGAGGGGCTGACTTCTCAGTGAGTAGTTGTGTGTGTAAATTCCTCACAGGGGTCCATAATTGAACGTTCGGGAAGAGGAGACGGCAGAAAAATGAATGCAGGGTATGGACAGAGAAAAATATAAGGAGGAAGCCAAAACAAAAATGACAGACTTGTAGAGTTGTAAGATAAATTTCACATTAGTAGTTTGACACACATGCACAGACCACAGCATGCACTCACTCGGCCTAAGTCAGTCTAAAGCTGTTGGCGCAAACAACACTGAATTTCAAGGGACTTACTTAAAGATGTAGTGAGGAAGGGCCCCACTAACCACTTTGCTGCCAATGCTACTGCTATTTGCTATTTCCAATGCTATGGAATTCCAAGGTGCTCTCTAGGCAGCTGAAATATGATTCTTGGGCCTTCTCCTGTACAGATCACTTGCTCAGTTGAAGATGTTATTCAAAGTATAGTGGTAAATTTAGTCATTTTCAACTGGTTTGCCTGTTTGTATGCAAATGTGATGAGATAACTTAAATGGCTCTTTATGCATAACAAGAACTGTCCTTTCTGAAAAAATGGCATAAACGCACAATGCACATCTCCATCTTGCCATAGTATTGAATGATGGATCCACTCCATAAACAACTATTTTTAATGTACAGTCACAGCTATAACAAAACAAGACAACCAACAAAAGAGAAAACAGAGAGAAAACAATAAAAAATATTTTCTCTGTGAATAAGGGCTTAAAGGAATAGGCCACCTTTTTTCCATACTGAGTTATGTTCTTAGCTGAGCTTAGACGAGTTGATGCGTATCTGTCTGGTCTTTACGCCGAACATGTTGTCAGCATTTAGCCTCTCCTCCTCTCCTCATGGACCTAAACGGGGGTGAAGTTAGAAGCGACCAAGTTCTTCCACGTGTTCCCTATTTAAATATGGTTGTGTGAGCCTTTACATGATCCAAGTCTAGTTACACAAAATTAAACATGTCGATTTTCTAAGCGGATAAAAAGGGGTACTATTAGTGCTGGGCGATAAGACGATACATATCGTGGGGACGATAGAAAAGTGTCTATCGTGCCATTTCTCTTCTATCGTTTCTATCATTTCTAACCTAATTTAATCAATTATTAAAGCAAATATTTCATTAAATAGGCCACAAGAATGTATTAGTGTTGTCTTGTCACTATGCATCCTCTAAGTTTATATTAAGTGATTATAAACAAGAATAAAAAATAACTTTTTCGCAAAGAAACTCTGCCTTGTGGTTTTGCAACACCACCCTGCTTTACGATATGCGCTGATCCATCTCTGAGCACGCGGGGCTCTCTCTCCCTGTTAAGCACCGCGTGGTTTCACTCTGCTTTACGCACGGCAACTAAACAGCTTTTTAGTGATGGATCTTTTTAGCGCGTGGATCTGGATTAAACACACGAGAGAGAAGAGAGGAGAGGCGTGGTGCAGGAGGTAAGAGACGGATCGGGCAGCGCGTAGAGCAGCTAAAGACATACAATACAAACTGCTCGCCCACTGTTTCTTAAACATTACATTAAAGTTGAGAAAATGGCGATAATAAGCTCCAATTTACATTTGTTTTAGTGTAATATGAGCCTTGATTTGAGGAGCAGATGATGCTCTGAGTAAGTCGTTCTCTACGCACGAGTTTACACATTTCTGTTGTTAAATTCGAGTCAGCACTAGGTTGACTCTGGTCAGATCATGTTTAGCCCATTTATCCTGCAGTCTCACATTTTTCCTGACATTAACAATATATGCTATATAAATTATCCATAGCAAAACCACTGCTTCAAAATAAACTTGAAAAAAAGTAAGCAATGATATTTTGTCAAACTTTTCAAAGAATAACTGAAAACTGACTTTATTGTGGTATATCGTGATATGTATCGTTATCGTGATATAAAATAATCCATATCGTGATATAGGTTTTTTCCATATCGCCCAGCACTAGGTACTATATTGTAAGGCGTTATAATACCTTAGGAGCACGTGGAAGAGCTTGGTCGCTTCTAACTTCACCCCCGTTTGGGTCCATGAGTAGAGGAGGAGAGGCTAAATGCTAACAACATGTTCGGTGCATTGAGTTGCCTTGTGTATGAAATGAGCAGTATAAATAAACATGCCTTGCATTGCCTTCGGTGTTTTTGCGTTTCTGAGCGCACGCATAGAGACCAGACAGGTACGCATCATCTCGTCTAAGCTAAGGTAAGAACATATATCAGTATGCAAAAACGGTGGCCTATTCCTTTAACCCTTGTGTGCCCCCTTCTGCAGAGTCACACTCGTGGTCCCTTGGGGTCATTTATGACCTCAATTTGTTTCTCTAATATTTCACTCATAAAATAACATTTTAACATAACAAAATGAGGTCATAAATGACCCCAAGTGACCACGAGTGTAACTATTTGTTCTCATTCAAACATATGAGACAATTCAAAAACCGCACTAACACTAAATTTTGACTATTTCCACTTGGAAACTGACCAGATAGTCCAAGTTATCCTCAGAATTAGTTTTTTGATATTTTATGACTGTTGTTTGTTCAGGATTTGGTGTTTTTTTTTACATAAACAAGGCCTATAAACTGAAAAAAATTTAAAAAAACACAAACATTTAGTATCAGGCCATTAGTCTGAAGTTACACTAAAGATAGAACCCAAATGATTGAAAAAATATATTTTATGACTGAAATATTAGAAAAACAAATTGGGACCACGAGTGTAACTCTTTCTCATAACATTGAACACTTAATCAAAAATTATTATTTTTTTCTCCTGATAAAAGTCATGGATGTTAACGCATATCCGAAAATTCAGACCATTTGATAAAACTTTGACAGAGATGCGCATCGACAAAGTAGCCCTGGGGATGACACAAGGGTTAAGGAAAGGTTATCTACTGTAGCACTTAATTTGCCATTTTCTTAGCCCCCTTCCCTTCCCAATACTAATAAAAGATTAGTGTATCATTCTGTACAGAGCAATTATTTTCCGATACATGCAATGCGAATTTACAATAATAATATTGAGGAAAAAATGATTTGCTCAAATAAAAATTTAATTAATTTAATACGGCACAACTATTAGAAAAAAGTATGACAGGAACCCACAGGATTTTCTCCTGTGAATGTTTACATGTTATGGCCAATAAAAATATGAGAACATGTAATTGTTTGGGTGTACAGTAAGATATTCCAAAGGGTTCACATACTTTTTCCTCCCACTATTTATATAATTTATTTGGTGACATTTTAATATTTTCCTCGGTTATAGCCAAAAATAATAATGGTTTTGAGCGCTGACAAAGCCTTTTGGATGAGAGGCGAAATGATCAATAGTGTTCAACAACAGAGACAGAAGACGACTCAAGAACCTTCATTGAAGATGGACAACTCCTGTATGACTGAGAGCCTACACAGACAATGCAAATTCGTATTATTATTTCAAATTATATTATTATGTAAAATGCACAGTTATAGAGGATTAATAAAAAATAAAAAAAGTATGCTGTTAGTTCATTCATAAACAGCACAGATAAGAGGTCTTGGCACAGAACTCTTATCTTCTAAAATGCACCAGTGCAACTATATTTGTTACATTATGTGGCGATGATTTTGTCTGTCAGTTTTCCATTTGCTTGTGTCTAGTCGCTGAATTGAAGGTACTGAGGCAGAGCTGAGTTGCCAGGCTCTGACAGTGGACATAGGTCAGCACACTCACACATACACAGAGGGCTCACTGTCAGTCTGCAGCGCAGCTGTCAGCCTCAGCACCCCTCAGTCACAGAGGTCAAAGGGCTCACTTCAGAGACCAGAGAAATTTACAGTGTGTGACACACGCCGAGTCCAAGACATATAAACATGAGATGGGACTGGACGAGGCAGGACCTCTCTCTAGTGCCACACAATAGCAGCTGTTGGAAGTCAAACAATTCCAATCAGCTGTTTGTTTGAACAGGTGAACCAATTACACACAACATTTCAGCCTGAACAAGACCATCCGCAGACTTTCAAAAGCACTACAATACTTTATTACACTTTCAGGAAATCAGTGAACATGTGACAAAGTTTTTAAGTTGTTCCGGTCACATATTACACCAAAAATGTAACACAGAAAAACATATTTTTTTTCCCACCTTGTTTTAATACGACAAAACTAAATGATTGTGATTCAGTACGTTACTGTTTAACAGCTCGATGCTCAAACACATCCCCACCAACTTCTCCTGTGGTCTGAGTCACTGACAGATTAACCTATCACAGTGAAGAGTACAATTTCTCAGAACCAAAAAATAGAGGTTGTAAAATATTATATTGTTAGATGGGGTCGAAACTTAATGCAAATGGTTCTAAACATCCTGGTTCTTAATGAGGATCAGTTGAGAAGCAGGTTTCACAGCTGTTCCTCTAATGTTCCCATTATTAGCCTCCACCAGGTTAAAATGTTTGTGGCATCAGTGCTATTTCCATGTTTACAATTGCTCATTATGACTTCGCCTTGAATAATTAGAATACACTTCACACAAGGCCCAAAGTTCTAATACTAGGCTTAAGAGCCAGTTTTAATATAACCTTGCCCACCCAATACAGCTTTGTTACATGTTGTGTTTCGTGTATGATATGCAAAGACCAATGTGCAGACAGTACCTAATTTACGTCGTTGTTTGTTAAGGTACAGACACAAAATCCCTAATTGGGTCTAGATTAGATCAATTCTAGTGTGTGTGCACCTAAAAATAGGTTGGGTGCAACCAAACCAAAATGTTAATCTGGAGCCCTGTCATACTCACCAGATGGGTCAACTCACACTGGCACATACAGGAGGAGCTATATAGAAATAAAAGAGAAGCAAGTCAATGCTGCTAAAAATGACAAACCTCATTTGCATATCTGTCTCAGGCCAGCAGTGCTCTCTAACAGGATTGGCCATTTCACTCTGAGCGCGACAATCACGTTCTTCATGCTACTCCACAAACCAGTCTTCTACCTCCCTCTGCTGGCCAAACACTTAACTGCACATATATGTGGCTCGCGAGCCGCATGCGGCTCTTGGCCAATCAGAGTGCAGCTCTTTGCATGATTAGGTATGTTTAATATAATGCAGCTCTTTGTGTAAGAATCGGTACATATATCCCATAAACTGTAACAGTCTTTAAGAATCTTGAACACAAATCCAACCGTAGTCCTACAGTCCCTGTTTCCCAGCTCTACACACAAAGTCTGTATCTCTCACCTCACTCTCTCTTCTTTTTGAGGCGGCGTGTAAAAGGCGCCAGCTTGTGCAGCAGCCTCACAGCGGGACCACATTACACCAGTTTTAGAATCACTGCATTGGCTCCCCGTGTGTTTCAGGATCGATTTTAAGAATCTTCTAATGGTTTTCAAGTGTCTTCATGGTCCTGGTCCTTATCACTCAGCACTGCTTTTACCTTATGAAACTTCGCGGCCTCCGGCAGGGGTCTCCTAGTTATTCTTAAAGTCGATAAAAGGACTCACGGCGAGGTGTCATTCCGATATCACGGCCCTGGCCTCTGGAATGGCCTGCTGGAGGAGCTCAGGACCGCAGAGAACGTTCAGGTTTTTAAGAGCTGGCTCAAGACCCACTTTTATAGTTTAGCTTTTAGCTGATATCTATTTGTTTTCATCCTATTTATTCAGTTATTTTTACAATTATTTATGATTATAATTTGCTTATTATATTGGTTATTAGTCCGTTTCATATTTATCTTACTTTAATGTTATTATTTGCAAATATTGTTTTTATTATTTTTATAATCTCCAGTGTTTCCCCTGAGGGAGCCCTCTGCCCCGGGAGCGGTGGTTAGCTGTGGCTGTGTGGACGCTGTCCCGTGGGTGTAGGGATGGAAGTGTGGTGTTTCTGCTGCACCTCCTCTGGGCGTCCTGTGGCGGTGCCCTGTGGCTGCGGCTGATGTGCCGCTCCCGGTGCAGACGGCTACTCTGATGGGGTTTCCTTACCTGGTTCATCTGTACCCAGACTCAGCCCTACGTCCATTATCTCATTGCGTGTGCAAGTGTGTGTGCGAGTGCGTGTGTGCGCGTGCGTGCGTCCGTGCGGCTATGGGTGGAGGTTGAGTATGAGTGTTATTGTCTGCTTCTATTTGCACAGGTGGGTGGGCGGGAATTGTTTTTAATCTGCAAAGCACTTTGCATTACAACCTTGTATGAAAAGTGCTCTATAAATAAAGTTTTGATTGATTGATTTGAGTCAGGCAGATTGTGGCACTGGAACAGCTTATGTGCTTCTCAAGTTTCTGGTCACTATTTATTTAAAAATTAGGAAATTAAAACAAAGCATATGATGTGAAGCGCGACACCATAACGTGGAAATACGCAACGTCATTGACTTTTCTTTCACAGGGGTTGTAACTGTAACAAACACAACATAAAACAGAATCTCAGACGTCCTCCAGGAGCTCCTGATTGGTTTGCAAACTTTGTGCAGCCTAGCGTACTTTCTCAGCACAGTCCAGTCAGGACCAAGCTGCAGGCACTGAGCGCACAGGCCAGGAGTGAATTAGAGGAGGGGGGCTCAGTGGGCAGGGCCCCACACCCAAACATACTAAGGCAGCATGTTTTCAAGTTTTTCATTAAACATCAACCGAGGCCCTTAGCGGTTAATACTCGGTTAACCATTAGCGCTACGTAATGTAATAAAACATATGTAATTGGTGTGGAATTGATAAGGCCGGAGGGGATGGTGAGAAATATACATATGAGAAGGCATGAGGAGGCAGAAGACCTCTTTCATAATGGACTGCTGAGCAACTGACCTTGATTCCTAATGGACAGGGATGCACACAAACACTGCATTGACATCCATTTTCCAGCTGATGACTCAGCCAGGCCTAAAGCTAAAGAGAGAGACAAGACACAAAGCTGGACAGAAGTCAAGTGGAGGGCCATATTAAAATCCTAATGATGTCGAAAGTCACTGGGTCAGCCACAAATGCAAACTATTCATTTTAATTTGTATAATGTATCATTGAGGACGAACACTGACAGGCTGATAAGCTCCGTTTGTTAAAAGGATAACCTGTCTATGGTTTAACATGTTGTTTATACCTTTAAGATTATTGTTATTATGAGAGCATTGCTGAATCCTGAAGTGCTAGTTCTTGTTTGTGTGAGCAGTGATGGAGATGATGATGATCAAAATGTGAAAACACAATGAAGACAGATGGATAACAGCTGTAACAGAGTTACAGCAACAATAAGCCATAGCCATAGCATAAAGCCATAAAATGTTCTCTTTATTCTGTACAATTACTTTCACTGCGTAAATTACATGAATACTTTCTTTGAAGAGAGTGACGCCTCATTTACACGGAGTACGTTACGTCCACGGTCCGTTTTACGTACATCAAATCACACATTCTAGTTTACACAGGGTCCGTACGTCTTTAATCCGTCATGTAATAATGTTGCCTTTTAGTCACATGTAAATCAGTAACGACAGCTTACTTTCTGACTTTAAAATGCAATATAAGAGCTTACATTCATTTCCTACATTTTAACTGCATTTATTAGGGAATGTTTAGGTGTAATGTAGTGTGAATGAGGCGTGAGAAAGTATTACTTGCCAGGCTAGATACATAATGCATTGTAGGTGAAAAATAATAATTAAAAAGGCTAACGATTCTGCTTGAGCAAATCGATTGATTATCCAGGATTGGAACCAAGGCTTGTTTCATATCTGTCTTTTTATTGATAGTGTTATGGAAATGTTACTATTTAACCAAGGAACCATACTATTTATTTATACTATACTATTTACTGCATTCATGCGGGCCAAAAGGCATACAAATTAACCTCTATATTACATCCATACTCACACAGGAACCCGAATGTGACACTGGAGAGCACAACATGCTGCAGGAGGGACAGGCTAAAGAGGCCGATCACCCAAACTCATTCTAAAACAAACTGCATCCTAATCCAGATCCTTAGACCTCATGTCAGTGGATTTAAAAACTGCAACCTTTTACTTGTTTGCATTACTGTCAAAGATATTTGAGCCAGGTCCAAGAGTTACCATTAGTGATGGACTATTGAACTACATGTAGATGTCCTACGCTCTTCCTTCTTTGCAATTTATCTTGCTCTAGGCATGCTACGAGTTTCATAACTCATAGCGTATCACAACACTTTATACACCCCCCAAAAATGATGTGATTTCATAATTTTTTTGACTAAACATAATGAATGAATGAATGAATGACGGAAGGTTTATTCATTCATTACATACAACAGTATAACGAAGACAAAAACCATGATTAGAAAGCCTGCTGTACTGACAGCACTACGATATGAACCAATCTGCAGCAGAGCTAACAACTAATCCTAGTCGAGCAGAGAACCACATCATGTCATACTATCTTAATCACTTACGCAGCTAGTTAAGCTCTTGGCACTGCAAAAGAGAACTCAAATATTAACAACTCTACATCTCCATTCATAAACTTTCCAAAAAATGACTGTTTTTTGCATCAACCTTAATACAGCACTGTTGACACACAGTAAAGGCATGGATGCCTGGGAGCAAAGCCGTGTGTATTAATATGTGCAAGTGTTTCATATTGGCAAGTCCGTGCTGGGCCTATCCAAGTAGAAAATGAGTGTGTGTATGATGCCAGGAGATAAACTGCCCACCTGGACGATGCCCAGGGCTTGAATTTAGGATGTAACTGATGAAGGATACGCTCATGGGCGCCGAGTTATGTTTCCCCAGTCAAAAGAAAAAGACAGAAAAAAAGAGACGAGGGTCAGAATTGATCAGACAAACTCATGTCTATGAGCTGGGCACTCTCCCTATACATACTCAAGTAACAGTAAAAACACGGCCCCTGAGAGCGCACGTTTATGTGAAGAAACCGGTAAGTCAGTGTTTAAGCTGCTCAAGACGTTAGAATGCTACCGGTTAGCATTTAGCTTCAACAGCTCAGCTCTGACCTCTCCAAGAGAAAGCCCTTATCCACACTCCAAACATCTAGCCTTGGATACAACACGTGACAGAGGTCAGAGCTGAGCTGTTACTGTAGTATTTCCGCAGTGCTCATAGATGTGAGCCACACATGTGTTTATCGTGTTGAAGCCTTAACCGGTAGAATGCTAACATCTTGAGCAGCTTAAACACTGAATCAGACTGAGATGTTGACATGACAAACTGTAAAAATCACAGAGAAAGGTTATCCTGAGGAGTGAAGCAGATCTTTAGTAAATCCTGCTGTAGCTCGACAGACAGCGCTCCTGTACAATGATGGAGATAAGCTATCCCATCCCTGCCTTGATCCAAAACCACTCAATGCACCAAACAACAAAAACACCAAGTGACTACATGACCGTGGCACGAACCTGAACTGAAGGGTACTATGGCCTTCAACTATTTGTATTTGTATTTATATGTATTACTTACTTAATTATTGAGCTACACTCAACCAGGTCTGTCACTAATGCAACCCATTTGTATTTCCCAAAACTTAAGACAAGGCTTATACAGGGAGAGGCAAGTCAAATTTAATGCTTTTAATGCCCAAACACTATATTTTAATGCCACAAACGCAGAAAAAATCAGCTCATATTTTATTTCTTAAGATTTGTAAACATTTCATCAAACAAAGGACAAAGAATTGGACTGAATGGGTAACTTTTGAGCAAAAAAATGTGGTCAATTTCAGCCAAAACTGCGACTGGATATCTTTTAGACCATAACTTTTGTATTTGGAATGGACTAATAAGAGTAAAATTTGTTGAGCAATGTCCTAATTTTCCAGTAAATTTAGATTAGATTTAATTCCAGTTTGAATCCTATTTAATGCTTTTTTAATTGCATTTAAGGCCTTGTTTTTTGCACTATTCAGTTAATGACTTTTAATGCTTTATGCCCCGCAAAACCTCGTGAGAAAAACAGGAAATAAAGAGTGAAACAAAGTTAAACAGCCCAAACAGGGAGTCAAACCATGGCTCTACGACCAATGCAGTACGTCACACTTTAGTTTAAACCATACATGTTGTGCACAATTTCCCCAGCACATCCGAAAATCACAAGACAAGAAGCACCAAACAAGGGGTGTGACGATATATACATTTTGCGACATATAACAATATTTTGTGTGACTATACAATACCTTTTATTCCGATATCAATACTTTTAATGACGTCATGCATAGCAGTGCTCTACTGTTTTCACAGTCCATAATGATCAAGAATTCAGTCAGAACAGTAGACACTACAAAAGCACATAGACCACACACTGTCACACAAATATATTACTTTTAATGATAGTTTTGATAATTAAATAAGATTAATTTGATGTTGATTTATTTCTTTTGAAATAGGACTGTGGTTTCTTGTTTATTCAAATGTAAATGAAGTGACGTCACCAATGGATCAATAGACCCATTTTTAGTGATTAAAGCTGGGGTACTTGAATCTTGTGTCACTAGGCAGAATTCAAATTGTAAATCCCGCCCCCCACTCTGCGCAGCTGCGCACCTCGCTGATTAGTCCCTCCCAGTCTCCACCTCTCTGGAAGTGCACGAAATCGCGCACGAGAGCTGTACGTGCACACGCATACGTTGTTGACAGTCTGAAGTTGCATCCAAGGATCCCCTAGTTTATATTTTGTTGCCGAAAATAAATGTCGTCGTCACAGGTACGTGTTTTATTTACTCTAATTATGAAATACTTATTTATGTTGCTAAGCTGTAATAATATCGTCGTATATTATACAAAGATTTAGCAATCTAAATGCAAAAACAATAAAACAGACAAGATCGCATGTGAAAACTGATGTGTGCTAACTCCGCTAAGCTATCTAGTCTGTAACAATACGAGAATTGTGGAGTTTTTAAAACGATTGTCGTTTGTCTGTTATGAATAGGATGACGAGTTTTTTATTGATCAACCCTCTACAAGTAGAGGTCAGGGCAGAGGTGGCCGTGGACGAGGGGCTGGCCGAGGTGGAGGACGAGCTGGCCGAGGCGCAGGACGTGGGGCTGGCCGAGGTGCAGGTCGAGAGGCTGGCCGAGGGGCTAGAGGCCAGGGAGCAGCCACAGGTGCAGGCCGAGGGCGAGGCCAGGGACGCGGAGCAGATCGTGGGCGAGAGGATGGAGAGGAAGATGAACTGGGAGACGCTGACATGCAGCGAGTTGTGCAATTACAGAACCGGCGGAGAGAAGTTGAAGAGGTAGCGTCAACATTTTCATCAGAATTGGTCATGTAAGAGTAATATTACGTGTAAAAATAGAAATAAGTAATGACCCAATTACTATTACAGCATAATCAGAGAAAATAGTTGAGCAACATATAATGCATCAATTTTAGACCGCGTGTATTTGTAAATAAAAAGTCTAATGTACAGTATTTTTTTACTACTGTAATCTGGCCAACATAAAACAAGTAGTGCAATAGTCGTTATGTTTACAATGAATACCAAGTCAGAGAAAAATGTTTGATAGAAAATTACATGTAAAGTTTAAACTTTTACATTTTCTATGCCAACAAAGCTTATAAAATAGTATAAAATACTGTAATCAAGCAACTCTAAGATGTAATTTAAAGAGGAACAAAGTGATCGCTTCAGTGGGTAGAAAAAAGATAAAGGTGATTCAGATTCTGTTCTGATTCACGATCAAGAAAATGTGAAATCACAAAAAGTCTTCCAAGTCTTTCATTAGTGGGACATGCCCCACAAATGTCCCTTTTTCCTCTTTTTGTTAACTTTAAAGATGTAGTTATTGCAAGAAGTTACTCATCACATGTATTTCTGCAAATGTAACGTAGTACTATCCACCTATGATTGTAAATATATTTTAACATTTTACATCCTGGTTTTATGTAGATTTAAACAAATTATTATGTTTGCAGGCCAGAATTCAATCCCTCAATTTAGAGCAATGTCAGGATCTTCTCATGAGGTGTCTGCAGAGAGAGCCTGGATTCCTGTTTGACATTCTGGCTGAAGAGAATCAAGCAGATGTTCCCCGGGCACCTCATCTGCCTCATTGGTGTGTCTGTGGAAGATGCAGGGAGATGCCAACAGACATTGAAATAAGTGCTGCAGACAAGAGCCCCAGCATTGCATCTCACAGCTACCTCACATGGAAGCCTACATCATTGAAGAAGGCGGCCTTCGGTTAGCCCGGAGGCTTTGGAATGACATCAGAGCACGTGAAGACCCTCCCGATCCAGGAGAGGATAACAAACAGTACAGATTTGCAGCCTATAGACAGTATTGTGCTTGGCAATATGGAGCACTTGGGCAATTGAACCGACGGGTTATACCCAGCTGTGTTGTGTGGCGCATTAGAGATAAATTTCCTGACCCACACCATCAGTATGTGGGTTTCATTCCACGTAGACTGTGATTCATTTAAAATGTCTTGCTTCACTTTTGCCATAGTTTCTAATTTGATTTTTTAGCTCTAGGAAATATTGTCCAACATTTTTAATAAATAATAAACATCAAAAATGTTTACAGTTCTTTATTATAGTTAAAATAAGCATATATTATAAACACAGATCCTTTTCTTGACCAACACACCACTTCACTTTTGCATTGCTTGCCCTAAAGAGAAAAGAAAAAGTATTAGCAAACCAGCTGAAGTAAACAATTCATTACTGTTACATTTACTCTAGATCTTGACCAGCATTTTGAAGTGCCTGTACTTTTGGGAGTAATTTTATGACAGTACATTTTCACTTGTGCAGTATGTTGGGGAGTTACAAAAATATTACTTTTTTCAGTAACTAAAATGCAGCACCAAATCAAGTGGGAGGCTGGTGTATAAGATCAGCAGTTTGTAGTTTATGTTCTCAAAACAAAACACGAGAGACTGGAGGAAATCTCTAACTGCACTTTTGCTCGGTGGCATTACTACAATTTTCAGTTTATATTTTGCGAACAAAGTAGTGCAACGCTGCTACACTTTTGAAACAGTAACATGTAATACAAACGCATTACATTTTAAAGTTGTATTCACTAATGTATTTTGAACGTTACTCTTCAGTAAATGTGTGGGGTACTGTACACACTACATCAGCATTTACTACAACTTCAGACAACACGCTACTCCAACTGACTTATTTAATTTACTCCCAATGGCAACAGGACAGAACATTTCGACCATGTGTTTTGATTGCTAGTTATCTTTATGAAACCTTAAATTTTTTCCAAATGAAGACCTGAGAGCAACCTCACTCTGGTTATTTCTAATATATCCTCATTAAAACATATGCATACCAAGGCCGCGGCTGAGTTGGGTTTGTAACAACTCCTCGTTGGTTGGACGTGGAACTCCAGGGAGAAGTCCTAACCGCCGTGGGTCATCTGGTCTCAGTCTCCTCTTCGCTGGCATGCCTTTCCCTGAAGAAACCCGGCACAAGAGGATGGCTCTCTGGAGATCTGGAATGTACCCATAATCCTTTTCCTCTTTCACAGGGTACATACTCCACCGGCGTGACTTCTTATTAAAAAGAAACTTGTACCTATTTTGATGACAAAGTTATATACAACTTTATTTGTGATGCTGTATCGATACACATTTTAAAGTAAACAAAGTAATGTTAAACTTACTCCAATGAGCCGTCAGCATTTCTTTTGAGTGGTCTGTGAACATGGTGATTGTAATCCAAACCAGCCAGGTGCGTCCGTGCTCTGTAGACTGGCCAAACAAAGTAGAATCTTTTTCCAGCATACATAAGAATGTGATTGTGAAAAGATTCCAGCTCAGCAGTGGATCTTGAAACAAAAATACAGCATTATTTTTATGTTCACACTTGATCTGTGTCTGCAATATATATATATATATATATATATACACACACACACACACACACACATTTTATTATTATTTGTGATGGAGAATAGAGCACAACAACACGATACATTTACATGGATACACATACCTAAACAGAGAAACTTCTCAACCTCTTTTAGCCACCTCACATTCAGAACGATGGCAATCAGTGCTTCATGTGCCACTGATCCTTTGGTAATCCAAGCTTTGTCTCTGTCTTCTAACAACGGACCATGATGACATGCGCCGAGAACCCATTCATGTTCTCCAGTGACATGGTGAAGAACCCCTGTCCACATTTCCTACAGAAACAGAACCATGTAATACAGTCTAAGTAATGCAACATAGCAGTCAGTACAAATTTGCAATAATAATAATAATAATAGAACAGCAGACTTACAAAGAACTCATCATATGTTGCAGCAGACTTCGCGCAAAACCAGAAGTGGTTACATATGTCCTTCGACCATGCAAAAAGAATTGCACAGCCTCTTCTTTGCGCTGCCTAAGCAAACAAAATAGAAATTATGGACCATTTGCAATGACAAACTTTTCACTTCTAAAAATACAGTAGCAGTGTAATCTTTATTACCTGGTGGATCTTCTTTCCCAAGTTTTTCGATCCATGCCACATGTCTAGTGTATGACGAACTCCAGAGTCTTTGTATTTTCCTTTTTCTGTACAAAAAAAAAAACAAAAAAAACAAAAAAAAACTTACTGTATACACTGACTGAAAAGATTGGACAAATAATTACAGAGCATGAGTTATGCCCCTAAAGTGGAATATACCAAAAGATTTTCACAATAATGTATACTTACTAAATAGTACTGAAATCTGTGGATGTGCATCAGTGCACACTTCTTTTAGATTCTTTAAATCATTGAGCAGAGAATCAAGTGAGATAATGAAGGCTTCTTTCTCCATTATTACACTGTTGCGTCCCCTCTTTCTTTTCTCCTCTGTGTGCATGTAGATTATTTCTTTGCTGTCATTCTCCATGACCGTGTATGTGCAGTATGCAGCAGAAAAGCCAGGGCTATCCATCCGTCCATCTCCTTTTAGAAACACAAAGACAAAGTTGAAATGTAGCCAGTTTTACTGTATTATTTTAAATAAAAAATAAATTTAAACCTGAAGTGAAACTTACCAAGCACAACTAAATCTGGTTTGTTTTGTAGGCGGGATATAATAACCTTCCGCTTCTCCTCCCAGAAGTCTTCTATGGTGTCCACGCAGTATGTGTCTTGGATTTTGAAGAATGTGTTCTTCCCCACCATGCCAATGTTCATAAACTTGAACAACAAAGCCACCTTCCCATAGTTATTCCCAGATAAAAGTATGTTTGTGGCCAACATAAAATCGCCAATTTGCAAGCCATACTTTAAAGTAGGCTGAGAGCGCCAGCGCCAAACAACATGGCCAAAGGGACAAATCTGTAAAACAAAAAAAGTATTGAAAATGTTAAATTTATAACAGTACATCACAGTCTAAACTTTGAAAATCATTTTAACTTTATTCCAAATGAGACCTGTAATGGAAAATATTTTGATGTCTGAAAGTTGTGTTTCATATGTGTATAATTTTCATTATGATAAACATTATTGTTGCATTTCCCAAAGACCGTCTTCTTGTAAATCAGTCTCCGAAAGCAACACAGATGCACCTTCATGTAAAAACCCTTAGTAGTGTTAAAAGGGTCTTCCTGACATCCTGACGGTGTCTCCAACAGATGTAAATGTAATGTCTCTGTCTCCCACATCCTATGTAATTGTAATAGCCCTGCATTGATCAAGGTCATCACATGCTGAGCCATTGGAATGTGTGAAAAGCTGCCAGACAAATGTTAATTAGCACCTGAGTGGCTGGCAGAAGCCTTTGTTCTCCAGAATAAAACCACACACACCTTTCCCATGTAGATTCCACACCATGTAAAATGTGTTGGATATCTTTGAATGATTTGTAAATGACCAAAACAAAATGAATGAGATTTAAACTGGGATTTTGTGTGATTCTGTCTGTTGAAGTGCATGGGGGCACTCTGCCGGACCTTTTAAATGCTTGCAAGGACTAAAACTTTGTCTTTGTTTCACCCCTCAGTGGTGTCCATAAAAAGGAGCATTTTTTTCCATAACAGACATTCTATAATGTATATGCATTGTCAATATTATAATGTACTCACCCACTCAATAATTGCAGCAGTGGCTCTGGATTTTACAGTCACCCGAAAGGGTCCAGGTGACTGGCACTCAACAGAGCTGTATTTATCCCTAGTCTTGCACTTTGAGATAGGCAGAATCAGGCTTTCGGCCAACTCTTTCAGACAATGATGGTATGCAATGGAAGCCGGTTCTCCTATGAACTCAAGTCCACGTTGATCTGGAAGCTTTGCTGATCCCTCTTCCTCCTCCTCCTCCTCCTCGAGATCGATCCCCGATACGTCATGTACAGTGTCTTCCATGGCAATTTCTTCATATTGCCTCAAGTCAATTTTGTTGGCCAAGGCACCGCCACTTCTGTGAGAATGAATAATAAGAAAAAAAAATATTGCAATGTTTTGATTCATATTTAGTAAGAACTGCTTACATACCGCACACAAATTGGTGGCACATAGTCACCATCACTGTCACTATCGCCATCAGTCTCTTGAGCCTCAAAGGGCATGGGCTCATCTAACCAGTCAATGCTAAAATAAAGGAATACAAATTGAAATGAATAAACTAATGACCAAATTGTATTTAGTTTTCTTCAAAATACTTACGTTGCGTTCCGGATGTCATTAAACGCCTCATAATCAATTGCACTAGCATTCAAGTCCAGCGATGTCATACTACATACAAAGAGTGTCAGACATGTGCCAGTGATAACAGACATAACATGTGTGCAACAAGAGTAAAAAGCCTTATACCTTGCATCCAGCTGCTGTATGGATGCTTCGTCAATTGGACCCCTTTCAAGGTCTCCAATACCAGCCATAGCAAAGTCATCCGCACTGAAAAAATATACATGCTTTAAAAACACAGAATAACAAATATTGTGGAAGATGTGCCCTATTTGACTCACTGTTCTGAATGTGATCCAGATGAAATACTTGATGCTGATGGAAGTGGCAAATCAGCAGTCATGCCATGCTTCATAGGTGTGGATGTCATTTTCATATTGTCATAGCTGCAACAAAAAACAATGCTGCTTAGATATACTTATGTGATGTTTGTGAATTCTTGCTAAAGTAAAACACATGAGATTGGTCTATAATGCAACATTTTGGAAGGGGCTAGGCACATACAAACCACATACTCTTACGTAAAGGCTTCCCACGTTCACAGCACATCCGAGTTGCGCTTTAACATCTTAACCCCCACCTGAACCGAGAACATTTTCTCCAGTTTTGCATAACGCAAATCTCAAAGCGAAAACACGACATAAGAGCAATGAAAAGAAATGCCGAAAAAGCCATAAAAAGGGACAGAATGAGCACAAAAGAAGGAACAAAAGACTGACAAATGCGTGCCCGAAATGCAACAATAACACTACAAAAAAGTGAGAAACGAGAGACAAGAGCAACAAAAACAAGACGAAAACACATAAACGATAACACGACAAAAACGCTTCAAATATGCGCACGGTTCAAGTGGGGGGTAAGAGGTTTTAATCCTTGGACATGAACCCCTGTTCAGCATATAATGGCGAAGGTCTTAGACGGTAACTAGCTAGCTTCCTAGCTAGTCACCTAGTAATACCTACTAATCCAAACATAACATTCAATTTTAAAATCTTTATAATTCATAACACACCCGACCTCAGTCAAAAACTCAGAATAAATAACGCTGCAAACGTAGAGGTGAAAACTGACTCAGGGACATACTTCACCTAGCTTCTCATAGCTACGAACAAAGCTTGTAAACACAGTTACGCTAGCGGCTAGCACATGCACTATTTGGTATTTCATTACACTTTTACATCACATAAACATAGTATAGTATACGAGTTGTGTGCAGTTTATGTGTATTGGGTGACATTACGGACACACACTGTTGTAGCGTGAATAGGCCTTTTCGTCCTACACCACACACTATGTCTCTGCTCACAACACACGGAACAGCAATCGTGACTATCGGTAACACACGTCACCACGCAAAAGCACACACAAAAAATATAGGAAAATTGAACATTAGATTACCTGTCTAGAAGGAAAACAGCCACTTGCGCGTCCAAAGTTAGTCCAAGACTGGCCCGCAATGCCCTCCATCTTGAATACGCTGGACCAATATTTACTCGAGTTTTGGCTCTCCTTTGGTTTTTTAGACGTACAGCGTCTTTCTTTTCTTCTTCTGATTTCCTCTTTTTCGTTTTTTTAGCAGTATATGCAGTAACAGCGAGCGCAGGTATAGCGATCTTTCCAGGGTGTTCGGCAGCCATGATGCTTTACTAACAAGTTCGCACCGTGCACGCGCTTCACTATATATCGCGTCAGCCAATGAGGAGGCTCCTTTGTGGGCTCTGCTCACCCCTCCTTTCTCTAAATCCTGTGGTTGGAGCTGGAGGGGGATGCCCGCCAGGAATTAAAATGATTTTGTCTTCCGGGGTTTTATCGACTAAAATGCTTAATTAAAAGGCAGAGACAGCACGCAGACGTACGATTTTTTTCAGAAATGATTACTATTATGATATACTGTATGATGCCTTTTTTTTTTTTTTTTAATTAAAGAAAATAACTTAGGTACCCCATCTTTAAGTCAGGGATCATTCATTTTTGTGCAATATATCAATTATCACAGTATCGCCATATTGTAAGGTTATCATTATAGTGAGCCATTAATCGCGTAATGTACCGAATCGTGAGGTACCCAGAGGTTCCCAACATGTGAGCTGCTGAGTGGTGTTACAGTGTAAAAGAGATGATCAGCTCTGTGAAATGGGTGGTTAATTCCTACTCTGTCATTCCAATGCAGGCATGCAGCAGGCTGGTGGCGGTACTTGTAAAGCAATAATTACTGCTGCCAGCGCTAACACACATCTAAATGGATCTTGTCAGAGGGGTGACACACACACTGTCAGCAGTTTGTTCAAGACACGTTATGAGTGAGAGAGGCATGAAGCACGAGAGAGGGAGAGAGCGGGATCAGAGCATGTTTAAGTGTGTTGGTAAATGTGTCATGTGGGTAAAGGGATAATACATTAAGCTGGAGAAAGTGGAAGTTCATACACAGTCACCACGACAGGTCTGCCTCAGTAATCCTGGGCACACTGATGAGCTGAGTTCTGACATCAGTTCCTCCTAAAGGACGTTGTGAGAACTGGTGTGTGGCTCATGATGCAAGTCATTTTCTCTGCTTCAGAGCAAAAATGCCCAGATTGGTGGATGATGTCATAATCTAAAAAGGCACATATAGTCATGATGCATAACTGCACTTAATAACTACCATTCCCTAAACATAATACATTTATGACCTTCATCCATTTAAGAGTAAAGAGTCCAACACACCCGCCTCACATGTGATAGATTTCATTTAAATAATGAACAAGTATAGACTAATTCTCCCTCTTAGATCAGGCTGGGTACTGTTAATATGTAACTGTATGGTGCCTGAATAGAAGACAAGATACTTCAGGTTTGGTGCTGGTTAAAAATGGTACAGAAAACTGGTGCTCCCCCACCACCACTACTAAAAATATAGAAAGCTTCAGATAACAGGTTTTGATGTCTGATAGATCCTGAGACAGCATGAAATTAAATAATTGACGATACAGAAAAAGTATTGTTCAGGTACTGGTCAGTACAGTTTGAGACTAACTACTGCATGACATTTAAGTAGGCTTTAATTTAATGATGGTTTCCACAATTCCAACTTTGCAAGCTGTCTTGTGGCAGTTTGTGATGGAAATGTTTTGTTTTGTTTGCCTAAACATTATTGCAGCTTTGTGCTTAGATTTATGTGAAGGACATTGGTGAAAGGCAACTGAATTCTGGCCCCGAGGCAGCAGGTACTGTTCCCTTCTACGGCAAAAGGTAGAAATCAGTGTTGTGAACCCAGAACTCAGTAAAAAGCTGTATGTAAACTATGGGATGTGAAAGGAACAGGAAGGAAGTGCCAGGAGCCAGAATGTGGTGTGATTGATTCATTCTATTAAATACAGCTAATTGATAATATGAATATTGCAGTCATAGAACTGTCAATATAGAACTGGTGCATGGTAATATAAAAGTTATATGCATCAATTAAGATTTGAGATTGCCATCATTTTATGCTTTGAAAGCAAGTTCACAGTGGAGATTTTAAACATGTGCAGGAGCGTTAACATTTGAGAGATCGAAACATAAACTGTTAATACAACAGTGTCATACTTTTCAGAACTTGTTTTTAGGTACTTCCTCCAATCAGTTCGATGACATGATCATTCAAAACAGATGAACCATAACTTTAGAGTTGAAACAAGTAGGAAGAATACAGCTTCGTATGTGAGTGAGCCGGCTGATGTTATGTTACAGAAAAAAGGAAAACCTGTATGTAGCTGCAAAAATGAAACTGACCACCCACTGCAACAAAACACTTGTCAGAAAGGATCAGATGAAGATGCCACTGCTGCATAATACTTCTATAAGGATCTATTTCACATGTATTTCAACTAGGAGTGAGTACGTGGCCATGTGGCATCAAAGACTTCGAACACAGAATTACTTCTTTCCCCCATAGGTACTCAGTATTAGTATTTTCACCATACTTTTTAGTTTAGCACTTAAGTAATGCCATTTTATTTATATAATTTTAAACACTAATTATTCTACCCGAGTAAAAAATGTGGCTACTACCTTCCTCATAATGTCACTCTCTAAAGCATTTTCAATACTGATGAAATTGTTGTTGATCTCTTTCTAATGTTGCTTTCATTATCACTACCTTTGAATTTTAAAGTGGCGTCTTTATAAAAATTGATATTGTGTTGTTTGTATGATTTCTAACTATTCCTGCCTTACATTGAATATGAACATACATCCAGCAGATTGTAATGGCAGTGATTTATTCTGTACTGAATTATCTTTTCTTAGAGCAACAAACTACAAAGTCATTTGCATCCAAACACCTGGCCCTGAAAACCGCAGAGAACTGTTTCTCATGAAGATGCTGATGTCAGCATGACATCACAGCGACTTAGGATAAGACTGTGATGATGATTGTGGGTGATCAATCCAATATAACAATACCACTGAACTACTTCTTTCGCCCTATTTGCACAGGATTACTAACACACTTCAGGTAAATTGTAAAAACAACATTGCATTTGTTTCTAACCCAGTAGGAATCGGCCATGTCTGTGATTAGTAAAGCAATACTCGATACTGCTATTTGCTCTGATAATTAGTCGTGTGCAATCTATAACTTTTCTCTAGTGGTGACTTAGTATTACACTGAATTTATATTTGCATTTCAGCCACATTAATCATCTGTTTTTGTAGAAAGTGTAAGAAAATTTAATGAGACTGTGACAATACTATCAATACTACTTTTTTTTAATAGTTTCTTCTATAGTTTACCTGTTACGTACCTTCCTTTGTTAGCCTAGCATCTTTTGTTATGTTTTTCATTTTATTTTGTTGTTCCTTTTAACAACATATTTCACCTTTATATTTCAGTGTTATATTTGAATAATGAATATAAATAAATAAACAATATTGCCTTAATAGTCATATTTCTGATAGGTGTGTTACTAGTTGATTATTTTGTGTGATATTTTAACAACACTTGACACAATGATTTATGTTCTAATGAACTAAACACAATTCAAAGACTTAAGACTAGTGTCATCCCTTGTCCCTGGACAATAACCTTTTTGTACGTTTATGATTTGAAATGAATAAAAAAAAGAAGAGAATTTGCACTTTTTGAAAAAATCAAATTCAGAAACATTGCTTTGCAATTTAAGCCGGCCCTTCAGTGTTCTCACCAGCGCAATTGAGCGTAGGGGTCCATACACTGTCAATTTCTTCCCCCACACTGCGATTTCGCCCACTACACGGTGTTTCAACCAACGTAGGGGATATTTTCAGTTGTTTTTTTTCCTTTTGAATCCATTTCGTCGCAATAATACTTACTTTAAATTACGATTGTAAAACAGCGCTTTACGCCGGCTACGCCGCACTTCAGCCTGCCCCTACGCTGTGAAAACATCCTGCCGAGAACCCAGCCCTTACAAGAATTCAGCTGATTCAGCTGCAATGTTTCCCCTACAGTAAAGTGCATATAAAAGAACAGGTATTTAATAAAACAAAGTGTTCCAGTGCTTTTTAGTGTTAGGCAGCATTACTTTGAAAAATAACAAGTTAGATCACCTTGTTGAGCCACAACAAGAAAACGAACTCATTATGTTACTGTGCTTTATTACCATAGCAATACTTTAGAGTACTCATACAGTACATTGCCAATAATAAACATATACATAGCCTTTATTTGCCAATCATGTTTTTCAAAAGCTCCATAAGAAACTGAGCTGCAGTCCAAGCTAAACCAACAACAACACCAAACAACAGCTTGATATCAGTAAATGCATGAATGATAGAGTGATAAATTGGCTTCTCTAAGCTTCATTTATGTATGTATACTGACAAACTACTGTAACACTCTACAAAAAGAGGCATTAACATGTAGCATCCTTAAAAAGCAATGAAACAGGCAATAGTTGACTAAACAAAAACAACGGTCTCTTCACAGAGAGTTTGCCAACAAATACAGAGAGTATGCTCCTATTCACCTTATTCCACCCCGCCCACTTTTGCTTCTTTTGCCACAGATCGGCATTTCCATTGTCTTGACACTTCTAGTAGAGTGTGAAGTCCGTTCACTAAGTGGAGAACGAGGGAAAATGTTTGCTGCTAAAATATGATTTACAGTAGATTGATTTGTGTAGAATGTCCAAGGTTCAAATTTACACCAACACGTCAACACTGCACTGTTTCCCTGGGCGGCCTGAAAACGGCTTTGTGTCCGTGTAGTAACTGATTTTCTCTGGACGTCTGCACGCATTACCCTCAACACTGCTTTGCAGTAATGGCTTACACTTGTATTGTAAAGCGCAATATAAGTACGAGCGCTTTACAAACCAATGTTACCAAGTTTCTCAAAGTGCCACACTTTAGTCATTATTCATTCACACCATACACAGCTGCCCCTGGGGTAGACTAACGGAGTGAGGCTACCAATCAGCGCCATCCGACCACCAAACCCCACTCACTCACCCACACACACACACACTCACTCACCCACACACACACACACTCACACACACACACACACACACACTCACACACACTCACACACACACACAGGGAAACACACTCTCATTCATTCTGGCCTCTTGTAAATATTTTCAGTGGTAGGGGAAACCGGAGTACCCAGAGGACACCTACACGGGGAGAACATGCAGAAAGGATCAAACCCGGGTCCTCTAGTTGTGAAGCACGAGCACTGACCACTGCGCCACCACGCTGCCAAGTACAGTACACAGTTTTAACATTTAATCACTATGGCATATATACATATACCAAAATAGATGAATTGTTGAATAGATGAATACTTGTTTTAAAACATTGTAACAACTTTACACAAAACAGGCAGGTAAGTCAGAGTGCAATTTGAATAGTTATGACACGTGGTATAGTTAGTGTTAGTGGGTAGCCTACTTTGTTTCACAAAAATTAATAATACATTTCTTGTTTTGTTTCCAGTGGTATTGAGCAACATTAAGTACAGTTCAAAGCTTGAATGCTATGAGCTAAAAATGGTTTGCTGAATTTGACACCTTATAGCGAAAATACCAAGTCCAACACATTAGTCTGCATGATGTATGGAAATACATTTGTGAGCACACACTGTAGCAGAAAGTGTATACTTGTGTATCTTGTTTGTATTATAAATATTTCTACAATTCCACTGATTTCATGTAGCTACTATTTGTTCTAATTTGGTTAATATTTGTGTTGTAACACAAACTGTAATTGAGAACACTATAATAAACGAATAAATGTTTAACCAGTAAAATAATATGTCCCCACACTGGTCTATCTGTAACTAGCCTTGAGTGCAGCTACTCGTGACATTTCAGTTCAGTTTCAGCCTTAAATGGAAATCAAAACTACATGAGTTGTATCAGTTAAGTTCATTCACAGATTACATGTGAAACGCTAGACCAACAGATGCTGCCATACTATAAATCGCCTTTAATGATCTGTCCTTTGCACCCCTGAAGAGGGTAGTAGGTGTAACGCGCAGCCTCTACCACAGTGGACCGATGACAGTGGGAACAATGCAACCAACATTTTATTAATGCTGAGCAGTAACCTATTCTATCTGACCCCGGTCATCACTTAGGCAATAGGCCTATAGTGAACCTACAGAAGTGTTGATTTTTATGAAGATGAGCCCTTGGTTAGCTTCTTAGCCGCGCAGCTAATTCAGTTGTAACCTGTTATTGCCCGTAACGCACATGTAACATGTCTCGTAAAATCACCGTAACGTCACTGTAACCTCACCCCTTGCGTCAGATTAATACGACACACACGGCACATTAACAGATTCAGTGTATCAACTTTCACTGATTTCCACCAACACAGTCTGCAGAATCTCTACGGCGGCAGCCGGACCAAACCACGCTTTGAGAAAGATCGCACAGGCGATAATTAGTCCGAGCGCCAGCACACACACATTCACACACAACTGCACCCACATGTCGCTCACTTGCAGACACTCGCCGGTCGATGTAAACCTGAATAAATCGGTCCAGCCTTACCCCCCTCTTGGTCCGGTTGGAGACAGGCCGGGATGTTTTCTTCCAGCCGGGCATGATGCACCTCAGAGCGTATAGGGAGTCCAGGGCGGCCCGCTAACAGACACACACCAGCAGGAGCAACGGGAGGAGCGGCAGAAGCGACAGCAACATGGCTAGTTTAGCGTTAGCTTCACCACCTCCCTCTGAACATTGAGGAATCCTACCTCTCTCCACCACTCTCTCCTTCTCCAGCCTCACTCGGGCACGCAAACCTCCAGTTCCCTCTCTCTCCCGCTGCTTTTCCTTGCTGTGTGCGTGTCTCTCGACCCCCTCCCCCCGCAGTAACTTTAGCCTGAGCTCTAGGGGAGAGGAGGTGACGTGATGACCGTGAAGAAGCTGCAAGGTAAATGGGATGCCAGAAGCTCCTGTTATTTCCGATAGCGCACAGTGACCGTATCTCATCGTTGATCGACAGGTGGTGCTGAAATGGTTACCTTTCCACACAGCCCTGCGAGTAGCCAACATAGGACATTTGCAAAGCTGTTCATGTTCATGACTATTCATACATTTATCCATCTATTCATCCATTCATCCATTCGTCCATTCATGCATTCATTCATTCATTCATTCATTCATTCATTCAAATAGCCTAATGAGAAAGTTAACAAATGATATAATCGTCTAATCAATGACAACAAATGTATCAGCTTTCCAATTAGGCTATTGCAGTATTGTCTCAAACTGTGCTACGAGTAGCTGATGATACCGGCTTCTTCAACTGGTACTCAGGCTCATCTGATATTATGACTAAAAGCATTTTAATTCAGGATAATTCAATTCATGCTTTAGTAATACATGTAGACTATGAGTTTCTGCTTTAGACAAGATCCACACCCAGATTGCATTTCTTTAAGACTGTCAGTTTCAGACCTTTTTTATAGCCTACATGATTTGTCCTGATTTGAGCTTGATAGTCCAATGTTGTATGAGATGGAAGCACTGATAAAGTTGCTTTCTTTTAAACTTTAACAATGTAAAACACTTAGACAAAACATGTACTGTATGCACTTTAAACCATAGCAGTGCATACAGTACTGCTATGGTTTAAAAACTAAATGCTACTTGTATTTAGCCATTTAGTTTGGCTTTTTGGCTGCAACTTGAACTACAAAGTCACAGAGGTAGGCTATTTGAAGTTACAGTATGTTCTTGTCCCAACTCGTCTTTTTGGTATCCACCCACTATCCATCCATGTAGTCTTAGTTATACTGAACTCAAACCCAACTTTTTCAGTTGAAGTAAATCTCAAAGTGGTCATTCTATAAAGTGTGTTCGCCTACAGTAATATGAATTTGTAGGCCGTTCAGAGTTGTATTATTATTTTATTATTTTTCTTTAGTTCTTTTAAGCTGAATGTAGCCTTTTTTATTACCTGTGACCACCACAGTCATCTCATACTGTAGGTGTTATAACTTATACGCCTACATATCCTTATCAAACAAAGTCAATGGAGGCATTTTGAATAACTAACTAAACAAACAAACTTTAAAGTCTAACCACTGGCCAAATCAAAATGTTCACCACAATAATTGTCTAATAACAGCCATTTACAGCATCTTTCAACATGACGAGTAGACACTTTTGGTCCCTATAGATCTAAGCAAGGAAGCAGAGGAAAGGATGCGGCCAAGTGGAAGAATCAGTCTCTGCAGGCTACAAGACAAAAAGCACAGACTGACCTCAATATGGAGACAAACAGAGAGACCAAAGTCTGATGGAATCCTCTGTAGTGTAAGATTATTTGTGTATCAAATGTATTTATTTATTCATGTGACAACGAACATTAGGCTAGTGTGAAGTGCTGTTAGGCCTATGACATAAAGAAAAAGGTGGCAAACACAATTTTACTTTGACTATAAGGCCTTTAAACTGTTTAAAATGATTCCTCAAGTAAATTCATTGGAACTGTGAATAAAACAGTTGCATTATATGAAAGTGCATTTTCACAAATTGTAACACTACTTCCACTACAACTACTTCTACTACTACTACTATATAATAATAATAGTAGTAGTAGTAGATATTTCATATGTCACTTTGGATTCAGAAACAATCCTCTCTCCTAGGTAAAATTATGTAATTCTATTCCTATTACATTTCCTATTTCCTGGTAATATCTTTTCAAAAAATACCCAACCAGGTGTTTCCTGAGTATATCAATTAGGATGTTCTGGTTGATGTTCTACTACCTAATAATAATGCCTTCACACAGAAATAAAGCTTTGCACCCATAGAAGGCTAATTTCATACATGCAGAAAGAAGATGCAGTGCTTTCCTAACGCCAGTGCTGTTTGTTGAGGCTGCTGAGTGTGTGTGACGATGAGTCACAAATCTGTGGAGTAGGATGTTTACAAAGCCTCGGGCACTCTCTCCTGACACATAATGCAGCCACTAACATATGCAGTAGTAATAATATGTGTTAGTGTGTGGCTACATTGACAGCCTTTGATAATAATCTTAAAGGACTTCCTCCATGTGTACAATTTTCAATGGGAAAGGGCTATTAATAAAACCTGAGATTCAATTAAAGAGAGATGGGCAACATCTGGCCTAGTGGCTAATAAATAGATAAAAAACATGTACACATACGGCCATCCACACCCCCTTATACTGCAGTATTTGTGGTGCTTTTAATTCGGGCCCTAATTTTGGGGATTATGAGCACACGTTCTATGCTAAATGTCTGTCGTCTTTCTGTGTTTATTCAACAAACAAAAAAGGCAGGGCAGACCACCCTCTAAAACTGTTGCTATAACTGAAACTTAAAAACACAATCAAAATCAATAAAACAAATCAATAGATACAATTACATTTAAAAAATACATATATGTATACTAAAATTCGTTAAAATAGAGTCGATCTCCATAGGCAGCAGTAAAAAGGTCCTTTCAGCCTTAAAAATATTCAGGGTTGACGCCTGTCTCACGTCCTCACTGAGGCTGTTCCAGACCTTTGCTGCATGAACCTGAAATGCAGCCTCACCGTGTTTAGTGGTGACTCTAGGAACCACCAGGAGACCCCTCCCTGCGGATCTCAGGGCCCGAGGTGGTTCATACAGCTGTAACATGTCAGAGATGTACTTTGGTGCTTGACAATGAAGGGACTTATACACAAGCAGGAACAGGAAGCCAGTGCAGAGACCGGTGCACTGGACTAATATGGTTGTATTTCCTGGTTTTGGTCAGGACTCGAGCCGCAGCATTTTGGATGTACTGCAGCTCTAACAGCTCGTTTAGAAAGGCTGGTGAACAGGCCGTTACAGTAGTCTAAACGGCTAGAGACAAAAGCAGGACTAAAACTGTGACATTGCCTGCATCTGTATTTAGCCTGATGTCATTTGTCACCTTAATCAAGGCCGCCTCGGTGCTGCGGGAGCGGGTCTAAAGCCCGACTGGAACACGTCAAAAACATGATTTACAAGAAGAAAGTCTTGTAAAGTCTTGAAAATGGTGGTTTACATGCTAAAAATGTCACAGAAATGCACACCTGATAATTCCCCATGACCTGGTTGAAAACTCAAGGATAATTGAATTTGTGTGTAAAGGCATGTGTTCGATTGCTTCATGTCATAGTCGTTGTAATGGCAGCAGCAGCAGTTGGTTAATAGTGTTTGAAAATGGATTGCATGTAATTCTGTCACCAACAATGAAATTCAATCGAATTGTTATTTACAACTCTCCTTCACACATAACAAATGTTTATAATGATTTAAAGCAGAGGTGTCAAACTCATTTTGGGTTGTGGGCCGAAATTCAGCTCTCACAGCAGGTCGCAGGCCACATATAATGTAAACAGGAAAATACTAAATTTTTCAATAAATTAATAACGTTGAGCTGTGATTTTAAAATAGTGCCGATTTGATCAAATGTCCGACAGGCATGAAGCGGCTTACAGTTGTATTGCATTTTACCAGCCTGTGTCACAAGTTTCTCCAAGTACTACATTGTAGTCATTATTCATTCACTCCAAATTTGGTGGTGGTAAGCTACTATGCACAGCCGCCCTGGGGCAGACTGTTAATTTATCACGTGGCCATAATGTGTTGTTTATATCCAGATCTCTTATTATGTCAGTGCCCTCTGCTGCACACATGTGGAATTCTTTCCTTTAAAAAAAAATTTAAGCTGCCCCCTAGTGGCTGAAGTGAGCATTCTGGTTATTTCTTTAAAAATGTATAACTGCGCACAGGAATGTCTACACTATTCCCGATATAGATCACTATATCGTTGTCACGCCATTTTGTAATGGTGTCCAGAGAGAAAAAAGTAGTGCACTCAGCATTTCCCACAATGCATTCTGAAAAGTAGTGTGCAGTGATGGTCACTAGTACTGTAGATGGGTCAATATAGACCACAATGCATTGCGAGAGTCGGCTGACAGCGAAGGGTCTTTGAACTAAACACAACACGAATGAGTGAAAACAGCTGTTTCATTCACGTGTTTTTCATGAATAAACTACTTGAATACAAATCATTACAATAAACAGTTGCTAACATTAGCTGCTTACCTGTAGCTTGAGCTGTAAAATGATCGATAACTTCCTCTCTCAGGCAAAAAGTCTTGAAAAGTCTGAGCCGTTTTCTTCATTCATATAAAATCCATGTGAAATAAAACGTCTCTGACTATCACAGAAATAGATTATTCCTGCAGTGTATAGTGAACTTTTAGTAGCTGCAGTGCACTCACTCTGCTGGCATTCCTGGCACCGAGCTCACTCCTTTCTGCACACGGGAGCGCGTGTGATGACATGCGACGGGGAGAAAGTAGTGGGTAACATGTCCGAATTGCCAACAACAGTGCACTATATAGTCTACTACTATATCGTGCGGGCCCACATATATACTGAATGAGGGGTTAGGGACTAGGGTGGACATTCGGACACAGCCTTACATTTCTTTTTCTTTTTTTTTACATACTCAAGAATTTATGCTCTCCAAGCATGGCTAGATCACCTCATTGGCTGGATCTGGCCCGCGGGCCTTGTGTTTGACACATATAATTTAAAGAGTCTGTGTGCTGTGTTTTTGGATCTGAAGAAGGCATTCGACACAGAGTGGATCCATCCATTTTCTTCCACTTTTCCGTTGCCGGGTCGTGGGGCAGCTGTTGCAGCTGCCCAAATCACATTGCACCAGCCCCTATGGCTCCTCCTGCAGGTGGTGGGTCCACAGAAGGACGGCCTCATGGTTCTAACCAAGCCTGTTGGTCTCTCATGAGGGGCTTCTTTGTCTGACCCGTCACCTAGGACCTTTTTGGCATGGGAGAACCCTACCAGGGGCACGAAGCCCCGACAACAGAGTTCCCATTCGGGTGCTCAAACCCCTCCACCACGTTAAGTTGGTGGTTCCAGGAGGGGACAGAGTGGATCATTGCATCTTATTACATACATTATAGAAATTATTTCAATTGTCATCTGCAGCTCTGTTTAAAGGGATATTTCAGGATTTTTGACATAGGGCCTCATTTCCTAGTTATCCAGAGTGTTGTTGATGTCTGGAGATATTTTTTTCTTACATTCGTGCAGTTCTTATATTTGAAGAGCTTAGTGGCGCTAGGCTAGGGCCAGGCTAAAGCATTTCTATGGTAACAGCTAGCCTGCATTAAAAACAGTCTGATCCACTCCACAGGGCACCTGAGGTAAATCACTTATAACGCCAGACTAACGATATAAATGTCTGTGTCGAAAGAATAATTTTTGAAATATAACTGACCTTGTATCACATGAATTACTGCATTTTGAGAGACTATTTTCTCGCAGATCACTCCTCTGCTGCGTTAGCTTACAGCCACGAAGCTGATGCTGTTCAAATATAAGTTATTTTAAACGCAAAATGGTTAAAATTATTCTATCGACACAGACATTTATATCGTTAGTCTGGCGTTTTAAGTGATTTCCCTCAGGTGCACTGTGGAGTGGGTCAGACTGTTTTTAATGCAGGCTAACTGATACCATAGAAATGCTTTAGCCTTGCCCTAGCCTAGCGCCACTAGACTCTTCAAATATAAGAACTGCATGAATTTAAGAAAAAAATATCTCACATCAACAACACTCTGGATAACTAGGAAATGAGGCCCAATGTCAAAAATCCTGAAATATCCCTTTAAGTCCTACCTGAAGGCTAGAGAACAGCGTGTATCCACCCTGAGTGCCACAATTTGTTTACCGATTGTCATAAATAAATAAATAAATGTTCATTTTTCATTTATTTATTTATTCATTTGAGCAGAATAGTAGTTCAAACATCTTTTACAGAAGAAAGTTAAAAAAAAGTCTATTGTGTTCAAAAGGAGTAGGAAGAAGTTCAAAGAACTTATATAAACCTACCCCTTATCTCTCATGCATAGCAACATCACATAAGCTTTCAGCATACACTCATGCAAGCAACAGATGCATGAGTCTATGGTTGTGCATTAATATGAATCGTTTATGATCGCACAAAAATGTCCCATAAGGATTTATCATTTACAGTTGTACACAATAAATACACCATACGATACCTAAGATTTATACAAAAAGCACATCTCTTTTCACATCTGTTTTTCATTTTGATCATACAAAAATATTCACATATACTAGGGCTGCACAATGTATTGATAAAAAATATCGTATTGCAATATTAGATAATGCAACATCAGCACCCCTAAAATCGAAATGCACTAAATGTACTGTTGTTAATTCTCAATGACACATGAGGGTCTTAACTTTCTTTATAATATTTCAATATTCATATCCAGGCATCCACACACAAAACATAAGTATGTGCCTGTCTATGGATGTAATGGTAATTATGATTGTTCTCTAGCATACTTTCTTTACATGTTCTTTTGCAGTGTCCTAGTGTTTTGCTCCGTTTAGTCTCTTGAAATAAAAATTAAAAAGGAAAAAGAAAAAAATGTAATGAAGTAAATGGAAACTAGACTGTATTCATAAATATAAAGTCCTATATTCTTGTCTTTTTATCCCTGTTGACCTTCCACCCCACCGCAGTCCGGTCTCTAACCCCGCCCCTCTGCAGAGAGACGGGAGCTCCATTCAAACCAAACACACCAAACTCCGCGCCCTGGGATGCGACAGTCGCTGTAAAAGAACACAAGGCGGCTGCGACGACAGAGGGAGTAAAGACTGTACGTTCATCCTATGGTTTCTTCGTCCTGTTCACCAAGAGAAGGTGAACGAACCCAGCCAAAGAAACAAGCGTCAGTGAGCAGCGGAAAAACTCGTACACCGTGGTGCTAGCAGAAGGCTAAAGGCTAAAAGCAACCGACATGGCGAGCGCCTCTTACCACATCTCCAACCTCCTGGAGAAAATGACCTCCAGCGACAAGGATTTCAGGTGAATCTACAACTGGAACAACAAAGAGCACGCGTGCCTAGGACCTTTAAGACTATTAATTTCTGTGCAAGCTGCGGTTGGCCCTAAGAGTCAGTTGCCAGGCCTAGGGCTGGCATGCTAACTTCCAGCCTGCCACCACCTGTCTGCTCGTGCAACATCTTTAGCTTGGTGGCTCATGGTTCCAGTCACTGTGCATTGTGCTTGGCAGTGGCTTTAAATGGTCCCTGCATCGATTATACCCATTGCGCGACCACATTGTCAAACAAGCCATGTAGTGATTCACTGGCTTGTCTCCAAATAGTAGCTAGCTCTGCTAACTCGTTAGCGAGCACAGAATTAACTTGTCATGCCGCAAGCTAGTATTTGAGTGACATGTTATTGGCTGAGGTAGTTGTGTGTGTTCTCGTTACGCATGTTTTATATTTCTGCAATTAAGCTTAAGTTTCAACTCTGATCCCACACAGATTGTTACAATGTTGTTGCTGTTATTTAATTGAAATAATGGGGGTGTGGTGAGTAACAATAGCATAATAATGGCATGTAAACACAGTGAGACTTGTCACCGTTTGGCTGTTTGGGTAACGACTAGTGTCATTGTTGATACTAATGGGATGTCATCACTCAGCTGGGCGTGAATTGCATAGAATTGCATGCTTAATATTCCCATAATTGCTTACTTATCAATACTATTCGTTTAATTTGAATTAGTAAAATAATGTAATTAAATTAGTAGATAATTGTTAGTGCAGTTAGTGTGTTAGTGTGTGACAAATCTTAGGGAGGTGCTGTATTATATAAGCTGTAGTATTTAATGCACATTTAAGTTATTCAAACTTCTCAGGAAATGTACAAAAAAAAATCTGACTGCGTCAGCTTTTGTGTAAACTGTGCAGTTTGCTATGTCAAATTTGTGCACAATCTTTGAAACAATAATATACAATTTAATAGTGTAGGGTTCAGGGCCGTCCCTAGCCAATTTGGCGCCCTAGGCAAGATTGAACTTTGCACATACACCCTTTCTTTTTCCCCCCTCCTTTAATTTATATTTCTGCGTATTTCTTGATCCAAATAGCATGCTATAGTTTGTCTTGTGTTTTACAATCCTCTTGGACACTTTTTGAATATGGTTAAAGTTTGTTTTTGTTTTATCATTGTTATATTATATTATGATTATCTATTCAACAAAACAAATAAATAAATCTGAGCATGTGCATCATAAAACGCACAACTGTTCTTTTGGAGGAGGAACCTCCACTTCTGAAGTAAATTTCCAAATTTTCATTGTGATGTTACACAGCTCCCTGGGGGCGTAGAAGGACCAAAGAAAGCTCGTTTGAAAGCTTGAAATCTCTAGTTTCCAATACAAAAGACCACAAGTCTCAATTACTTTCTGTCCCAAAGTTATCTCTGAAAATCGGCGATGTTGTAGATGCCGGGAGTATGGGGTTCAAAAATTCAGGCGCAATTCGGCGCCCCCTCCAGCAGATGGCGGCCGCCTGGGTCGCCTATGTCTAGGGCCGGCCCTGGTATGGTTGATTGAGTAAATGGTACATTGATGTTGCTGCATCATATTGTGTTAGTCTTTCTGAGGTGAATTTTAATATTTACCACACTAACAACTTTCACACATTGATAATTTTAGGTTTATGGCAACAAATGACCTGATGACAGAGCTTCAAAAAGATTCAATCAAACTGGATGATGACAGTGAAAGGAAGGTAAGTGTCAATTTGAATGACACAGTTGTGCACATGGAATTAATTACAATTAGGGTTCCACAATATTGCGCTAAAACAATAATATTGCAATAGAAGTTGATGCAATTTAGTTACATATTACAAGACCCCACAATATATCGCAAAATCACTAAAGTCTCCCATCTCACTGAGATTGACAAGCTCTCCCCTAAAACAAAAAATGCATGACTCTCATAAATGTGCAATAGTTCTGTTTGTTCTTTTCCTAATTCAGCCTTGTGTTTTTCAAGTCTTGTTTTGGCACCATTTGCTGAAAAACAAATTGCTTGAATTAAATGAAACCTACTGCTTTGAAATGGTTTAGGGAGATATCGCGATATTGCACACTTGTGTCGTATATCGCATGTTTTTCATTATCATACAGCCCTAATTTCAATGTATCGTGATTTATATTGTTATTCTTTTTACTTCTAGGTAGTCAGAATGATTCTGAAGTTGCTAGAAGATAAGAATGGAGAGGTTCAGAATCTTGCTGTCAAATGGTAAAGTTGCAAAACGTCACACAATATCCTTGAGGTCAAGTTCACTATTGTTTGTTTTTCAGCCTTGGGCCTCTGGTCAGTAAGGTGAAAGAGTACCAGGTGGAGACCATTGTAGATACTCTGTGCACAAATATGCTGTCAGACAAAGAGCAACTTAGAGACATCTCATCTATTGGACTCAAAACTGTGATTGGAGAGTTACCGCCTGCGTCCAGTGGTAAACACTGCATTCTATAATGTTTCTGAAATGTTTTTTATATTTAAAACTGAAACTGAAACTCTCTTTTTTTTTTTTATATATATATATATAGGGTCTGCGTTGGCTGCAAGTGTATGTAAGAAAATAACTGGCCGTCTGACAAGCGCCATTGCCAAACAAGAAGACGTCTCAGTTCAGTTAGAAGCTCTCGACATCATGGCTGACATGCTGTGCAGGTACTATTCTTTGATTTGTGAATATCTGCTATTAATTGCTCTACTAATCAATATTTAGTTTACATAGTAGCTAATTATTGTGTTTTTGTCATAAAAGACAAGGTGGGTTATTAGTGAATTTTCATCCATCCATCTTGAGTTGTCTGCTGCCTCAGCTTACTTCTCCAAGACTTGCTGTCAGGAAGGTGTGTTTTATTTTTGTTGTTGTAGTGATGATACTGAACCATTATCATTTGATTGCTAATAACTCACTGTTTACATCAACAGAGGACAATCATGGCCCTGGGTCACCTGGTCATGTCCTGTGGAAATCTGGTGTTTATTGATCTTGTTGAGCACCTTCTCGCCGAACTGGGGAGAAACGACAACATGTCAACCACCAGGACCTACATTCAGTGCACGGCCGCGATCAGCAGACAAGCTGGACATAGAATTGGTAAGACTGGTACACACAGGAAAAAATTACATTATTAATTTGTAATTTTTATTTTTTTTATTTTTTTACTGTAACCACATAATTTTGTTTTTGTGCAGGGGAGTATCTGGAGAAGATAATTCCGCTTGTTGTAAAGTTTTGTAATGTTGACGATGATGAACTTAGAGAGTACTGTATACAAGCCTTTGAATCTTTTGTAAGAAGGTGATTTACAATACTTTGGAATTTTGTAAGTTCTGACCAAATGTCATTTGTTGAATTATCCACTAACTTTTAATGTTTATTTTTGGTGCAAAGGTGTCCTAAGGAAGTTTATCCCCATGTTCCTACGATTATCTCAATCTGCTTACGTTACCTAACCTATGATCCCAATTACAACTTTGATGATGAGGATGAAGATGACAATGCTATGGATGCAGAGCAAAACGATGAAGATTACCAAGGTGTGTAACGCTAAAGTGCAATAAGTAGTTTTTCACCCCAGAATATTTGAAATTCAAGGTGATACCATAAAATGTGTATTACTTTTGTTCTTTTTTCCCCCTGTTCGTTCCAGGCAGTGATGATGAGTACAGTGATGATGATGATATGAGCTGGAAGGTGCGAAGGGCTGCAGCAAAGTGTTTAGATTCTGTTGTTTCTACTCGTCATGAGATGCTGCCTGAGTTTTACCGCTCTGTGTCCCCAGCGCTTGTCTGTCGCTTTAAGGTAAAAACAAAGATTGTCATCAATGTCAATAATTGATTTCCCGCAAAACCCTGCCCCAAAACTGTCATTGTCCAGTCATACCTAATATCAATTGTTGCTACCAGTCATTGCCTGGATATCCTCCCCCAGAAACGAATGAAGCAGGACCCTTTTCTCGGCATCCAGAGCCAATAAACAAGCTAAAAACATCACTAGCTAATTAATACCAAGCTACTACTCGTTTACCATCCTTGTCGGTTTCCAAGAGTTTCTTCTTTCTGCCGGTGGAATATCTGGCACGTTTACTTTTTAAGTGCTACAGGAAGCGTTTAGTTGCTTTTAGCAGAGCCTTGGTATTTCAGCTGCGGTTAGATTTGTTATTGTCACTGCACTGAAGGCACGTGTGGCATCACGGCTTAAATATATTATGTCTACGCTGGAGAATAATGACTTTTATGTGACCTCGTTGAGCCACAGGGGAGACAAAGGCACTGCAGCCTCCTCCACAGCCAGTAGCAGGGGCTGTCTTTTGGGAGATACCCGGCTGGACATATTTTAATCAACACTGGACTAACACGAGAAGAGAACTTTCCTGGTGGTGACTAGTCCACATGACTGTGCCAGTTGCATTTAAGGTAGCTCCAGGGATATTTTCAGATTTCATAAAGGAGACTGATGCTTTTTCCCCAATAGGTAAAGTGTCCCCTCTGTTGCATATTCAAAATACAGTATGTTCCTCCAGTGCACATTGCAACCCACTTTGCCTCAATCTGGGTGATTGCGCCGGTATCAATCAATCAATCAATCAATCAATCAATGGTTTTGTATAGCCCAATATCACAACAGGAGTTGCCTCATAGGGCTGCACCGAACATTAAGGCAATAAAACAGAGCAGTAAATAAGACGATGTAAAGTTCAGGCGAATCAAGTATCCAGGCAAACATAATGTCCAAATAAGCGTCAGCAGTGGGTGGCGACGAGCGGCGCGGGTGTCCCCTGTCCTTAGACTCTCCAGCACGGCAAGGAAAAACTCAAAAACCCAGTGGGAGAAAAGAGAAACCTTGGGTAGAACCACAGAAGGAGAGATCCACTCCCATGGACGGACAGGCTATAGAGACCCAGGGCCGATGGAGTCCCTTCAATGGACGGGCCAAGATCGCAGACCGGCCAGTCCTTGTTGTCAATCCAGTAGGCAGGGTTCCTCTGTTTGATCTAGACAGGCACTCCCGAGGGGGAGTGGGACAGGAGACACCATGTGAATAGTAATGAACAGACTACAGATAATATAAATATTGTATCATAATGAGACAAAGTTTGCAGTAAGAAGAGGAAGAGGATAGCGCTCAGTGTACTGTACTTCCCACAGCAGTGTTTCTTCTAAGGCAGCTTTACTTCAGGCTGTGGGTTAGAGCTTTACCTAACTGACCTGATCATAAGCTAATTCAAAGAGGTACGTTTTAACCTAGTCTTAAATGTAGGGACTGTGTCTGCTTCTTTAACGTGAGCTGGGAGTTTATTCCATAAAACCGGAGCTTGGAGCTAAAGGCTCTTCCTCCTACAGTGATTTTGGAGACTCGAGGAATCACTAGTAGCCCTGAGTTTTGAGAGCGGAGTGCTCTGGTTGGCCGATATGGAACAATAGTGTCTTGGAGATAGAGCGGAGCCAAACCCTTTAAATGTGAGGAGCAGGATTTTAATTTTGATTCTAAACTCATCAGGAAGCCAATGGAGAGACTTTAGCACAGGTGTAATGTGTTCTCTTCTCTTTGTACGCGTTAACAATCTTGCAGCTGCATTTTGAACTAATTGAAAACTTTTTAGGGAACTTTTAGGACACGCTGCTAGCAGGGAGTTACAGTAGTCCAGCCTTGATGAAACAAAGGCATGGATAAGTTTTTCTGCATCACTCTTAGGTAGGATATTTCGTATTTAAGCAATGTTGCGCAATGTGAAAGAACAGAATTTTACAAGCCTGGTTTATATGTGTTTTAAAAGGGAGGTCTTGGTCAAACAGAACTCCAAGGTTTTTTACTGTAGAGCTCGTTGATACGCGAACATTATCCAGGGAGATGATCTGCTGAGATAAAGACTTAGTTTTTGAGGCCCTAATATAATAACCTCGGTTTTATCAGGGTTAATAAGGAGGTAATTTACAGTCCAGGTCTTAATGGCTTTTACGCAGGAACTAAGCGTAAGCAATCTGGATGATTGCGCCGGTATTGCATGAAAAAATCGATACCGTCGTAATAATACCTGATTTAAATGTATATTTTTTTTTAGAGCGGAGTGGAGCTGAGTGAACATTGGAAGATGTGAGTGATGGGGCTCCTGTAGCCGCCTCGTCACTCACGGACCCCGCATGCCTTTTTCTCTCCTATGGCCCAGGACAGTGCTGGCGCTGGGAGTGTTCGGGCCGTTTCCCCAGAGCCGCGCTCTGAAACCGTTTCCCCGCAGGCCGCGCTCACGTCCCGCGTCACAAACTGTCCCTCTGCCAATCCTACACTCCTCTCTCTGCCCCACTCCAGCAGTGACTTTTGTTTCGTAAAATAAGCCCCTCCCCCAAAGAGGAATAAAAAAAATACTTCACCTCCATGAACCCGTTCATATCGTTCACTGTAAAGACTCGTTCAAAAGAGCCGGATCGTTCGCGACCGACACTTTCGGTTTTAAATAGCGTTTAAAGAAGATAAAATAAAATAAAAAAACGAAACGCAATATGTGGCGCGCGGTGTTGATTCTGTGGCGGTGTGCCACAGAATAGTCTGTGTGGGAAACACTGCGTTAGTGTGGCCCTCTATCTAGTCAGGTTTCTCAGATGGTCCCCTGTAAAAATCAATTGTGGTACAAGATTATTGACGAGACGTATTAAAAAATTGGCCTAAAATATCGGCTGTGCATATCAGCATTGGCCAATCCCCAAAAATCGGCATTGTGCTGAAATAAAACTAAATCGACCTCTGCTTACACATGCTTCTCCCCCATTATGCTGCGTGATCAACTCCACTTCTTGACGGAGCTAGCAAACATTGGCTAAGAGGGTGGGGCTTTTGCGAAAGGTCAATTATGCCAGTCTGTCGAATTGGCAAATTTATTTGTATGGCACATTTCATGTACATGTACAACTCAATGTGCCTCACAGTAACACCAGACACCCAAACGCAATTAAAAGAATGCAATAAAAAGCATTAAAAAACAAATAAAATGACATAAAAATGTATATGTTAAAATGCATTCAATTGCCATAGGCATCAGTTAAAAGGTGTCCTTTCAGCCTTGACTTAAACATAGTCAGAGTTGAGGCCTGTCTCACATCCTCACTGAGGCTGTTCCAGACTTTTGCTGTGTGAAACTGAAACGCAGCCTCACCGTGTTTGGTGGTGACTCTGGGAACCTTCCCTGAGAATCTGGCAAAATCACACTATAATAAGATTGGGATATTCATACAATTTGTGTACAACAGGATCTGAGGTTCAAGCATGGACACATGGAAAAGTAGCATATTTGTGATTTTTTTGTTTTCAGGAAAGGGAGGAAAACGTGAAGGCAGATGTTTTCCATGCTTATCTGTCATTGCTTAAGCAGACAAGACCCGCTCAAAGCTGGTTGACTGATCCTGATGCTATGGAGCAAGGGGAGACACCGCTGACTATGCTACAAAGTCAGGTAATGTTTGAATGTCAATGTCGTACATAATACTCTGCTCATCTACCATAAAATTAACTATGAGTGAAACTAAAGTCTAAATCTCACACTCTAATTAAGACCAAATCTCAGTTCTCTTTTTTACCCGACCCCCCCCCCCCCCCCCTGCGTCTGAAAAACCACCACTTGGAGGTGTATGTACCTCTTCCCCTCACCCAATGACTCACTGCAAAACAGAATTGGGACACTCCTTTGTCTCTCGTGAACACACAAAACGGAGGGGAAGGGTAAAGGGCAAAGGGAGAGACTTGAGATTTGGCCTAAGAAATGATCAATATGGACAAACTTGCATAAGATACAAATGTTGCATTTTATCACATAATGCACAAGTGTTTCTCAGAGTGTTCTATAGAGATAAAAAACAAACAGGTGTGTCTATAGTGGGGAAAAAAAGTATTTAGTCAGCCAACAATTGCGCAAGTTCTCCCACTTAAAGAGTACCTAAACGGGCGTGCCAAAGCCTTTCCCCACCCACAAACAAAAGTCAAAAATTGCAGCGAAAGAGGCGGTCTCTGAGGTTTGGGGGTGACATGCAGGGGGGGGGGTTGAGTGACAATGTGTGGCGCTGGTGCGGCTTATGATGTTCTGTGGACACGTCTCCAGTCAATCAGGAAATTCTAATTTAGTAGCAGAGTTTACCCTGAAGGGGGCGCAACCCATTAGTTTTCTGGCCAAAGTTGGGATTTGACACATGTTTGCGCTATAATGTCAGAATAATGTGAGGGACCAGTAGACAACACTATGAGACACCCATTGAGACAGTTTATCAGTAAAAAAAACTTGATTTGGTGTTTAGTGGCTCTTTAAAAGATGAGAGGCCTGTAATTTTCATCATAGGTAAACCTCAACTAATGAGAGACCGAATGAGAAAAAAAATCAAGAAAATCACATTGTCTGATTTTTAATTAATTTATTTGCAAATTATGGTAGAAAATAAGTATTTGGTCAATAGCAAATGTTCATCTCAATACTTTGTTATATACCCTTTGTTGGCAATGACTGAGGGCAAACGTTTTCTGTAAGTCTTCACAAGGTTTTCACACACTGTTGCTGGTATTTTGGCCCATTCCTCCATGCAGATCTCCTCTAGAGCAGTGATGTTTTGGGGCAGGCGAAACACAGACTTTCAAATCCCTCAAGTTTTTCTATGGGGTTGAGATCTGGAGATTGGCAAGGCCACTCCAGGACCTTGAAATGCTTCTTACGAAGCCGGTGTGTTTGGGATCATTGTCATGCTGAAAGACCCAGCCATGTTTAATTTTCAATGCCCTTGCTAATGGAAGGAGGTTTTCACTCAAAATCTCACGATACATGGCCCCATTCATTCTTTCCTTTACACGGATCAGTCGTCCTGGTCCCTTTGCAGAAAAACAGCCCCAAAGCATGATGTTTCCACCCCCATGCTTCACAGTAGGTATGGTGTTCTTTGGATGCAACTCAGCATTCTTTCTCCTCCAAACACGACGAGTTGAGTTTTTACCAAAAAGTTCCATTTTGGTTTGATCTGACCATATGACATTCTCCCAGTCCTCTTCTGGATCATCCAGATGCTCTCTAGCAAACTTCAGACGGGCCCGGACATGTACTGGCTTAAGCAGGGGGACACGTCTGGCACTGCAGGAATTGAGTCCCTGGCCTTTGTTACTTTGGTCCCAGCTCTCTGCAGGTCATTCACTAGGTCCCCCCGTGTGGTTCTGGGATTTTTGCTCACCGTTCTTGTGATCATTTTGACCCCACAGGGTGAGATCTTGCGTGGAGCCCCAGATCGAGGGAAATTATCAGTGGTCTTGTATGTCTTCCATTTTCTAATAATTGCTTCCACAGTTGATTTCTTCACACCAAGCTGCTTACCAATTGCAGATTCAGTCCTCCCAGCCTGGTGCAGGTCTACAATTTTGTTTCTGGTGTCTTTCGACAGCTCTTTGGTCTTGACCATAGTGGAGTTTGGAGTGTGACTGTTTGAGGTTGTGGACAGGTGTCTTTTATACTGATAAGTTCAAACAGGGGCCATTAATACAGGTAACGAGTGGAGGACAGAGGAATAAAGAAGAAGTAAATACTTTTTTTCCCCACTGTAGCATCCTCGTTTCTGAAAGAGGACATGTGGCCTGACAAGTCACATGAGATGTGACTGAAACTCTGGGAGCTGTCATTGTTGTGCAGACCCTTTTCATTTCTAGATATTTATTTCAAAACATATTTTCCTCCGTAGGTCCCTATGATTGTAAAAGCACTTCATAAACAACTGAAGGAGAAAAGCGTCAAAACCCGTCAGTGTTGTTTCAACATGCTGACAGAGTTGGTGAATGTTCTGCCAGGCGCCCTGACTCAACACATCCCAGTTCTTATACCAGGTATTCTTAAACAACCTGTACCCCACACGCCATTTTTTACAAACATTAATGTACTTGTTAAAAGATTATATCTGTTAACCAGAAAATGTTCTTGTGCGTGTGGTATTGTCCCAAAAAAAGATAATAAAGTGGGGGTAATAAAGTATACCTTACACCAAAAAGAGTCACTAACACTCCTCCCAAATTATGTTAATCTCTAGCAACAGTTGTTAAGGAGTCTGGGCTTTTGCAAAAAGTCAATTATATTGATATTTTAAAAAATTATAGATATGACTGTATATTTTTTTATCAGTACCTCAACTAAATGTTTACATGTTTTTACAGGCATCATCTTTTCTTTGAATGATAAGTCCAGCAGCTCAAATCTGAAAATCGATGCCTTGGCATGTCTCCACGTCATCATGGTAACGCATCCTGCTCACGCCTTCCATGCTCATGTTCCTGCCCTGGTCCCACCTGTTGTCGCTTGTGTTGGAGACCCCTTTTATAAAATAACATCAGAAGCTCTTCTTGTCACTCAGCAGCTTGTGAAGGTGGGAATTTTGCATTTTTATATTAACACATTTTTAGTTGGTTCCAGCGGGTGTTCCTTGTTTTAGTTTGCTTTTTGTTTCTAACAGGTGATTCGACCTTTAGAAAACCTGTCTGAAGGCACTGACCGCTTTGATCCTTCCCCTTACATCACGGACTTGTTCACCTGTACAATTAAACGCCTAAAAGCTGCTGACATTGACCAAGAGGTTAAAGAGCGAGCGATCTCTTGTATGGGGCAGATCATTTGTAATCTGGGTACGAAAAAGTTCAGTATATGATGATGTAGGGCTGGGCAATTAATCAGATCAATTCATGCAAGGGTGGGGAAAATGGCATGTCCATGTCCCCCTCACGTGCACCTGTGGCCAGTTTAGCAGTGTTTTACACCGCTCCGTAGCAACGGTCTTTGGAAATGACACCAGTGGAGAACCCAGCGACTTTCTGACAATCTCTGCTGCTTTACAAAGGCCGCGTGTTGTGTTTAAGATGAATCGGAAGATGGTGTTTTCTGTGTTTTCTTCCGCTAAAACAGAGTTTGGTTTCCAAAACTGCTCTTCTCTCACTCTGAGCGGCGACACACCACCATGCTTAACTCCGCCCCTTTTCACTTTGTGTTAGAGTGCTAACACAAAGGCTGTCATTCACAGCAGAGTTCGAGGCATGAGGACAATAAAAGTAAAACGTTTTTGAAAACTCCATGGCTGTAAGTAATTGTATAGGCTAATGAATTTAAAAATAAATTAGCTGGACATGGTCCAGTTTTCTTCATGAAAGTACAAAAATCAAGATAAAAAATTTTTTTGGCCAACTCGCCCAGCCCTATGTATGGCCAGGTTGAATGAAAATGTGTTTGTGAGTGCGAAAATTAGTGATGCAAGGGTTGTGGGTCATGAAATTCTCCTTTGATCGTGGGGTGGGTTGGGGCGGGTCAAAAAATACCGGTCGCGGCCACTCTTTGCCGCCGTACACGCATTAATTGAATTCAGTCACAACTTATTCCGTCGTCTTAAGAGCAGGTTATTGACGTAAATATGCGGGTTGATTTTCATAAAACAAGCAGCGTGTTGCAGCTTGTGATCCAGAGAACGCTTTTGTGAAGCTCATGTCTCCATTTTCCACGGTGTGTGCAACTGTGTGACTTCGCGTTACCTCTGCTCCCTCCTGCACAGCACTTTGCAGAGAGAGAGAGCGTGTGAAGGGATGACACGCCGGTACTGTTCATACTGATCATATTTGTAACTTGTACTTTTTAATGGTTGCGGGTGGGGCGGGTTGTAAAAATAGAAACAACGTTGTGGGGCGGGCCCGGTCGGGTTAGAACCTGCTCCAAATGCGGGACCCGGGGGCTGAAAAAAACCCTGACCCGTGCATCACTAATAGAAATAAGTCAAGAGCTACAACCTGGCATGGCATTTGTGTTCATTAACATGCACTGTCTCGGGACCTAGGTGATCGTCTCCCTACGGAGCTTCCAGGAACTTTGTTGATCTTTTTAGAACGCCTGAAGAACGAAATCACACGACTCACAACTGTGAAAGGTACGCCTCTTTTGTAAGGCCTACCTATCCAAATAACACTGTGTAATTTTAATATTGTTTTATTACTTTTTCAGCTCTGACATTGATTGCTGGATCACCATTAAAGATTGATTTAAGACCAGTTCTACCAGATGCCGTTCCTATTCTTGCATCATTCCTACGTAAAAACCAGCGGGCCCTGAAGCTTTGCACGCTTGCAGCACTTGACATCCTGCTGAGAAACTACAGGTTAACTCACACCGGTCATTCTTCTTGTACACTCACTCTACCACATGCTTATGATCCCACCTGTGTTTGGTGCAGTTCGGCTGTCACTCCTGTCATGGTGGATGCCGTGCTGGCGGAGCTTCCTCCTCTGATCTCGGAAAGTGACATGCATGTGTCTCAGATGGCTCTTAGCTTCCTGTCCACACTAGCAGTGACGCACCCATCTTCTTTGGGGCAGTTGAGTGGGGGCAATATTATGCAACAGCTCATAACTCTAGTTAGATCTCCGCTGCTGCAAGGTGGCGCGCTTGCAGCCATGCTGGACTTTTATCAGGTATATTTTTCCTAACTTGAAGGTTCACTCCTTTCTCCTCCTCGCGTTATTTTATGTATAACTGTGTACTTTTATGTTAAGGCGCTTGTGTCAACGGACACACCCGGACTAGGTTATATGGACTTGTTACGGATGTTGACTGGACCAGTGTACTCCCAGAGTGCAGCTCTGCCTCATAAGCAGGCATATTGTTCTATTGCCAAATGTGTAGCTGCACTGACACGGGCCTGTCCCACTGAAGGACCTGCTGTGGTTGGCCAGTTTATTCAGGTAATGGCCTTCGTTGCATTGATATTGGTTGTTAACCTGCATGTTATTCATAAAGTAATATCTTCTGTGGTCGTAGGACGTAAAAAACAGCCGCTCCACTGATTCCATCAGATTGCTTGCTCTTTTGTCTTTGGGTGAAGTGGGGCACCATGTCGACCTCAGCAGCCAACCAGAACTCAAGACCGTAATTCTGGATGCTTTCTCATCTTCAAGTGAAGAGGTAGCCACATCTTCAGTGCAATTGTGCTACTAAGAGATTGATGGCTGATGAATACTACTTTTATGATAAGTTTCAAAGCAGTAAACAGCACTTTGTCTCCTAGGTGAAATCTGCAGCCTCCTATGCATTGGGCAGCATTGCAGTGGGCAACCTTCCAGAGTATTTGCCATTTGTACTTCAAGAGATCTCTTCCTCCAAAAGACAATATCTATTGCTTCATTCACTCAAGGAGATCATCAGTAAGAACTATAAAAATGTTTGGTCTTTTGTGGGAGTGACTTTGAACTCTTTATATTTTTCATAGGTTCAGCATCAGTGACTGGTCTAAAGCCATATGTTGAGTCTGTTTGGTCTCTATTGCTTAAACATTGCGAGTGTCAAGAGGAAGGAACGAGGAACGTGGTGGCTGAATGTTTGGGCAAATTGACGTTAATTGATCCAGAAACTCTTCTTCCACGTCTTAAGGATACTTGTTGTCAGGTAAAAAACAGTGGTCTATTCCTCACTTCCAAAATATGTGCCAGGCCAATGTTGAAGCAAACTGCGCACGCGCAAACAAGGGGATTCTGGAAGTTGGGATAACGTCAGTCAAACATCAGTGTAACTGATATTTGTTGGACAGGGGAAAGTCAAGCATTATAAAGTAGAATTGAGAAACCAAGCGAAACAAAGGAGAAGAGAAATGTTGAGTCTGAGGAACACTCCCACAAAGAGGAGGAAAAGCTAAGGTAGGCCAGATTGTTGGTTAGCGGGTGACTGTGTCAATATCACTCACCTGATCACTAATTTAAATGCTATTTATCTTATTTATCTCATGCTGTACGAGCATACCATCTTTGTAGTACAGTCCTTACCGTGGTTCCATAATAGAGTAAGTAAATTGGTTAACCGCTAACGCGGCTAGTGCTAACGCAGGGGTGTCGAACTTGTTTGGGTCATGGGCTGAAATTTAGCCCCCACGGCGGGTCGCGGGCCACAAATATAGTATGACCTAATAATTAGCAGCAGCTTACACTTATTGCGCTTTATCAGCTGGTGTCACATGTTTTTCAAAGTTCTCCATATAGTCATTATTTAGCCAATACACACTCGATAGCAGTAAGTTACTTTTGTAGCCACAGCTACCCAGGGGCATACTGACCATTTACCACATGGCTATAAAATGCTATTTATATCCTAATCTCTTATGTCAGTTTTATATAGCGCTTTTCTGGACACTCAAAGACGCTTTTCATTGCACTATTCATTCACTCCATACTTGGTGGTGGTAAGCTACTATTGTAGCCACAGCTACCCTGGGGTAGACTGACGGAAGCGAGGCAACCAGTCTGCGCCATCGGCCCCTCCGACCACCACCAACCACTCACTCACTTACTCTCTACATTCGCCAGGCTTCCTGGTGTTACCAAACGGTCTCCCATCCAAGTACCGACCAGGCTCTTCCCTGCTTAGCTTCCAAGGTCTGACGGGATTGGGCAGAGCAAAGGCGGTATGACCAATACTTACTTTTAACACTCAAGTCATGCTCTACAAAAGGTCACATTGAATCGTCTTGCGGGCCGCATCTGGCCCGCGCACCTTGTGTGTGCTAAGGTCTACAGCAGCTTATACAGTGGGGGAAAAAAGTATTTAGTCAGCCACCAATTGTGCAAGGTCTCCCACTTAAAAAGATGAGAGGCCTGTAATTTTCATCATAGGTATACCTCAACTATGAGAGACAAAATGAGGGGGAAAAAAATCCAGAAAATCACATTGTCTGTCTGATTTTTTTTTAATGAATTTATTTGCAAATTATGGTGGAAAATAAGTATTTGGTCACCTACAAACAACCAAGATTTGTGTCTCTCACAGACCTGTAACTTCTTCTTTAAGAAATTCCTCTGTCCTCCACTCGTTACATTGTATTAATGGCCCCTGTTTGAACTTGTTATCAGTATAAAAGACACCTGTCCACAACCTCAAACAGTCACACTCCAAACTCCACTATGGTCAAGACCAAAGAGCTGTCGAAAGACTCCAGAAACAAAACTGTAGACCTGCACCAGGCTGGGAGGACTGAATCTGCAATTGGTAAGCAGCTTGGTGTGAAGAAATCAACTGTGGAAGCAATTATTAGAAAATGGAAGACATACAAGACCACTGATAATCTCCCTCGATCTGGGGCTCCACGCAAGATCTCACCCCGTGGGATCAAAATGATCACAAGAACGGTGAGCAAAAATCCCAGAACCACACGGGGGGACCTAGTGAATGACCTGCAGAGAGCTGGGACCAAAGTAACAAAGGCTACCGTCAGTAACACACTACGCCACCAGGGACTCAATTCCTGCAGTGCCAGACGTGTCCCCCTGCTTAAGCCAGTACATGTCCGGGCCTGTCTGAAGTTTGCTAGAGAGCATCTGGATGATCCAGAAGAGGACTGGGAGAATGTCATATGGTCAGATCAAACCAAAATGAAACTTTTTGGTAAAAACTCAACTCGTCGTGTTTGGAGGAGAAAGAATGCTGAGTTGCATCCAAAGAACACCATACCTACTGTGAAGCATGGGGGTGGAAACATCAGGCTTTGGGCTGTTTTTCTGCAAAGGGACCAGGACGACTGATCCGTGTAAAGGAAAGAATGAATGGGGCCATGTATCGTGAGATTTTGAGTGAAAACCTCCTTCCATTAGCAAGGGCATTGAAAATTAAACGTGGCTGGGTCTTTCAGCATGACAATGATCCCAAACACACCGGCTTCGTAAGAAGCATTTCAAGGTCCTGGAGTGGCCTTGCCAGTCTCCAGATCTCAACCCCATAGAAAAACTTTGGAGGGAGTTGAAAGTCTGTGTTGCCCAGTGCCTGCCCCAAAACATCACTGCTCTAGAGGAGATCTGCATGGAGGAATGGGCCAAAATACCAGCAACAGTGTGTGAAAACCTTGTGAAGACTTACAGAAAACGTTTGACCTCTGTCATTCCCAACAAAGGGTATATAACAAAGTATTGAGATGAACTTTTGTTATTGACCAAATACTTATTTTCCACCATAATTTGCAAATAAATTCATAAAAAATCAGACAATGTGATTTTCTGGATTTTTTTTTTTCTCATTTTGTCTCATAGTTGAGGTATAGCTATGATGAAAATTACAGGCCTCTCTCATCTTTTTAAGTGGGAGAACTTGCACAATTGGTGGCTGACTAAATACTTTTTCCCCACCACTGTAAGTACATTCACAGTGGAGGCTCTGCACTTGCTGAAAATATAACTATTGCAGGGGAAGAATAATCTTTGCAGTGCATCCATGTAGGCTTTTGAGTAGAGTCAGAACTCTGGTAGAATTGAGTCCAACAGCTGTAATTGGGAGCGCTAAACAAGTACGACCTTTTGTTCATTAAATAGCCATATGCTCAGAGAGCGATTCAGCTCTTCAAAGGAATACAATAACACGTCGAAGGCCAATACTACTTAAATGACATGCGTCTGTCACTCTGTGTGTTATAATATTGCATCTGCTGCTGCTGTGGTGTTTAAAACGGTTTAAAATGCTGGAAAATACTTAATGTTTATGTCCCAAGTTGCGTGTCTCAACAATGACGGAGCATGTATTTCGGAAGTGAGGAATTGACAACATTGCCCAATTGATGCTGAAATAAAATTCATCTTTTTCCTGTTAATATTGATTTAGTCATGCAGCCGCTGCTACACACATGGCAGAACACTGATCTGTCCTAAGCATTGTCAGTTTGACTCCTGGCTTTGACAAGTTGCTGAGTGTCTCTCTCCCTTTCATCCAGTGGTGTTCAATCCAATCAGGCCTACAGACCCAAAAAAATAAAAAGATGGATTTTATCAGTAGATATTTGAATAAGTTCTTGCTTTTTATGGATGATCATATTTCTGTAGGTTCATCATATGCCAGGAGCTCTGTGGTAACTGCTGTCAAATTCACCATCTCTGATCAGCCACAACCTATCGACCCACTGCTGAAAAACTGCATCGGTAACTATTTTGAGATTTTGACCTGTAACTATGTCCTGTCGTCATGTTTTATTTCAATTTAACTTTAATTTTGATTGGTGGTTTGGTTTAACACCAAACCTTTGTTGTGAATTTGCCTGGAGAGGGCTCCTAATTGGTAGTTAATATGACGGTGAAGGTCATGATCACCTCATTCCAATAAAAGCTTGAAGTATTATTTCTGAAAGCATAGGGATATTAACATAAATTGGCACTTATATGACGCATGTGGTCAATTCCATCATGAAAATAATAGAATTAGACAGTTTATTTTCCATCTTAAAATATTATTTTCCAGAGTTTGCAGCAAATTCTGGGGAGAAACCAATATGGGTGTTTCAAAGTTACATTGCTTTTTTGTTTTTTCCAGGTGACTTCCTAAAGACTTTGGAAGATCCAGATTTGAACGTACGTCGTGTTGCTTTGGTAACCTTTAACTCTGCTGCACATAATAAGCCTAGTCTAATCAGAGAGCTGCTGGACTCTGTTTTACCACAACTGTATAATGAGACCAAAGTCAGAAAGGAGTTAATACGAGAGGTAAGTAGCATACAGTTGTTAACACGGTATTCAAGATTTCTACTGGTTCAGAACAACAGACTATGTCTCTGTAGGTGGAGATGGGTCCATTTAAACACACAGTGGACGATGGTTTAGATCTGAGAAAGGCTGCATTTGAGTGCATGTACACCCTCTTGGACTCCTGTTTGGATCGACTAGACATCTTCACTTTCCTCAACCATGTGGAGGACGGCTTGAAAGACCACTATGACATCAAGGTATGCACTGCTTCAGGCTCCAACTTGTTCATACTACCATGCAAAGGTGATATACCTGTATAGTGTGTATGACAATATGAAATATGCAAAGCCCCACGGGGTATTAAAAGTCTTACATTTGATTTGATTTAATTTTTTTCTCATTTTTTAAACATTTTAAATAATACCTTAAGTCTTAAATTTGCTGAAAATGTGGGTTTAGGTCTTAAATTTTGAAGTGTGTTTTTTTAAGACCTGCTCCTCCTGACAAGTTTCAGTAATTAATATAATGCAAGAGTTTTCTGTTTGGTTTATAACGAGGCAAGGGTCAGCGCCTGGTGCGTAGCGCTGGGAAACAGCTGTTTACAGAGCAGCTAACACTGTTAGCCACATTAGCATCGTCACATCACTCTTTACTCCCATCGGATCCTTTCTAATTTTCGGAGGCAGCTGGCTCTCAGAAGATCAGAAGGAATCAATCAATGAACCTTTATTTGTATAGCGCTTTACAACAGCAACCTAGGTGCAATTTCAACACAACACTGTTCCATTTGTCCTCCACACATGAAGTTGTGTGTTCCTCCTAAACTGTTCAACTTTGGGTCCAACAGTCCACAGCATATTTATCCAGTAGTGCAGTGGAGCATCCAAGAGCTCTTTCGCAAACCAAAGCACAGTTTAGGAGGAACACACAACATCATGTGTGGAGGACAAATGGAACCGCACATCAACATCAAAACCCTATGCTCATTTTGAGCATAGGGTTTTGATGGGTTCATATAGAGCAGGGAGAATCATGGTGTGGGGCTGTTTTGTTGCCTCAGGGCCTGGACAACGTGCTATCATCAATAGAAAAAATAATTCACAAGTTTATGAAGATATTTGGCAGAAAGACCTAAGACATTCACAACATGCACGAATAAATAAGTGAACCCTGTATTAAATATCTGGCTGACCCTTCTTTTGTAGCAATAACTGCTTTCCTGTAGTTGCAGATTAGACGCTCAAACGATCAGGAATTCATCTTGGACCAGTCCTGTTTACAAAACTGCTGCAGTTCAGCGAGATTCCTGGGTTCACTTACTTTTTCCTCCCTGTCCTGTGAATGTTTACATGTTACGGCCAATAAAAATATGATAAAATGTAAATGTTTGGGTGGTATTAGTTTAAGCAAACACCGTTTACTCATTCTTATGATTTTGATGATCAGACCACATTTTATGACCAATTTAGGCAGAAATGCGAGAAATTCCAAAGCGTTCACATACATTTTCATCCCACTGTATATCCAGCCCATATGCTTGAATAGAGAGACATTTGTGCCGGTGGCAAGTTGCTAGCCTAGGTTAGCCTGGTTAGCATGTTACAATCGCCTACAGCTCATTGTTGATAAAAAAAAGTCTGCAATAAATCAAATACGTCAAGCCTGGCTCTGTGTGATTATCATAAAGGCTGCGTTATGTAGTTGCCGGCTTTATTGACGTTATTAGTGCATAATAGGCTACTTGTTTTCACTGGAGCAATCCGAGCTAGCTGTTGGCTGCTAATGGCTTGTTAGCTACGGGATCTTACATTTGTAATTCTAGGTCTTAAAAAGGTAATTAAAAGGTCTTAAATGTTCTCATTGGAAACTGTGCTGGAACACAGAAATGTTTTACGCTGACTGGATCAGCAGTTTGGTTAAGATCACAGTAGGTATTATTGCCATCGTCAGTGAACAGGTTCACAAACTAAGGATTTTCTCTGGTGCTATCGTGCAACATGAAACATAATATCATTGTACTGTATTTTGTCATTTTGAAAAACGTTTTTTTCCTCACTATGTGGTTGTTTAGATGCTGACATTCCTGATGCTGGCCAGATTATCCTCCCTTTGTCCGAGTGCTGTTCTTCAGAGATTGGACAGGCTAGTCGAACCATTGAGGGCTACCTGCACCACAAAGGTGAGAATATATGACAAAATACTATCAACTGTATCAAACATCAGGTGTGTTTCACTAGTCTTGATTTTCATGTACCATTTGCTTATTCAGGTGAAGGCAAACTCTGTGAAGCAGGAATTTGAGAAGCAGGATGAGTTGAAACGATCAGCAATGCGAGCTGTGGTTGCTTTACTAACAATCCCGGAGGCTGAAAAGTCCCCTCTGATGTCAGAGTTCCAGTCGCAGATTTCATCCAATCAAGAGCTGGCTGCCATCTTTGACTCAATTCAGAGGGACTCCAGCTCAGCCAACATGGAGTCCATGGACACCAGCTAAAGATGGACATATTTTCATGATGCAAGGATGGCACCATCAAGCTGCTGGAGCTTAAAACCTCAGCGCCTTTCCATAACAACAGGATCCAGACATGCACATAAAAACACACATACATTAGATACTTAGAGTGACACTGTCCTAGTGATCGTCCCATGATGAATTCAGTGAACTGCACTGGTATGAATGAAAGGAGACGGCTGGTGTACTGATTTTATGGATTAAAATTAAAGATTACAGAAACTCATTCATTCTAAGGCTTAGAAACTTCCACTTTTTCTCATGACAAAGCCATCTGAATGGCCAAATTTATTACAAATTCATTTTACTTTAATTTTTCCAAAATATTAACAGGAACCAAACTGTCGCTTGATTGGCTACTGTTAAGTGACTAACGGTTGCCAGAACATCCGAACAGACCAATGAGGCAGGGATTGTGACCCACAGGTTGTGGTGACCAATACGGGGGATTGCCTTTTGTTGTGGTTGATGTAAGCTACAAGTAGGATGGGGTTACATTGGTGGTAAGGTTTTACTGTTTGTGGACCAATCAGTTTGTTTATTCCTCTTGAGTCAATATATTATCCATCATTACCTTTTTATCCTTTTAAGAAGGAAAGAAGAGATCTCCTAAGACCATATTTGTCCGGACCATTCTTTTATACTGTGTTGCTGTTGTCATAGTAATACAGGTATTTGCCACATAATTTTGTATTGAACATGAACTTACAACAATATGGGCAGTGTTTGTTTCTGTCCTAGAGGAGGATTAAACTGATCAAATTTGGGTGTAATATTTTTGAAACTAGTTATTTTAGAAAAAAATTAGCTGAAATATGGTTTAGTACGGTCTGATCAGGACATTACTGTTAATTGCCTAAGAAAAATAAAGTCCATTTCTGCCTGCCTTCAGAACATGACTTTTTGTGCGTGCATATATGTTTGGTAAGACTAATAAAAGTAACTGCACTGTTAATAAGCTTGGAAACCTTTAAAGATAGTTGGTGTTTTGTGCAATCACATCAACTTAAACCAGTTACTGCCATGCCCATGAAGAGAACTCGGACAGACCACTATTGTATTTGCGTGGTGGCCCCTACTACTATTGAATTGAACCAAATGATCTTTTTTTGGGATGCCAAATGTCTTCCCGGATTTTAAATCGAGTGGGAAATTACACATAGACAAACGTGGCTTATTCATCTGTCTCTTAGGAACAGCTCTCAAGATGACTTTGTGGAGCACTGAGTGCTTGGGTTTGGCTAAACATTGACATGCTGATTTTTGTATTTGAAGACATCAATTTGTTCAGAGGTGCATGCTGGCGTTGATGGAACAAGCCTCCTAAAGGGGGCAGGGGAGGAGTTGTTTCTAAATCTCCTTAAGCATTCAATTGAAAACTAAAAATCCTCATGTACAGTATACTAGAGCTTTACAAATATGCAATATTTTTTCTGTCTAGTTTAATAGCTGCTCTTGAATATTGCAATAATTATATTTTACAAGGCCATTCAAACACAATAAGCTTAAAGACTAAATCGGGACCAAACCAGGCTCAAATGGAAGTAAATTGGAAAATGACTAAAACTGAATGCTGTAGGTGAATAGGGAAACCTTTTAAAGGAATAGGCACCTTTTCTACATACCAAAACATGTACCTACCTTACTTTTGACTAGTTGATTCGTACATCTCTGCTCTTTGTGCGTGTGAGGCGTAATGACACCTGAAGTGCTTCGGCGTCCGTGCAGTAATATGTCGAAGTACTCCAGGTGTTATTACGCCCCTTTTTATCCGCTTACACAAAATTAAACATGATTTTCTAACTAGACTTGGATCGTGTAACGTTTCACATAACTGTGTTTAAATGGGGAAAACGTGGAACAGCTTGGTAGCTTCTAACTTCACCCCAGTTTGGGGCTATACCTATGCTGGGAGAGGCTAAATGCTAAAAACATTTGCGTGACTGAGCGCACGCACAAAGACCTGACAGTTGCGCATCAACTCGTCTAAGCTCAGGTAAGATAGATAGATAGATAGATAGATAAATACTTTATTGATCCCGAGGGAAATTTGTGTTTCAGCAGAAGCAATCAGTCACTCAACATCAAACAGTAAAATAAAAAATAATAATTCAGTAAAAACACACACAAGTAAGCAGCTGTAAAATTGAGTGCATTCCATCACTTATCACACAAAGACAAATTATACAGCCGAATTGCCTGTGGAACAAATGAGTTCCTGAGCCGGTCCTTTTTCTTTCTTTTTTTTTCTTTTTTTTTTTAGATAGAACATATCTCAGTATGTAAAAACGGTGGCCTAGTCCTTTAAATTCAGAGATATCAGTTTGAAACCTTTGCTGTAGATTATGATATAAATATGAGAAAAAAGGTATTGCAAGTCATTTTATGTTTTCATATGAAAATAAGGAATTTTATACCTAAAGATGTCCAAAATTGCTGATATTTTTAGTGACAAAATCTAAAGTATTGAGCCAGGTTTAAACTTTTATTTTGTTGATATGTTAGTTACAAAGACTTTCAGAAGGGAATTTGGATATCTTCAGATTATCTTAAAATAAGATGTTTATTATTGGAAAAATCTAAACTCAATTCAGCTTTTCAAAACTCAAATCAGATTAGGAATTAGATATTTAAAAATCCCTGAAAATGTTTTAAAATATTGTTTAGTCCAAGGCTGTAGGTGCTGACGTGGAGATTTAGAGGAATAAATCTACAGAGAATGTCACTGTTAAGACAAGCGTTAAGTTTCCATGTTAAGAGACCAAACTGGCCCAAAACCTAAAATGGAAAAAAAATAATGTTTTGCCTGTTTGTGTTAGCAAAACTCTGAATCTCAGAAGACCTCACTAATTTTTCGATATATGGCTTCTGGTGTGGCTATATTGCAATAATAATTTTGGTATGTTTATTTTATTTTACCTTTATCTAACCAGGTAGTGTTAATTGAGAATCAATTCTCATTTACAGCAGCGACCTGGCCAAGAGGCAGCGACCAGATATAGTTGCTGAAATGTGTAGACACCTAATACTGATTTTAAACCCACTGGGGAAAGTTGACAGCCATTTTCTATCATTCATTTATAGAAATGTTAATTGTCCAAAGTGGCAGGTCATGTCCACTAACCCAACTATAAGAATGCTGTAATATGTTACCAAATGTTTTCAGAGTGTGTTAGAAAAGCAGTGTCTAAGGAGAAGCTGGTTGGTGGGGGTCAGTTATTCTTGGTGACTCCTTCCTGTTTGGGTGTGGCTCCAGAGAAACTTGCACCTCCAGGCCTAGGTCGACTCACAAGCTCCAACATGTATTACAGCTGTCAAACTGCAGGGGAGCAAAGCAGAAGCTTCACCTTTGTGGGGAAAGCTGCCACAATGGGGGTTGCAAACCAGTCTAGGGCCCCAAGCAGAATGGGCCTAATGTCGTTGGGTTTGTAAGCTGTTTCTTGATGTAAAGCGCCTTGAGTGCCAAATGTAGGTGGAAAAGCGCTGCATAAATATAAATAGTTTACCATTTTAAGTTAGATGTAGGAGTCACACAATATTTGGTCTATGCCAGAGGACCCTAAGGTTCCTTCTTCCCTAGAAACAGCTCTGTTTTTGAGGCACCATCAGTGGCATTTCTAGGGGGTGGCCAGGGGTGGCATGGGCCACCCCTGATTTCTGCTTGGCCACCCCACACAGGGAGGCTGAGGAAGCATGAGGGACAATTTGTGGAAGTGTTTTCTCATTAGCACAACCCTCCCCCACCTGCACAATCATCAGAAGTCTTTTATTATGCAGTGCTAATCGCTGATTGTTAAGATTATAGAATATAAAATAAAATGAATATTAATGCTATAAGGCACATTACTAGCCTGGTTTTACCATACCCTCGTTCTCATTTTGTTTCATACAAGGGTCTGGATCTTCACAATTGAGCTCCGTTATCAGGTGGGAGGGGTGAACTCCTTTGAAACGATTGGATCTGATTTTCGCTAGCGTTTGGTCGTGACGGATGTAATGCGCCCGAGGGAGTGAAGCAGCTATAATAACTCTTGGGAGCATTGCTTGCACATTTAAAGGCTTCAATTACTTTCGTATCTGCCGCCATTGCCGAACTACAACCAGCAAATACGGCGCAAATGCTTGACGTCAACTACAACACCCGCCTCCCCCGCTCGCTGAATGGTAGGTTGAAATTCAACCGATGCAACGCGGCTGCTGAGATCAGACCCAGACGTACATGTAGGGAAATTATAATTGACCGGAGTTTACGGATGGCTAAGGCCAGGCTAGCACATTACTATTACTAAGCAAAAAATAACGCTGACTGGCATTTTGTAGGTAACAAAATCCAACACATTTTATTGTGGTGGTAGCATTAGTTAGTGGTGGCACAGCTTGGATTTTTGTTAGTTGGTCCAGCAAGGAGATTTTACCTCACTAATATTAAATGGCATTTGTTCCAAAATGTGTTTGCCTGCTTGTTGTTTTAAGTTTTTATTCAGTACATAACATAAAATTAATTAAATTAGATCCAACCCCGGTCCCGTTGCCACCCCAAAAAAACCAAGTACCACCCCTGGGCCACCCCAGAAAAAAAAAGTCTGAACACGCCACTGGGCACCATGACCTTTGTCTGAGAAGACACCATCCACACCAAATCTTATAAGCGGCACGGTGGCGCAGCTAGAAGGTCCCAGGTTCGATTCCCACCTGGACGGGGCCTTTCTGTGTGGAGTTTGCATGTTCTCCGCGTACCTGCTTAGGTTTCCTCTGGGTACTCCGGTTTCCCCTACCACTAAAAACATGAACAATAGGTTTCCCTCTGGGGCCAGGACTCCCGTGAAAATTCTTAATCTCAGTGGGACTTTCCTGGTTAAATAAAGGTCAAATAAATGAAAGATTTTTTAATTGGATTTCAGCATAAACTACTCACTAGTATGTACATTGACTAAAAATGATTTTAATGTCATGCAAAGAAACAGTAGCTGTGTTGTATAGGCCTATTGCCAACTGGCGCAACTGCAGAAATAACTCACTCAGGCAGTGTACAATTTTACATTGATTTTAAAAAAGTATATTTGGAAGAGTGCATGAATGCCATTACTTGTAGATATAATTAAAATATTGCTTTTTTTTTTTTAAAGGAAGAAGCTTTCCCAGTAGTCGTTCCACAGGAGACCATCTAAGTGAAACAAGGTACGCCAGTGAAGAATGAAGGCTTTTTAAAAAACGTTTTATATGAATGTTATTTCACACTGGTTTTTATTTTGAATGTCTCTCGGAAGTGCGTGTGTGTTGTGTGACTTGACTCCGGAGCAGCAGCAGCAGCAGGAGGGAGCGGCTCTGATAGAGCGACATTCACGCAGGCTGTCAGAGCGAGCGTAGCGGAGTGGACGGGTGGATGTCTGTAAGTATCGCTTCCTTTCTCTCATCTCCATTGACCCTTTTCCTTTCGTTCATCTTACTTTCGTGGTGAGGTTGGTTCCCTGGGCCTAACAGGCTTTGATACCGGGCAGACTCTATCAAGAGTCTGAGGGAGGCCGGTACGAGTCGGGGTGGGTTTGCGGAAGCGACCGCGGACAAACGAAGAAACCGACAGGACATCGGCCGCGTTGACTGTGCTTTACTCAAGAGCTATATCAGCGCAAACGACTGGTATTGTTACAGCTGCCAAAGGGCTGAGTGTTTGCATGTGCAGAATCTCTGTGCACTTTGTCTCGGTCTCCAGGTCGGCACGGTCTGCATAGTTGACTGACAAAAAACATTTCTTATTGGGCGGGCAACACAACTCCAGCTGCTCGACAGAAAACAGTGATGAGAGCTGTAACTTATCAAGGAGGGACGACTTTTCGAGTTATTCTTGCATCTCATTGTGGCTTGCACCTTCAGTCCAGCCCTCCCTCTGCAAAGTACTAGAGGCATGGCTTTATGTCACTGTTATAGACCACTGTCAGCAACAAGCGCATTTACTGAGTAGGCTATTGACAGGCCCCACCTAGATCTGGTTGACCAAGGGATGTTGCGATTGTCCATCTCTTCCAACTTTACTGAAGTAGATAACAATAACACTGAGCTTACTTTTAGGTCATTAATAGAAGACATAGGGCAACATGGGACTGGGATTAGGGAAGTTTAAGTGCTCCAATACTGGCAACATTTTTGTAATCTTTTCACATTTAGCACTTTTCAATAGTACAACCTAACAGAGCATGACTGTGCGTACTCCCACTGCTGAATCTTGACAAATGTCGAAATAATCTTGCAATAATGCCATGTGTTCATATCATGTTACACCCAGAATACTTTGTGCTATTTGAATTGCCAAATTTGAACACTTTCAGTAGATTATCTGCATTTGTTGATTAAAGGCACTATACTGTGCTAGTAAAACTGATCATACTCTTGCAACATCAGTTAGGATCTCAATGTAGTGCATGCAGTTTTAAGAAGTGCCAACAGCTTTGGGAGATCTCATCAGTGCAGATGATTCATTCAGTGAGCCAACCAAGCGTCACTTTTTTTTTTCTCCAGGTGGTATTTTTCTGCACGTTGTTCAACTTGTCAAGACTTGCCAAAGATCTGCACTCGTTCTCTCTTCATACATGCTCTACTACAGTACATTAAAATAAAATAAAAAAGAACCCGCTTTTGGATACATTGGCGGTGATGTTAATGTTTAGACTTCACTCTGCCCACATTTGCACATTTATCTCATCTCCTAGTTAACTCCGAAGGACCCTCATTGAAAAACATGGTGTGACTGAGTGTGGTGTACCTCTTTATTTCTGCAAAGACACTATAGTTAGGCATGACAGGTATACAGACCTGTGAAGGGGGCATAGCAACAGTAACCAGGAAGACAATAGTGACTTCACCACCAGCTGGAGGGTCACATGACTACTGTGTTTATTAACTTTCAGCTGCTGCTCCATGCATATTTATACCTCCACATGAGAAACCGGAAAAGGAAGGTGGTTCTAACATCATTTCTGCCTCATCATTGGGTTGTCATGAATGAAATCCGGGGCTCAGGTTTGTCACCGCTGCCTCTCCTTTTCTTGTCTTTAGGAGACAGACAGACAGGATGCGTGAATACAAGCTGGTTGTCTTGGGATCTGGAGGAGTTGGGAAGTCAGCTCTGGTAAGTGATGAACGTCACGCTTCTTGCCCTACAGCAGTGGTTCTCAAATGTTTCACACCATGCACCTCATAAAATATTTGACTTTTCAAGTACCACAAGCTGTAGATCAAGAGTAAATCAAGACTAAATCCAACACTGTATGTATTATGTGCACAGTATGTTGCACGAAAGTCTGCTAATCTTCCCAACATACCCCATTGTCATTTTTGTTTGTACGTTTTTCTTTTTATGTTTATTATTGGCAAAAATGAAATAACATAAAATAATAATTTAAAAAAAAACGCTAAACCTGGTCGAAGAAGGGTTTAAAATAGACAAAAACTGGACTAAAGAATGTTTTGACTGGATGTAAACCATGTTTAAACCAGAAAAAAAATTAAAAAATGAGGAGGATTTTATTCAGATGTATTTCTACATTTGTATTTGTTTTTTTGCAGATAGAATGAGACATCTCCAGATGTGTTTATTTTATGTATTTTTTTATTTGACAGGGACAGTACACACATAAATGTGCCAGTGTTCGCTGCATAGGTAGTTTTCAACTGTTGTCCCTGGACAAGGTGTATAATGCTAACGACTATTATAAAACGTATAGAAAATGTTTTAATTTGAGGCTACATACACACACATAACATAGCATTTGTGGATATAAATCATACATTGATGACACCTGAATATTCGTTCTGTGACTTGCACAAGAGTCAAGGGCAGTTTCAAACAGAGGACATTAGAATGAGAATAAATATCATGTACAGTTATTATACAAAGCAACACCTGTTCGGAGGATCCTGACACTTGCCTCAATCATGCACCAGCAGATCTGTATGTTCTAATGAGCACATTGTTGATTTGATTTTAACCAGTATTTTAATTGAGCCCTTAAAGGGATACTTCGGGATTTTTGACATAGGGCCTCATTTCCTAGTTATCCAGAGCGTTGTTGATGTCTGGAGATATTTTTTTCTTAAATTCATGCAGTTCTTATATTTGAAGAGTCTAGTTGCGCTAGGCTAGAGCAAGGCTAAAGCATTTCTATGGTAACAGCTAGCCTGCATTAAAAAACAGTCTGACTCACTCCACAGTGCACCTGAGGTAAATCACTTATAACACCAGACTAACCATATAAATGTCTGTGTTAATAGAATATTTTTTTAAATAAAACTGACCTTGTATCACATGAATTACTGCATTTTGAGGGACTATTTTCTCGCAGATCACTCCGCCACTGCCTTAGCTTACAGCCACGAAGCTGATGCTGTTCAAATATAAGTTATTTTAAACGCAAAATGGTTAAAATTAACCTATCGACACAGACATTTATATCGTTAGTCTGGCGTTATAAGTGATTTACCTCAGGTGCACTGTGGAGTGAGTCAGACTGTTTTTTAATGTGGGCTAGCGTTTACCATAGAACTGCTTTAGCCTTGCTCTAGGCTAGCGCAACTAGACTCTTCAAATATAAGAACTGCATGAATTTAAGAAAAAAATATCTCCAGACATCAACAACACTCTGGATAACTAGGAAATGAGGCCCTATGTCAAAAATCCCGAAGTATCCCTTTAAGGTGATAAACATGGGGCATTCTCTTATAGTGAGCGGGATACTGTTCCAGATGTTACAGCCCCTGACTGAAAGAACAGTCGGCCCAAAGGTCTGAAGGGCACTTCAGTCTCCTCTAACCATAGACAGAGTGGCTCTGCCAGAAGAACTTTTAACTTTTATTCCCTTAATGGCGGTGTGCATGTTCATGGAGTATTTTATATACAGTGCAAGCAAATTTAAGGTAATTTAAATTCCATGAACCTGTTCTCTGCATGGACGGCAAAAGACTACATGAAAGCAGGGCTGTACAATGGCAGCAAAGCCAATATTGAGCTGGAGATGTACTCCTTGCAACAAAAACATTGCAGACAATGAAGATGTTTCAATAGTTGCGATGACTGGCCTGCAATCACTTCAAGCATTGGCAGCCAGGTGGGCAAAAAGTTATAGCTTTATGTGACCCCGATGGTGATATCAGTCAGCCGCACCTCCTATTTATCTAAAGTTCACAATGATATCACTATTCATGAGAGTTCTCTGAGCAGTTTTTGAAACAGACGGAAGAAAGAAAAGAAGAAGTTCTGTCAAGCAAACTTAAGCTCTCAGCAGGGTGGAGTGTAGTGCGCACGGCTGTAACCAGGATTTTAGAAATAGTGAGATCCATATTCATCTTTTAGCTGGGCGTATGTGGGGGGGTCCGCTGTCATGTTGGATCAGTAAATAAATCCCTAAACAAACTACACGCTTCCGTATGTCGAATAGCGCGTCATCGTCTTACCATCCCTCCTCGTTCTGTGATTGGTCCCCAAATCCATGGGAAGATTTCGGCCATGGTCCCCAAGCTGTTGTAAAGTTCGAAAGGATTCGAGCGCACACAGCAGTCTGGCCTTAGCCAGGCTAGCCCCGTGCGGCTTTGTTACTTTTCATTCCGAAATTTCATCCACATCAACATTACATCATTACAGCAATCACTAATTCCATTTGGATATTAAACCGTAAATATGTGGCAGACTGTTGTCAAACCAAAAATAAATTACTAAATGGAAGGTGCTGTTATTGAGGTGAACCTGCTGCTTCCCTCCCCAGCATGTGTTATGTGCACATTAGACGGCTCCACAAAATTAATGAATAATTTGAGCTGCCTTCATTAAGCTAGTTGTAGTCGAAGATAGAAGTTTGTGTGTCTTATTTGCGCTTTGCTGCCTGCAGTATAGGGAGGGGGAATAAAAACATCTATAAAACTATCGGGGACCTCAATGGTAGCTACAGCCATGTTAGTGGGGACCAAAGCTAACTATGCTGCACCATAGTACTGTAGGACACATCACTGTGAGAGCTGTGTTATGTTTTGTTTTTATTCATAGAGGCCTCCAAATGCACTCTGCATGGTGTAATGACTGAACCCGTGGTTCTCAAATTTTTCACAGCAAGGGTACCACCTTATCAAATAATGGACCTTCCAAGTACCATCAGGCACCACCGCATGCCAACCTGTTGAATGAGGAGCGAGTGGACAAGGAAGAGCAGATCCACGGCTCATCACTCATCTGCCTGTGTGAACCTGGCAACACTGTCCAACATAAAAATAAACAAGTCCAATGGATTACCCCAAAACACCAGGTCTGAAAAGAGGAGGAGATAAAAGAATGGGATCTAGAGCAGAGAGTCCCAAAATCTTCAGAACCCCAAATTACCACATACCACTGGAAATAAAATAAAGTAAATTGTTTGCATAGAATTTGATTAATCCAAATGTAGAAATTCACTTGTTACAAATGCTCTCAAGAACACATGGGGGTGCAAATAGTCAGGAAAACAGAATAATGTGTACGGGTATAATATGGGTATCTTATGTACAATGAGTAATAAAACCTCCCCAAAAAAGGGGGACAGATAATATAAATGGTAGTATAGCAATATAATATATTAAAAGTGTCAAAATGTCAACATTAGTGCAAAGTTTACAGTCTTAGTGCAGGTGATTGATAAAGTGACACTGATACTGAGCTGTGAGTTGTTTTGCATATACAGTAAGTTATTGCACATGAGTTACTTTACAATGGGGTTGTACAGTCTGACAGCAGTGGGTCTTCCACTGAAGGAGCTGTTCATCTCCACTACTGTCCCTTGCAGTGACCCTGCACCGACAGTACCTCTCCAGGGCTGACCCGCCCAACTCCCAAATTGCAGATGACCATGAGTACCACCTAAAGAAGCCCAAATACCACCATTGGTATAGAGCAAGGGTGGGGAACCTTTTTCACATCAAGGACCAAATCAGATTTTATAAAGTACCCCAAGGGCCTTAAAATTTAGAGACATACCGTACATTCTAGAGTTCATACAAAACTGAGGTAGGACTGATGGTATGGAGGATCATAATTTCTATGCATGTCAGACTCACCTAATGCAATGGCTGGAACTGTTTATCTTTGTTGAGGCGTCTGATGTCAGCTGGCAGTGATGATGATGCGACTCGAAGCTAGTTTTCCAAGTTTGGGTCAGTCTTGTGAAAGCTGCTTGCTGGGCACCCAAACTCTGACGAAGAGCATTCATTTTATCCAAACGCATTTGTCCTTTGAACTTGTGGATTTTAGCTTGTTTCGAGGTGTAATGGCGCTCGAGATTTGCCTTCATCACTGCCAGCCCCTGGCCACGTCATTTTTCCTGGAATATGTGGCATTCAAAATCATTTTCTTAACGGTCGTCATGGCGCACCACTTGTCAATCAAGTCAGTCACTGCCGCGCGATATGTCACGTAAAATCACATGACCCTGATCTATACTATATTAAATACTTTATAAAGGCTTTGGTGTGGTGTGGGGGGGCTGGTCAATTTGTCTCGCAACTCTGAGGCCTGAGGTTCCCCACCCCTGGTATAGAGGTTATGCACATGCACATCATTGTTGGCAGCAACAAAGCAGTACTCTCCAGACCAAATAATGGAGAGATGTCAGCGTGTCACATTAATTCCAATCTAATGACTTTCAATAGAGAACAGAACAGGGCACTATTACCACAACTGCCCCATTTCCCTCTATCTCACTGTCTGTCTTTCTGCTTTTCTGTCCATCCAGACTGTCCAGTTTGTTCAGGGAATCTTTGTGGAGAAATATGACCCAACGATAGAGGATTCATACAGGAAGGTAAGGTTTGCTCTGTGTGAAAGACTAGAATAAATCTGGCTCCTCTTTATCATGCTAAGGACTTGGTACAGAATGTTTCTAATAAAATGCCTCATAAGGTTTTATAATACTATATTATAACTAAGGCAGTTTTTGGGAACTCAATTATTAGTGTTGAATTCAAGCACAGAGGGTCACACAAACTGGCCTGTGCCTTTCCAGCACTGCTCTAAATCCAGGATAAAATGACTTTAGAAATGCAGTCTACAAACTATGGCAACTGTTAAAACATTATTTTTTTAATTTCCTTTCAGCAAGTTGAGGTCGATGGACAACAATGTATGTTGGAAATTCTTGACACGGCAGGAACAGTAAGAATATTGAGCCTTCATTTGAGATGTAGTTATTTGTAGTTATAGTCTCAATTGTTAAAATGCTGTATATCTGTGCTACTTTCAGGAGCAGTTCACTGCGATGAGAGACTTGTACATGAAAAATGGCCAAGGCTTTGCACTGGTGTATTCTATCACGGCTCAGTCGACCTTTAATGACCTCCAGGACCTACGCGAACAAATCCTCAGAGTGAAGGATACAGAGGATGTAAGCACCGGCACACAAACAATATTTTGTGTATTTCATTTTATTGTATTTAGTGGTAATCAAGATTGCTGACTGTAATTAATTAATTAATGTAACTTTTTATTGAGACCGAAGAAAGAAAACAAACAAAGTTCAGAAGGGATTTTTATTCCTTTTACTTTAGGTTCCCATGATCTTAGTTGGAAATAAATGTGATCTGGAGGAGGAGCGAGTGGTCGCCAAAGAGTCTGGCCTGGGTCTTGCTCGCCAGTGGAACTCGTGTGCTTTTCTTGAGACCTCAGCCAAGAGCAAGATCAATGTCAATGAGGTACACATTTAATGACTACATTGCCAAAGTGAAATTATCTTGAGATTTGTCAAATGTTAAATCAGAGATGTTCCTCTATTGGGTGTGTTAGCTAGCCTGGCCTGTCAGCCTGTCTCCCTCCATGTATCTGATACAGACACAGTCTGGGACTCCACGGTTTGGGCTGCATTTAGAGTTAGATTTAATTTGATAAGAGGCACACAACCAAGCGCTCTCACAACAACAGTCAGCTGTTTGCGCAGCTGTTTGGGCAGGGAGAGTCCGACACAACCCTCAACAAAACGCACCTAAGCATCAAAAATCACAAGTAAGACGCTTACATTTCAGTGTAGAGTTAAATCGCTGTACAACCGATTTAATAAGGCACTTACTGCGTTTCCGTCAGTATTCCACAGTCAAAGTTGTGAAGCTACTATCCTGTAGTGTCTGCACTGGTTTCCTTTGAAAAAATAGATTCCACAAAAAGAGGATCCAACTTTTTCACGTCTGTTTTAATGTTTAATATCCATTCAGAGAAGAATAAAGGAGCTGCAAAACCTCTCACTGCACAAACATAAGCGCTCTGGTTGCACATGTGGTAGCAGACCAATGAACGCCAGGACCATAGACAAAATACTAATAGACTGTCATTGCTTATTGCTTTTTAGAAACAAAAGTCTTTGAAGCCAGGCTTTTAAGTAGTTTTTTTGGAGGTGTAAAGCCTTAATTGGAATCCGTTCTAAAAAGTTTCTTTTGGAGCCTCGGGGGTGGTATTGCAGCAATGCCATAAGGACCAAAGGGCATGGCACTGGCCAGGACATTCGGCCTTCACGTGACTGCAACTTGAGCGACACATCGCTAACTCCCACCTCCCGCAATGTGATTGGTCCAGACATATTTAGACTGTCTTCCCGTGTATCTAATGCCTGGAGGGCTACGTAACAGCTCACCAAAATGATCTGTTCAATTTCAGTAATTTAACCCATGTATGTTTTGCATGTCTTTGTATTTTTTTATTCCATATGTATTTGTTTTTTGGTCACATGTTCATCTTAAATTTAAATTAAGCTCATATAGGTTCTGTGCTTTTCTAGATCTTCTATGACCTTGTGAGACAAATAAACAGAAAAAGTCCAGCTCCTGGCAAAACTCGCAAAAAGTCCACCTGTCAACTTCTCTAATGGTAAGCAGGTTTTTAGCATTTCTACAAAGCCCACACAATAAAGAGGTTGTATTTCATCGATATATAGATTAACAAATATCTTCCTGCAGTTTTGACTTCCCTGACCAAGAAGTCACAGGATATCTTCCAACTGGCCATGCCTTTCCACACAAACACGCACACACACACACACACATCATCATCATCAAAAGAAGCCACCTCTGTATGTAACTGTGTGTGAACAGTGGCTTCTCCAGTTCCCTCACCTTACAACTAACAGAGACCTCTGCCTTGGAAACATTGTGAAAACCAAACTTCAAAAGACTGGCTGCTTTCATGACGATGAGGGATCCAGCTGTTGCATGAATTGGTCAGTTTAAAACAACTGCCCGAAGTGGGAACACCGTTTGCCACAATGCTCTTTGGATAGGCCATATTAAGTCTGTAGCGGCCTATTGCTTCTATCTTGAATGTTCCTTTCTATTTTTTATTTTACTTTTTTTTGTCATTGCTGTCCCGTTTCACATTGTCCACTCCCAGCCACATGCCTGTGGCTTAATTTTTGTGTGTGGTTATGATGCAACCTGTGGATAGTGTAGTGATTATCGATCATTTTAGTGGCTATAATTACTATGTGTTGAGATTTTTAAGTTGTCTATTATTTCAATTTTTTATTAGGGTGGATGTATATGATTGCTGCAGATCATAGGGTTCAGCTCACTGTGCTAGCAACTATTGATTTCTGTTTTGTTGCGTTGTCAATCATGTAACGTCAAAAGAGAAGCAAGCATTTATGGTATATATGGCCCTTAGATCTTGATGAACACCTGTTTCTCCTGCCTTACAGTGGTGATCTAGCGCTCGCTGCTTCCTTCTCCATTTATGTTTGAAGTATTGTGCACCAGAGTTTGAGCTGACTGAATTTTCCAGTTGCATTTCAAGATAATGTCAGAGTTTTTCAATACCAGGCATTAGATACTGTTTAAGAATAGTATCATCCTGGCAATGCTGGCATATAACTTTTTTTTTGTTTTATTCAGCAGAGCCTTGCCAGTATTAGGGGAGAAACATTAATGTTATCCTTCAGTGTATTTTTATAATCGGATTGTGGAAACCAATTTGTGAATGTGGAAACAAAACTTTTTGAAAACCAACAGGGAATATACAAAAACACAAGTAGTATTTATTAAGAACAACCTTCAGTACTGTGAGAGAAAGAATTCATTGCACAGTGAGCTGCCCAGGATCTGCTTTAGGGGTGATATGTTGCCTTTGGACAGCGATCTCACACTGGTCCACTTTATTTGTTATGAATGAAGCTGTTCATGCATTTTTATATAGTGATTCTTAAGCTTGTGACAAAGTGCTGCACAGGCACCTCCCTTTTGTTTAGTTTTGTTTAAAAAAAAATATAGCATTATCATTATTAGCATAATATCATATAAATTTGATGTGACTGTTTTGTAAATTTCTTAATAAACTACAATTTTTAGTTATATTATGGATCATATATTAAGTTTGTGCTAATGGTGTTAGTATTTATTTTTATCTATGCAATTTAGGACATTTCTAAAGGGAAAGTCATACAAAATGTTTATTACTCTTGAGAAATTGCACTTTTCCTACAACATAAGTCAAAATTACACTCGTGTACAGTTCATTTACACAAAAACATACAGTTTAAGTGTCATCCATGTAAAAAAAAAAAAAAATCCATCTATTTTGATTCTAAGAATTTGCTTGAAAATTTAAAACCTGTGGTAAAACTTCAACTTTGAGTGCAAGATTCACACAAAACAAAATGATAAATTGTTAGTCTTTTTTGTTGTTGTATTCAGTATTTCACACTCTGGAACAAATATGCACAGGTTTTATTTGTGTCCTGAAATCGTTTTGTGTTTGTAGAAGTTGCTGTGGTGGAACATTGTGTCATAAGTGTAAATGGTTCGCCATACTCAGTTTTGGCCGCCAGGGGGAGCCTTATCGTTGGTAATCAGAAGGAAAAACTACAGTAGGCCAGTGCTTCACGTTTCAATGTGGGCTATTTTAAATAGGCCTTTACTAAACATCAGCAAAACAGCAAATTGCCCAGCTATAGTGTTTGTTGATATAAACCGCATTGGGATTATAGATGCATTATTTCAGAATTATTAGATTAAAATATGCCTTTTGGGGTGTATGTGATGAAAGACTGACCATTGTTTTCAAGTGATTCACAGTTTTTTTCTTAATGGTACAGGTTCATTTTCACATGCACATGATTATGTGGTAGGCCACAAATAAAGGTCTTTATTTCTGTTGCGATTTGTATCTAGTTCACATTTTCTTAAGATATTAAATGGTGCATTATGTAACATTTTATGCCAAAAAAGAAAAGGAAAAAAGTATATTAGTGCGTTCGACCTTTGAGTGGCTGTATAGCATGGCACCTTTACTTTTCATCATGCTGGCCTCTATAATGCTCCAGGATCAATTGTATTTAAGGTTTCTGGTAGGTTTTCTCTGCTGATTAAGATAATGGCTATACCGCCTTTGCCATGCCCAACCCCGTCAGATCTTGGAACCGAAGCAGGGAAGAGCTTGGTCGGTACTTGGATGGGAGACCGTTCGGTAACACCAGGAAGCCTGGGGTGAATGTGGTGTGTGAGTGAGTGGTTGATGGTGGTCAGTGGGGCCGATGGCACAGACTGGTTGCCTCTCTTCCGTCAGTGGACCCCAGGGCAGCACGTGGCTACAACAGTAGCTTACCACCACCGAGTATGGAGTGAATGAATAATGACGACAGTGTAGCGCTTTGAGAAACTTGGTAATACAGGCTTGTAAAGCGTATTACAAGTGTAAGGCGGCATTATTATTATTATTATTATTATTATTATTATTATTGAAGGTATATTTATTGGCCCCGTAGGGACATTTGTCCTCTGCATTTGACCCATTCTTCGATTCCGCTGGGGCAACCTGTAAGGAGCAGTGGGCCACGGCAGTACCATGCCCGGAGATCCATCTCCAGATGTAGGGCCAGGCTGATGGTCAGAATCACCTCACTGGAGGATTGACCTATTATACACATAGGCCTATTTAGTGGTAGGGAAACCGGAGTACCTGGAGGAAACCTACGCAGACATGGGAAGAACATGCAAACTCCACACAGAAAGTCCCGTTCAAGTGGGAATCAAACCTGTGAACTTCTTGCTGTGAAGCACAAGCGCTAACTTCTGCGCCACCGTGCCACCCTGGACCACTGACAGTGGACCCATCTCCACGGTTACACATACATTCCATCCAGAAAACCCATATCCCATAAAAGACCCATAGAGACCCATAAAAACAGGTTGCATTCACATTCTAGTACTGTATGTGATGAATCTTAGATGTCATAATGTCAGATGGAGGGCAGGGGCCAATACAACTCATGGGGAGAAAGACAGTTTTTGAAATAAATCTGCAAAAAGAAAATTGACACATGTTGTCTACCTCATCAGTACTTGGGAGTGACTGAATTCACAAACTAAAGACAAAAAACTAATTAGCAGTTTGACCGTTACCATAGATGCCACCATGGAATTTTAATTTGCTCACCGCCTCAATTTTATACTCGGGAAATTCCACAGTTACCATGAAGATCGGCCGCAGCTGTTAGCATACATTTCCATTGACTAATATTAGCTAAAAAGTGGAGAAAAAAAGCCATGGAACAACTCTAGCTGCTGAGTTACTACTGGTAAATATATCTAACAGACTGTGGTGTCCAAGTGTTTTAATGTGAACAATAACTCCAGTATTTTAACTTTTAAAATCTCCATTAGTTTACAATTTTTGTTAATCCCATAATGTTTAGCGGTATGACATCACATTCCCGAACTCTAGGCTCTTAAATTTAGTTCAATGATAGGCTCTTTAAAATGTTGCCATGTGATGCAACCTTTTGCTCCTGGAGGTTCTTGAGCCCACCTTGATGGAAAGTAAAGGCACCACCATGCTAACCACGCATGCAGCACAAATGCCCTTGGTTCACTAAAGTCAAATACGCACTAATGTAAAGTTGTTGTTTTTCGCATGAAAAGTTACATAATGCACCTTTAAGTAATTTGTGATTGGTATTTCAAACTATTGTCTTGGTCTTCAAAGTACCAACTTTTGCCCGGGACTCGGGAATAAATGACAAAAAAAGTGAAAGTGATCGTCAAAATCGTTTGTTCAGCCAAATGTTAATTTGAACATAGTCGTGAATTTTGTCTAGATTTGTCTGGTGGTAACGGGCTTCCATGCATGGGTATAAATCTATAACTGTAAAACTGAAACGGCCTTAAATTAATAAAGTAAGTTAGACTCACATCCATGGTTAGACTTTGTAAAATTATTGTGTTAACACTTTTTTCCGTTGTATACTGTCAGCCAATGAGCCAAACACGCATGCGCAATGGGTGCTGCTATGGTAACGTCTCCGCTTGTGCGGAAATGGAAAAGAACGGCAATCAAATCACAAGTGGATGATTTATCTTTTTAGTATTTTCTTACAATGTTAAGACATTCTTCAACCTACGGAAGTAACGGGGTTTTGTTGCTTACGTGAAAATATTTTCTCAGTAAGAGAGAGAGAGAGATGAAGGCATGACAGTTCGCTTCAAGGTATCGATTGTTAGCATATTAGCATCGATAGCCACATTCAAAGCGCCAGTTGGTAAACAAATTAGTAATAACATATGTTTATTTCAGTAACATCTTCGCTCGAGTGTTCTGTCCGGTGATGGCTTCTTTTTACTTCTGAAATAGAAATACATTTCCCAGTTTCAGGACTGCAGAGTCAGGTTGATAATGCTTATGTGAGCTGTAATCACAGTTAATCTGCTAGTAGCGATGCTCTAAAACATTTATTTCAGGACCTGTGAAATATTTATGAATGCCATTTTTTATTGATTTCATTTATTTGTTTGTGTTGCGTGCTTATTTCACAAATACTGCATTTTCTCATTTGATATGTGTTTTTGGTCTAGTGTCAGACTGAATACCAGAGAAGTTACAGGTCCAGAAGTGTGTCATCTCAGCGCAGTACAATAGTTGCAGGCCTTCGTTCAGACCATATGGGTATAAACCTTACATAATAAAATGAATATTTTTACAATTTTATTATAATATATAAATATTAATACATAAATTTGACTAAAACCAGAAATATACAATATTTGGCCACATGTAAAACCGTCTTTCTGACTTTCTTAATGCTTTGTGCCTCAGGTGTCAGTAGCGAGCCATGTCTCCAAAGACGTAAGAAGTTCAATATAGCCCACTCTTGTGAGCCCCCTCATCAAACCTTTAATGAACCAGTCTTTGATGCAAACCCATCCACAGCCCCAAATGGTAAAAGCCCATTCTGAATGCCTAAATAATTCTATACATCATTATTTCTAGTGACGGTATACCCCAACACAGTGGTTCCCAACCTATTTTGTCTCACGAAACCTGTCAGTCATTGATTTATTGTCCTAATACACCGAGGATCCTGCATGTATTATTACAAGTGACCAACTAAACTAAGATTATTCAGTATTTAGTAGTGTAGTAGTTAGTAGTCAAATTCAAACCTTTTAATGGGAAACATAATTTGAACTAACTTTCATTTGAAAGCAGGACTGAAATAAACAGTTTAACTTTTTCTTAGTACCCCATGCTGAGTACCCAGGTTGGGAAACACTGCCCTAACACTTCTATCCACACAACTTCTAATCAAGTTATTTGTGTGTTTTCTCAACTTTGAAACTAAACAGTACTTCCTCTGACTGAATCTGAAGCTGGACCTAGACCACGGCATACTGGTGGACTTTCAGAAAAAAACCTGGATACCTATGTGAATCCTGGTACCATGAGTTTCTTTGCATCAGTCGATGTGTAGTTTTTCCATATCTAATTTTCATTTTTCATTTGAAAACTTCTTATGGGTTAGCATTAAGGCACCAGTTTGTTCTGAAGTCACAGAAACCACGCAAACATTTGTCAGCACTCCCAAATCAACAGCAGTCCCATGTTGTGAGAAACTTGAAATCTTAACCACACATTTAGTTTTTTTTAAAGGTAAGATGAAATCTGTTTGTGACTTTTACCTTCATTCATATTTTCAATGAAGCATTCACTGCGTAGAAAAGCTGGTCTTGGACATGAAGGACAACTATCAACTTCGGATAAAACTGAGTATAACAGACAGTTTAAGCCAAAGAAAGCATCAGCTGCTCAATCACCCATCTTGACTGCACATCAAGTAAGCAGACACTGAAATGTGTCTAATTAAAAATGCTGTTGCTAATGCTTAGATACTGTAGATATTGCACCTATGAAAAACATTACAACTAGTTACTAGCACATGCTTTATTTGTACATATCTGACCATGTTGCCTCAGCAGGTTTTCAACTCCAGTCACAGCACTGTTCCCCCTTCAAGAAGAATCCTGTCGTTATGGATACTGAGTACCAGCGTAGTTTTCAGGCCCTTGTCCCACCCTCAAGTCCCCGCCTTCGGAAAAAACAGGAGTACGAACAAACACCATTATTCTATACACTCCTGGTAAGTATAGACATGGAAACCTCTATCCCAATTATGCATCTATTTAACTTCTGATTATTATACAACTGTAGAAGAGAAACAAGAAAACTCAGCTCAAGAATAATCCTAAACCAGGCCAGGAAATCAAGGCTAACACCAGATCACAGTCATCTCCAAAACAAGGGTCCCATAGCCTTGCCCCATGGAATTTAAGACGACACAGGTGTGTCATTGGAAATAAAGAGCTATATGCAGTTTATTTGAACTCAAAAAAGTTTCTTTTCAGAATACTGACAGAATATGAATCCCGGTTTTGTATCCCACTCAGCAAAATCCCAGAAGAAGATGATGCTATGGCCAGCAACACACCGCAGGTCAGTACCTAGTTGTGTAAATCATAAACGTTTAGCGCACATTATGTTGATTATAAACACATACTAACTGAATGCTGTAGGAGTATTGGTGGGTTTTGCTCTCATCTCACTGCTGTGCATTAGTAATGGAAACAGTCAAACCTGAACGGAAAAACCACAAGCTTCATTTCAAAGAAACCATGGTGCTTGAGTCATACTACTTGTGTATCAAGGTGTAGCAACTCTTTCCCAGTATTGTAAACTGAGAAATAGGTAATTTCTGTTATTTAGAGAAGAATTGTACTTGTAGTATTATATGACCTTACCTAATTTTTCTTGTTGAAAGGAAAAGTTTTATCAAAGGTAATTTTAATTTAGGGGGAAGAGATATTAAATTTGTGAAGCGTACTCTGCTAAACTGTGTGAAAAACCTCAACACTGTGCGTGAGGTCTGCAGAGAATGGTCATGTTTACGGTTCACATTAGGTTTGAGGTTTTGGTTCAAACAGATAGAGGTTACTGGTATGGTATGATCCAGTTCTCTGTTTGAGGTCAGCACCAGGTCTCTGAAAGGTTTATCAGAATCATTTTCAACAACATTACCAAACAATGGCAGCTGTAATTTTAACATTTCAATTTGCAGTCCACTCTTTTTAGATTATTTTGGATAATTAAATAATGAATGCTCTTGTTCTTGTTCAGATTAAGGAGCTGAGGGAACAAGCCCTGTTATACCGGCACCGAGCTTGGGGAACAAATTTCTCCAGAAATCATCTGAGCCAACTCCTGTCCGAACACAATGCACTATGGGAGCCCACTGAAACCATTGAAACAAAGAGTGACCGCCCACAGTCTCACAGTCTAGATCTGTGCCAGGTCAGGTCTGCGCGGCTGGACAGTGGCAGGACTTCGTGTCTGGAGGCTCTGGACCTGGCCAGGTGAGGCTGTCATTGGCTCCTAAGGCATCACAGTAAAAAATGGGACAATCTTTGTAATTATTGTTTGTGTTTTTCTATAGTAACTCAGGTAGATCTAGCAAGAGGAGTTGTGCATTAGATTCAAAAAATGAAGAAAGGAATCAAACAAACAAAAGCACTCAAACAAATGTAACACCACCACCTCAAAGCGGTCAAAGTCCTCAGGTTGGGGAATATTTACCAATCGAAGAAGATGATAAATTTGATAGAGAGTGAGTTTGACCCTCTTTCTTCGCAGTACTCATTTACAATTCAATTTATAATATATTGTATTATTTAGGCACAGTCTAGCTATACGTTATCCCTGGCTAATGCAGCCATAACTTTCTCATTGCTAATAGTTTTACAAGCACTAACTTTCTTTTATATGTCATACCTAAATTCATAGCGAGGAAGGAAGATTACAAACTCCAAAACTTAAGATGTTACCTATCCAGAGAACTCACCTTGACCTCACCACACCCACCACAGGTAATACTCACTCCAAACGTGGATGCCCATTTGAAGCATATTTATTGTAGAATGTGACCTATATGAACTAACCTTGCGAAAGCCAAATTGATGTTACAACATTAGCATTAGCACAGTAATATCGGTCTGGAAAGGCAGCAGTTTAAAACTTTGTGAGTACTGACGGATGGATAAAGCATTGTAGCCAATCACAACCAAGTTTTAAAACCAACCTAATCAACAAAGCGCTAAATCAATTCAATATTTAATTTAAATTTTTTGTATTTATAGCCTGCAGCAGCACCTTGTGTTTTTGCATTGTCGCTGTGTTGTTAATTAGTGTGGATAAAAACTGAGGTGATCATTAACAGAACCGATTAACCAGCACACAAAGCTGGGACTTGTTTGTTTGTTTGTTTTTATTTAAATTGTTTATATTGCTTACCTTAAACATATTTTATTTATAAATACATTTTCTTTAAGGAAGATACACATTTTCTTGTCATCTTTCACACACCATTTTGGCTCCATTTACCATTTCTTCTGCGTTTAAGTCGCTTGCATAATACATCATTGCGTTTTGAATAGCCCTATGGATCTCTGGGTTACAATGTCCATTCCTTGTCCTGTGGATTCTCATCATGTGCTGTAGGAACTACATTTCTGCTGCTTGTTTCCTGTTGGCCTTGGTTTTACATTTGATTTGAGATGAATCAACTGTCACATCCGTACTTCAGCACTGGCGCTACATAACACTCAAGGACTCAAGTCTTGTCTTCATTGTAGGGCTATTCTTCAACTAGGGGCAAATGACTGTCCGTGATGGGAATGACATATTAAAGAAAAATCTCCCCATAAAAGCATCAGAACAGTGTTAATTTCATTGAATGAAATATTCAACGAAACTAGTCATAATTTTAGTCAAAGTAATATTTTTTTCCAACTAAAATTGGACTAAAACTAAATTACAAGTTTCTCATGAGACTAAAACTATGACTAAAATGTCCAGATATTTTTGTCGACTAAAATAAGACTAAAATAAAAATGAAAAGAGAGACTAAAATCATCCAAATTTCCACTGACAGTCTGAAAGTGCCTCATATCATTTAAAGAGGGGGTATTATGCTTTTTTCAATCACATAGCACCAGTCTATAGCATACTACAATGATGATGTAACCTTCTGTTGGTCTGTATATGCAGTAAATTAAAATAACTGCCTTGAATAAAATTGCTCTCTCAAAATGGCTGTACTGAACGTCTTGAAATAGGCCTCTGTCTCTTTAAGAAGCTTTCCGACACGCCCCCTTCAGCACACTGCTGTGGCATTTAAACAACACTGCTGTGCGGGGAGGGGGCTCTGCTGAGCTGAGGAGCAGTGGTTGGTGGCTTGGCTGGTGACAAAAGGTCCAGAGGCGTCTCCAGGAGGTGGGGGCGTTCCTAGGAGGACTGAGGCATAGCTACACCTAAAATGGCTGCCGTCTAAATTTTTACTGATTACTCAAAAATATGTGAATGAGCCAAGGCAACACTCCAGGCATGTGTTTAATGAGGGAATGACATAATAACATGATATAAAGCTTGAAAAAGTCGATTTTACATAATACCCCCTCTTTAAATTATCTGCCACAGGAGCAGCTCTGAGCTTTGTTCATGTGCGAGAAGCTCCATGAAAGGACCTTGATTAAATATGGTCATAATAAATATTATGAATGCAAAGTTAAATTTAGTCGACTAAAATTACATGCAATCTTAGTCGACTAAAATTAAATTTCATTTTTGTCAAAAGACTAAGACTAAAACTGAATTAAAATATGTTGTCAAAATTAACACTGCATCAGAACGGATATTTTTTTTAATCCGGTATGGACACACTGAGTGTTCCCCTGAGTGTTCACCGTGATCAATCAATCAATTCAGGGCATTTTTCTTGGTGTTTTTGTCCGTGATGGAAATGACTGTGACGAGAATGACAAAACATCACATTTCTTTGAAGATCTCCAAATGTGTTAGCAAGCTCAGCTCAGCTTCAGCAACCTATTTTGAGAAGCAGGTTGCTCATCCTTTGCCTTTGAATTTCTCCTCATCATTTCTTATAGCTAAAACTGTAGTTTGCTTGTCCCCATTAATATCTACATTGCAGTCAGGAATAGCTCTTTTTTGTAACTCGAAGGCACAATGTTTTTGTGTGTGTGTGTTTTTTTTTACAGTTGATAAAGAGACCACTTCTCACAATTTGCTGTAGATCGGATCCAGAAGTGATTGATTGATTTTTTTGGTACCTCTTAACACCACCCCAAGGCAATCCTCCAGCTCCCTCAAGATCCACTCACTATAGACTATAGGTTGAAAAGGTTTGGCGAGAATACACATCCTTGCTGTACTCCTTTTTTAATTTCAACAAATCCACCCATATCCTTGCTGAATTTAAAATACTCCATAGATCACCATCATGCTTCACTGAGTCAAATGCCTTGGTATAGTCATAAAACATAAGCTTTAATATCTTTATGATAACATTTGCAGCATAATAATGTACAATAAATGTAACAAACAGTTGATCTTTCTGTTCACCAGGAGGTGCTATATTAGTGGGACAGTTGAAGGACACTGATAAAGAATCTGACATTCAGAGGTCTGGCACCGCTGATTCAGTATTGGCAAATGCAGACACGCCAGTGCACATCCCAGTAAAGCCCAGAGAAGCTTGGTCTCAAGACTCCACTCAACACAAATGCGCTCCAAGTCCAGTCTCCAAACCAGCCCCATCCCAGAGTAGCCCTCTTGTTGCCCCTGCCTTGCCCTACACTGCTCCACTGCACTGTATCCAGGGAACGTTACGACACGCTGACTTCCAACACAATGGTGAGGTCTCTTCTTTGCTGGCCTGTCCATAAATGTCCAGCTACCATGCTATTGTTAGCCGTTATTTTCTTTCTCCCACACTTCAAACGTAAAAACTTCTGTTCTCTGTGTCAACAGGGGAATTAGGACTGCGATTCAAAGAACAGAAGTGTACAGGAGGCTGCTGTGGGTCTGATGAAGGTTTGTGATGCTCTCAGTAACAAATTATTCCATTACCATTACTCCATTGTACCGGCAGTGGCTACTAAGATAAGAGATAAGATAAGATAATCCTTTATTGATCTCACAATAGAGAAATTCACTTGTTAAATCAGCTCTCAAGAAACACTCAGGGTGTGCAAAAAAAGACAGGAAATGTATAATCAGTTAAATTGTAAATAAGGGTATCTTATATACAATTATAATATATATATATATTTTATAATAATAAAAAATAAAGAATAAAGTTACAGCAGACTATAAAAAATGTCAGCAGTGCAAATTCTTTCAGTCTTAGTGCAGGTAAAGTGACATTGATACAGAGATTAAAATGACGATTATACAGAGATTATTGCACGTAATTTTTGCATAGTAGTTATTGCACATGAGTTACTTTACAGTGTTGTTGTACAATCTGACAGCAGTGGGGATGAAGGACTTGCGGTAGCGCTCCTTCTTGCACTGAGGGTGTCTCAGTCTTCCACTAAAAGAGCTGCTTAGCTCCTCTACAGTTCCGTGCAGAGCATTTATACACCAATCGTAAGGCTGTTGTTTGATCCAAGCTCCAGCCCGTTCATGCTGCCATTATATCCTTTGGCAAAACACTTCAACCGCTACTTACTTTTCATATGTCAACAAATCAATTTTTGATTTTCCAGATGACCGTTTATCTGTGATGTCGTTGAGATCTGCAGCCTCTTGCTCACTGGCGTCCGCTGTTTTAGAGCGCGCTCAGAAAAGACGAGACAAATTCTGGGGGAAGAGATGATCTTTGATGTGAGACCACTCAGCACTGCCTCTAAGACTTGTTTTTGTGTAGTTTATCATGGTTACAGTAATGACTAAGAACAATCATGTTTATAGATGATATTGCTTAAATGTTTTCTATGTAACTGACATATTTGTCTGGGATCAGGGTATATTGTTTTGTAGATATTCCTATAGAATAATGAGTAAGTTGTAATATGTAATAATGTAATATGTTGAAGCATTGAAAACATTAAATCATTCATTAGGGTTGCATGTGTCACCTGACCTCATTATTGTCTGCGGCAAACCTATCAAGATTTGTAGGTAACCACATACAGGAAACATGACGAGCATATGAACGCACTAAGGTTTGTAACCATTTTGGAAATGTTTGACGAAATTTACACATGTTTGAAGGTTTTCAAATTTCCTAAGATATTGATGTTTACGTACGTTTCTGACTTTTCTTGTACAATGCGCATTAAAAATACTCTGATGTACATTAACGCCTAAACGCTGTCATACATACATATTCATAAATAGTAGTGACATAAATGGTCAATGGCCAGACATTAAGGAACCCGTCAAACGTTCTTATTCACTTCACCTTTTGGTTAGAGAACAAGCTTTAATAATTAAGCTTTGTGTAACTTGAATTTTGATGTCACCACATTCCCTTAAATGCTTTCAAAACTCACGCCAAGTGAGAGTGTTTTATTTAGTACGTGAGTGGAATAATTGAATGTTTAAAATCCACAGGCAAAGACCGAAGTCCCCACTGTAAATTCTAGCTGTTGTTACACAGTACATTATACTTGTGTAATTAAATGAGGCATTGATACACAAAAGCTGTGTTTGAAATAGTAAACCAAATGGTAATTTCAAATATTTCTAACACCATCATAATGCTCTGTATTTTTCCCGTGTTGTGACATCACACCAGTCTGAATCACATAAATGACAGTCAGTAAACAAAGACTCTATAAATAAAGCAGCAAAATTCCCAATTCATGACATAAGGTAAAGCGCACAATGTAAACTTGGGTGTGTGGGCTGCACATACAACAGGAGAGAATATCCTGAGTATGTCCACAAAAGCGCATATAGTGAAGCTCCGATTACAGACACACTGAGACTTATCACAAAACAATCGAGATCATTGATTCTATGCTCAGAAGATTATTGCATGTAACAGCATGACTTGGTGAACACATACAGGCATTGTATTACATGAAATAAAATAATTAAAAAAATATTCAGTAGTTTGATTGTTGTTTTTGTTAAAGCTGTTTTAAGTGCTGGGTCATTAGCTGTATTGCGTGGGTGCCAGGGCCAGCAGTGATTCTAAAAGTTAGTTAACATATTACAGACATTAGTTTTTACAATTACACAAATAATTTCCTTTTTCTGTAACACATTAATATCATGAACAGTAATCAATATAAAATGATTAAATATATTAAAAGCTATTAAAGGGGGAAACGTCTGGTTTGAAGCAATCTAAATGTTTGTTGCCATATAATGTTAGCAATAATGTAAAATAATGTTGTATGAGTATGTTACTCATAACATTATGTGAAGTGCAGAGACAAGCTTTTTTTCACTAAAAGAGAGTGATGGCAGCAGCGATTATTTTGTGTAAAATAGTATTGATGCTGTCACACGCCTCAAAGGGCTTTATATTCCACACACCACCTCACAACAATGTCCCTGCCATCTGATCTTCACTCTGGAGCTGATGGAAAATGAGTGGGAGGTTCCTGATTGGAAAAGCTTCAAATTTGTGGGTGTAGCAGATTAAGTATCCGCCAGTGAAAGGACAAGCAGGCAAGATTTCTCAGGGATTTGCCCTCACTCCCCAGGGGGCATATCACCTGCAGACAACCCAGCGATAGTATCATTGAACATTACATCATTTAAAGTGTGTGATGTTGCTTGTTTACATGCATGAGACCCATGTGTGTTCATTAACATGCACTGTCCCAACCAAATAAAGCAATAAATAAAATAAATAAATAAAGTGAACTCTGAACCACTGTTAGTGTGTCATGGTCTTATTTCTACAATTTTTGGCCAAATCATTTGACATATTGCCACTTTAGACGGCTGTAGTTAGCTTCCCTGCAAGCTGAATACTCAGGGTATTTGTGAGTTCACAAGGGTTAATGTATTTTGCACTGTAATATAACTCTGGCTCTTGTCACGTTAGTAGTTTGCTGTCATAGATGTTCTAAATTTGAGGCCATTTAAAATACAAAACAATGGTTGAAGAAATTAAAACATAATACCAGACTTTGGTATGGCTAAACTACTTTTTATTTAGATATTTGCCTTTTGAGTATAGTGTTACTCTGAAAATAACTTAATAACTAGTCATTGTTGATATTTATAGAAATAAACAAATTGGCATAAACAATAACTCTTCCATTATTTTCTCATTTCAGCACAAGTGTGTACGTAGCGGTTCAAGATAAAGAAATATTCATCATCACAAAACTCAGGACATAACATTTTATTCATTTTTTTGTGCACATTTTTGAGTTCTTTCTTTAAAAAAACAAAACAAACAATACTTCTCTATATCTGTAGAGCAGAGGACATTAAACATCTCGCAGGAAGTTACATTTTGATCTTGTTCTGATCTTAAAATGTTAAATGTTTATATGTTGATTTTATGCTTTGTACTATTTTTTTAATCTTTTAATCTACCTGCACTTTGAGATTTTGCTTCAAATGTAAAGTGTGGCATAGATAAAAGTTATTTTTTGTTATTATCAAATGACTTTATTGGATGTGCAATTACTTTTTATCAGAGTACTGCGATTTTGTTCAACTGTGTTGCACGTGAAATGACTGGATCACAGCGGTGACACAGTTTTTTATTTTAATTTAAATTAAAATGGTGCAAAGACTTAACTTTGCTTGTGACCATCTAAGGCAGGAGTAATATTGTCATTGTCACGATTAATTGGTCTCATGAATTAATGTGTAAACCTACTCCTTCCGCTTTCATCTTAGGGAAGTTTGCGCAACAAAGTCGACTTCCAGTTTGTGATCCCCGAAGGAGCCGCCCTGCACAAGGAAGCTGTATTGTTAATGCACAATAAAAAAGATAAAAAAACCCCACCGGTCTAGGTTTTTAGTGTGGAAATTATTATTGAAGTGGATCATCACACAATACGTAAGAATTAATTTCCTCTTTGGGTAAGTGTCAGTAAACAGAGTTGCACAGACAGCACTGACCTCTGTTCAAGTGGGTGTGGGGTGAGTGTGTGTGTTCATGAAAGAATAAGGGGTTTTTTTTAGTTGGTTACCTGGCCTACATTCAACAGAGGGGGGTGGAGGGCTGATGCATATAAAGACACGGATAAGGAGCCGACAACACAACAGCATCCTGCAATCAGGTGAGCCTGCCACACTATTACAGCCTGACCAAGCCTCTGCTCAACTCAACTCTCTTAACCACCGCTCTGTTTCAACCTAATCTCAAACACTTTTATTTTCTTTGGCAGAGCAAGACATTGTCCAAACTAGGATTACCACCTTTCAGACTTCAACATGCAAGGCCTCTCCTCGTGTCTCAAATCGTTCCTCCGTCCCGCCGCCTCTGTGCTCTTGCCACTTCTTCTGATTGGTTGGATCGGACACACCGTGACGACTCCGGTGCACCGCTCACTTAGCCGGCCCCTGAGAAACCCAGAGACGTACAACGCTGTCAACAAAGTCTCACAGCATGTAAGTGATCATTTTCTACAAGGACAATTTGATTTCCGACATATTTACATTGATACTTTGCATGTGTGTTTTTCTTTAACCTAATAATCCATGTGTTGGTCCCAAACCCAGAGTTGTCCAAAACTGCATGCTAATCCTCACTAAGGCTTTATTCTTTGATCTAAATGGTCTTTTTCTTGTTCTGTATAGGCTCAAGATAAAAGCATAGATGACACCAGTTCCAGACTTATCCCGAGGGTGAATACTGATGAGGTAGGAATCATTTTACAAAATTACTTAAATCAAAACCCCAAATTTGCTTTAGCACAGTGAGTGAAATGGTCATTTTGTTTATTACAGGATCACCTGAAGATCTGTTGCCTCCATGCCAACATCCTGGACTTTTACCTTCACAACATCCTCCCTCGCCATGACAACAAGCATCGAACCATGAATCGCGTGAGGAACGACCTGCAGCGTATCAGCGAGGACCTTGAGACTCACGGCTGTGTGAGTATCTTCATAAGACTGCATTTAGCACCAGTAGAAACTTAGATACTTGTGTGGTTGAGCTGCGGTAGATTTGAATTCGATAACTTCTCGCGGTGAAGGTTGGAGAAAGTTCAGCTGCAATGCACAAGAAAAAAAAAGAAAAAAATCAAACGTTGTACTCATGTGTTTCCTTTTTTTTCTGCAGAATGTGACTCACTATCAGGACCATCAACATGCTGTGCAGTTTCGGAAAAATCTTGTGGGGGTGCGTATGTGTGCGTATATGTGTGCATATATATTAGGGCTGGGACAAAATATCGGCTCACAATAACAAGTATCGATACTTTATCAAGTATCAAGTAATATTTTCAGTACTTGTGTTTGGAGGTATTTTTATCATGCACTCCTTTATTTTCCAGTAACAGCACTTCCTTACGTTTTGTGTTAATGCACTTTTCGATCTTAGCACTTAAATAAATGAAATGGCATTTGGTTTATAAACTTTGAAAACAGGACTGTTTTCTTTTTAAATATCTTAAGCTTAACATATTATCATAATTACTTACTGTATCGCAATATGAATCGGATTGGCCGCTGAGTATCGTGATACACATCGGATTGTGACAAATCGATACGTATCATTGGGTCCATCCCAGCCCTACTATATATATATATATATGTATTTAAATGTTCTTAATAAATAAATATATATTCTAAATGTAACAAATGATCTTGAGCTAGATGTAAATGTATGCATGTACGATATATATGTGATAGTTCACAGCAGCTTCTGACAGTGACCGTGTGTGTTGCAGATGGGAGAGGAGCAAGGCATTAACAAAGCCGTGGGGGAGATCAACATTCTCTTCTCATGCCTGCAAGATTTTTGTGTCCAGACCAAAAACCAGACCGCTGCTCAATAATGTCTCTAAACACTGACCGAACTACAACTTTTTATTTTATTTAATGTATTTATCTGCGTTCACATGAACCACTTTTATACTGTTATTTATTGGCCTATTTAAGATATTTATGTTGTGTATTAACAGATGTATTTATTGATAAGTGTGAAACAATGCTCGAACATTCGGGTGTTGGCCATGTAGCCATGGTATGGCTTATGAAGGCAGTATTTAAAAGTTAAATGTTAGCTTTGCACAAAAGTTGTTACTGAATGGTTGTTACTAAATAAATAAAATAAATACAAAATTTATTGTGATACACCTATTATTATTATTATTATTATTACCTTGTTCTTTGCCTATTTCTTTAATTTCTTGAGGTGTTAATGAATGACGGTAAGTCAAACATTAGGGGGGAAAATGCTTTCGAGTAACTAAATGTTAAATGACTGCTTTATTATTTTTTTCAGAAAGGCATTTATTTAGTGCTGTTGTTTACTGTGGAAGTTAAAGTATAGTTTCTGCCCAAAGACAGAAAAGGTTAGCACAAATTGAATATGTTTAAAAGGTGGGCAGAATACAAAGTTTGAGGCAAAAGTGAGGACCTGGACCAAACCTCAACTATAACTGGACTTTTATGCTGCATACTTTTGCTATATGCAGACTGTACTGTTAAATTAATATGGAAAAGGTATGCAAATGAGTGATCTTTAAAACTGGTGCAGCATTGCACAAAAACCACAAGTAGATGAGACCTATTGACCCACTTTCACTGAGTGGGCCATGAGTCGTCCTATAGAGCATAGGTGCGTGTGCAGGATCTCTCTATTTATAATTCATTCATTTTATTGCAATACTGTAATGTAAAATCAACCACCAACCTTTGCATATCTTATAGCTGACATATAAACAAAGCAATTGAATTAGTAATCCCTTATGATCAAAAGACTGTGGTTAACTGAGTGCTTAGCTGCTCTGGTGGCCGCTCGGTGTACTACGCACTGTGAGAGAGGACGTCATTGGAAGGGGCCAACTGAAAACTCCCATAATGCAGTTCTCTGCATAAGTTTTCCTCAGAACAGAAGGCTGAGGTTCTTAAGGTCATGAAGAGAGTTACAATAAACTGGTTTCACAATTAGAAATATAATCTGGTGGAGCCATGAGTAAAAAAGTCTGTCCACTGCTCATTATAAGTTAACATTAGGGATCCATGACTCACTATAAAGCCTGCAGCAGGATGGGGATAAACAGCGCCACAGAGCGTTGGTGGAGAGATGATGTAACTGAATCACCAAAATCATTAGGAAGGCTGTGTATATCAAGCCTTTACTGCAGGTATCTGAAAAACGTGTTGGTGCATGGGGGCCCTTCGCAGTTGGGGGGCCCCAGGAAGCTGCCTGCCTTGCCTTATGGCAAGCTACGCCTCTGTTTATAGCCAACATGTATTAGCTCATAGGCCTGACTCACTTTGTTACAATCAAAAAGTAGCATTCAAGGGAAAATTTGTGGTGGGTGTCTTAGAATTTATGTTGGTGGCTACGACCAGGCTAATATAGGCTATAGTATATAGACTATATGGCCTATTTTTTTTTCTTCACAAAAAAAAGAAATACAAATCAAACGTAGTTAGCTTAACTACACAGATTGTTCTCACTTTCTTTATAGCCTATGCATACGGGTGCCGACCGCATCCATGCGCACATAGGCTACAGAAGTATAATTGCTTGCAATCGCGTAAAATTACACAGGCATTAGCCTACGTAGTGAGTAGCTACATGAATGCACATGGACCCCGGCGGCATCTGCAGCAGAGCCCGTAAGTGCACGCGACAGGCCGAGCGGCCTGCCTTTATATTCATTCCCCCTGCACCACAGGGACGCATATGGAAACAACGTTGTTTAAGTAAAAGCTATGGTATATTTTATTGATCCCCGTGGGGAAATTCGTTCTCTGCAGTTCTCAGCTCCACATTTCCTTTGAAAATGTAGCCTACATTCGAAGTACGAATGAGTTAGGCTAAAATTAGGATAATCCCACTTTTGCTTTACCTGTAGCCTGGCCTCTGTCGTCATACTTGGGATTTTCCAACCGTGAAGTAATACAGTCACCGACCAGGAAATGAAGAACTTCCAACCTGTGTTCTTGCAACATGCTTCTATATTTAGCCGCACAAAATTTACACGGGAGACCAGGGCTATATGTCACACTTTATTCTAGAGTTCACAGCTCATCCACAGAAAATCCCACTGTCAGACCTGCATTAAATGAAAGCCCTTGACTTGAAGTAGACTTCCCTTCATATTGCGATAAATAGGATCAACCGTCAAACACAAGAAAATCTACTATGACAATGTCACGATGCCTGGGGTTGGTTGTTGTTTTTTATGTTAACATGAAATTTGATAAACCTTTGTAACATTTTTGCTTCTTGAGATAAAATGACTAAATACAGTCTGCAATGCCAGATGTGTTCATAACACTCATTTGATCTAACTGTTGATATTTTGGCAAAATTCTCTATGAGGTGTAAAATATACAAATGTACTAAAATGACCCAAATATATGGGTTGTGTTAAAAGAAAAGAATTCCCACCATTTGTGAAAACTAACCGAGTGTCCACTTTACCAACAATGTAGAGCTAACAAATGGCTTTAGCATGTTAGCTCTAAAACGGCTCAAACAAAAGCATACATTTGTCTTTCAGGTCAGTGTTGTTTGTTTAAGGCACTGGAGAAAAGCTCTCACTACAAAAACAACCCAAACATTAAAAACAATTCAAATGTGTCCTCTCCTTATGTCTTCAGTCCAAATGAGAAAATGATTATTGGGAGAGAAGAAGAATGCAAATACACATAGTACATCAGTACCAGCATACATGGGTGACCAGATTTTCCATATTAAAAACTGGGACACAGTGGGAATTTTAGCGGGAGCGGAATAGTGACTTTCCCAACAGGTTAAACAGTAAAATTGTTTGTAAAAGTATAATGTCATTTAAATGGCACATCCACTTTTGAGCTGTTTTAATGGTTCATTCGCTATGAAAACTTTGTGTTTGATGCGCACATGGCCAAAATTCCTTACATTTCAAGTAAAAAAAAAAACGCTGCTTCAGGCACAGGTGAAAAACTGGGACAGAGCTTCTATAAAACTGGGACAACTCAATGGTTTTGGAAAAATCCAAGTGGACATGGGACAGAGGCTTCAAAACTGGGACGTCTGGTCACCCTAAGCATAACAAGCGACCTCTAATGTGCCTATAAAATCAGGTGGTGGGGGTTTAGGGTCAGACCTCAGAGCCTGAGTACATTTGAATGAGGTCTGTGATGTACTGAGGGGCCAGTCCATTCAAAGCTTTAAAAAAAAAAATACAATCTTAAAATCAATTCAACCTGAAAAGACTCACAGAGACGTGTTGCGTTAGAAAGTTTTATCGAACTTAATTGAGATTGGGGCTCAGACCCCGGGCGGAAGATGGCCGAACGATACGGACTGCCTGGTGTTGATGATGATGGCCAGCATCTTCCCCCGGAGCCTGGACCTGGTGGTGGTATAACGGGACCCGATGCGCGTAGATGTGACGGGCAAAGCCCAGGAGGAGGAGGGTCGCTGCACGCTGTGAAACTCCGAGTGATTGACCGGGGAGCTTATGAAGGGGATCCTGGGCTGTGAATGGCTGAGCGGGACAGCGCTGCGCTGATTGCTGATGCGAAAGCGCGCTTGCGATGGGGCCGTGATTGAGTGCTGGTGAAGCAGCCGTGAAAGATGAGTGAAGCTGCAGGTACGTCTCCAGGTTGAATTTGCGCTCAAGCTTCATTTCTAAAATTAACAAGAAGCCAGAGCAAAGACACAAGGATTGGTGAAATATGTTCATATAGCCAATTTTGGTTACTGTTAAAAGCTGTGCCACAGATTTCTGGACTAGCTGGACTCCCCACTCACTGAAACACGGACAAAATAATATTTATACGGGTTATGTTTACTCAGAGGCACCCGGTACCTCCTCCCTGAGCTCAGCAGCTGAATTGCTAAATACGTGCAATTGAGCAAAAACACCTTTCCCCCTAAAATCTTTGACAAGAATGGAAGCTTTGAGATTGGACGATAAAAGGACAGAGGAGTCCAGACTAGGTTTTTCATCTTAGCACAATCCCTGAGGTTAGCCACGTACATAAGTACTGTGTACCTCTGTCACACCTTTTGAATATGTAATTGGAAGCTATTTGTTTTGTTGTTGGGTTTTTGGTCAGCTTGAGTTGTTGCATATTAGACATAAATAAAATAAACTATTTTCTGGACAAAAGGGCCAATAGCTGTCCAAGCCTCTTTAAACAGGCGTGAGGGGACAGGGTCTGTGCGGCAGGATGATGGTTTGAGCTTGTTAACAATATTAACAATATTACACATTTGTGTGTAAAGTACAAAATAAATCATTGCTCACAAAAAAAAAAAAATATTAGTGAGAAATGCCACAGGTTCAAACTGTCTATTACAAGGTTGTGGAAAGGGACAGAAATGTTAGCCCTGATAGTTGCCACTTTGTCACTAAAAAGATCACAAATCTCTCACAAGCTGCACATGAAGATTCCATAATAGTGGATTGGGGAGGGTTCAGCACAGACCCTATTGTTTTAAAGCCTGATGTGGGTCACATGTTAAAGCTGTGGGGGCGACACCACAAAGACAAATGGAGAGCCTTCCATTAAATGTAGAACTACATTGGAAGGAAACACAAGGAGGACATGCAAAGTAATCCTGCCAGTAAAAATACATTAAAAAAATCTTTTGATTTGTACTTCGAACTCACAAGCGTAACGTATATACAGTACGTTACGAATATACGTTACGTATATACGTATATACGTATATACGCTTACTATTACTAGTTTGCTGATTATCCTGTTCTTCTTTGATTGCACATTTCCTGACTATTTGCACCCCCTAAGTGTTTCTTGATAGCTGATGTTACAAGTGAATTTCTCCATTGGGGGACCAATAAAGTCCCTTAATAGTACCTTATTTCTTATCTTATCAATACTAAATTCTTGTATGCGAGGAGAATTTGACTTGGCAAGGGATGAAAGAGGGTCATTGGTTTTGTTTGAATTCAATTGTGAACCACATTTTCTCACACTTTGTTTCACTGTGTGTCAGTGAATGAACATCCTCAATATTCATACATACACACAGCCGATCGAAGCAGTTTCTCTGACCTGATTGTTGCAGAGTCTTCCAGGAACATGACATGACTTCAGGTGGCACTAGGACAGTCTGCTGACGATCCAATTTAATCTGGGTCAAACAAACCTTCTTGACTCTTTCTGGAACCTGCACCCAAGAAACCTATCTGCCAAGTCACCATTTCCTCCATCGGCGTCACCCGACCACAACCTAGTTTAATCTCACCGCACATCTTAACACCAAAACTCACTTGATCTTACCTAAGATGACATCACCTTGGGCCAAGATGGCAATTAGACAAAAACCTGGCATGGGTGAGGAAAATAGGAAGAGATCCAAACAATACTAGTATATATTGTTTGCTCTCAGAATGTGATTTTGATCATTTTATCGCAAGTATTGCACAGACAGAAGATCAAATGCATGTGTTATTGCACTTTAACCCAGTGTTGGTATAAATGGTTTAACTGTATTTTCTCTTTTGTTGTCTCTTACTTTAAAGATACTATTTATTAATTATAATTAATTATTACACATGACCAATATGTACGGCTTGGAAAATGGGAAAAACTGTGATTCATTCCAATGCAACAAAGCATATTGTTGGTTTGATGACAATAGCTTTCAATAAATCATCAAACGCTGTTTCCCGCTACAAGTCCCTGTAAAAGGCTAAAAACATCTGTTATATTTTGACTGATGAGCAGCCACAGCCAACAGGACTGTGCACAATGTTACAGCGTGAGAAGGAAGTGCAGGAGTGTGCACAACCTTTGGAAATTTGCTGTGCTGAGTCAGGGACAACACGAGAAAACCTTAACAGACACAAAGCAGCAAATACAAAACAAAAGTGTAGACAGAACAGGTGGGAGGAGAAGAGCACAGAGCGTGGAGGTATAAAGGAGCCAGCTGTAAGATGTCCTGCTACACTCTGACATGGCAATCCTCCTGTCCAGGACGTCCTCTCTCATCCTACTGCTCAGCCTCCTCACCGGGCTGGTTACCACGGTGAAGGCCCTAGAGCGAGAGGTCAGCTGTCGACGGCACGTGCACCCCGAGCTCATCCGGGAACTGTGGATTCGAACAAGGCAACTGCTGGAGATACTGCCGGTATGACCATCTCACACTATTGAACTCAAAACACAAGGTTAAGGCCATGCAAATACTACTTTTATCATTATTAGAGATAGGACTCAGTTACATTTACTGAAGCGCATGTCTTATTTGGGGCACTACTTTTTACTCTTACTGGAGTAGGTTATATATTTTAGCTACTCTCCACTCTATTAGTAACTATACCATTAAATATGTATGAGTAGACTGTGTGTTGGTTTTGATTTGCTTAATCAGCGAGTTCAAATCTTGTGCATCATCATAAACATTTTACATCTCTGACACCAATCTTAACAGACAAGTAACTTTAACTTCTCCATCAAGCAAAGGACTAACTGAAAACAATATGGACTTCAGTAACCTTTTAGGGGTGTTTGAACCGGTAATGTAATAACGGCTAATGACGTAATAAATTTGTCAATTTTGAAACTGTAATAAGTCTTACGTACTAACAATGTGTCAAATGATATATTATTATATTATTGGCTGAATTTATTACATTTGTGAATGATTTTCATCTTGTCAGGCCAATAATGTAATAACCAGGCAAAAAAGTAATAATTATTACATTATTGTCCATAAAATCCTTATACGTTATCGGTTCCTACATCCTTCCACAAACTCCAATTGTTTCAGAATTTTAATTTCTAAGAGCCGGCTCAAGACCCACCTATTTAGTTTAGCTTTTGACTAACACTTATTTGTTTTAATGTTATGTAATTATTTTTTATTATTTTTTTATTTTATGCTATTTTACAATTTAGCCTATAGTTTATTGAATGGTTTTGTAGCCTCTGCATTACTTCCTTTTATGATCTCCCAGTGTTTCCTCCGAGGGAACCCTCTGTCTCGGAGTGTGTGCGTGTGTGTGTGTGTGTGTGTGTGTGTGTGTGTGTGTGTGTGTGTGTGTGTGTGTGTGTGTGTGTGTGTGTGTGTGTGTGTGCTCACTGCTCACAGGTTTTAATCTGTAAAGCGCTTTGCGTTACATTTGGCATGAAAAGCGCTTTATGAATAAAGTTTGATTAAGTGATTGACACCCCTCTTCTTATCACACCTGTACTTCAATCTCCCTATCAATTTCAGAAGTAAATTCAAGTCCATTCACAACCTCGCTCCGCCTTCCCTCATCAGTTCCTCCTCTCTCCAGCTCTTTGGGGACCGGGGCCTTCTACTGCTCTGCTACTCAACTCTGAAACACCCTCCCTCCTCTCCTCTGCAATACTGACTCTCTACCCACATTCGACTCAAAAACCACCCGTTCAGAACTGCCTTCTCACTCTGATTTCGTTGTCCATCTGCTGATTATATATTTTTATGGATTTTATGATTTATAAGCCACTTATAAATAAGATTGAAACATACTTTGAACTTGGATCAATAAAGCACTTTATTTGTAATTAACGGTAGTTTCACATACTTTAAATGGTTTACTCTAATGTGTTTATTGTAATGTACTTTCAGAAAGAAGAAAAGCCTATAAAAGTAAGACTCCTTCCCAAGTTCTGCACGAAATGCTCTAAGGTAAGCTGACTAAGATTTGTTTATTGTACAAATGTATTCATTTGGTTTTCAATCGGGCTTGGACGTGATTAGAGAAAGACTGTACCGTAATGTGGAAAAACAGTTTGTCTGCATTATGACTTCTGAAAACACACATTTACAGCTGTGGATTTCCACTGGGAATTCCAGCTCAGATTGCAGAACATTGCCCCCCACTGGGCCAACAACAAACTGCGCTTGATTAGTTGTTTCCTTATTAACCCCTTACCACCCGTTTTAACAAGTGCATTTTCTCCAGTTCGGCTTTACCCAAATCTAAAATATTCTGGAGCTTACAGACTTTAGGCCGCAGTGTAACGCCACATTTGAAAGCTAAGACCTACAAAACTAATCTAAGTTTCTTCCTCGATATGATTGTCACGTTTTCGTCCTTTTTGTTACTATTTTTTGACACAGGACACAGAAACGGACTAAAAAAGCAATGAAAACGTGACAAAAAATGCAAACAAAAAAGAAAGAAAACGTGACGAAAACATGGCAAATAACTTGACAAAAATGCACCGAAAAAACATGATAAAAACGCAAGGTCTTGACTTTCAAATGAGGCGTTACTGTGGCATAAAGGCTTTAAGCTCCAGTCGAGAAGCTGTTAGATTTGGGTAAAACTGGAGAAAATGTGCTCAGTTTAGGCGGGGGTTAAGAGGTTAAAACTTAACAAAGTACCCAAACCTAAAGTGAAAAAGAGCTAATAGCAAATATTTACCTGTCAATAACTAACCAATGTTTCAATTATTAGTCTAGAGATTAAAAAACTGGTTTAGGCCGGATGCCGTAAAATAATTGAATCTTTAATTTTGTTTCAAAACGCAACCAATCATTATATTCTGAAAAAACATCTCTTGCCCCAGCCTTAACTCAGTGCCTCGTGGATCCCTTTGTCCCCACTTTGCAGACCTGTGGAGTAGGACAATCTTTGTGTTGTGAGCAATTCAATTTTGTTATTCTTAACCCTTTAGATCAGTGGCCGAGACCCAAAAGTATTTTATAGTGCTTTAACCTTGTAAGGAAACAGTATTTTGATATTCAATAAAATACTTTACAAACTGCTTTTGAACATTATAGTAAGTTGAAATAAGTGGAAGGTGTGATGTGAAGCTACGCCTGTTAAATTGATTCTGACTGATCTGTATTTTCACAGAAGGCTATTGGCTGGCTGGAGATTCGAGAGATGATTGACATTTACCAGCAGAGTGTGTTCAGTCAAGATAAAATCAAGACACTGCTCCCTCTACACTTTCCCGATCTGCTCTACAGGCTTCAATACACACTACACAACTGTGTGAGTATTCGCCCGTTAAGATGATCATGCTTTAATGTGTAAAGTTACATTCTGTAGATCTCTGTATATTTCTGAATGTCCATGTATCTGCTGCTTATTGTACCATTCACGCCGTTATTTGTCGCAGCGTGTATATTTTGTGTATTCTTAGGTTGCTCTGATTTTACTGTAACTTATATGACGGCACGGTGGCGCAGCGGTTAGCGCTTGTGCTTCACAGGTGATTCCCACCTGGACGGGGCCTTTCTGTGTGGAGTTTGCATGTTTTTTATTTCAGTTGGGAGATTATTTCACTCTTTAATTCCTTTATATGAGAAAGCCAATTGTACGAATGCTGATTTGCAGTTTGGAATGCTACACTATCGTCTGGAGGAGGAACGTGTAGCTCTATCTGTCACTTGAGATATCAACTGAACAAATCTCTTCAAAGGAGCATGGGCAGTGCCGTGCATTATTCGGTACACCAATTGAATGCTGGCCAGTTTTTGTATGTTTAATAATCTGTATTTTTCCAAAACATGACAGTGATGTTGCTGCCTTGTTCTCCAGCTGCTCTTATAGCTTTATTATCTATTTGATTAGAATTTCACTGGAAAAAAAAATCCCAGTTTTTGAATGTACCTTCACTGACGATGGCAAATAAATACTATTCTAATCTTCTGATCTGAATACATTATGATGTTATTTTAAAAACTACATTTGCAGGTTCCCACGGGTCAACCATCAAAGTGGTCCAGAGACATCAAGAAACTACAAAAGAAAATCAAGGTATCAGTCATGTTTACTTTCTCACAGAGCCATTGGCAATGCATTATGTCAATCAATCAATCAATCAAATTGTATTTATAGAGCGCGTTTCATTCATAATGTAACACAAAGTGCTTTACAGATTAAAATCACCCCACATATAAATTAAATAAATTCACATGACCACTGCCAACACTTTTCACCTGTGAGAGAGAGGAACGTTTTTATGCATGTTCTTCACAGTGATGTCATCGTGTGGAATGACGAACGTTAAGTAATGTATAATTGTGTTTTCAGAGACGACCTGGCGGAGCGGTAAAGGCAGTGAGAGAGTTTATGCTCCTGCTGGGGTGGACTGGAGAGCTTTCACACCAGCAAGTCTTTTAGGAGCTCCTTTGTTATGTTATGCCAGTTTCAGTATTATTGTAGCAGGCTACTATGAAGTGAAGGTGCTAATGCTACATTATATTATGCCGTACAACAGTGGTTCTCAAACTGTGGTACTTACTTCAGGTTTTACTCTGGGTCATCGACAATTTCAGACTTTTCATTTCATGAGTTTAAACATGTTTCCTTTTTTTAACACCCATATAGTATAGTATAGTATAGTATAGTATAGTAGTCAACCTTTTTCGACCCAGTTTAGTCCTGATTCGATCTGGATCTAATCCTGGTGGTAGTTGGAAGGTCGACTAGTGCTCAGTGTGATAGGTTTGTGAACCACTGCTATGTAATATTCTTAATCTTATTCATACTCATTTGTAATGTTGCTGAGATATTTTCAGCTTAGGTTTATTTAAGGAATAACTTATTTTTTATATTTATTCAATTTTACTTATAATGTAATATGTTGAGCAAAAACACAATATAAATTGTTCATATTTTATTTTATTTATAAAGTAGGAAATAAATCACATTTTTGTTACAGGTGTCTGGTTTTTCATACAAAAAAAGCTGATTGTTGTCAACCTCTGTTGGCAAAATAGCAGTATTGCTGTGTAAAGGCTATTGAATAGAAACAACATGAATGTATGAAACGTATAATGACAGCATTGTAATATTTACTGTTATGTAGGCTACGATAAACACAACCACAAAACTACAAATCATCACGTACTTAAAATTATTCTTCATTACTGTGCAAATTCATCTCAAGCATAAAGCAAGCTCCGATCCGCCAGCAGGGGGCAGTAATGTGCCATTGTATTTTATTTTTTGTTCTGCACTTTTTTTTCTTCTTCAAATTAGGGATCTCCACAGAGAATCTGCTCCTGGTCATGACTTATCATAGTGTTTTTAACCAGGCGTTTCATCGTTGCACTCTAGTGTCTATTACTCTTAGCACTGTCTTTGCACTTATTATAAAGTATTTGACTGACCAACCCTTGGAAGATAATTAAAACAGCCGTGACACTATGAATGAAAGAAATACATTGTACACATGAGGCTCTTGCTGACTGACATGTCACAAATGTCAAGAGTAATCTCCCAAAATTTCCCTTGCAAACATAGAAACCACATGTGCGTTGTTGCCCCAGCCACACAGTTGCATGATGATCACAACTGGAAAGTGCAGCTAAAATCTTGTCTCATTTTGATTCAGTGTTTTTTGGTAAGATCCCTCAGGAGAGGAAATTTACTGAATACTTTCTGAGGCACTAAAGCGGAGAAATTTAAAGCTTAAAGTGAAGATTATCTGAACAATCAATGAGACAATGCAGCAAGACTTAAACGTAATTATAAATATCAGCAAAGTGTGGCTGTGCATTTACAATGGCAGCAGAATCTCAACTGTCATCATACACTATCTGACTGACATCGACCAACTGCTGTTTGTAGATAATCAAATTAGAGCTGTATCAGTATGACTGTGTGATCATAATCTTAAAAGTTTTGATCAACAGCAACAGCAACCTTTTATGCATTTGTGAAATGTGAAGTGAACCGCAAAAAGGATGTGGCATGCCTGATTTATTGGCAGCTGGGAGAAACACACTATACTCTATACTTCTAAGAATCAAAGGACTAGCGTTAAGAGTGGAGGAGGGTAACCCTGTTCCAGTGAAGAGCCTCGAAGGTTAGTTGGCAGCTGTATACCTCGGTGACACGGGTCACACGCTCCGGGTATTCGCCCTCCTTTCACCCTGAGCTGCCTTTTAGTAAAAGCCCACAGGCCAAGAATCTGTGATAAGTTTTAAGTGCCAAAAGACCATTAGTTGTCAAAAAATTCAATTTGACTAAAATTAAATTTTTTGTACTGATCAAATGTTTAAACATTTATACACCAACAATGCTATTTAATTATTATCCTCATCATCTCTGGAAATATGTACTGGTAATATGGAAATATGTAATTTCATAATCCTGTCACAAAGTATGTGTGTGTGTGTGTGTGTGTGTGGCCCCATTATAGTCCTTTGAATGAAGCAGGTCCAAAAGGATCACAATCTCAATGGGCAGAGGTGACCTCTTAATAAAAATTAATAACTGAAAAGGAAATGAAAATAATCATACAGTATTATTGTCCTTCACAGAACAGGTATCATACCGATTTGGAAATGAAACTGATGTTTTTGGGCAGCTAATTAACATCTCCCCCCTGGAATCGCCACCTTAACGTGGTGGAGGGGTTTGAGCGCCCGAATGATCCTGGGAGCTCTGTTGTCAGGGGCTTTGTACCCCTGGTAGGGTCTCCCATGGCAAACAGGTCTTAGGTGACAGGTCAGACAAAGAGCGGTCCAGGAGCCCCTTATGAGAGACCAACAGGCCCGGTTAGAACCATGAGGCCGTCCTTCTGTGGACCCACCACCTGCAGGAGGAGCTATAGGGGCTGGTGCTATGTGATTTGGGCAGCTCCAACAGCTGCCCCCACGACCCGGCAACGGACAAGTGGAAGAAAATGGATGGATGGATAATTAACATCTCGGAAACACAATGTAAGCAACATTAAAGCTAAATTTGACAATTACACAAAGTGGATAATTTGGCCAAAAATATGTATTTATTTGTATCTATTTCTCTTTTATTTGAAACCTGCAATATAAAACAACGTAATATTTCATTCTCATTGAGTATGATATCAGTTAAAAAGGTGTGTCATGTAGAGATCCATGAAAGATTGTGACTTGTATTGTCAAGTTCTTTCTAATAAACTTCAGAATTACAAATAAACTGCTGTTGCAATAGAGTATATAGTCATATATATAATATTCTAGTAAAATGTCTTTGCACTTTGCTCTGTTTTAAAGTTTAAGCGGTGTTGCGGTGTTGCGGTGTTGCGGTACTGATTTTTGCATCGACAACGTAAGTAAGTTGACTCATGCCAAGTGGCTTGACTTTTCCACTGTTGCTGATGCGTCAATCTTTTTGCCTCATGTTTCCTGCTCATATGCGCTTTATGCCCACTTTTAGAGCTTGTCTCATGTTTTCCACGGTTAAAGGGACACTTCACGTAGTTTAATATGTATACAAGTGAAGTGACTGTTTTTTGTAAAGTACAGCGACTGCTTCAAGAAATCACAAACTGGCAATTGTCTCGGTTGTACCCAAGAGCAGGTGCCTATAGATAACATTCAGGGTCACATTGCTCCAGCCCGGTTCTCCCATCACCTATCATTCACTCCTTTTTGAGCGCATAACGAGTCAATGATAAATATTCCCACTTTGAAGTATAGCCCTTCCTGCTCTGTATAAGATGGCAATGAGTCCTCTTTGTAAGACACACACTTCACTTTTGAGCTGCACGGCCGTGACTGCAATGCATTACTTGCTGACACTTCTTATTCAATAAATGTGTCTTTTCAGGTATTGTCATGGTAAGAGTGGAGCGGGACATTATCGGGACCTTAACACCACTATTAACAATTTAGTATTTCAACTCAAAGTTGTATATTAATGGTAATATATCTGTGTCAAGCTATATCCTATAGGAGGACATCAGCTCAAAGACAGCTACAAAGTGCTTTACACAGTCCTAGAAGATTTAAACACATATATTCTATAAATTCAGTAAACATTTGAATCTCAAAAGATGAAAAACACAAACCTTAGGCAAGGCAAGCTTATTTGCAGAGCACATTTCGTGGACAAAGGAATTGAAAGTGCTTTAGAAAAGGGAAGTGTTCAGGTACCTAAAATTACCAAAGGCAAATAAAATCAATACAACACAATTAATTGTCATTATAAAATAAAAGACATTTGAAAGCAAATATTGCAGATAAATTACCTTCAGTTGTCATATGCAGAATTGTTTTCAGCCTGGATTTGAATATTGTCAGAGTTAAGTCCTCTCCCACATTTACAAAAAGTTAGGATTAGTTTCTTTTAGACACTTTTGACAATGATCTTAGACAGTAAAAAAAGGATACTTACTGATGTAATGTGGCTGTCAAAACTCAATACTGAGCCCATTATTAGCCTTAGATTTCTTTTTATCTTCAATACAGAGAGAGCAGCAATGAAACCGATACACTTTCTCTTTTGTTTCTCTGTTTCTGTGACGATGATTTCAACCTGTTTAAGTGGGGAACGTTGTTTTACATCCACACTCTGATCTGTTTGATACAGAGACAGAGTGAATAGGCCTGTGGTTGGACACGTTATTTCTGCATATTGCTGACCTAAGAGAACCATGTACAGATTCAACGAAAAGGGTCTCAGGATTAACCCTTGGGGAACCCCACAGGCCACGGCTATTTGGTCTTAGATAGAGTTACTTATTTCAACATAGTACATGCTCTCTTCAAGATAGGGCTTGAACCATTTCAGGATAGTGTCCAGCCAGTCCTTTGACCTCTGCAATAAGATCTCATGGTCCACTGTGTCAAGAGCTCCGGAGCAGCGAATCAGTGTTTCGTCGGATGTCATTTGTCACCTTAATCAGAGCGGTCTCACTGCTGTAGAAAGTACTGTTAGGAAGTCTTTAAACTCTTGAAATACAACCTCTTCTAGGACTTTTCTAGTTTGGCAGATTTTATGTGGTTCAGAATAGTATTTGTTCAATACTTTCTCATTCAAATATGAATTTGAGTTCAATAAGGGTAATATCCCATGAATCATATTCATTCTGACTTCTGTAAAACTCTGTAAAATAAAAAGGAGGAGAGAAACCGAAATGTAGATGAGCTACATGGTGCACTCCTTGGACCTGATTTGTAAAATAGTGTGTGCTAAAGTGGTGCAAAAAGCCGGTAGAGATGTTTGTCTCTGAAAGATAAACTCATATACTCTATATATCAGATTTGCACCACTAATAATATAAACTGTTTGTAGAGGTAAAATGATAAATGGTCTCAACTTATATAGTGCTTTTCTACATTCATTAGGCCCAAAGCGCTTTACAGCAAGGAACCAGTCACCCATTCACACTCTCATTCATACACTAATGTACGCAGACACTGGAGATAAGTGTCTTGCCCAAGGATACAACGACAATGAGCACCTCCAGGACCTGGGATTCAAACCCATTGAGACGACCCGCTCTACCAACTGCGCCTCCATCACCCCCAAGTAAAGGTAAAGGTATGATTGCAACAAACTATAAAAAAGCATATGCTAGCATATTATGCTAAGCCAAGTAGCACCTGGTTTAGTGAATCCGGCCGTTAATGTTTGCCATTATAGCAATGGGGATTATATGTGTAGGTTGGCGTTTGGAGCAGTCCTTTGTTCCAATACAAGTTTGACCCATGGGAGATTATCAAAGGAAACCAACTAACTAATATGAATTATGACATGTGCCTCTGTTTAAGGGATTTATAGTTAGCACAAACTCCTGATCAATTTTGAGAACTCACCATGCTTCCATCTGGAGCTGGGGACGTGGTTTCTCTGGCTGAACATACTCTAAACAATTAGCATAAATTACTGTATAGTATGTTGTGTGTAATGACTTGCCCTTCCGGAGTTTACACTATCCTAACAATCTCCTGGAGGTCTACACTTTGTCTGAAAGTTGTTCTGACCCTGTTTCATTGGAACTGTCTTTCCCTCTGCACAACTCGGATGTACAAAGATGAGTGTATAAAATATGATCTTCATCGCTCACACTCACTGACACACTTTCACTGTTTGTGGTGGCGATAATTGACAGCTGTGTTTTGCACAAAGTACACCAACCAATACAAACTGTTGTGGCTCTAACAGGAATATGAATCATCCTAACTAGTCCCAGTTTGAGCAATGCTAGATTAGTTTTTATCACAGAAAATCTTAACAGCACAGTATATCTCTAATCAAACACATATTTCTATATTCTCAAAAGCCACCTGGAGTGCACACCTTCTAGTTTAACCTTTATGCTCTAACCATTCTCACCAGGGGCTATCCTCTCGCGGCCTGTATATGAATGCAGCGAATCAAAATCAGTGGAAACCTGACCAGGGATTCTCCTTAGTGCGTGCGTTTAGCAGCAGAGGAGTATGTTTTAGAGGAAAACGACTGTATAGTCAGTGCAAGCCCACAGACCACAGACAGATACGACCACAGCGACGCAGACACAGAATGAGACGTCGAGGGATGGACCTATAAATAAAGGTGATCAGGTCAACTCAGAGCATCAGCAGCGTCAAGCATCACTCTTGTGACAGTTTGATCTTAGAAACACACTCAATTACATTGGTGCGAATATGGCTCTGATATATATGATGCTTTTGGTAGGAGCTGCTGTGGCGTCATGTAACCCCATCACCTCTTCTCCCTTGGCTAAAGCTCACGAGTCCATTGTACCCCGTCTGGTGAGTTTCAAATTTTCTAACTTGATAAGCTAGTTTTACCTGTTACTTAGGGATAGGGTTAGGGTCAGGTTTAGGGTCTGGGGTTAGGGTTATGATTAGGGTTAGGGACGGCCAATGTGATGTAAGATGTGTTTCACTCACACAGATCTTACACATACTTTTAAAAGATAGAAGGGCTTTCAAATGAGGTATCACACTGATACAGTCGGTAAGCTCTCCTATCACTATGCTTTGGGATCTGGAAATGCAAAATTGCAGAAAGTAACTAGCCCTAACCCTAAGATGGCAATAACAGGTTAATAATGTGCCATTTTCACATACACAGCCAATTTATTTTAAGAAGTAGAACAAGAATTACTTTTACTGGAAAAGAAGACGAGTGATTAAGCATAATCTTTTATCTTTATCAGGGGTCAACTCTATATCTTCTGTAGGTCTAATAGCAAGATCGAGAGTACAAATGAGAATAATGGTTCTGCTATCACCAAGTAATTAAGAGTCCAGGGCCAATGTCAAAGTTGTTTGCCCAGGACAAATGTTAGGGTTAGGCTGGCTGCCTGGCTGTAACATTTGTCTAGGCAAACAACTTTACATTGGCCCTGGACTCTTAATTACTTGGTGATATCAGATCGACCAAATGAGAATAATGGTACACCATAACTTAATAACTTTCCAATCTACTCTCTATGGCACTAATAGATTTAGATGTATTTATTTGAAAAGGGACAGTGCACATTAATCAACATTTTACAATGTAAATATGCCCAAGTTAGCAAAAGAAGCTAATTTTCATCGGTAGACCCTGATACTGAGTCTATCACACCTTGTGTAATAAAGCAAATATCTAAATATTGCCATCACTGTTGCAGCTTACTGTATTTAATGATTTGGCGTTTCAGAACTTGGCTGATCCTGAGGTTGGCAAAGAGCCCCTCTTCACATCAGTCATTAGGAGTTTGAATAACTCATGTCAGGTAAGTGCCAAACTACTTGTGCAAAATTACACACAATACAGTGGAACACACATGTTTTAATCAGACTGAGAAATGCGGTTAACTTTAAATGCTTTGACATTGGGAAGATTAATGTCAGAGTCATGAGACATAGACAAAAGGATTTTTGAAGGTTCCACATCACCTTTTGCTCCAACAGATTCCTAGAAATCATGTATAATTTTGAGAAAGCCATTTCCTCTCACAAAGAGATAATAATGGTAATAATGATGATAATAATAATGATGATAATAATAATAATAATTATTATTATTATTATAATGCATGTCATATATAGTGCTTTAACACGGATTGTGAATCTGATGCATTATGCCTTGATAAAGAACTGTTGTACTGAGACTCAGTATGACTGTCTTGATGCAGAACGTGATGCTGCTGAATGCCACACTGGATGTGTACATGAGGATCTTCAGCAGCCCTCATCCGATCATGGAACAGGTGCACTCAACAGACCTAGAGGTGCTCCGGAACCACATGTCCACACTCAAACGCCATCTGAGGGACCTCCAACTAAAGAATGAGCGCCTACTCTCCAAAATCCACGCTATCAAGGTATGAACCTGAAAACCCTTTGGGGAAGTCAGATAACGTTGGATGCTGAAGGTTGTATGAGATGTCCAGAAGGAGTAGTAAGAGTTTTACTTTACAGTGTATAGCAATAATAACATGGTAATCATAGTGAATACATGGACACAGGACACAAGTGTGAACAATTTCTGGGTAATATAAGTAATCCAATTGACCTAGTCTTAACCCAGTGTACCAGAAAACTCTGGTTACCTGCTATGTCCATCCTACTATGTTATTTCTGTGCGAGCAAATGAAGTGGTGAAAAAGAGTGAAAAAAAAGACAACAAAAACAATATCAACAGCAACAAAAAGTATATTTAGTGCATGTGAAGGGAAGCATGATCACCCAATCTCTTTGTTTTCTAGGTGGACGACCCGCTGGTGCAGAAGAAGGTTCTGGCTGAGTTCTTGCAGGTGTACCACGCTGCCTCATGCCTGCACCATTCCTAGGACAAAGAATGTGCTCAATGACACACCAGCACTATGTCGTCTAGGTTTTCAGTTTGTGTTGAATTTGATCATATTTACTTTGAAGCTATTTATTTATTGAATAATTAACACAATCTGTTAAAAAGGGTTATTTATTTTGTTTAATTTATTTAATAATGCCTTATTTATTCATGTGGTGTGTTATTTTGGTATTTATTTGAATAAACATATTTTATGAGCACTAAATGTATATCTCAAAGCAAACATTTATGTTTAGAAATATAAGTCAATACACACACAATAAGGAGTGTGTGTGTATTAGAAAGAAAGTGGTGACAGCGGCTCAGGACACTACATCTGACCTATGCAAATGTTTTCATACAATAGGTTGCGTTCACGTTTTAGGATTCTATTTCAGTTGGAGGGCAGGTGCCAATACAACTCTATGGGAGCAAAACAGTTTTTGAAAGAAATTGCCAAACTGAAAATGTCCAAATGTTTTCCCTGATCATCACTTAATAGTGATTTGATTCACAAACCCGCCATATATTTTTTTATTGTTGAAAGTCCTTTCTACCAGCCAAAATCACAAATATGTTTTTTAATATTATCTCCAGTTTTGGACGCCTTTATGAGGAAATAATTAGACCATAGTTCATATGAGCTGAAAGAGAGGACTTTGAACTTGGTGACACTTTTTCTTTCATGTGATTTGGCTCAAGAATTACAGAGAAATTAGCAATTAAATAAGAGTAGTAATCTGCATTTTGAGCGTTACCATGGTTACCGCAATGGAATTTTCAGTTGACCTCCACTTCAGTTTTAAACTATGGGCTCTTTAGAATGTTGTGATGTCACGTGAACGCAACCTATTACTATAGAGTTCGGGAAATTCCACAGTTACCATGGATATGCGCCATCTTTGCAGCTGTTAGCATACATTTCCATGACTAACATGAGCTAAAACAGTATAAAAAGTGGAGAAAAAAGCCATGGAACAACTCCGTTAGCTGCCAAGTTACTGCTGGTAAATACATCTAACACACTGTGGTGTCCAAGTGTTTTAATGTGAACAATAACTCCAGTATTTTAACTTTTAAAATCTCCATTAGTTTACAATTGCTGCTAATCCCATAATGCTTAGCAATATTCATCAGAATAGAGCCAGAAACTAATAACTGACTAAACATCATCTGAAACTATACTAAAAATATTAAATAGCTGTCAAAATATATCTTTTAACCCACCTCTGTCACAGACGCAGACATTTGCAACTGCCCAACTGACTGTTTATCTATTGCTCCGTTACCTAGCAACTCTCCCACCTGGTCAACTATAATGGAGAATGTATGACTATGTATAATGACGAATACTGCGCTTTAGATAAATACTGAACAATTTTAGTCCCGTTTGACATTTAGAAAATAGTTTACGTTTCTATGGGCACTCATGCATATTGAACATGGTTATTAGTTTATAGGCCTATAATGATGAATGTCTGCTTGTGTTGTCCCTGTGAACTGAACATTGTCAAGTGAGGGGCCCGTTACAACAACAATAAGGTCATCAGCGCAAGTCTCAGTAGAATTTATATAATTTAAGCGTCAAACATGCACAATAGGCCAACCCTCCAATTGTAGGTATTTACTCCTGACTGACACACAATCTTAATGGAGCCAGAGCACTACACTACGGTACTCGTGTAGAGAACAATTATGTGGATAGAAAAAGCATTAATAAATAAATGTGTAAATAAATAAATACATAAAAATTTCACTTTGGGCCAAAAGTTGATGTACCTTTTACTCTTATCAATGGAGAGTATACGAAAAGTAAATGTTGCTACAATTGATCAGTCAAACGAGAAGTGGTTTCACACATGTTAAACCAGACCATTACCATGTGCTGCTATCAACGGGTTCGAGTGGTTTTCACCTCACAGTGCAATGATGTAATCAAAGAAAGTGAAAAAACTCTCCTCGAAATACCTGTGTTTCTGTTCCTTTATTTTATTAAACAATGTTTGTATACAGTGACAATGAAAGAGATTGCTGGGGAGGAAATACAGCTTGAACAAAAAAAAGTGAAAACGAAAAAAAATAATAAAATGAATGTGTAATAAATTTATAACATACATTTTTATATGCATTAATAGCTTTTGATTTTAAGTGCCTTGAAATTGTTGAAAAGTATGATTCAATGTCATTAAGTAAAACAGTGACAAAAGAGAAGATGACACGACTACACTCGTGGATGTGAAAAAGGCCCAAATATAATAATTCAGTTATTTGTAATTTCTTTGTTTGAGCCCATGTTCTTTCTATGTAAATCAAACATTATGTTGTCACATTTCAGCAAGAGCCAAAAATGGTCATGTGGGAGAACCTGAACCGTTCCTGTGACATCAATGTGACATCAGCGAGAACCCAGATGTCTCGACCAATTAGAGAGTGGGACTTCCCCTCAGTGGGCGAGTGAAACAGCAGGGAAACACGTGTGACAGCTACGACCCATCACAGCTTATTAGTCATAATGCGTATTACTGCATGGAAAGGGTGCAGGAATGGGGAAGGACTTCACTCTGCCCTTGACCAAAGTTAAGAAGAAAAAGCAACCACCTCTGCAGGAACCCAAGAAAATACAGGAGCAGAGTGACCACCTTTACTTATTATACAATTCACATTCCAACATTGAAAACGTGGGTCATTATTTGAATTGGTGGGACAGAGGAACAAAGAACTAGAGGGCTGTGCAGTAGAGATGATCCATTTGAGGACAGTTGTTTCATGAGCAGAATAATGTGCTCTTCAGCTCAATCAATCAATCAAACTTCATTTATAAAGCGCTTTTCATACCGAAAGGTATCACAAAGTGCTTTACAGATTACAGCATTTAAAACAATACGCCCGGCACCCCCTCCCATCCCTCCGAATATACAAACATTACACACACACTAGGGCTGGGCGATATGGACCAAAAGTCATATCCCGATATATTTAGGTTGAATATCGATATACGATATATATCCAGATATTTTTTTCTGCAAACTGAGAGCAATGAAATGAAATGTTAAGTCAAAGTCAAAGCCAAATATGAGTAGTTTTATTGAAAACTCACTATAAAATGTAAACATAAACACTGTATAACAAAGCTGTGTAAGGTGCACATTTAAATAAAAAAATGTCTTGGATAAAAATAGCCTATAAAATAAAATAGGTCAATCTTTTTCTGAGGGAAGCATTTGTATATATAAAAGAGACAACAAAATAAAGTGCTCAGTTTAAGATAAACTTTTTTTTAAATCAGCTTGAGATTACCTGTTTCTTTTTGTTAACTTAATAGCATATCTGAATTTGAAATATCCCGATATACGCGATATGGTCTAATTCCATATCTCATTAAAAAATATATCGATATATCTTAAATATCGATATATCGCCCAGCCCTAACACACACTCAAACTTTTACCCCACTGTCTACGCACACACCCCCTCACTCACTAACTCACACACACGCACACGCACACGCACCCACACAGAATAAATAGATACATAAAGCTGGGTACAGATGGACAAGTGTGGAAACCCCATTTGAGGAGCCGTCTGCTGGGTCAGCTGGGTCGGCATTAAGGCTGTTTCCTCGTTGAACTAGTAGTGCTGGACAGTAGCCTCTCTGAAGTAGTCTTTTTGGCAGTCTGACATCTTAGCTTTCAGGTCAGAGGAGCATGCGCGATAGCTTTGTCCAATTCAATGCAGCTGTGATTTGACTAAGCTGTTACATGCTGCTCTAGCCTGGTTTTACCTTACCCTCTGTACTCATTTTGTTTCGTACAAGGGTCTGGATCTTCACAATTGAGCTCCGTTATCAGGTGGGAGGGGTGAACTCCTTTGAAACAATTGGATCTGATTTTCGCTAGCGTTTGGTCGTGACGTATGTAATGCGCCAGAGTGCAAGATATCATAACTCTTGGGAGGATTCCTTGCGCATTTAATTTCTGGATATTTGGGAGCCGAGCCAGAACTGATTGAAGAGCTTCCATTACTTTGGTATCCGCCGCCATTGCCAAACTACAACCAGCAAATGTTGCGCAAATGTTTGACGTCACCTACAAAACCCGCCTCCCCCGCTCGCTGAATGGTAGGTTGAAATTCAACCGTAACGCGGCCACTGAGATCAGACCCAGACGTACAATGTAGGGAAATTATAATTGACCGGAGTTTACGGATGGCTAAGGCCAGGCTAATGCTGCTCTAGTCAGACTACAATACACCCAGACCTTTGTCGGATCGGAGCAAGTCAAATTACGGCCCCATAATCTAACTTCTCGGGTTTACATGGGCTCTGGAAATCCTGTTCATGTAACTGCAGTAAGTGTCATTATGAACTTCTGCCAAACCACATCCAAACCAAGCATATATGATGAACTTCTGAATTCGTCTGAATTAAAGAACTCACTGAAACAAACACTTTTCCCTTGAGTTTTTTCATCAAATCTCTCATTGAGGTGGTCAGTGAGTAAAGTAAATATACAGTCCTGATTCAAAGTTTAAGACCAGTTGAAAGACGGCAAAAAATATATATATAATAATCACATTTTGCATCGTTGGATATACCTAAAAGGTACCAAGTATACCAAATAGAACTTCAATATGCAACAAGAAGAAATGGGAGTGAGACCACAAAGAATTTGATTAAACCTTTTATTGAGAACAATAATTACACTGAAATAGACTGTTTTGCAGCTGATAAAAATGTTAGGACCAAAGCTAAAAAAACCAACCTGAAACCCCTTCAGAAATCAAAGTTCCAAACATGAACTCAGTAATGAGTAGCACCACCATTTTTGTAGATAACTTCAAAAATGAGTTGCGGCATTCTGTTTGCAAGCGTTTCCAGGAGGTGAGCGGGAACATTACTGTTGTTAAAGACGGCTTCGCGAAGGGATCTACTGGCTGGTGTTGTCCATAAACTTCTCTATCCCTTCATCCCCAAAGGTTCTCAGTTGGATTTAGATCAGGGGAAAACACAGGATGGTCCAAACAAGTGATGTTATTCTCCTGGAAGAAGTCCTTTGTCCTGCGGGCATTGTGAACTGTAGCATTGTAAACCCAGTCGTTACCACACAGATGAGGGCCCTCACATCAGGTTTACCAGAAATAGTTACTGCACATCAAGTTAAACATCCTGGTTCTCCTGCTGTAATATGATTTCATTCACACAAAAAACAACAGTATTGAAATGAGGAGATAATTTCTTTTTTAGGGGGTTTCAGTAATTTTAACATTATTTTCTGTCACTCACATGTAGATACAGTATGCAGCTTAAAGCAGAACGTAAGTACAATAACTAGTTTACCTTAATAAATCCTTTTCGTAGTCCCTCTGGGGGTAAGTGTTAATGGGATGATTTGGGGTCTTTCATCTCCCCTTGGTGTCTCTGGCCAGAAAACCACCCTTGCAACTAACGAACAAAGCTAACTGTGGGCTAGCGCCACTTTAGCAGTATTTACAGCCAAGTTTGAGTGAAAAAAATGATCTCCGTTGTGTAATTGGGTTGTGGCACAATGTACAATATCCATCTATCCCTTTGTCTTTTCTGTCAGCGTAGTATTTACTCTTACGGACAATTTAATGAGCAAAAACAACCGCAACATGCTACATCACCTGCAGTGGCACTTATGGCCATAAGTCTAGGGGTATGAGTTACTTAGTTCTGCTTCAGAGCAACCCAAATCAAATTTTTTTTTTTTTTTTAAACCACTAATGTTGTGTTTCTACACAGTACGATAGTTCTATGGCTTCAACCTAGCACTAATCGGCCGCAGTACGCAACACTGCCTGGTTTTACACATTTACCATTTCCATTATAAATGGACTGTAGTATTTGGTTGACGTGAGTGCCGTTCCCATGAATATACACGCTTGAATACACATTAATGAAGGAACAACAGAACAGCAATGAGAAGTTTTGTGTACAAATAATACCTTTTAATGGTGTTTGTGGAATTATTCAGTGGTGCCAAGGCAAAAACTAGAGGAAAGAAGCAGCTAAAGACAAATTATGAAGGTAAGCTACAAGTGTTAAGTGTTAGCTGGTGTTATCCTAACACCAGCTTAAGTTGAGCTAACAGCTCAACAACATATATGCAACATATATTTTAACAGCTAAACACTATTAGCTGCAAAATAACGATTTTTCAAGAGATGTTGTGAAATAGTCTCATATGACCTGCCTCTTTTATTGAAGGCTGTCCTCTCTCCTCAGGCCAGTCAGACGGCAGTAGTCTGTTCATGTCAAGTTAGTATCAGTTCAGCGCTTTGGCCCAGGGTTGAGCACGGTCCCAAAACTTGTACCTGGCTGACCCTGTTTGATCCTGGTCTGGCCAGTGAAGATACTCGACTACATGGGTAGACGTGGCCCTGGGCTGATTAGGAATTGCCAGTGGAAACACGGCATTTACGCACATCCTGCAACCATTTACTACTTTAAACTGCATTATCACACATTAACCCTTAATTACACCCAAGAACATTTTTGTGATTTTGGACTTTTTGCATAACTCTTACTTTTTTTTAAAGCCATTTGAGTGAAATTTTCCCAGGGGGTGTATTTTTTGGTGATCTAGAATAATTGTATGTCATTTGGATTACCCTAAAGTAAACACTCATAAAAAAAATACTCACGTTGAGCTTCGACACAAAAAATGTGCTTGACATTTTAGAGAGCTATAACTCCATGTTATAACTCCAACAATATTTCTTTTTACTTTTTTCCCCATACATATACAAACAATATTACTTCATAATGTTTTAAACTTGTAATTACCAACTTTCTGACCCAAAGTTACTACAGTGCATGTTAAAAAAAACAATTTTTTTTATTTTTATTTCAGATCCAAAATGGGAAATTTCTGGTCTGCCGGTGTGGCCAGATGTCTGATGACCCAAAGGATTTGTTTTTATATTAAAATGTGTTTATGTAGTGGCAATTTTAGTAAAACACTAGCGTTGTGGGAGCTTGCATTTAAATATTTTAACCCTTTCATTGCCAACTTTCTGTCGGCAAGTCACTCAAATGTATTGCTGTTGCGGCCCCCTTGACTTGTAGACTTACATTGTAATCACTTTTTTTCAAACCGCTTTTATAAAACAGATTACAAATTTTATTTCAAACTTTTGCATATTTTTTTAACCTTAAGGCTTCAAACTAACGCCTTGACATATTTTTATCACCATGAGATAATGTTTACATAGTATGGCAAAAGGAAGAAAATGCCTGTTATTTCCCGTAAACAGTTGTAAATAACATGAACAACTGCATTACCCCATTGTTACTAAATCTTGCCCTTTATTTTGTGAGTTTAGGCATCAGAGTGGATCTGTGGAAGTGTTTAGGAAGGAGCAAGACAGTGTTAGGACTTTTTGAACCGGTAAATTGAACAAAAAAGGAACATTTGCAGAGGCAAATAAGGACTGTCAAACTTGTTGACCAGCTGTTTACACGGGGTGTGGAGTCGACCGCAGGATTTCAATCATTGTTGTCCAAATACCAGTTCAAAAAGCTCTAACACTGTCTTGCTCCCTCCTAAACACTTCCACAGATCGACTCTGATGCCTAAACAAACAAAATAAGATTCAGTAACAATGGAGTAATGCAGTTGTTTATGTTAATTACGACTGTTTACTCAAATTGGAAATAACAGGCATTTTCTTCCTCTTGCCAAACAAGGTAAAAATGATCTCATGATGACAAAAAAATATGTCAGGGCGTTAGTTTGAAGCCTCAAGGTTCTGAAAATATGCAGAAGTTTGAAATTACATTTTGAATCTGTTTTATAGAAGTGTTTTGAAATATCGAGATTACAATGTAAGTCTATGGGTTGGGTTACTATGTAAATCAAAGGGCCCACAATGGCAATACATTTTAGTGACTTGGCGACAGAAAGTTGGCAATGAAAGGGTTCAAATATTTTAAAAGTTTGAATAGTTTTATATATATGACGAGAGGATAGGTCAACCTCCAAATTAAAAAAATGTTAAAAACAATATTGTTCCTTCATTGAGTTATAGCTCTCTAAAGTTACAAGCGCAATTTTGTGTCGAAGCTCCCTTAACATGAGGTTGTTTTTTTTTTACAAAAATTGCCACTGCATAAACTATTTTTAACTTGGAAACAAATCCTTCAGATCATATTTCACAGAGATTGTCTGTTGTAGCCACATGTGCCCTGAGGTAGACTGACAGAAGCAAGGCAACCTGTGCCATCGGCCCCTTCGACCACCACCAACCACTCACTCACACACACACACACACTACATTCACCCAGACTTCCTGGTGTTCCCAATCGGTCTCCCATCCAAGTACCAATCAGGCCTTCTCTGCTTAGCTTCCAAGATCTGACGGGATCAGGCTGAGCAAAGGCATACCGGTCAAAACATAGGTTAGCTTTCCTTCTGAGTGTGGACACTGACAAGAAATCTAATTCATTTTCTCTAAACTGAGCCAGTGGGTTACTACACAGAGCATTACATCATATGATTTCACGCAATGCTTTTCACCAAGCTTTGCATTTCCTTTTACTGAAAATTCATTAAATTGAGGAAAAAAAAACATCCTGCCCTGCCTGGGTTTGGTATAATCATGCATACACTGCTGCATTTGGTACCACTACAACAAAGTGTCAGAAATTGGTACTGTTAACCAAGTATTTTTAAAGAGGATAAAGTTATTTACATGTTTGATCATTTATTTGAGCCGGAACAACCAAGTAACTTTCTTTAGTGCAGTCTCAGGACCCACCAGGCATAAACAATGAATATCTAAAGAAATATTTGTTCAGCACCAGTTTTTTGGTACCAGTTTCTCCCAATACCAGTAGTACCTTATTTATTTTTACCCAGCCAAATATACGAGTTAATGAGTTTGTGTGAGTTTGTTGAGTGGGAGACCCCTTCACCTACTTCTATGAAGATTGGTGATTTAAAGGAAACAGCCAACCACAGTTTTGACACCTAGATCATCGGTGCTTCACAGACTCCCTCTTCCTCTACATATTCTCTTATAAAAAGGTTTCATGACAAGACAAACATTCAGAGTGAAGTTCAGAGAGACACTGTGCGCTTCTGCTTCTCGGACACAGTTTGTGTTCTTCAGTGTACTGTCAGATGGATGCAACAAACCGTGTGGGGTGCTGTGTATGTCTGTTGCTGTTCTTGGGACAGGTCAGGGGCTCACACATTCCCGATAGGATGACCCGGACCATTCAGAATCTGACACAGCACTATGTGAGTACATCTACACACTACTGCAGTACTATGTGACTATGCACTTTACACTACACAACACACTATGCAACACTGCAGATGAAAATGCCTTGCAGCAGCAGGTGACACTGCACTGAACAAACTCATTTGCTTCAACTTATGACTCTACTTCAATGACCTTCTTTTTCCCGCAGAAGATTCCCTCAAGAGAGAGATTTAACGGGACACCAGTTTTCTCCAAAAAAGATTTGGTTGGAAAAATGGAGGTAAGCGTTTTTGCATCAGTAGACTTACACTACTACTGTGATGTTCATCATCTGCAGAGTGATGCCAGCTTTTGTTCCCTTTGACTCCTCTTTGTTGCTGTGGACATTTGTTGGGATTTTGTGTTCTTTTTTTCCTGCATAATTTTACTTTCGCGATCCAAGAATTGTTTTTAACGTGTGCATGGTTTGAATTTGTGACCTTTAGTAAATCCATGTCAGTTTAGAGTCTAATTAGTCATATGCGTTCTATTCTCTTCTAGAAATGAATACATCCCAATGGTCATATTTACTTCCTGTATAAGCTCAGACCACTCAAATGCAGTTTATTTATAGTTTACAACACTTTTGGCTCAATTTGAATATGACAGAATGTTTCTCACATTCACATCAATGGCCACAAGTAAAAATAGCTTCTGGTTCTCAGTACTTTCCAAGTCAAAGTTTCAAGATCCTGTTATTTGAACCTGGTTTGACAAGTTAGTTATCTTTTCAATGCCAAAGAAGCCCACTGCTGTGAGGAAACCACACAGTTTCCACTGCGAGCTCTACATGAACAAGTTTCATTTTTGACAATGCACCGTTTTAGAGGAGCATTGAAGGCAGTACTCCGGTTTCCCCCACCTCCAAAAACATGCTGGTCAGGTTGGCCCACAATGGCGCTCAGTCGCAGCAGCTCAGGACCAACCCAACACCTGAACGCAATTTTGTTGTACAATTGTACAATGACAAATAAAGCACTTTCTTACTTACTTATTCTTCCATTTTTAACACTTTTACAAAGTCCTTCCTTAGCGCTCATATCTCTAATACTGTAATGTGGAATCCAATAATGTCTTTCTACAGGTTAAGAAAGTGCTCATGGGAGGTATTTTGGAAACGTATCGTCGACTGATAAATAAAATGTTGGAGCAGCTACCCACCCCGACCCCGACCTCAGTGACCCCGCGCCCCACTGGAGCAAATGCTAATGCTGTGGAAACTGGCTCCAGTGACAGTGTCAGAGAACAACTGAGATACATCCTCAAAACGGTCAACAATCTGGCGAAAAACCATTATCTGGAGCAGGAGCAGCTTCTCAAAAGTCTTGACTCTTATCATGACATCAAGGTATGTCTAAACAAATTCTCATTTAAGTTTAAGTGTCAATGTCTGTTGTCTCAAATCATTCTCTTCCTTTTTCGTTGGTCCAAAGCAATGCCTTATGTTGGTGAGATCATGTGTTTGACGCTGTTTGCATTGGACTGACCTTTGTTTAACCAGGAACGTCCCACTGAGATTAGAATCTCTTTTAGAGGGAGTGCTGGCCCCAGGGGGACCCTAATGTATATGTTTAGGTACAGCCCAAGGGTAAACAATTAATAATTACTAAAACAAAAGAAAATGATAACATGTGACAACTCTAATAACATGAATAAAGTCTAAAAATTGAACATGCACTTGAGTAAATGTCACGGAGTACTACTCGCCTCATACAGCGACACAATAAAAAGCATGAGCAGTTTTTCAGAGCAGTTCATGAGCTTCTCTGAACATGACCTAAAGTGTCCAATCTTTTTTCTTATCCCTAGACTGGCGACTTAGTCATCCAGAGCAAAGCATTATGGGAGCTACCATGGCTGTTTGAAGAAGCCAGCTCTCTGGTGAAAAACAGCAGGAGGAGACGACGGCGGCAAACCCAGAGATATAAAAAACAAGCCAAAGCTGCGAAGGAGTAAACCCTGAAACCAGGAAGAAACTGCAATGCAACAAAACATAACTTTATTATTAAGAGTGTATTTATTTCAACTTTTCAATGTCAATGAGGAAAAAGCTATTAGGCAACCAGTGTATCATTCTTTGACCTGTGAATGTTTACAGTGCAATAGTGAAGCTCAATGGGTGGCATTGCACATGTTTTAATTTCTATATTTATTTATTATTTCCTAAGTTTCTATCTTTTTGTTTAATTTATGAATTAATGCTGAATCATACAGTGTTGACTTGCAGCTGAATATTTATTTTCATATATTGTATTTATTACACCAAGTAATACATTTTGTAATAAATGAGAACTGTATTTTAACCTGCTCTATGTTTTCAGTCCTAAAATCTGCTGATTGCGTTGTTGAATTTAGCCTTTGGGTTTTCAAGGTTCTAGTTTCTCTTTTTACCGATCATAGGCAAGGGTTGGATAAGTTCTTATGAAATGCAAAACCTGATATTAGTGCCTATTTGACCTTTGATACAGCGGCTGTATGGGTGGTTATAAAGCACAGGTTTGACTAATTAGCTAAAGGAGTTGTTCCATGCCTTCCCCCACCCTTTGTACTGTTCAGCCACAAAATGGCAGATTTCCATGGTAACACTGAATTTAGAGATTTCAATCCCAAACTCTATTTATCCCTGCCTATAGAGGCCACTGTGACAATTGCTGCAGTCCCACATTGCATTGCCAGAAGCACCACCTTTGAAACAGCGTGAGACGAGCTCCACACCCTCCCCCTGCCCCCTCCCTCTCTCACCCCATGGAACAAACATGCCCCTTTACCATGACAGCACTATTAAATGGTACTATTACTACTGAAATTGGTCATATTTAGCTGATACATTTTAGCTTCTTCAAACTCGCAAGTGAAGCCTTTTCCTGAAATAGAAAGCAGTAATTACTGCTTTCTATTTCATTAACAAATATCTATATGATGGTATAATGGCATGTGGGGCTGCTCCGCACCTGGTAAGCCTGCATCGATGCTGACTCGCTGTGAAGGAGCTTTTCATCTGAGTGAAGCTGGCCCTTTAAACATACATTTATATTAAAAATATGTCAATTGTTTGTGCCATGTTAGTGCTGTTATCGTTTTGAGATATTGATGAGTCTGTTTTGCATGTAGTGTGTGTTGCGGTGCGCCACACAGTGGCATCCACACAGAAGAAAGATGCCTCAAGGCTCTAACATTTGTCATAGTTTAAAAAACAGAACCAGCACAAATGAGAAGGATCTGAACACAGCCGATGGAGGGGCACTTTTCAATAGGAAATGACGTCACCTCAGCAGGACAATGCGAGCTTAAACTAATCCAAACTAAAGCTAACCCTAACCTTAAGGATAGTGGAGTTTACAAAAGGCGTTTTATTGAGATTAAGTTAAATAAATGTTGCGGGAAAAAGAGTGGAGGTGACACCATTTCCTGTGGAGGTCTGGAGCTCCACTGATCACGTGATGCTCCATCGGCTGCGTTTAGACTCTTTTGGCACAAACGGAAATCTGTACAGCACAAAACAGCACAGGTGTAGACCAAACGGTTGACACCATTTTTAGCTGTTTTGGAGCTTTATAAGGGGCAGGATGACCTCAGATCTGAAATCTTATAAAATAATCATTAATATCTCAAAAACGATAACAGCACAAACCATTATGGCACAAAACGGCACACATGTATCACGGGCAAAATGAGTGTTGGGGTAGGGTGATGGAGAAGGAAGTGATTATGGAAAGGCCCACCAATCACCTGCCCTTACACCACATAAACATGTCCGTTTGTTTAATAGTCCAATATCTACAGTGAGGAAAATAAGTATTTGAACACCCTGCTATTTTGCAAGTTCTCCCACTTAGAAATCATGGAGGGGTCTGAAATTGTCATCGTAGGTGCATGTCCACTGTGAGAGACATAATCTAAAAAAAAAATCCAGAAATCACAATGTATGATTTTTTAACTATTTATTTGTATGATACAGCTGCAAATAAGTATTTGAACACCTGAGAAAATCAATGTTAATATTTGGTACAGTAGCCTTTGTTTGCAATTACAGAGGTCAAACGTTTCCTGTAGTTTTTCACCAGGTTTGCACACACTGCAGGAGGGATTTTGGCCCACTCCTCCACACAGATCTTCTCTAGATCAGTCAGGTTTCTGGGCTGTCGCTGAGAAACACGGAGTTTGAGCTCCCTCCAAAGATTCTCTATTGGGTTTAGGTCTGGAGACTGGCTAGGCCACGCCAGAACCTTGATATGCTTCTTACAGAGCCACTCCTTGGTTATCCTGGCTGTGTGCTTCGGGTCATTGTCATGTTGGAAGACCCAGCCTCGACCCATCTTCAATGCTCTAACTGAGGGAAGGAGGTTGTTCCCCAAAATCTCGCAATACATGGCCCCGGTCATCCTCTCCTTAATACAGTGCAGTCGCCCTGTCCCTGTGGTCATACCGCCTTTGCTATGCCCAATCCCGTCAGATCTTGGAAGCTAAGCAGGGAAGGGCCTGGTTAGTACTTGGATGGGAGACCGTTTAGTAACACCAGGAAGCCTAGCGAATGTAGTGAGTGAGTGAGTGGTTGGTGGTGGTCGGAGGGGCCGATGGCGCAAACTGGTAGCCTCGCTTCTGTCAGTCTACCCCAGGGCAGCTGTGGCTACAATAGTAGCTTACCACCATCAAGTATGGAGTGAATGAATAGTGCAATGTAAAGCGTCTTTGAGTGTCCAGAAAAGCGCTATATAAAACCGATGCATTATTATTATTATTATGTGCAGAAAAACACCCCCAAAGCATGATGCTACCACCCCCATGCTTCACAGTAGGGATGGTGTTCTTGGGATGGTACTCATCATTCTTCTTCCTCCAAACACGTTTAGTGGAATTATGACCAAAATGTTCCATTTTGGTCTCATCTGACCACATGACTTTCTCCCATGACTCCTCTGGATCATCCAAATGGTCATTGGCAAACTTAAGACGGGCATTGACATGTGCTGGATTAAGCAGGGGAACCTTCCGTGCCATGCATGATTTCAAACCATGACGTCTTAGTGTATTACCAACAGTAACCTTGGAAACGGTGGTCCCAGCTTTTTTCAGGTCATTGACCAGCTCCCCCCGTGTAGTTCTGGGCTGATTTCTCACCTTTCTTAGGATCATTGAGACCCCACGAGGTGAGATCTTGCATGGAGCCCCAGTCCGAGGGAGATTGACAGTCATGTTTAGCTTCTTCCATTTTCTAATGATTGCTCCAACAGTGGACCTTTTTCACCAAGCTGCTTGGCAATTTCACCGTAGCCCTTTCCAACCTTGTGGAGATGTACAATTTTGTCTCTAGTGTCTTTGGACAGCTCTTTGGTCTTGGCCATTGTTAGTAGTTGGATTCTTACTGATTGTATGGGGTGGACAGGTGTCTTTATGCAGCTAAAACCTCAAACAGGTGCATCTAAATGTAGGATAATAAATGGAGTGGAGGTGGACATTTTAAAGGCAGACTAACAGGTCTTTGAGGGTCAGAATTCTAGCTGATAAACAGGTGTTCAAATACTTATTTGCAGCTGTATCATACAAATAAATAGTTAAAAAATCATACATTGCGATTTCTGGATTTTTTTTTAGATTATGTCTCTCACAGTGGACATGCACCTACGATGACAATTTCAGACCCCTCCATGATTTCTAAGTGGGAGAACTTGCAAAATAGCAGGGTGTTCAAATACTTATTTTCCTCACTGTACATGAAACCGTCAGGTCATTTCTCTGTTTATAGACCACACACCATCGGTAATGGTAAAGGCGTTTAAGGGTTGCAGAAAATAAAACCTCATTGTAAATTTAGTAGGAACTGTTATGTTCTGTTTACTTTCCACATAGTAGGGTTGGGCCGAGATACAAATCCCACGGGACGAGACGAGATTTTGACATAATTAAATACCAGATTTTGTTCATACTGTATGTTTCCCATTGAATTGTCAGTAACAAAATGAACAAACTAATAATGCTCCAAAGCTACATCTTCACAAAACCAGCCCCCCGCCCCCTCCTCAACCACAGACGTGATGTCACATCCTGTCATGTCTTCTGGTAAATGCTATGGAGCCTACTTTACAGTAACGTCGAGCCGTACCCACACCCATTGGTCTATAACTCCGAGCTTGAACTTCTTAGAAAGTGCTCTGTGCTTTCCTACAGCCACTGCAGGTCACAGCTCATTAAAGACTTGGCCTAAAACTAAGAGAGAATATGAAATAAGATAAGTTAACATGCAATTCCTGAGCTTAAGAAGTTAATTTAGAGGTGACCAGTTTTCCAGCAATAGCAGAAGCCAAATAATCTCATTGTTATACCTAATACCTATTGACTTCTTGGTAATAGTCAATGGCCTGACATAATAACATTTGAAGTTCAATATATTGAGGCAGGAAAATATTGTGGTAAACAATCATATTGAAGACCAATTTATGCCACAAAATGGAACTCACTGTAATCTCTTGTTTTATCGCATTTCACATATCACATATAAAAAACAAGATGAAACACACTCTACTTTGGTAAATGTGTCCATGTATCACAATAGGATAAAAATAAGAATAATGGGAAAAAATGTACTGAAAGAAATAGGGGAATAAGGGTCCAATAATATGTTGTTTATCTGTTGAATGAAAAGTCGATATAGTATTAATGGTGACTGGCCAAGAGGGGTAGTATAAACACCCACACCAAAATAACGACCAATCCTTTTAGTAGGTCATATAATGCAGAGATCCGCAATATGAAAATGAAACCCTCTCATAGTGTGCAGCAGTTGCACTTCTGCAGAACAACGATGGAAATTGTGATAACATGCAGCTCTGTGACCGTCACCCACCGCCTCTTGTGTGCTCAGTGTGATTGGGCAGGTTTCAGGCTGAGTCAGCATGTTGCACGCTGCACAGAGTGGAAATATAATGTGTTAATGCAAAATACATACATTCTCAATGTAAACGTTTGGCTTTAAGGTGATATTATTTTGTTAAGTTTAGTAAAAAAAAATAAAAAAATAAAAAATAAAAATAAAATTCATCAGTTCCCTATTGACCACATGTCCATAAAGTTATCAATAGCTCAGGCGACTCTTCAGTACAGCCCTGTATGTTTTATACAAACAAAATGGAAAATGGAAAATTTGACTGATTAGTATTAACTCCGGACTAAACAAGGATAGGTCTAAATTATAGGCCTATAATTAAACTCAGATCAAATTAAGCCAATAGAGGAAAAATTATTCGACTATATGCGAATAATTTTGTTATTTTTTTAGTAAGAACTGTAATAATTTCTTGTATATTTATGGCTGAAAATGTGTTAAGAGTTGTCTTGAGCACTCATCAATAGACTGTTAGCTGTGGCATTGAGCTCATGTTTCTTTTCACACTCTGGTCAATGAGACAATAGCTTACTGAAATGTTTACTACAAAGGTGATGACGTCGCCGTCATCATCATCATCCTCATATCTTTTACAAGTCAATCATGGATGTTAATCTAGGTTACAGCCAGTACATGGCACAATAACATCTCTGCTGTCATCTTGTGGACACTAAATAACAACAGCCAGGCGAGCCGGACAAAGTAAGAACCTCCAAACAAGAACATTTTTACTTTTATATCAGCTGGCAAAAATGAATAATTAAATCATGATCTCCGATTATGATCTGCCTACTTAGAGAGTCATATTGTGATGCAGAGCTCCTCTGTTAAATGCAGCGGTATGCACTAACCGGGCCCAATACTGCCATTTCGTGAAAGGTGGAACGTCAAAAAGACCTCACTAAGCTTCGAGCTGTTCTAAATAATTTAGACTGAAAAAAATTAAAAAATTAAATGTTTCTCTTATTCTGCGTTTTATATCACTCTCTTTTCAGCATGTTTCTTGGAACATTTCATGTCCCTTTATTCAAAAACATGTTTGTTCTTGCAAAACACTGAACCGGTGTTATCTGTTAGATTATCATGAAAAGCGCATCACTTCAAGGTTTCTTCAGTTGGCTCAGTTAGTTCATTTGTTTCCCCTCATTGCTGTATACTTTACTCTCACACAATTACAGCTGGAGGATATTTCCCACATGTTGTATCTTGTTCTATACTGTATGTAGCTCCAGGGAGCGAGACAAAAAACAAACAAAACAGTCAACCTTTTATTTAAAACAATTAATTTTGCAGCTGATCAAGAGTTTAGGACCACAAGCCTTCAAAAAGTCAAATCTGTGCAAAAATTTGGATTGAATGTTATTATCAAACAAAAGACCACATGTTGTTGTATCATGAGTGTTGGTAAAGATATTGTTTACAAGGGTTTCACATTCTTGAGTTATCCATGTCGGTTTGTCAATTATCGATCTTAATCTATAAATAAATATTTTATTGATAAGATCAAAGGAAAATGTATGTGTTTCCATTTTAATAAATTAATATTTAAATCCCCGCACACATTGACATATTTCTTATTACTTGAATTTCCTAATACTTTTACAATCCATTAAATGTTCTACGTGTGCTGCCTGGTAAACCACACCCACTTCTTTTCTGCGCGAAAGAAGGTGGGTCTGGACACAGTAAACAAGTGACTGAGGCCAAATCAATCACGACCATCACAGACAATTGACAAGGTTACGTCACTCGCTATGTTGTAGTTCAATCGACAGTGACACGTGCAGAAGTTATTAGCCAAAACGAATCATGGATGAAGTAGTCGAGGATTTTCCCTTCGCGCCCTCAGTTTATATTTTGTGAATAAGCCCAATGCCCATCTCGACTGCGCCTGCGTGGGTCAATCAGGCTCGTAATTTCAGCTACCAAATAAACATGGATGTATTATAATTGCAAATAAACCACACCGCCATTGAAATGTGTGAGCGAGTTCAGGTAGCGGAGCGTGAACACTGAAGTATATTGAGCCATAACCGTGAACCTGGCATTGGTTTAAAGACTTTAAGTCTCAAGTGACATTTCTTGCAAATATTTATGTTGTCAATATCTTGAAAGCGAGGGAAAAGTCAGGGCGGTGGCTCCGTAAGCAGGAGCGGACCATCGCGGACAGGGGAACGACAGGACCTGGGATCAGCCCGACACAGACACCCTCACTTTTTAAATCATTTCAATTCGTCTTGTAATCACAGGGGAAAGTTCCAAAATGGTGTTGATGTTAAACATAGTGGGTAAATTTCCGTCTGTCAAATTAGCGACCGATTAGCTATGTTGTACCATCAGATCACTCGGAAAAAAATAACAATAAAGTACACTTAGATGGCATAGCCTATGTGTGTATGTGGACTTCTCTGGTCAATATTTATAAAAAGATTTTGTTTACTGTCCACCTCCTTATTGACAAAAAAAAGAGGGATTCTATGTTTTTATTTCTCATTCCAGTTTAAATGTTGTGAATATCGGCGACATGAGGCCACAGTTTCAGACCCTGACTTCCAACCATTGACTGTAAATTTCAACAGTCGCCTTCAAGGGTCAGAAATGTTTTTCTGACATAGTTATTCCAACTATATGAACAAGGACTGGTCGCATGAATGGCAATTTCGTTTCTGTCTATCTCCGTACGCAGCCCTGGTTGTAAAAATAGACTTTAAGCTAATATTGTAACAGGCTCCATGGCGATGATAAAAACACTTTAAATCAACTTTCCAAATCAGAGCTTTCTTCGTTGCTTTACACTAACTATCAATATTGTTTGGTAGCCAAAAGAAATTCCATTACCCATAATGCAACAGGCGAGCCGAGATGGGCATTCGGCTTATTGGACTACAGCTGTCGTCACGTCGGGTAATTGCTCATTGGTTTATTTCACTGACAATCTGTTGCTCCATCCGAAACCAGTAAATTGGTAAGAGGTCTTACGCCAAACCGGATGTGCGTCAGCGTCCGCCATGATAAGATGCGTCCGAATTGGGCTTTCAGTTAGGAAGGAGTTAGGGAAAGTGGCCTGTATGCTAACTATCATAGCCACTTTAGCATAGGGACCTCTGATGCTAACTTACTGGTGATTAGGAGCTATGTGCCATCCCATAAACCACTGCGCCAATCTCCCCACCCTCATGCGCAACCACTGTTGATTGACAGGTGCACATTTAATAATAATAATTAAAAAAAAGATTCTGCACAAGACAAACTTCATAAAAGTGACAAAATACATGTTAGAGTCACCACAGCACATACACAGGGTTTTAAAGAGCCTCCTCAGTAAATTTCTTAAATGAAGGCAGTTTGTGCTTTTGCTTTCTTTTAGTAGAAACTTAAGTCGCATGGCTAATTTGCATACTGTAGCTTTATGAAACTGCTGTTGAGATAAAATAAAGGGAAATGTGAAGGATCATCTGGATGTTTCTCTTTTTTCCCCCTTAAATGTCTTTATTTGGACTATGTTGTTGTTGGACAATATACAGTAGGGGGCGGTATGCGCTTTTGTTTGGCCTGCACTGAACTTTAAAGAAGCAGAAACACAGCTGTTGGTGATGTCACTTCCCCTTCCCCTGGGTAAGGACGGTCGAATTGGGCAAATGCTGCTGAAGCTCTAGTTCACTAACTGCATAGAGATCTAACAGTTGACCCCATGAAAGGTTAAGGATTAGTTGCTAGTGTTAGTACTTAGAGGCTACAATTTAATGGTTTCGGATGCAGCCTGTGTGTCTCAGGCAATGACCGCTGGCTGCTCTGCCTTATGACCACAACACTGGAGGCCGCCATTGCTGTAGTACCTCCATATAGCCGCTAGTCTCCATTGAAAAGCATTGGACTTTAGACACGTTAAAAACAACTTTAACACCTGGTTTCTAATTTTTAAACACTTTCTACAGCTAGATATTGCTCCTGTGATTACGCTGGGTTAGTCACATTAAAGAAACCAGGCTGGTTTTCGTAAGAAAATTTTTAGAAATCTCGTACTTAATGAGGGTTGAACTGTTAGCATTGGAGCTGCGCGACCTACAAGGAGGGCAAGGGCCGAGTCTACAGTGAAGCCCTTATGCCCTTTTTAGGAACAGGCTTCGTCAGAGCTGGGGAGGAGGAGTCTGTAAATTCGCCATGATTTCCCCCTCGAACGTGGTCATTATGGTAAATGGGGAGCAGTGAGGAGGAGTTGTCTATTCTTTTTAACGGTCTATGGTCTCAGGCCCACCCGTTCATACTGCTCCAATATTACTCCGTTATCAGACGAACCTATGGCATATGCCAGAGCCAGGCAACATGTGTGCGGCAGGAGTCCTATAAAAACAACATACAGTGTGAACCAGATGTTTACATTTTATTTATTTATTGGTTTATTTGGTCGGGACAGTGCAAGTTAATGAACACGCCACACCAGATAGTAGCCTTTGGCTACAATCCATGCACACTCTCAAACACACTCTCATTCATCCTGGCCTATTGTACATGTTTTAGTGGTAGGGGAAACCGGAGTACCCGGAAGAAACCTACGCAGACACGGGGAGAACATGCAAACTCCACACAGAAATGCCCCGGCCCTGGTGGGAATTGAACAATTCTCTTTTTTGTCAGACCACAGGATATGTCTCCAAAAATTAAAGTCATTATCCTTTTATTATTTGCAAACTCCAATCTGGCTTTTCCATATTGTTTAAAGGTATAGTAATTTTAGTGACTTTGTAGAAAGTAACTAAAACAATTCTAAAAAAAATCTATCTCTCATTCTTCTGGCATTAAGCAAATAAAGGAAAAGTTAATTCTGGTTCGTCTCAGACACTGAGAAAAAAACAACATATGTATCTTTTTACAGTATTTTACATCTGGTTCCCACTGTAAATATATACTTTGACCTTTGCAATTTTTTTTTATCTGTATAGACATTATCTACAGTGCCTCTCGAAAGTACTAATACACCTTGAACTTTTGCACATTTTGTCATGTTTACAACCCTAAACATAAAGATTTTATTTTGAATTTTTTACTGAACGTTCACACACAAGTAACAGACAACTGTGAAGTGAAAGCAAAATGATACATGATTCTGTTATTTTTCAAAAAATAGAAAACTGAAAAGTGGGGTGTGCACAAGTATTCATACAGCATTTTCGGAGTGCATTAAATTGCCTTTATAACATTCCTAATGACTGCAGAATGTTTACACCTTGCCCTAAACATTAAATAGAGGCCACCTGTACGTAATCTACTCTCAGTATAATTAGGCCCGAGCGCCATCAGGGCTGGCGAAGGGGCTCTTGTAATCGTATAGAGTGCGCGGAGCGCACAAAATGAGCGCGAAGCATGTACATTGTAATTGTACAGAGCCCATAAAGGTCAATGGGCGACTGAGAGCCCTGGGTCACTGACGGGCACGTCAGTCTACTGCCTTTATGCCAAACATAAAGGCAGTAGTAATACCGTTAGTTTAGATTGAGGGAGACAAAAGGGCGCGAAGCGCCCCCTTGTTTTGGGCAGGGCGGTCAGTGAGGGCCGATAATCGCCGCTTTGCGGCTATATTTCCAGCTGTTCTGTGAGGGCCTCAGAGCTATGGTCAGAGTGTATTGGTCACTAAACAACATCATGAAGGCCAAGGAGCACACCAGAGAGGTCAGGGATAAAGCTGTGGAGAAGTTTAAAGCAGCGTTAAGTTATACAAAGATTTCCCAAGATTTGAACATCTCACGGAGCACTGTTCAATCCATCATTCGGGAATGGAAAGAGTATAGCACCACTGCGAACTTACCAAGACACAGCCGTCCACCTAAACTAACAGATCGAACAAGGAGAGCACTGGTCAGAAATGCAACCAAGTGCCCTAAGATAACTCTGGAAGAGCTGTGACGCACTGCCGCTGAGCTGGGGGAATCTGTACATGGGACAACTATAAGTCGTACTCTACACAAATCTGGTCTTCATGGACGAGTGGCAAGAAGAAAGCCGTTATTGAAAGGAGGCCATAAGAAATCCTGTTTGAAGTTTGCTAGAAGTCATATGGAGGACACAGCTACCATATGGAAGAAGGTGCTTTGGTCAGATGAGACAAAAAATTTACTTTTTGGCCCAAATGCAAAACGTTATGGCACAAACCAAACACTGCTCATCGTCCTGAGTGCACCATCCCCAGTGTCAAATATGGTGGGGGGAGCATCATGCTATGGGGCTGCTTTTCCTCAGCGGGGACTGGGAAGATTGTAAGAATAGTTGGGAAGATGGATGGAGCCAAATACGGAGACATTTTGGAGGAAAACCTGCTGGAGTCAGCAAGAGAATTGAGGCTGGGGCGGAGATTCACCTTCCAGCAGGACAATGACCCTAAACACAAAGCTAAATCTACAATGGAATGGTTTAAAAACAAACATATTAATGTGTTAGAATGGCTCAGTCAAAGTCCTGACCTAAATCCTATTGAAAATCTGTGGAAAGACCTGAAAACTGTTGTTCACAAACGCTCTCCTTCTAATTTGACAGAGCTTGAGTTGTTTTGTAAAGAGGAATGGGCTAAAATGTCAGTCTCTAGATGTGCAAACCTTGTACAGTCATACCCCAAAAGACTTGCTGCTGTTATTGCAGCAAAAGGGGGTTCCACAAAGTATTAAGTCATGCTGTATGAATACTTGTGCATGCCCGACTTTTCGGTTTTCTATTTTTTTTTAAATAACAGAATCATGTATCATTTTGCTTTCACCTCACAGTTGTCTGTTACTTGTGTGTGAACTTTCAGTAAAAGATTCAAAATAAAATCTTTATGTTTAGGGTTGTAAACATGACAAAATGTGCAAAAGTTCAAGGTGTATTAGTACTTTCGCAAGGCACTGTATTACATCATCTATAACTGAACTATCCATAATCTCACAATAGTCATTCTTTTGAACATAAAATGTGACACCTTTCTTATTTTTTCTGTTACTATTATAGAAATCCTAGCCTTCTAACATAAAATCTTCTCTCATTTAACTAGTTAGCCAAGTCTCTGTCATGGCATGAATGTGCGTGCAGATTTTAAACATTCTTTAGTTTTTTCAAAATTTGTCTTGAGACTCCTATAAAATGAAAGATTGATATATTTAATTATTTAAATTGGACCTCTGAGTAATCTGCAGTGTGTAGATTATAAGCACTAAAAATGTATTTCAGGACGAATGCTATAACTTTGCTATCAGTACATTCGTAGTAATTCAAAATTACCCCTCAGTTTGTTGGATTGCCTCAACAGCTCCATCTTGTGTTTGAGGTTAGCAAACTGTATCACAATGGTTAGTTGGACCCCAAAATTAGGGTCAATTTTTTGGGTCTGACTCCCTTTTCTTCTTGTTGCATATATTGCAACTGGTCTTAAACGTTTGATCGGGACTGTATCAATGCAAAGCGGTAAACGACAGATTGGAGTGCGTGAGAAAGACAGTTGCCTGATGAAGAGTGACACTGAAAATAAACTGACCTCTGACCCGTCAAATGACAATGCCACTATATCCCCTGGCACCCTCAATGCACAATGTAATACACCTCCTATTACAATGCCACTGCACGTTTTTGAAGTGTGGTCTCAGGTTGTATTGAAATTGTCTATTGTATCCTTTGTGTGACTGCTGTGATTTAGTTTGTTTGGTTTGTGTAAAATGCAATAGCGGCACACTGGGGGCACAACAATGAGCATATGTGGCATTAATATAAAATATATATAATACAAAATATATAAATAATCATATAACGCCATGTACAAGAAGGGCCAAAGTCGCCTCCACCTTCTAAGGAGACTGAAGTTCTTCGGAGTGAGCAGGCCTCTACTCAAGACTTTTTATGACTCTGTAGTAGCCTCTGCTATCCACTACGCTGCCGTGTGCTGTGTGCTGGGCCCTGGGCAGCACAGAGCGGGACAAGAACAGACTGAACAAGCTGGTCAGGAGGGCCAGCTCCGTCCTGGGCTGCCCCCTGGACTCTGTGGAGGAAGTGAGGGACAGGAGGGTATTAGCAAGCTCACCTCCATCAGGGGCAAAACACCACCCACTTATACGGGACTGTAGAGGAGCTCTTTCAGAGACACGCTCAGTGCAAGACGGAGCACTACCTCAAGTTCTTCATCCCCACTGCTGTCAGACTGTACAACACTAGTGTAAAGTAACACATGCAATAATCTCTGTATCTGTGTCACTTTATCAACCACTTGCACTATGACTGTAAACCTGCACTGCTAATGCTGACATTTTTATTATAGTCTATTTTATTTTTATTGTTTATACTTTTTGCCCCTTAGAGTTTTTGGCAGTCATTGTATATAATATACCTCTATTTACTATTTAATTGTTCGCACATTTCCTGTCTATTCTGCATACCTTGAGTGTTTTCTTGAGAGCTGAATGTAACATGTGAATTCTCCATTGTGAGATCAATAAAGGCTTATCTTATATAGAGAAGATTATTTATATATAATGTATTCTATATATTTTATTTTTATGAAGGCCTAATGGGCCCTCTCAGTTTTGCCACTGCAGCGCTCAGATTCAGTCTATAAGGATCACCCTGACTGCACTGTGCAGTGAGTGTCGGGCGAGAGAGAGAGATGAACAGTTCATCAGCCACTGCTGCATTAAGTGTAGCTTTTTGTTAATGTTGACTTAATGTAATGCATTGTTGCATTTCATGGACACATGTAACCAACTTAATTGTTGTATTAACCTACCAAGGACTAAACTAAGTTAATGTAGCAACCACATTATTTAACTATATGAATGGGGGGTGGGAGTAAATAAGTTCGTCTTATATGGCTTGAAATAAAATATTCAATTCAATTCAATTAACAGCACAGTGAAGTCTTTTGGGGCTGTCGGAACTTATGCAAATTGGCCATGTGGTAATTTTTGTTTCTAAACGAAAACAAAGGTTCGCAAAGCTGTCTGCGCCCACTGTATCCTATTATTTAACCTGCGCCTCTGCTGTCAATGAGCAGAGGCGGCGCAGGTTAAAGAGTGTTGGTGAGAGAGAGAGGACATTCCAGTCCAGGAGGAAATACATGCTGTAAAGTTTGTGCTGATCTCTAAAAGGAGAGAAAACGGAAAACATTGCGCAGATGATTTATATTGTTTTATTGTATTATATTGAGGATGGTAATGACAACTGGGAAGTAGCAAGATCTCTGAGTATAATATGTATTAATGTACCTTTATAACATAAAAGTAACTCTCGGTAATGTTTGGCACGGGTAACAATCTGAAAGAAATGTATTAATGATCCCATTTTTTTTTACTTGCTTTGTACTAGACATCGTACATGAAACAAGATCGTTGTTGTAGTTGTGCTTCGTTTCAATTAATTATATAATCAGTTCAAATATTGTTTTGTAAGTTTGTAAGTTGGTCTGTGCTAATGTAGCTGCTTGAAATGTATCAAATTCTCTTTGGATGATGTCTTGTTGATATTTTGTTCTTTCTGTATCACTGTGAAATGTACTTCATTGCACTGAATTTGGGGGTAGGCGCTCATAAGCTTCTTGCTTCAGCCCACTCCTTTTGAGCAGAATGTATACTGCTCAAATAAACAAATAAACTAAACTAAACTATGATTTTCATTCAATCTTTATTAAGGACATGTGAGGACACATGATCCATATTGACAGTATCTTTGCTCAATTTATTGTAGTGGTGGGCATATGACGATCCGGCAGGCTTTCTAGTGGTTATAACTACAGTGATTAAACACGTAATGACATGGCAATGGCAATTAGTTATGATCATAGACTGGCTCCTCTGATATTAGCTCGTTGGAGCTCATTCGTAAATACGTTCAAAGGATCAAGAAAAAAGATTAAACACACGCAATGCCTTCTAGGAATGTTTAAATTTGTATAATTCAAACATTGGCCAATATCCCTCACAAATCGGCAAAAGCTGAAAAGTTGGAGGAAGAGTGTGTGTCACTCAGCCAAGTGAATGAGCTGTTGCATCAGCAGAAAGACGCTTTCACGGCGCTATTGCAGCAACAAAGAGACAATTTCCAAAGCTGTCTCAAGGTTTTCGTGGAAAATATTAATACCAGGTTGGACTCGTTGACAAAGGAATTACAAGAAGTGAAAATGAGCCTGCGGTACACGCAAAAAGACATAGATGATCTGAAGGCAAACGCTGTTAAACAAGCTGAGCGCAGCGACAAGGCAAGACAACTGTATTTATTTATGAGAGGACATTACCTTCCTGCGCTACGATAAACTCGGAGCAGTACACCCAGGGGTTAAAGTGGGCGGGAACGGTCGGGAACGGCGTTCCCGCACCTTCGCGTGACCAAAAAAAAAAAAAAAAGTTAATGATTGCCACTTTGTCATTTCGCACACATGCGAAAGTCTGCCTGTGAGATAAATCAATGCAATAAATACTAGGTTGGGTAGTTGTATTATTAACTTGCTGAAGCTGCGCTGGACAAAAGTCCACTCTTCAGAATCTGGAGAAATAATCATAAGATCAGCAGCAGGTCAGTCTGCTCCTCATGCGCGCGGGTTTAATGCGCCTCAATATAACAGCATTTATCATGAAATAATGAACTTTATGGACATAAACTAATCCATAAACGGAGTCTACTCTTCCCAAGCTTTTGCCCGCTTTTTATTTCGTATCAATCAGCCTCATATTTTCGGTTTTACAAATTAATTTAGGAAGCATAATGAAGAGAAAAGGCGATAAACAGTGTGGCGTTACGGCGCTCAGTTACGGCGCAATGTCGGCCTTTTTCACAAAGTTTTTGATCAGATCTGATTCCCTGAATCTGTCCACGGTTTAAAAGTAACAATAGAGTCATGAATCCAGGCTAAAGTTGAGTCTTTAGACTCGTGTGGAGCCTGTGTCTCCTCCTCACTGCTCAGCGCGATGAGCAGCTACAGATGGAGTAGGAACAGGGGCGGAGGACACGGACAGCAGAGGGACTGGGGCCCCACAGCAGAGGGGCCCCACAGGGAAACACTTAGACAGGATTTTGACAGTAAATTAAAACAATAAATAAATAGATAAAATAATAAAAGTCTATTTGCAGCTATCAAAATCAGTGTTCTTTCTTTCTTTTCTTTATCATAATGTTGACAGTTCTGATTCTAATCACTGTATAAGGCTAATTCAAACAGCATATTTTTGCCTTAAATACACAAAATTGCACAAAATTGTATGATTGTCTTAAAAAATTCCCACGTAGGACTGGCTGTTGCTCTAACTTTCTGGGAGTATCTCAAACAAGAGCACATATAAATAAATCTTATTCTGTGAAATGGTTTAAAACTTATTTTTAAAATACATAAATTAAAAGTAATATAAAACACCTTCTGTTACATGTAATATACGCACAGGCTTTCATATATCGACCTAATGTAGTGTTCTGAGTCTTCGAGATTAGAGTTCCACCACCTCCCAAAATCCACTTTAAACACTGAGTACACCGATTCATTATTAAGACAGTTGCACAATTCTGGTACGTTGAAGCACTTCATTTCAAATGGCCTCTAACACATCCAGCATTGGAAGTTCCAATTTAGAAACAAGGACAATTACTGGACTTTAAATACCTGAACACTGAGAACGACATCGACCCTGAAAACAACTTTTTACTAGAACTGTTAATGACAGTCAGTATTACACAGAGGATCTCCACAATTGCAAATTCAAAAACGTTAACACATTCTCTATTATCCACTTCAACAGTCGAAGCGTTTATGCAAATTTTGATCACATTAAGAGCTACCTAAAACAATTTTCAAAACCATTCTATGTAATTTTAATAACAAACATGGATTCATATTGACAGAGAAAGTGAGTTCTCTATTGAAGATTATGAGTTTATAAGCATGAACAGAAAAAACAAGCAGGGTGGGGGTCTAGCCATGTTCGTAGACTCAAATTAAGTTAGTTGGTGGTGGATGATATACTCGAATGCCTTACTGTTGAAATTACAAGGGGAAAAAAGAAAAATATTATTGTAAGTTGTATTTATAGAACACCTGACTCTGATATAGATGTTTTTTCTATAGTTGGATGGAGGAGCACTTTTCAAGCTCAAATCAGAAAGTCATGTTTGTGGGGGAGATCTTAATATCGACCTGCTAAATCCAAATAAACATAAAAAGACGGACGCATTTATAAATACTTTATTCAGTATAGGCTTGTATCCTCTAATAACTAAAACAAGTAGAATTACAACCCACAGTGCCACTTTAATTGATAATATTTTTCTAATGAAATAGAAAGTATACGGTCAGCGGACTAATGATAAATGATATCAGTGATCACCTTCCAGTTTTTGTATTATATAAAAACAATAATCAAAGAAATGAACAAGAGAAAACAGAGAAAACTATTGATGCATTTAAAAAAGAGCTATTAGCTCAAGACTGGAGTATCATATACAGAGAGAATGACACTAATAAGGCATATGATGAGTTTATGCGAGTATTTCAAAACGTATATGACAAAAATTGCCCAATGAAGAAATATTGTAAAAAACAGAAAGTGTAAAGAAAAGCCATGGATGTCTAAGGGTTTGCTAAATGCATGCAAGAAAAATCTTTATAAAAACATTATAAATAACAGAACAAAAGAAGTTGAGGATAAATATAAAAACATATTAAAATAAATTGACAGGTATCATTAGAAAATGTAAACAGGATTATTATAATAAATTATTAGATAACAATAAGAATAATATTAAAGGCTTATGGAATATTTTAAATAGTTTAATTAGAAATCCTCTGTCCTTGTTCCTCAAACCTGTGGAGGAAGAGATGATACTGGACATTGTTAAAGGGTGTAAAAATAAAACCTCGACAGATTATTATGACATAGATATGAAAACTTTAAAAACTGTTATTGAAAGTATCTCTAAGCCGTTAACATACATCTGTAACTTATCGTTGCAAACGGGACAATTTCCTGATGGTATGAAAGTTGCAAAAGTGATTCCTCTGTTCAAGGCAGGAGATAAACATCTCTTCACAAACTACAGGCCTGTTTCCCTTTTACCGCAATTCTCAAAAATCTTAGAGAAGGTTTATAACTCTAGACTTCACAGCTTTATTGAAAGAAATAACGTACACTCTGATAATCAGTTTGGTTTTAGGAATAATCACTCAATAATCACTCAATAATCACTCGGCCACGTTCCGGAAGTAAGCCACGTACCCGGAAGTGTGACTGTGAGCAGCAGTGTGAGAGCAGTGTGGAAGCTAACATTTTTGCGGAGTCCGGTTCAGGGAGACCAAAATGCCTAAGCCGACTAAATCAGTCCAACCGCCAGAAACGCCGGCTGATGAGGATTACGTGAGCCTCAGTCGAGTCACGGAACTCATGGAGCAGCAAAGGGACATGTTTAGGGAATTAATTCAACAACAGCAGGAAAACTTCAAAGGATTCATAAAACTCATCATGGAATCAACAAACACCCGCATGGATACACAGTTAAAGGACATTCAAGAGCTAAAAACTAGCCTGCAATACACGCAAGATGAGGTAGACACTATAAAAGAAGAGAAAAGGAAACTCACTGAGCGCACGGACACAATACATAACGATTTCTATAAAGTATGTGACAATCTGCACGTCATCACGGATAAACTGGAGTATCTGGAGGGACAGAGCCGCAGAAAAAACCTGGTCTTTGAGGGAGTGTTGGAGTCGCCTGGGGAGACCTGGGCTGACGCTGAGGAAAAAATCAAACAACTGCTGAGGGAGAAACTGCAACTACAAAACCCGGTGGAAATGGAGAGAGCCCATCGCGTAGGGAAACCTGGCGGGAGAGACTGGCCGAGACCTATCGTCGCCAAACTACTGCGTTGGAAGGATCGAGAAGCAATCCTGCAGCGCGCTAAACAACTCAAAGGAACGAAAATCTACATAAACGAGGACTACACGGACTCCATTAAAAGGAAACGAAAAGATCTAATGCCGGAGCTGAGAGCTGCCAGGGAAAGGGGGACATAGCCTTCTTGAGATATGACAAACTCATTGTACGTCCGCGCACCAGTACTCCAAATCAAGCTTAATCACCGGGAAAACTTATGGATTTTGGTATGTAAAAAACATAATTTCACATGTCCTGTAATATATATACTCATACAATGATGTCCAATCATACCTCATATGCTACTGATGGAAGTGACCTAGGATTACAGCAAAGGATTTTGGACTGTGAGCTCTTGGAGCTGAAAGCTTCAGAGTACACTGAACATAATGCACTGGACTGGGAAGATCAGTTAGACCCAGATAACCTATTCTTAACATCTAACGCAATTAATTGCAAATACTATACTGAGAATGAATTTAACATCTCTGTTAAAACAGAAGGGAAATTCTCAATTATCCATTTCAATAGTAGAAGCATGTACGCGAATTTCGATGCAATCAAAGAATACTTAAAACAGTTTGAGAATCCATTTAGTATCATCGCATTATCAGAAACATGGTTTAATGAGGATAAAGGCATTGCATTTGAGTTAAACAATTATACATTAAACTACGTAAACAGAACCAATAAAGGGGGAGGAGGAGTTGCTATATATGTCCTCAACAAATTTAAATTCAAAATATTAAAAAACATGACTGCATCAATAAACAACTTGCTTGAATGCTTATCAATAGAAATTATCAATGAAAAAAGAAAAACATAATAGTTAGTTGTTTATACAGGTCACCAGGCTCATGCGTGGAAATATTTACAAATTGGGCAGAAAAAACATTCTCAGAACTGAGTAACAAGGTATTATTTATCTGTGGGGATTATAACATCGATTTGATAAATCCAAATAAACATAAGACAACTGATGAGTATATTAATAGGATGTACAGTATGAGTTTATACCCAACTATCACAAGACCTAGCAGAATAACAGCGAGCAGTGCTACCCTCATTGATAACATCTTCACTAATAATATGCAGTTCACAAATGACAGCGGTCTAATGGTTTGTGATATAACGGATCATCTGCCCGTATTCACGGTGTATGATGATAATGAGTTAGATCAAAAATCACCTCAAAAATATTTTTATAAACGAGCAAGAACTGAGGATTCAATTTACTCACTTTATAGTGACTTAATAAAACAAGATTGGAACGAGGTATACAACAAGAATGATGTAGAAAATGCTTACGATACTTTCATGGAAATTTTTAGTACTGCATACAATAAGAACTGCCCTATTCAGCAATTCTGTAAAAACAGAAAAACGACAAAATGTCCGTGGCTAACCAAGGGTTTACAAAATGCTTGTAAGAAAAAAAACACTCTATATAGACAATTCATTAGATTAAGAACAGAGGATTCTGAAAGTAGATATAAAACATATAAAAATAAACTGACCAATATATTAAGGAAGGCTAAGAAACTATATTATACCAATCTATTATATACAAACAAGAACAACATGAAAGGGGTATGGGGAATACTAAACACTATAATCAAGGGTAATGCAAAAAATAATTCATATCCAAACTATTTCACTGATGGGATGACAACCATAATATGAATGACATTGTGGAAAGTTTTAATAGTTTTTTTGTAAATGTTGGACCGGATCTGGCAGCAGAGATTCCGGAGTGTAGTAACAACGAAATGGAGTCATTGATAGACATTAATTCAAAAACTATGTTTTTGTCTGGAGTAACTGAAACAGAAATAATAGATGTCATTAACGGGTGTAAGAACAAATCGTCTACAGACTGTTTTGATATAGATATGACACTAGTTAAACAAATTATACATAGTATCGTGAAACCATTAACCTACATATGCAACCTATCGTTTCAAACAGGAACAGTTCCAAATAAAATGAAAATTGCAAAAGTTATACCTATACATAAAAATGGGAACAAACACATCTTCACTAACTACAGACCTGTCTCTCTGCTCCCCCAGTTCTCCAAAATCTTAGAGAAACTTTATAACAGTAGAATGGATAATTTCATAGATAAGCACAAACTAATTAATGAAGGTCAGTACGGGTTTCGAGCAGCAAGGTCAACTTCAATGGCCATCATTGATGCAATAGAAGAGATTACTAATAGCTTAGAGGGCAAGAAACATGCAGCTGGAATATTCATTGACTTAAAAAAAGCATTTGATACACTAAATCATTCTATATTATTAAAAAAATTAGACAGATATGGCATAAGGGGAGTGGCTTTGAGCTGGATTCAAAGCTATTTAACTGGGAGACAACAGTATGTGAAGATGGGGGAGTTTACATCAGGTTATTTGGACATTGGCTGTGGGGTCCCACAGGGATCTGTCTTAGGCCCAAAGTTGTTTAATTTATATATTAATGACATTTTAATGTGTCTAAATTATTAAAATTAGTGATTTTCGCAGATGACACAAACGTCTTCTATTCCAATGACAATTATAGTAATTTAGTAACTAACATAAACTGTGAACTAAGTAAATTAAAAACATGGATGGACATTAATAAATTGTCCCTCAACCTAAATAAAACAAAAGTAATGTTTTTCGGTAATTATAATGGAAAACCAGACTCAGTAAACATAGAAGGTGTAGTCTTAGATACAGTATCAGAAATTAAATTCTTAGGAGTCATCATTGACAGTAAATTAAGCTGGAAACCACACATAAGACACATACAAGGTAAAGTCTCCAAAAGTATCTCAATCATTAACAAAGCAAAGTTTTTCTTAAATTACAATGCATTATTTTTGTTATATAGTTCATTAGTCTTGCCATATCTAAACTACTGTGTAGAAGTCTGGGGCAATAACTATAAAAGCTCATTACACCCCCTTGTTATACTCCAAAAACGGGCTGTAAGAATTATACATAAAGTAGGATATTATGATCACACTAATATATTATTTCTGCAGTCTAAACTGTTAAAAATGCATGATTTAGTTGATTTCTCTACTGCCCAACTTCTGTTTAAAGCCAACAAAAATGTGCTACCTGCAAGGATACAAATGCTTTTTGCACGCACAGAAGGGGGATATAACCTGAGGGGGTGTGATAACTTTAAGACTCAAGCAGTGTCTTCCACTAGGAAAAGTATGTTTGTGTCTGTATGTGGAGTTAAACTCTGGAACAAATTGGGGGCAGAATATAAACAATGTCCAAATATTCATCATTTCAAATCAAGATATAAAAAATGGTATGGTCAAAGTACCAGAAGGAGGAAATGGGTACTTGATTGCTAATGGGTGTCACAAAGTGCTGTATACTTTAAAGGTCAGATCTAACTAATAATGAAGTATATTGTGGTTGTTACTATTACACTATTGCAGTTGTTATTGCCATTGTTATTGCTATTGCTGTTGTGTTGTTATCATCACTATTTAAACTTTAAATGTAACAGTCTAGGATTAATACCTAACAATCTGTGGATTATTCTTAGAATCCAACTCAATCGATTCAGACAGCGGTACTGCTATTGATGCTGATGGTAATATAAAGGAAATAAACTCTTAGAAGTAAAACATGCACATATCTAGGTACTCCGCATTCAACATAACCCATAGTATAGGGCAGACATGTGGGGGCCGGCAGCTCGAGGAAACTCTCTTCTGGCAGCAGACTCCTAAAAATTGTCTCTTTTAATGCATAGTATAGGACACTTAACAAATGATGGTCCGGTTGCTCGGGGGCTGCTCCCCTCTGGCAGCTGGTCCAGTCACAGAAAAGAAGAAAAAGAAAGAAAAGCCCCGAATCCCTTTTAACACATATCAGTAAGACCATTCTTGTTATCATGAACATCAATCAGTCTGCGATTACTGTACCTTTCATGAATAAATGTGGAGTATTTTATGTACCATTCAAACACTTTGATACAGAGTAATGCTATATGGGTTGTAATGGTGATGGTGAACAACGATAATGCCAACATGGTAATGAATTCTGTATGGGAGACAGAAATAATACACTGGTTGTAGCGTGTGAAATACTGTGAATGTTGAGCGTGTGAGATACTGTGAATGTTGACCTGGTATAATGCAGTGTCGCATTTGTTAATATGTAACCAACTCGGTTGATAGTTGTTTGTAAAATGGTAAGAAATATGCACTGTTGTCAGTCATTGTTATAGTTATTGTTATGGAAGTTTATGAACAGGGGTGGGAGTCAATAAGCTTGTCTTCTTCCCACTCCTTTTCGAGCTGTAATGTAAATTATTTTTTTCTTTTTTTCTTTTATTATGTATATATATATTTCTGTTTTTTCTTTTCTTCTTTAGCTCGAAATAAAATATTCAAATCAAATCAAACCTCTCACGCTCTCTTTGATATAATTGATGAAATAACTAATGCTGTAGTTAACAAGAAATATGCAATAGGGTTATTTATTGACCTGAGTAAAGCATTTGACACAATAAACTATGATATATTAATTAATAAGCTAGAACCTTATGGGATTAGGGGGGTAGCTCTACAGTGGGTTACCAGTTATTTAAAAAATAAAAAACAATGTGTGAAAATTGGTGATTATCAGTCGAGTTGTCAAGAAATTGTGTGTGGTTTACCTCAAGGGTCCATTCTGGGTCCAAAATTGTTTAATATGTACATCAACGACATTTGTAAAACATCAAAAATTCTTAGATTCATCTTGTTTGCAGATGATACAAATATTTTTGCTTCAGGAGACGATTTACAACAACTGTGTCAAATTGTTAACTTGGAACTCAAAAGTGTCAATAAGTGGTTCAAACAAAACAAACTATCTTTAAATTTGAGTAAAAGCAAAATGATATTTGGCAACTGTAATTCCAATGCTCAGGAAGCAATTCAGATAGAGGGTGTTGTTATCGAGCGAGTGCATGAAATTAAATTCCTTGGAGTTATTATAGACGATAGAATTACTTGGAAATCTCACATTAAATATATAACTACTAAAATTTCTAGAAGCATTGCAGTAATAGCAAAAGCAAAGCATTTTAAATATCAAAGCTCTACATACCTTATACGGTTCTCTTATACTGCCCTATTTAAATTATTGCACTATGGTTTGGGGTAGTACTTATAAAAGCAAATTAAAACCAATAGTAATGCTACAAAAAAGAGCTGTCCGATTAATTCATAGAGTTGGGTTTTGAACCACAAGTCGATAACGTAATAACAGTGGTGAGCCAATAACATAATAACGATTGACCAATAACGTAAAAAGTTATTACATTTTTGGCTGATTATTACGTTATCGGCCTTGCAACGAGAAAATCCTTTGATACTGTAACTGCAGCCAATAATGTAATAACCTTAATCAAGTGATTTGATGTTTATTGTTTATTTATTTTGGAATCCCCATTAGCTTCCACCATGGTGGTTGCTAATCTTCCTGGGGTTCCGATTTTAAAAAATGCAAGTGAGACATTACAAAGAATAAATATACAGTGTCTTCACAGCAAAAATAAAAATATCAAAAATGTACAATCAGGAAGACAGTTCATCAATTATATCAATAGAATTATAAAGTAATTATATCGATACATTGTACCATTAAATACAACAAATTCAATTTAAAATGCAATAAACATTCAGAGAGCATATTGAAAGTTGCATTATTTCATTAAGCATTTTAGTTTTTTCTTAAAAGACTGTGCCGTGGGGAGCTCCCTGAGCTCTTTTGGCAACTCATTCCATAATGCATTGGCTCTGTATAAAACAGATTTCTTTAAAAAATTTGTCCTAGGACGAGGTAGGACCAAGTCAGCTTCACAAGCCCGACGCGTGCCATGTGAGTGAGTTTGATATATATATAGTAATTTTTCAAATACACATTGAGGTTGACTAGTCAGAATGGTTTTCTTTAAAAATAACAAAAGGCTGGATCGTATTTTAATTTGGAGCAAAGGCCACGACAGCGTTTGGTGCATATCAGTGATCCTTGTTCTATATGGACATCCCAGCACAAGGCGGGCAGCTTTATTTTGCATGACCTGGAGTCGTGACAAGTTAGTTTCGGTCATAGCAGACCACACGATAGAACAATATTCAAGGTGGGATAAAACCAGGGATTGTACCACCATTTTCCTCACAGCTGGGGTCATAAAGGAGGAGCCCCTTCTGATCACTGCTATGCCTTTGCCCATTTTGCTAATTATTTGATTAATATGTGGGGTCCATGATAAATTATGATCCAGCACAACACCGAGAAGTTTCATTTGATCCGTTTGCTCCAGATCAGAGTTTCTCGTTCTTAATGCCAATTGAGGAATGTTATGCCGTCGCTGCTTGCCACTGATTAACATTGATTTAGTTTTAGAAACATTTAAAATCATGTTGTTGTTTACAACCCACTTTGCAATAATGTCCATCTCCTTATTCAGTACATTAGATATTTCATTAACATCTGAATTAGAATAGAACATTGTAGAATCATCAGCGTACAGGACAACTGATGACTTATCTAAGACATAGGGCAAATCATTTGTGTAAATTGAATAAAGGAGCGGGCCGAGACAGCTGCCCTGAGGTAGACCACAGCGGACATCAGAGCATACAGACAAGGATCCATTATAGAAGACCTGTTGGCTTCTATTAGTTAAATAATCTCGGAGAAAATACAAGGATCTTGTGGATAGCTTATAACATTTCAGTTTTGCAATAAGTGAATCATGATTTATCAGGTCAAAAGCATGGTACCATGGTACCATGGTCTAATTCATGGTACCAGTTGTCCACCATATGGACAAGCGCTGAGGCTGTTGAATGCCCTGGTTTGTATGCATGCTGAAATTTTGTTAGCAGATGATTGTCAATTAAATATTTTTGAATCTGCTCACACACTATTGTCTCCAACATTTTTCCTAAAACAGGTAGTATGCTTATGGGCCTGCTATTAGGTCCATTAAAGATACTGTTTTTATTTTTGGTATAGGGATGATTTTAGATACTTTCCACTGAGAAGGAAAGACACCACCTTGTAAGCTTCTGTTAAATATATGACATAGTGGTTTAGATACATGTTTGACAGCTAGTTTCAAGAATCGACTATCAACATTGTCCAGACCGGTGCTCCCATTTTCAGGCAAAGCATTGAGAAGATTTTCAACTCTAGTCACAGTTACAGTTGATAGATCAAACAAACATGATTTATCTCCCACGATAACATCTTTTATGAGAGTAGATGATAAGGACGTATCTCCAGGACTCATTTTAGATTTTAATAATCTTATTTTTTCATCATAGTGTGAGCTAAAATAATTAGCTATATCCACTGGTTTTGTAGTAAATCCTTGGTCAGTTTCAATTTGTATTGGCCTGCAGTTTATGTCTCGTTTAGCCAGACTATTAAATATCTTCCAAGTCATTTTGCTGTCATTACTGGCACTCTTGAATTTATTCTGATAATATTGTTTCCTCTTGAGGTTGTTTTGCTTAACTATGCAGTTTCTCAACTTACGGTACCTGGCCCAATCCAATTGGCTGTGAGAAGTTATGGCGAGGTCTTTAGCAGCGTCTCTCTCTGACATTAAGACTTTCAGCTCAGGGTCCAACCAGGGAGCGTTGTGTGTCTTAACGGTTCTTCTCTTCATAGGAGCATACTTGTCTATAAGTTGACAAAACGTTTTATTAAACATTGACACAGCAACCTCTGGGTTAGGTTCAGAGCAAATATCATCCCAATTTGTCTTGTGTAGGTCAAGTAAAAGAGAGTCAATGTTGAGCTTGTTAAAGAATCTTCTATATAATATCTTCTGAGCCACTTTAGGTGGTTTAGTTTTAATGCATACTGCCACAACGTGGTGGTCACTGAAGCCAACAGGTATGGAAACAATATTACTACACGAGTTAGTTTCAGTTTCATGCAGCTAAAATCTGGAACAGTCTTCATGAGGATGTGAGACAGGCCTCAACTCTGACAATGTTCAAATCCAGGCTGAAAACAGCTCTTTTTACCCGTGCATATGAAAACTGAAAGTATTTTATCTGCACTCTTGCCTTTTACTGTAATTGATTAACTTTGTGTTGTTGTTTCATTGATTGATTTTAACTGTTTTCTTGTAATTTTTTCTGCAACTGTGAAGCACTTTGAATTGCCTCGTGTATGAATGGTGCTCTACAAATAAACTTGCCTTGCCTTGCCTTGCCTTAGGTACATTGGTGTAAATGTGATCTATGCAAGTGCTAGTTCTAAGACCAGTAGCATTTGAATTGACTCTAGTTGGAACAGTAATTAATTGGGCAATATTACAAGTTGAGCACAGAGCAACAACTCTTTTTCTAATTGGACATGATATTTCCAGCCAATTAATATTCATATCTCCTAGTAGAAGCATATGTTTATTTTCTTCAGATGCTTTACATAGCATATTGCAGATTTCATCTGAATATAAAGCATTGGAATTAGGAGGTCTGTAAATACACCCAATCAACATTGATTTCCCATAGGGAGGCTGCAACTGAACCCATACATTTTCAATGTTTTGAGGCATTAAATCAGGTCGTAGTTTAGAGCCAATATTGTTCTTGATATAAAGAGCCACACCGCCTCCGAATGCATTCCTATCTTTCCTATGTAGTGTATAACCATCAATGTTTAGTTCATCATTGTCAAAGGTGTTGTCTATGTGTGTCTCGGAGAGAGCGAGTACGCACAGAGTGTTTGTCCTTAGCAACAGTTCAATCTCATGTAATTTATTTCTGAGACTGCAGACATTGAGGTGGGCAATGGAAAACACCTTACTGTTATATCCTGGTAGAGTCATGTTCGTGGGCAAGAGATTAGAGAGGATGACAGTGGGAAATTGCGTTTGTGCACACTACGCGAGTTGTTGTCTCGGTTTCACTATTAATTTGTCATATTTTAGAACAGCCATGTCTCCTCTCTCTCTCGCTGCCCTAAGCTGCGGTAGAAGTTCTCTCCTCTTTTTCCTCACATTGTCCGAAAATCTTCATTAATATAAATGTTGGTGTATCAACACAATGTGGCTACTTTTTCATGTCTTCTTTTGGGTTTGTGCAATATGCTAACAAGGAAAACACACACTTTTTTTCTTTAAAAGCATTTCATTATAACATCATGCAAGGGTTGTAAAAATATAAATAAAATATGGCTATATAGAACTTGCCCATTTATGTCAGTGTTATTAAGTGGTTAGAATGAACAATTTGTGCTTCGCTTCTGTTTCTGTTAATTTTTGTTAATTATATCTCAAACAGTGCTTTGCAAGTGTGGTCCGTGTTAAAACAGCCGCTTTGAAATGTAACAGGTTCTCTTTTGCTAACGAGGCAAATAAAAATAAAAATATGATGTGCTAAATGTATCATTGATAATGTGTAAAGTTAAATCACAAACGGGTACGTTGTGTGTTTGTGTGCATGCTGTGTTCCTATGCTCTTGTACTTTGTTCCTTGTAATATGTTCCTTTGTACTATTGTGATATGTTTTTTATTGTAATGATTTCGGGGGTGGGTGCTCATGAGCGTTTGCTTCTGCCCACTCCTTTTGAGCAGAACTTCAACTGCTCAAATAAACAACTAAACTAAACTAAACTAAACATATAAAATTAACTATAAGGGAAAAAAAGAAAACACACACAAATACAATTTCTTCTTCAAAAACAAAAAACTGACAGGAGAGTGGTCCGACCTGGGTCCAACAGCCCTCCTCACTCCTTGTTTAGTTTTTCAACTCAAACTAGAATCGCCTCCATCAAGAGACACATGGTGGTGAAAATATTTAGGAAACCGAAGTGTTTAAATATAAAAAGATCATAATTTACTGAAAATACAATTAAAAAAAAGTCTGTTCCTCGTTTGATTCCTCCCACCTCTTTGTCTTTATCAGGGCAACAGCTGCAGTTTATAGCTTTCGCCTCTATAATTAGCACATGTCTTTCCTGCTAATCAGACAAAGCCCAATATGGAATGCATCTGATCCAAAACATACAATGGCTTTTAGTTACTGTGGGTGTTCAATTCATTTGATATATATTTTCAATATTAATCTGGATAGTGAATCTGTTATGTAGCAGAGGAAAAAACACCACAACCACCAACAAGATAAACAGAATCTGAAATGCAGATTAAATCATCAGCATAAGTGAAATTAAGGTTTTACATGTCAGAGATTGAGCATCCTCATGAGCACATATAAACCAGTGCCGTCATGGTAACCGTGTTTATGTGAGCCCTGAGCAGGTGTCGCTTTCAAAATCAAATTTACATTTCAGTGGAATTTAATAAGGTTGCACAACCAAATCTGACACTCAGAGCAAAAGACGCATGAGAGCACACGGACACATCGGTTTCTGACAAAAATTACAAAACATTTTAGTTGAACAATAATTTTTTTTATTGTTAATATTTTCACCACAATAAAATTTAACAAAAGGTTCACTATAAAAAGTGTCAACTTGTGTGTTCTGTACAATAAATACAGTACAATGTAAAACGGGTGCATTTATAAATGCAACTTTTCTACTTTATATACAACGGAAATTCACAAAAAAAAACATCTGGCAAGTTTACAGAAATACAGCATAGCAGCTATGTTCTGTAAGAAAAGCTCCTTGGGGATATTGATCTAACAAAACTTCCAAAGTTAACAAGGCCTGCTGCCTTGCTACAGCTGTTTGCAAAATAGCTAATATGTACCGTTTGAGTCTGTTGACATCATTTAGTTCAATTAAAAAGAAATAACACATTTCCTCTTCATTTCGATGACAGCAGACCTAGGTCTACTTTTTAAGCAGCTTGCTGTGAGCAAGCACTGTGTAGGAATGCACTTTGGTAGTGTCAACCAAATGCCCTTGGTGTTGTGTCACAATAGTGCAGTAAAAAAATAAAAAATAAAGGACATTATAACTGCAATCTGAGGTACAAACATGAAAATGAACATCTACATTTATGCTAACAATTGCTAGAGCACTTCTGCAAAGAGCTTCTTGCAACTGCCAAGTCTGGCAATCTGCAGTTTTGATTACTGCTATTGCTTCTCTGTGGACAGGACAGTGCAGCAGGCAGCTAGTGCTTCAACACCAGTGGTCAATTGGCTCGTGCCAAGCCCAATCGTCATCAAATCCTCCTTCTGTCTAGAAGGGACAAGTGGCGACAAATGCCTGATATGTTGTCTATACATTGTGCAGCCATGTAACACAACCCTTCTCAGCACACAACACAGGATGAAGAGATTACACCGATTATCGGTGTGACGCTAAAATCAGTGGTTACTTCTCTGATACAACCTGATTTTTACTTTCAGCTTTGTAAATGGAGGTGCACCGATCAGGATTTTTGAAACCGATCACTAAAATTTGATCGGCAATACCGATCATTGCTGATCTGATCACATGGTTGTAATTGATTATTATGATTCATAATTTAACAGTGAAATACTGGGCTTCTCTAAATGTGAAGTGTTTTATTGGGTGAATTTATTTTCAATATTTATATTTGAATATTGTATATAGCCTACTAGCTAGAAATCTACATTGTCCTGTTTAACCTCTAACTTTATTATCATTTATTATTTCTGATATTATTAGACTTTTAATCCAAAACCATTAGATTTTAAAAGTTTGATTTTAGCCTTAATTTTCAAAATTGCTATATCTTGAGACAGCACTTGTTATTTTCAAATAGATTAAACACATTTTGATAAGAAGAAACGCTGGCATTTGCGAGGTGACTTGCCGGCTAAAGAAAGACTTTACTTGCACACATACACAGGTAGGTAGTGTCTTGCCCAAGGACACAACAACAGCCTGTACCTGCAGGAGCATGGATTTGAACTGCCAACCTTCCGGTTAAAGGACAACCCACTCTATCCCCCTAAGATACTGTATAATTCTTGCTATATCACTTAACATAACTGTTATCATTGGGGTTATCATCTGGCCTAGGGGGGTAGGAAATGGCCTAGCCCATAATATACCCCGGGGTAAGCCCCTTTAACCCCGGGTGTAGTCCAGATGGGGGTATAACTCTGGCCTGTTACACCGGCAACAGACAAGTGGAAGAAAATGGATGGATGGATAGATAGATGGATGGACATCAGAATTGTAAGACGTTATGAGCTTTCACTGGTTTACTTTTGGGCAGTTATTTTAGGACAGTTTTCAATTATTGTAATTTACCTGAAAGCTATTATTTCTTTTACTGCTTTATCAAAATGTTTGTGTGTATGAGAGGGTCAAGTGTACCATAGCCACAAGATACTGAAGGCACAGTTACAACTCAGCACTCTGTCTCTTTAAAAAAATACAAAAGTAAAAAACAAATAAAAACACACACACGCACACACACAAATTACTTCATAAGAAAACATACACACAAAAAGAGAAAAGTCCTCCTCCAGAACAGGGCGGAGCTTTCCCTGAGTTGGGCGGAGCAGGTAGTGTTGGTGACAGTTCATTTCCTCTGTGCAGCTCACCTACTGTATGTCATCAATTTTGGATACCCTTCGGTATGAAAAGCGCTTTATAAATAAAGTTTTATTGATCCATTGTCTGTTTGCTACATTACAACATTGGCTGAGAATGGCAGAAAAAGACTCTTCTCTTTCTCCTCGTCTTCATTATGCTGTGTTTGAGGGCAAACAGAGCTGTTCACAAAGCTGAACAGCATGTTCAGCACACGTTCAAGTTAATACTATGAACTACATAGTCAATAGATATTCGATTAATAAATAATAAAATGTTGCAAATAAATACCACTCTCCAACCTCTTCCCAATCACAACAATAAATCCTTATATTTGAGCGATTGCATCGTTCTAGTCCTGATCGAGTTATTCAAATAGGGTTTTTCTTCAACCTCAGCTCTATTGCTCATATCATCCAGATATTGTAGGTCCAGCTGGTAGAGGCAGGATTTTTTAAAACAAAATTTATGTAAGATTCTTATGTATTTTTAAAGATGCAATGCAGCACACATATGATTCAATGGTTTCTGTTTCAAATTATATGAAGAAATTCACTTAATTAAAATGTAAATTCTGCATGTACACATGGACCGAGTAGAGAAATACAGGAGAGGATTCTAGAAAACGTAAAGTGCAGACAAAACCTAAAGTGTTCTTGGAACCAACATACAGTAGTTCTGTAATTGTGACTACGGCTTGGATTTTAGTACTTCACTTCAATAAATACAGAATTATCTTCTTGCTTAGACAGCTACAGCTCCATAAATTTGCACATGCACTTGTGACTAAATAGTTAGTGTCGCTACTTACAGTAACCAAATATGTGGATATAAAAATAAACTATAATGATTCAGTAGTCATTTTACTTCTGTGTGATAATAATGCCCTCATTTATGTTCAAGTTTTGCAACAATTCAGATGTAATTTCTTAAATTTTTTATCTGGTCGACTTTCACAATTGTCAAACCATGCCCAAGTTTTTTCCTCACTCGTACTTCGTAATGCACACATGATTCAATTAGACTGCTTGGCTTGCCAAAAAGCTAACAGTCAATTAATTCTTGCAACAGCAGACTAAATATGGTCAAAAAGGTAAACACAAACTGGGTCCTAAATTGTGGTTACCAAGTAATCAGTAATCTGACTGTTAATTACTATCTCTAGCGATAGTAACCAGGAGTCAGTAATTATCAACCAATTTTAAAATCCTACTGGAACCTGATAGTTTGACTTTAAAATTGCTACTTTCTAAAATGGTTTCTGAAAGCCAAAGGTCTGTCCATCCTTGTGCTACAAAGCTGCCTACATTTTACACAGCAGCTGAGGGAGGCAAATATAGTGTGTTTGCCGTTTAACCAACATTTGAATTATTGTTGGTCTTTTGGGTGTTTGGTGAAGGTACAAATGTTATGATTTTGGTTTCTATTATTGAAAAATCTAAAAAAAAAACAAAAAACAACTGTAAGCACCATGTGGTTTAAGTGTCTCTGTGACCTGTAGCTACAGAGTGATGAGGTGATTGTCTGAGCAGCCGCATAGTTATTATACAGTGGGGGAAAAAGTATTTAGTCAGCCAACAATTGTGCAAGTTCTCCCACTTAAAAAGATTAGAGAGCCCTGTAAGTTTCATCACAAGTATACCTCAATTATGACGAGAGAAAAAAAACCCCCAGAAAATCACATTGTCTGATTTTTTAATGAATTCATTTGCAAATTATGGTGGAAAATAAGTATTTGGTCACCTACAAACAAGCAAGATTTCTGTCTCTCACAGACCTGTAATTTCTTCTTTAAGAGGCTCCTCTGTCCTCCACTCGTTACCTGTATTAATGGCCCCTGTTTGAACTTGTTATCAGTATAAAAGACACCTGTCCACAACCTCAAACAGTCACACTCCAAACTCCACTATGGTCAAGACCAAAGAGCTGTCAAAAAACACCAGAAACAAAATTGTAGACCTGCACCAGTCTGGGATGACTGAATCTGCAATTGGTAAGCAGCTTGGTGTGAAGAAATCAACTGTGGGAGCAATTATTAGAAAATGGAAGACATACAAGACCACTGATAAGAGCAAAAATCCCAGAACCACACGGGGGACCTAGTGACTGACCTGCAGAGAGCTGGGACCAAAGTAACAAAGGCTACCGTCAGTAACACACTACGCCGCCAGGGACTCAATTCCTGCAGTGCCAGACGTGTCCCCCTGCTTAAGCCAGTACATGTCCGGGCCCGTCTGAAGTTTGCTAGAGAGCATCTGGATGATCCAGGAGAGGACTGGGATAATGTCATATGGTCAGATCAAACCAAAATGGAACTTCTTGGTAAAAACTCAACTCGTCGTGTTTGGAGGAGAAAGAAAGAACACCATACCTACTGTGAAGCATGGGGGTGGAAACATCAGGCTTTGGGGCCGTTTTTCTGCAAAGGGACCAGGACGACTGATCCGTGTAAAGGAAAGAATGAATGGAGCCATGTATCGTGAGATTTTGAGTGAAAACCTCCTTCCATCAGCAAGGGCATTGAACATGAAACGTGGCTGGGTCTTTCAGCACGACAATGATCCCAAACACACCGCCCGGGCAACGAAGGAGTGGCTTTGTAAGACGCATTTCAAGGTCCTGGAGTGGCTTAGCCAGTCTCCAGATCTCAACCCCATAGAAAATCTTTGGAGGGAGTTGAAAGTCCGTGTTGCCTAGCGCCTGCCCCAAAACATCACTGCTCTAGAGGAGATCTGCATGGAGGAATGGGCCAAAATACCAGAAAGGAACCAACAAAAGGTATACAACAAAGTATTGAGATGAACTTTTGTTATTGACCAAAGACTTATTTTCTACCATAATTTGCAAATTAATTAATTAAAAATCAGACCATGTGATTTTCTGGATTTTTTTTCTTCTCATTTTGTAGATGAGAGTTCATAGTTGAGGTTTACCTATGATGAAAATTACAGGCCTCTCTCATCTTTTTAAGTGGGAGAACTTGCACAATTGTTGGCTGACTAAATACTTTTCCCCCCCACTGTATATCGTTTTTGCTGCTCATCTTTATCACACCTGACGTTAAATTTAGTCTATATGGACCCCATAGTTTCAGGAATACATTTATTCCCAGAAATATAACTATTTAAATATAGTTTCCATGAATGCACCCCAATGCTGTGCAAACCACTGTATAATGCTCTTTAAAACTGGCCAAACCAGATTTATATAGTTCCATCTGGTTGCTCTTAGCCAATTATAAAACTGTATCCCACCACAGCAAGCGGGGCAATCAGTCTCAGCTGACCAGTTTAGGCAGAACAGTCCTGGGTTGGATGTTCCCATTGGCATCTGTAATGGCGGCGAGGTTAGTTCTGGTTTTGGAGGAGGAGGATGTGGCATTGAGTTTAGAGATAGAAGTGACACTCCCATCAGTGGTTGTTGTCCGTTTAGAAGAGGATGAAGTTTTTTCCCCAGTGGTAGCTCCTGTGGGGGGTTTGGGAAGTCTTCTTCTGAGCCATGGGTGGCGAAGTGCTTGGCTAGGCGCCATCCTGAGTGTGGGGTCCCACTCCAAACACTGCTTCAGGAAGTCCAAAAACAATTGATCATCACAGCCTTTTAATGCTACACTCCAGTCTTTGCTAGCAGGTGGGCCACGCACTTTACCCCGACGCGAGCGACCACCATTTAGCACAGCTGTGCCATCAGGTAACGTTGTGACAGTGCAGTATCGTGGGTAACCTTTGGACGAAACAAAGTTCTTGGCCCTTTTAGAGGCATCAAGGAGTTTTTGACCAGGCATACCCAGGAGTTCAATAATGCAGGCCAGTTGGTCAGCTTCATCCTCACCTGGCAGTAGAGGGTATCCCGTCAAGAGCTCAGCCAGGATGCAACCCAGAGACCACATGTCGATAGGCATGCCATACCTAGATCCTAAGAGCAGTCAACATACATTACCGTCAGGGTAAAAAATATACAGGGTACAGTATAGAATATGATTTATCAGGCATGAAAACGGGTCAGTTTGAATAAGGTGAGGAGGATATTCCCCCTCTTGGGGGGTCCTGGTGCATGCTCCTCCGTAAGAATTATTTTTTAATTCCATATCTTAAAGCATCGATCTGATGCATTTTGAGATGCGTTTTCTGCCAACCTTGGGAGAGCTGGAGAAACTTGACTTCAGCCATGAGTCAAAAATATTATGGCCTCCTTACTTAGTATTATGCAAGCCATTCCATACCAGCCTGTCACTGGGTGTAATATTTACTGTATATGAGGCACAATGCTTCAAACGCTTAATGTATAACCCAAACAAGAGATGGACAGTGGACACGCTGTAACTTAACTCCACTACTCTTCCATCATTGACAGACAATACAATTTAATATAATTCAGATTTGAATACATTATATTGGCAAAAGCCTCTTGTACAAAAATATAGGCTTATATTATTTTTTATGTTAGAGCTTTGTAATTTGTCTTTTAAGCTCACTTCAAAAATGTCTAGCAGCCTACGCTCTAAACCCAAAACAATATCCACCCTTTAAAATACAATTGAATTCATTGTTTTATATAAACATGTTGGAAATAACTATAACAACTACTCGAGAGAAGTTACAGCAGATAATATTTATGATGGCATAGGGTGGTAGAGGCCAGCAAGAGGGTGAAAAGGCTTTTGTATTGTTTTAATTATCAAGTACCTCCAAAGTTATGGGTAACCTTAGTAGTTTAGCTTTGTTGGTACATTAGTTACAAATATTTTTTCAGAGTGGATTTTGGATATCTTGCTTATTCAAAAACTAAACTAGTAATGGTGAATAAATCTGCAAAAAAAAAAAAGATTAAAAATAATAATAATCAAATATTTTTAAAGTATAGTGAACATCTAATCAGAATCTATTCACTTTGTGTGAGATCTGTGTGTGGGCAGTTTAGTGGGTCATAATAATAACAACATTATTATTATTATTATTATTAATTTATTATTATTCAGAGGCATAGTTTGCCATAAGGCAAGGCAGGCAGCTGCCTGGGGCCCCCATGCCAGCAGGGGCCCCCAGAGGGCCAACAGATTTGACAGAAATGACCAAGGCTAATTCTGAAACCCTTAAATTCGTAAGAGGTCTTACACCAAACCGGATGTGCGTCAGCGTCCGCCATGATAAGAAGCGTCTAAATTGGGCTGTCAGTTAGGAAGGAGTTAGGGAAAGGAGCCTGTATGCTAACTATCATAGCCACTTTAGCATAGGGATCTTTGATGCTAACCACGCCGCCAATCCCCCCACCCCCTCGGCCCCACCCTCGAGTGATTCATGCGCAACCACTGTTGATTGACAGGAGCACAATTAATAATAATAATAATAATAAAAAATAAAAAAAAGATTCTGCACAAGCCAAACTTTATAAAAGTGACGAAATACATGTCGTCACCACAGCACAGTCACACGTCAGTGTTTATAGAGCTGCCTCAGTAAATGGCTTAAATGAAGGCAGTTTGTGCTTTTGCTTTCATTTAGTAGAAACTTAAGCCACATGGCTAATTTGCATACTGTAGCTTTATGAAACAGCTGTTGAGATAAAATAACACTAAAGGGAAATGTGATGGATCATTTGGATTTTTATTTATTTTTCTCCTTCAATGTCTTTATTTGGACACTATGTTGTTGCATATGTAATACAGTAGGTGGCAGCATGCGCTTTTGTTTGGCCTGCAGTCCGCCAATCTCCTTAAAGAAGAAGAAAAACAGCTGTTGGTGATGTCACTTCCCCTTCCCCTGGGTAAGGACGGTCGAATTGGGCAAATGAAGCTCTAGTTCACTAACTGCATAGGGATCCAACAGTTGACCCCATGAAAGGTTAAGGATCAGGAGCTAGGGTTAAGACATAGAGGCTATAATTTAAGGGTTTCGGAAGCGAATACAGTCACTGCAGTAGCAGTGACAAGGGCCGTTTCTCAATTCTCAGAGAGCAGACTCTGTACTTGTGAACTCCTGGATATGGACGAGCACACAAGTCCGCACAAGTACACAGATTGAGAAATACTCCCCGAGCACCCCTCCCCCTGGGGGGGGGAGCGAGAGAGAGAACGTGTTGGTGTAAACAGAGGAGCTACGCATCTCCTCCAACAAAATGAAGAGAAGTTATGCCTCTGGCAGCAAAAACGAAAGAAAATAAGGAGAAAGAAGAGCAAGACAGGAGTGTAATAAGTTACTGTAGTTGTATGTTTCTGAAGTGCCTTCTTTTAGCAGCCTTCATTGCTTGGCATGCAAACATCATCGTTGCCACCCTTACTACGCCGATGATTGATTGATTGATTGGATTGATATTATTATTATTAACTTAATTGGTAAATCCATAGTGGAAAATGAAGCTACAAATATTCAATTGCATTTGTGTTCATTTGGTAAATTAATCATGTGAATAAAATTGTTTTAGAAGCTAATTTGTAGTTAAAAAACTCCGCATTGGGGCTTTATGCAAATGAGTGCGCACCACGGAGTAGATAGGAGTTTAGAGTGACACTCGTTATACAAGGGAAACTAGCTTCGTAACCTCACACTGTGGCTGCTTACGGGCACCGTGCGGACCCAGCTGGTTACCGGTATGCCAGGGCATGTGCCAGAGCCATAAACAGCAGAGTTCACCGCCACAGAACTGGACTACAGTGGGGCCGTTCGCATCGTGGTTAATTATAATTGATCCGCGGTCTTAAATCACAGATATTTCCCACACCAAAGCCCATATCTACCATAACAAACCCCCCACCACCCAACATTTTCTCATCGATTCTACACCATTCACGTAGGTCACCTATTTTGGTTTCAAAACAGCGAATTTCGCCGAAAGGTGAGTGATTTTCATGCCTGTTTATACACATACAGTATTCATTGTCAAAACTAAATATGTGTGTTGTCATATTTATTTTTAATTGTGTTTTTAATTGAAAGCAACAAATACATTTCTTTTGTGAAGTTAAAATGACTTTTAAGGCACCCCCAGTGGCCATCTCAAGTTCTGTCATTTTAGACTGCGCAGAGCTCACATGTATCAGCATATGTTTGAGATCTGTTTACAGCTAGAATGTTTCCATGCTGTCCAGATGCTATTTTTGTGGCTGAGAAAACACAGTGGCCAAAAATTAGGCAACTCTAAGCCACCTGTTCCATAGAAGTAGGTTATAAATATATAGAAGTACATTTGATTTAGCTAATCTTACCGAGTATAACCTCTGGAGCTCTGTAGAACCGCGACTGAATGTAGGTGTAAACTCTCTGATGTTCATAACAACTTGATCCAAAGTCTATAACCTGCATAAAAGAAAAAATACATTTAATGTGATTTGATTATACCATCATGATAAAAGTCACCATTCATGGGCTTACTTACCTTGATACCGCTACGCCCTTGCTGCTTGAGTAATATGTTCTCAGGCTTTAGATCACAGTGGATGATGTGGTTCTTGTGCAGTGCGTCCAGGCATTGCAATATGGAGTGTGCAAACTTCCTGACCAGTGGGAGGCTAAATCCTTGGAATTTATTCTTTTTTATAAGCTCATAAAGGTTCATGCTCAGCAGCTCAAATGTCATACAGATGTGATTTCTGAAGGTGAAATTTTCCAGCATATGAATCACATTCATAGCTGAGTCTTTATCTTGCTTTCTCAGGTGCTCCAGGATGCGAATTTCCTCGGCCGCTTGCCGGTGAAACCGCTTTTCATTGCGGACCATTTTTAAGGCAACGTGGGTCTGTATTTTGTGATCAAAGGCTTTAACGACCTGCAGAAAGAGCACCATAGCGATCACAATTTATTGAAATTATAACATGTTAATCATTTAAACTGAGTTGAAGTACCTGTCCAAAGCTTCCTTTGCCAATCACTTTCAAAACCTCATAACGGTACGCAAGATGATCATGAGGAACGTGAATGTATGACCCTTGATCATCATCGTATCCACCATTGTTGGCGCCTCCCATCACCCCTGATCGCTTCTTTGCATTTGGACCAACAAAAAACACTGGGGACAGAAATGCATACTTGGTTTGTCTCACTGATTGAGTTCATTGAGTGAGCCATGTTTTTTTTAATAACTTCTATTATAATTTACCTTCAGGGTAACTGAAAATTTCATGGTGTTCAAATGATGACATTTTGGACATAAACTGCTTCATAGCCTGCTCTGGAGTCATAGACACAGGCTTTAGCTTGCCGTCCTGTGATTTGTTAGATGTGGCACTGCCCTGGCGGTGGTGGAGTGGCTCTGAGCCATGGGTCTGCCTCTCCGACACAGGTAGGCCTGGCCGGGTGGAACCAACAGGTGCCAAGCCATTTGGCTGTGACGTCAAAACGGGCCGCTTGTTGGAGTTCTCCTCATACAGCTGATGTGATGGTGGAGAGAGCTGGACAGCTTCTGACATATTGGCTTTAGAAACCCCCTAAAGATATGTAAACAGAAAATACACATTTGTCAGAAGGAACACAAAAATGTTGGTTTTAGTCAAAGAAATACAACATGAACGAGTGAAAGAAACTCTGTTTCTTTGTAGTCACACCGTTTCTAAACACTCCTGGATCATTTTAGTGACAGCATTTCCAGATGGAGCTCAAAGTTTTCCAGCCAAATCGCCACTTAAAATCCCAGTTAAATTATATTAATGAATGTGATGAGGGGAGGGCGAGAAAGGAAAATCCTGCTGCAGCTCACCATGCATCTATTCCAGCTTATTTAGCCATATACGATCAGAACATGCAACAAACACAGAAGAATCAATGAGAATACCTCCTTTTTTAACGAGTATTGACCGTTTTCTGTTCATTGTTTGAAATTGCAGACTAATTTCAGATTTTTTTTTTTTTTTTTACACATGCAGCTTTTTGTCTTATATTAGATTTTGGGCGCTAATACTGTAATGCAGGCAATATGAAATGATAAAATAGGGCTTGGCAATTAATCAAAATTTTATCGAAATCGCAATCTCTACTTTGGTCAATCTCATATAACCGCCATGGGACTTTATAATTGACAGGTTTACAGCCATTTCTTTGGCACAAGCTGTATACCTAGTTTGGGAGTTTGGACAATGAAGCCTTGTGTGTTAAATGAGACTTGATAAAAGTTTTGTTTAAGCTGAGGTTTGAATAAAAGATGTATCTAATTTTATGACTCAGCAAGATGTATTTAATTTATTATGAAAAATAAAATCGAGTCGAAAATCGAGATCGATCAATATGGGGAAAATAATTGTGATAATTTTTTTTTACAAAATCGCCCAGCCCTATAATAAATTAGATGCAACATGCCAGCGTATTTTATTTTTGGTATCCCGCTGCATGCAACAACATCAAGTGAGGCTTGGCAGTAGGAAGTATACTGAACCCCAAATGTCTAGACATCAGTTAGTCTACAGTTTGATGTTTATGTGTGTGTAAATTTACCATTTTAAAAATATAATGAATCAGGGTTTATACAGGTCACAGCAAGTAAAATGCAATGCATTTTAATGCCTGAATACTATATTTTTAATGCCACTTGTGCTGTCTCTAAGGACTTTTAGTGTTGCACTGCCCTCTTGTGGCGCATCTGTCACAGTTGTTCAGCCACCATCTTTGTTGTGTGTAAAGTCATGAACACAAACAGGAGTTGCTATGGGTCTGCTTAAGGTGCAAACAAGATCTTCCACAGAGCTTTTGGGAGCATATGCCTGTAAAGGCTCTATTCCACGTAGCGCGACTCGATCCAGCTGCCTTTCCACAGGCAGGCGCCTATCAGCCTAATGCATGGTCAACTCGGTTTGGCGAGCGTTTCCATAGCGGTGGCCAGGGCCAAACCGGTCCGACAAGGTATACGTTTTCAGACCGATCTCTGGCTGAGGCCAAAGCGCGCTGAACGTGACGTGAACAGCCTGCTGGCTGCTGATAGGCAAAATGTGCATGTTGCTTACCAAGGCTAATAAAACAGAAATGCAACAGCTAAAACATGAGCTGAAGGTAAGCAACATGCAAACGTTATGTTAACACCAGCTGAAGTTGAGCCAACAGCAGCTAAATGCTAATATCGGCAAAATCCCCTTTTAGAACAGCGGTATGATGTTGTGAAATATTAAATCCGCATGACCTGCCTGTTTTAGTGAGGGCTGTTCACGCTCCCATTTGGGGCGACAGTGGCGCAGATGGTAGAGCTGGTCGTCTCATGATCGGAAGATTGGGGGTTCGAATCCCGAAGGTGAATCCTGAAGGTGAACACTGTCGTTGTGTCCTTGGGCAAGACACTTCACCCTCCTTGCCTCCAGTGTCTGCGTACATTGGTGTGTGAATGGGTGAGTGGATCCTTGCTGTAAAGCGCTTGGAGTGTCTAATGTAGGTGGAAAAGCCTATCAGCAGCCAGTCAGTCACGTTAGTACGATTCAGAGCGCTTTGGCCACAGCCAGAGATCGGTCCCAAAATGTATACCTGGTCAGACTGGTTTGGCTATGGAAAAGCTCACCAAACCGGGTTGACCAGGCTGATACGTGCCGGCCTGTGGAAAGGCAGCTTAAATTTTGCTATTGTAACATGTTGTGTACCTACAGTCATAGTCAGGGTGAGACAGGCCTCGACCCTGACTATGTTTAAGTCCAGGCTGAAAGGACACCTTTTTACTGCTGCCTATGGCAGTTGATTGTAGTTTTACAAATTTTAATATATACAATATACATATTTTTTAATGTATTTTTTAATGTAATTGTATTGTGTTTTTAATGCTTTTTATTGCATTTTTATTGTGTTTGGGTGTCTGGTGCTGCTGTGAGGCACATTGAGTTGTACATGTACATGAAATGTGCCATATAAATAAACTTGCCTTGCCTACAGGCCTAATATTGCTAATTATCCGCGCCCAATCTAGCTGACCTTTTCGTGTACATTTTTCATGTTCAAGTTAATATAACTGCAGCTACTGTTTTCTGTTACAAAAGTTTTGTTAGCTATGTTTGTGACATACTAACCGTTTTTCATGCAAATACTGACTGCATTTTTATGTCTGTTTATTTGCAGTTTTACAAATGCCATTGACTTGAGCAAAATACATGGCCAAAGTCATTCAACATGTTGCCAAACTACACACTACAGACGGGAGGGCAGAATACCACTAAAGCAAAAAAAGAAAGAAAAAGCTCATTTCATTTAAAGCCACACCACGTAACATTTCACCCATAAAATAAAATAAAATACATGCATTTATTTTATTAGACAAACAAACATGCGTCTTTGCGTGGCTCAGTTCTCCTAAGACTTGACTGGGAGTGGGATGTCTCCAGCTCATCTCCAAGGGGATGTTGACTAAAGGCACCTAATATAAGATTTTAGGTTAGGTCAGGAGTGTCCAAACCTTTTTTCATGGAGGGCCGCATATCGAAGTCAGTGTTTACCGGATTGGCAGGGACACCTGTGCAGGCGCACGGGAACATAACATGTTTTTGGAAATGTATTTATAGTTGTTTGAATTTCTATATGTCACATTTAATTCAATTTAAGTACTGTAACTGTAAAGCATTTTGATATAGCAAACATAGAAATCATGGAAATACCTTTAGCTACTTGAGCACGAACAAAAAGCCTGTAAAAATTTGCACATTTTGCAGCCAACGAATCCCGGACCAGTTCAAATTGAGCATTCTATTCCCATGCAAATGTATAGGGAAGCCAGGCGCAATGGGCTACGTGCACGAGAGCGTCACGTGACCTCCGAGTGGATCCTCCTGTTCCGTTATTTCCCTATGAGTTAGTAGCTGTGTTTAAAAAAAATAAAAAACATAGCTCAAGATTATATTGCAGGCAGTCACTAGCATCATGTTAAAAACATTGCGTCAGGAAAAAAGAATTCACCGGAGGAAACTTCCGTGCTCATCACGGTGTTTTTGTCTTGAAGCTAACGACTAACACTAAATAAAAATTAAAATAGCGCAAAGATTTTGAACAAGCCGCTCAAAAAATAATTTGGCCTGTCTTAGAGGTTACTGAAAGTTCTGTCATTTACAGAATATTGCTACCTTTGACCAAAAGTTTTGAAGGCCGTCCATCATTTTTGATGGATTGAAAATCAAGCCATAATGAAAGTCCAAATATATCTCTGGGAGGCTCGCTCTCTCTAAAGCACACATCACTGTGGAACACCGCATTGTTTCCCTTTGCAACTAAAACTACTTTTTAGTGCCGCAATGGTTTTCACATCGCTGAAAACACATGAAGGATTAAAATACGTAAAAGACAGAGAGGAGAGAGAGAAGGGGCATGGTGCGTGGAGGTAAGAGCATACGTACTGGGTGGGCATGTGGACTGCTGGCTTCAAAGATGCGCGATGTGAACTGCTAAATACTGTCCCGTTCAACCACTATTTCTGAAGCATTACATTAAAATTGAGAAACTGCAAATAATAAGCTCCAATTTTCCTTTGAAATTTAACAGAGAGTGTTTTGCATAACACAGGAGAAGCCAAAATTAGCATTTGGGGCTAAATTCACTATACTTTCTACAAAATCCAAGCAGGACCCACTTAAGTGACTGTTGTGAAACAAATAATGCGAACAGTTTCGCCTAAACTTAACTGCTACATTTAGCCTGGGTTGGATTTCCTGATTTACAATGTGTCAAAAGCTTTAATGCTAATTTTATTGCCATCTAAATCACTCCATTTATACTCATACTGTAGTGGCAGATACCTGTCTCTGCCTCCGTTTATCCGACATTTTCTACTGCAGCTAGCCCCAAACCAACAGGACAGCATGGTCACTGAGGGCGCAAAACACAAACTGGATTAGTGAAAAACACGGGTGCAGTATGTCACAAAACATGGACCGGATTTCTAAGAACACATGAGTTTTTAATGGATTAGTAGAACATATTTGGTGAAGATGCTTGAGGCTTCTCACCAGGCTTTTTTCACAGTGTAGGGGCAGGCTGAAGTGCGAGTGCTGCAGGCGCGGAAAATTTTACATTCAGACCTAGCTCTAACACTATTTCCTGCATTTTGAGGGCCAAATGTTCTTTACATTTGTTTTAAATAAGGTATTATTACAATGGTATCAATTCAAAAAGGAAAAAACAGAAAATCCCTCAAAGTCTCTCAATAAATGTTTTTGAGGTGTTAAATCATGTGGAATTATTAGACTTGCAGTAAAAAGTACCATCTTTGGCGCATTTGGCCCCCAGGCTGCACTTGAAGCGTCCTGTGTTTGCAAACATTCCAAGATTTCCCGCAGCGCCTTTCTGTTTAGGCGGCCACCTAAAAAACACCGGGCTGCCGCCGTAACTAACTTCTTTTTTGTATTTACTATTTACTTCTTGCTTGAAAGACCCCATCCGCCCATATAGCGTCTGCGTAAGTTTCCTCTGGGTACTCCGGTTTCCCCTATCACTAAAAACATGTACAATAGGTCAGGATGAATGAGAGTGTGTTTGAGAGTGTGCATGGGGGACGACCAATGGCCGCTGGCTGCTCTGCTTTATGACCGCAACACTGGAGGCCTCCATTGCTCCTCCATTGCTGTAGTACCTCCATTTGGCCGCTAGGCCCCCATTGAAAAGCATTGGACTTTAGACACGTTAAAAACAACTTTAATGCCTGGTTTCAATTTTTTTAACACTTTCTATGGCTACATATTCCTCCTGAGATAACGCTGGGTTAGTCAAAAAAATAGAAACCAGGCTGGTTTTCGAAAAAAAAATTTTTTAATCTCCTACTTAACGGAGGTCGGACTGTTGGCATTGGAGCTGCGCGAGCTACACGTCACGCAAGGGCCGAGTCTACAGTGAGATCCCGCCCTTATGCCCTTATTAGGAACATGCTTCGTCAGAGCTGGCGAGGAGGAGTCTGTAAATCCGCCATGATTTCCCCATCGAACGTGGTCATTATGGTAAACGGGGAGGAGTGAGGAGGAGCTGTCTATTCTTTTTAACAGTCTATGGGGACGACGGATGCAAATTAGCCCAAGGCTACAATCCGGTGTGGCTTGTTACATGCATGTATCATGCATGAGACCCATGTATGTTCATTAACATGCACTGTCCCGACCAAATAAACCAATAAAAAAAATATGTTTTATTGCACTACATTTGGACCTCATTTATTTCCCTTTTGTGCATACTTTTATGGGAGGTAAAATAGAAATATAAACCAAAATGTACAATTACAATTTAAAAAAAAAGAGATTTAGTAAATGAAGGATTAAGTCTCATGAATGTTTTTTTGTTTAGTTAGATTTGGCTGTAGCTGTGGGGACTGAGCTCAAAGGAAAACTTAAAAATAAAATAAACTAGAGCCACAACCTCTAATGTAGGGATGGCTGATATATCGGCGCTGCCAGTGCTTAATTTGTAAATTAGTAGTTTCAGGAACACATTTGGTCTGATGTTATGGATTCGGGGAACAGGCCAAAACATTTGCCGGAACACTCTCATTAAACACCATTATATCAGATCAAATCTTTGCCGGATCCTCCTAAATATTTCCCGGATCCTTTACACTGAAAAACTGAAAATTGGGGGAATGGGGGATCAAATTAAGCACTGGGCGCTGCCAATATTTGTCATTTTTTCACATATCGGTATCGGTCCGATATGGAAAAATATTGGCCGATATTTTTTTTCTTTGAATTATTTACTGCGCTGTAATGTCGTAGTGCACTTGAATGCATGCAGCAGTGTAGACGGGCTGCACTGACCTGACTGAGGCAACAGTTTATTCAAATTATCTGAAATAAACAGTGGCTCCTAAAAATAAAGAAACTCCTGCATAAATTCACACGTCTCAAAAAGAAAGAATGTTTTTACTAAGTTTAAACAAAGTGGAGCGGACACTGGGACACCACTGAGATACAGAGCCACAAGTTGCTGCTGTTACAAACTGGACTAAAACTGCCTCCAAGGACATTATTTTGACTCAGGATTAACAGGAATCTTTTTCTGATGGATTGTCGCTACATCTGAGTGGTGAGTGTTGCAAAAGTTTCTCCGTCCTGACGCCAGATTTATAACTTTGTTATAAATTTTAACTTTGTTATAAATCTTTGTTAGCGATAGCATAGCTTCTCGCACGCCTAAGGCTACAACAGTAAACATTGGCTTTCTGCCATCGTGTAGGTTTACTACAGTGATGATAATGGCTGTATTCACGTTTACTGTGCCCACTTGTGTCATGTTAATGACCCGTGAAGACGAGGCGTTATGTCCGCATTTTCACTCATACTTAATTAGATGCATTTGCATCGTAAGCGCATTTTTCATTGAAAACAATGCAGTACAAAGCTCATGCTAATCTTGTAAATCTACTGTTTGCCTTTTGCCTGCTCTAAACCAACTCTAAATCTTCACATTCTGGCCTCATAAGTTCAGGTGCTGTTAAAGTGACATGATGCTATTTTTTGCAATTCAAAGCTTCATACAGAGCTGTCCTCAGCGAAGTCCATCAGATTTGTTTAAAGTTAAAACATGTAGCTTAAACAACATGGTAAGCTACATGTTTAAATAAAAAATACAATAAATAGTAGCCTAGCATATTCCCAGTGTCACTGTTTCCCGTTAATAGAGGAGATGGGTGAAAGAATAATAATAAGTAGGTCTGACTAAATATTTAGCCAAAAACAAAATGACATTTCACTCCACTTTTCACTTTAAAAAAAATATATTTTTCTAATAAAAAGGATTGTTTGTTTCATCATAGTGTGTGAGACAGTGAGTCCCAGGCATAAGCATAAGACATTCCAATAATGGAACTACAATTTGCAAACTTTATTGAGTGAGCCTTTCTATTAATGTCGAAATAAATATCGGCAAATATCGGCCACAGCAGCGAGGCAAATATAGGATATCGATATCGGCAGAAAAGTTTCATATCGGACCACCCCTACTCTTATGTCCTCGTTGTCACTCTCAGCTCGCGCTGACTCCCACGTGCACGCGTGAGTATGTCTGCAGCGCCGCATGCGGAAAATTAGACTCCACATGAAACTCTTTAGTTCGGGTATTTGTGAATGAAGAAAAGTGCGTATAGCTCGTCTACGAGGTTGTTACGTTTCAGTTTTCACAGTGGGTTAGCGCCAGCAGCTCGGGGGGCTTCTGAGTACAATAAGCAAGTTTTGAATGTCTAACACCGTGTGTCTTTACCACGCGCACCTGTCTTGCCGCATGCACGGCTACAGAGGGAGGAAGAACGTGGAGATGGGTCGACACCATACGCTCTCGTGCGGGTAGCGGGGATGAACAGATCCGATGCAGGGAATGTGTCAATGAGAGCGGAGAGAGCCTTTTTTTACTGATTATTTGAGCACGTGTGATTAGCAAACGCAGCAGCCCCGTTAAGAAGACCGTTAAGGCTGGAGCTCATCAGTCCGGGTGGACCTGCACACGTGGCCCTGGGGCCGAACTGATACCGGGGTTTAGTACCCATCCCTACTGACCTGCATGTAGAACAAGACAAGTACTCCAACCAGAACTACTCTGTTCTTGCAAATGTAGTGAGTGTGTCCTAAGCACCAGTCAATAAACCAATCACCTGTTAATGACCGACTTGGAGCAGTGTGCTATTCTTAGACACAGCTGACAGGATAAAAACAAGTGTTTCACAGAAAAATGACTTCCTCCTTGTTTTGAAAAGCTAACTGCTTTATTGAACAAAAATGATCATAAAGTTAACATATAGCCAGTGCAGGCTTGCAAAAAATGTACAAAAGTTGCATTTACAAGTGTTACCTTCAAAGGGTTGAGGTTGTTGCTGCGTAGAGGAGGCAGGGCGCCGGATGGTGATGCCGGAGGTCCACTGTGACTGGGAGAATAGACTGGCTTGCCCACTTTGCCTAAACACAAAGAGTTTACTTTAGATTAATAAAAAAGTATTTTAGGATTCTTACTATTTTGGCAAGCTGATGAACAAAATGACAAAAATACAGATTGCTGTGTGTGTTTTTTTTTGTAAAGTAAAGACTTGTTTTAGTTTAATGCAACAATTTCAATATAGATCGTAAATGGTCTTATTTAGCACTCACTATTCAATCTTGACTGGGTTTGGAAGACATTGATAATGAGATTTCAACACCATAACAATACATTACCCCAATGGTTCCCAACCTTTCGAGTATGATGTACCCTTTTGGCCTTTTCACTTCTACTTCAAGTACCCTTCTCCAATTCAATAGTACTATACAACTTTTTTTTTTTTTAAAGCAACAACCAACCAACCAAAGAAAGGGTAGATGTAAAAAAATGTAAGGATGGAATAATAAAAACACACAATTGAATACACTTTAAGCATTACAAAACAGAGCAATGTAGGGCTGCAGACAGATGGCCTCTGCTCATTCACACTCTTCTTAATCCGAATTTGCTGTAATCCTGCTATTTAGTGTGTGATAAGGCTAACAAATGCACAGACACGCTATAAAAAAAGAGACTCATCAAGCAAAAATATCATGAGCAATAATACAGACAGATGTTAAAACTTTGCTGGAACATTTTCTCTTTATGCAAATCATGCAGAGTAACTTTTATGCCATGCCAAATAGGGGGTGTTAACAAATAGAGCTTATACGTGTGGGGCATAAGAAAATTGACAATTTGACATTACATATTATGTTACTCTTTGATTTGTTCATTCATTTGAGGTTCCATTTTCTTTTAAGATTTAAATAGAAATATAATCTACATAACCTCTATAGGTTGTGTTCATGTTCTGATTCTATTTCAGTTGGAGGGCAGGCGCGCTCTGATGGGAGAGAAACAGCTTTTCCAAAGAAATCTTTTCCCTGATCATCATTTGATAGTGATTGGATTCACAAACCTGACATATTATTTTTATGTCTGAAAGTCCTTTCCAACATCACACATTCGTTTTTGAATATTGTCTCCACTTTTGGACGTCTTTATGAGAATATAAAGAAACCATAATTGATATGAGCTGGAAAAGAGGACTTTGAACTTTGTGACAGTTTGTGTTTCATGTGATTTGTCCCAGGAATTACAGAGAAATTAGCAGTGAACTCTGACTATAAATCTGCATTTTGAGCATTACAATGGAATTTTCAGTTGCCCCACCTCAACTTTAAGATAGAATGTTGTGAAGTCACGTGAACGCAACCTATTGAAGAACAGATTATGCAATAATTTGATCATCTCAGTTCAGAAAAACATCGAAGTCCGAATCAAATAACTTTACTGATACCCACAATAAATATTATGTAAACTGCTATCACGCGTGTCAATATGTAAAAATGTCTGGCGCTTCCTTCAACCTTTTATCAGCTAAATGGGCCTCAAAGGAACATCACGATAATGTTCTCTGCCTATGCGTTACATGTTGATAATGTCAAAGAAATCCAAAGCAAGTAGAGGTAATTCCCCCAGTGAGCCTGAATCAAGTGGAACTGCAGCATGGTGAATTTGAACTCGACACCAAGCTGGAAATGCCAGAGTGCCAGCGAGCGCACATGGTATGCTGCTCAACAGGACGGGTGAAGAAATCTACAGCAGCCGGTTCACAAATGCAACATGATGCACAGTAAGACCATGCAAAACAGAAAAGAAACTGAAAAATACTACAGAAATACTATTAGTAAAAGTCTTTTCTCAGGATTCTGTTGTGTCAAGCATTGGTCGTGAAGCTTACAGACAAAAACAAAACAAAAAACACTGAAAATTGTACTATTGTGTGACCAGGCACACTGCGGATAGTTAGGCGTTTATATGGTTCAACTGAGCAGCTGACAGACATAAGTACTACGTACGACATGATAAGACAGGAGCAAAATGACCTCAGACAGAGATGATCCAAGGCTTTATTTCGGTCTGCCGAGGCAGAGGCCACGGATTGCTAAGCAACCCGAAAACACGCGCACACGCACACACCTACAAACACGCACACAGGAAACCATAGTAGCAAAACACTGCGCTAACAAACTTGTTTAAATGGATCAAAACAAAGACGGCCACCAGCACAGGCAAACATACTTTGCACAACGATTACATGCGATGTGAGCAGAAATAGATGGCTGAAAGGCACACGGGAGAAGGCAGAGTGAGCTGTTGTAACTAATCATCTGTTGGTTAGCTGGCTAAAAATACACCCAACAGCCGAGGAGGGCACCACTTGATTCAGTGTGTGCGAATATCATGTCTGCAAAAACCCCACTGCAAATCACTTTAATGTAAAAGACAATCGTATTTGTTGATGTATTTGAGCTCGAGAGAAAAGTAAGAAAAACACTCACTACAAGCTAGCAAAGATCTTAGTACCGGCCACTTTCTGTGAACCGAAAAACCAACAGATCCGTAACGTTACGACGACGAGCAGGCGGAAGTCATCAGGGACAGATCTTCAACACATTGCCACAACACAGGCATCCAGAGATGGTCGGTAAATGCTGTGCTCACCCGTGTGGATGACCGAGGCTCCGGGCTTCTTGGTTAACATGGCGGCCGCTCCTCTCCTCTAAGCAGAGCCATGGCAGAGCCTCGTCCCTGGATAGGCTACCTCCTCTTCCTCCATACACAGCTCCTCCTCTTCCTCTTGCCTTTTTTTCTTTCACTTCCTCTTGTCTTGTTTCTCTCTTCCCCCCGTCTAAAGATTATGATTTATGAACTTTTAGCCCTTGGAGGTAACCAAGAGCGTTGACAAGCAAGGCAACAGACAAACAAATAAATGGAAACAAAGCAGTATACATTTTTGATTTTTTTTGCAGAAATATTCTCTGACGTTGAATCAATACGAAGAGAATGAGGTTTTGTCATTGTACCATTTTATTTTTAATTATTTTATTCAAAGGAATTAACACCACCCGCCAAAACTAAACATCAGAGTTTTTTTTTTTTTAATCAACATTTACAAACTGTAAGGCACTTAACAGTTCACAGCCTTTCAAGGCACATTCGGTTGAGTAGAAGAAAATTGCATAAAACAGTGCAATATTAAGCAAAGTGTAAACAAATAAATAATATTAATTGGCACAGCATCAACTCAAAGAAATAATAATAAAAATAAATAAATGTATGTATATACATCTTCAGGTTTAAGGGTTAGTTAATTTATAATGCTGTATTTGACTTAGAAGCTTAAACATCAGAGAGTGGCGACCCGGAAGTCATAAGCTTGGTGTCACACAAACAGGCCCATTTTGTCCAGTTCAGTCCAATGAAGCTCGTCATGGCGGCTGGACGTGGCGAGTTCTATCAAAACTTTGCACAGGGTCTACTGAAGACGGCTGTCCAGAAACCCCAGAGCTTGGGACGAGGAAAGCTTGGTTCAGAAGGAATAATGAAACACAAGAGCAGGGCCTCACAGAAGAGCCTCAGGTGACACCGATTTTTGTAGTTAAAATTTGAAATTCAAATTGATTGATTTCCTTTTTTTTATTATTATTATTTTTATGTAAGGTATATTAGCATATTAAGCAAACCTGCTCAAACATACAACCTCGGAAAACTTCAAAAAGTAATCTCAAACGCCCACAGACAAAGCATCTATTTGAAAGGTAAGCAGCCAACAAGGATTTTACAGCTAAGAGTCCCGCCCACTTCTATCACGTGCTAGGGTCCCGGAGTAAAAACCATGGATGTATTATGGTAAAAACTCCCATTCATATTCAACATTGACTTTTCGAAATATTCAAATATGAACAGTTTAAAAACAAAACACAGGCTAATCAGCTATGTGCTAACTCATGGACATAAAACACACAATTTTAAAATCAAGATTTATCTAAATCTTTTTAAACTGAAAAAGTTATAAAAGTATTTCGACAATTAAAAAAAAAAAAAACATATTAGTGTTTTCTTTTTAAATATCTGCGTGATGGTAATTAGCACATGCAAAAAAAGCATAATAAGAATGAAATTTTTACTGCCGGATTGCAGCATGTGACCAGAAGTGGATGGGACTGTTGAGTTCTATTCCAATTTCAGTTTTTTCAGCTTATTGATCATAAAACAATAACAACAACAATAATATATCTATTATTATTAATCATAATAAATGATAATAAAAACCTAATGTTGCATTTATTTTGCAGGCTTCCATCTGAGATTTTAATGAAGATTCTTTCATATCTTGATGCTACTTCGCTGTACTTCCTAAGCCATGTCAACAAACTATTTAGTCATCTAACAAATGATGAGTAAGTTATCCTCACTTTGGAAATAACGAAATTCACAATTTTTTCTTACTACACACCTAATATTGATATATTGGCTTGTCCCGACAAAAAATGTAAATGTTCATCGACTGAAGAGAATTTATGCCACTGATACTATACACTGACCATAAGTATAATCCCATTTTGACTGCATGTTTTAGGGATAGATGGTATTGCAAAACAATTAATCACAATTTTTCCTCATTGATGGATTTTTGAATCAATTTTATTTTTTCATGATAAAATAAATAAGTGTTGCCGATTCATTAACATGGACACACTATCCAAACAAACCTCAGCTCAAACAAAAACAAATGCTTTCCTCCCGTATAAAAATGGCCTTAAACCTGACTTTTAAAGACCCATGACCCATCGTTATTAAGATTGACCTTAGTAGAGATTGCGATTTAAATTCAGATTGATTGCCCATTCCTAGCATGTTTGATACTTTAATATGCATAGGTGAATCATTTTGTTCAGTAATTCCAAGGGGTTGAAGATGAATTGAAGCATAGTTGCTACAGTTGTACAACGCTTTCTTTTTTGTTCTAGTCTGTTGTGGTATACACTTTACATGTCTGAGTTCGGAGTGAATCAGCCATGGTGGATCGATAATCCCAGGCCTAGAGTCATACAGGGTCGAAGCTTGACAGGTCTCTGGAAACAAAAGTATTTCAAAGCTCTTGCAGGACATGAATTGAATAAGTGGAGACATGAGCTTCGAGACGTTAACCCATACACCGGTTTACCTCGACGGACTGAGTGGGTCCTCAGGTAATCACTGTTCAATAGTAATTTATAGGTTCTTTAATCTAACACCTATTGTGTGGTAATGACAGTAATATGTGTAATTTTGCATAGCCATTCAATTTGTTCATATACATTTGTAATTTTGTTTTGTAGGAATCTAAATGTGTGCTGGGAGCTAAAGGCTCAAGCTGGTACTGGCCAAGAGGTGATACTTGAGCCAAGCAAAGTGTACTACTTTGAAACGTCTGTCATTCTCCGCTGGAGCAGTGACAGTTTGCCCTACTTTAACCAAATCAGCAACTTGGAGCTCCATGGATTGAGGAAGGATATGTACATTGCAAAAAAGTAGGATGCAAATACACCCTCCACACACCCACACCACTGTATGCTCACTGATGTACACTTTGAGTCTGATTTACTCAGCGTTTACACACACATGCCAGTGCCTGGGATTTAATGCACCATATGCAAAAAGGTTGATTTTGGAGAAAATGTATTGTAGCAGGTACTGTCGTATTTATCATGACTGTGAAGATTAAATAAAACTGCCCAAGAAATTATCACATTTGAGAAGCAGGTATAAACCTTTGCACAGGACAGTAAAGGCAGTTTGCAAACTAATGGGGGCGTTCAAAACTTTTCAAATTCTTTTGTGTCTAGCTCAGTTGTCCTCAACCACTGGTCGGGGGATCGGTACCGGGCCGTGACGCATTTGTACAGAAATATTAAATAATTTATAAACAACCGCATTTTCTCCAATTTATCTTTCGCCTGTCCCTCTTGACACGCCAATAAGCTTGTCCATAGATCTATAATAAAACTCCTGATATAAAGTCGTAGCAGCTTAATATGTTACATACTGTAGAGGTCGACCGATATGAGTTTTTCTGAGGCCGATGCCGATTTTTGGGGATTTTATTGGCTGATGCCAATATGCACAGCTGATGTATTCGACCGATATTTTTGGCCGATTTTTCTAAATGTCTGGTCTATAATCCTGTGTATGAAGCATCTAAACTGTAAACTGTGTCAGTATTGAAATGTGACAGCAGGGGTGCTTTTTTAGAGGCATAGAGCTGATTTAAAGATTCCTGTTTAATAGGTACTAGAGATGCACCGATCCAGGTTTTCTGCTTCCGATTCCGATACTGGGGGTTTAAGTATCTTTCGATATAATTCCGCCCCTTAAGATTTTTGCTTTTACTTATTGTACATAAGATACCTCTTCTTTTTACTATTTAACTGTTTGCACATTACCTGTCTATTTTGCACACCGAGTGATCTTATTGAATGCCGAATGTAACAAGTGAATTTCTCCGTTGTGAGATCAATAAAGGATTATCTTATCTTATCTTATTCAATACCAAGACCCTGTGTCTTTCCTCTGAATGAAAAAGTGAATGGCCCTCTTTTCTCCAGTGTGAGATCAACACAGTCTTAAGCCCAATGCACACCGAAACACTTTGACGCGCGGCAAAAGAGCCAACTCCTTTATTTTCTATGAGAGAATGCACACTGAGGCTGCTGTGACGCGCGGCGACGCTGGACCCCGCACCACGATTCAGATCTGTTGAATCCAGACACGGTGCCGCGGAGGAAAACACAGACTTTTAACCTCCTGGAGAGGCACAGAGGCAGGTCTGGTCAGTGACAGACAAAGGGACCGGCGTAAACTTTGTTGGGAGGGACGAGAGAAGCCGTGCACTGTAAATTCCAACTGATTACGCTTACTTGGAATAAGTTGTAAACCCGATGCATAATTGTTAAGCATTGATTACTAGTAACACTAGTATGATTAAACGGGATTTCACAGTATTTTATTACTTATGATACAAGTTCTGATTACTAGACATGTTAGTACAGGCAACTGGGAATTCCTAGTACTGATACTGATTACTTTTGTTACTTAAAAATGGTCTTAACCTGTACTAGGGATGTCAAGATTAACCGGTTTTACGATTACCACGATTATAAAAGGTAGGTTATCCGTAAGAATTTTAGAAGCCACTGTTTACCGCAGAGATTTTTCACGCTAACATACAAGCCGCTGCGCGCCATAAACAGCGTGTAAACTCACCGGTAGTTGAGCAAGGCAGAAGGACGCTCTCCTCCAGTGTTGTATCCACCCAAAAACGATTGAAGTCAGCAGAGTGGGACCTCTTTAGGTATCCAAAAGATGACCAAGGCGTTGTTGTCGATGGATATCTGTTATGCAAACCCTGTCGTCAGAAAGTTGCCGCAAAAGGCGCTGATATAGGCTACGTCCAATATGAATTCAGCGTAACAGAAAGGAAAGTGAAACCGCGCACATGTGGAAATCAGCTGTTCAAAAGAGTCTCGTGTTTCATTCTCTGTTCATCTAATCATCTGACGAATAATTAAGCAACAGCATAACTTTTGAGAACATAAAACCTAGTCTAGCTTGACAGTTGACATTGTTTTGTAATATTCAATGTAGGCCTATTTTATTGCAAAACAATCTTAAAGCATTTTTAGAAATGGTGAATGTTTACAAGTATTAAAAAGCTTTTTAAAAACTAAAAATATCAGTTCTTTTCATTCGGTCGATAATCGTGAATAATCGTAAAATCTCAATATTTTCTCACAATAATCGTGACTCAAAAAATGTAAATTAAACTATTATTCTTAGTAATGGTTACTGGAATATTCCCGTTCCCTTTAAGGTTTATTTGTTATTCCCATTAATGAAGTTTCACAAATTTAGTACAAGATATAAGTGTTGTAATAAAGCAAAACAAAGTATAGTTATAAAGTCAATTTATTTAACATTGAACAATGTAAAACACTTACAATTTTAGATGCAATTAATGATAGAACATCGCCATTTCTGCAGTTATAGTTTAAATCAGTCCAAACAGGTGGATTAGTCTGTACTGAGCCGAGGAGCTGAAGTGTCTCAGAAGGTTCCACATAGACTGTACATGCAGCAGGTTCTGCAGACTCACAGCAGGAGCAAGGGGATCTTTGTTAATCACTGTCAAAGCTCACTCCTCAACATCTTCATCAGCGTGGTCAGATTTCTGTAAGACATATGAATTTTCATTTCATTTATTTATTTATCAGGACAATGTACAGTTACATTATGCTCGTGAGCAACGATGCTTGTACCAGACTGTAGCTTTTTCAAGCTAATTTCCATCAGTAGTCCTAGGGAGAACAAAAATACTTTAGTCGTGAGTCCCTATGACATGACAAGACCAAACCAAAACCTACAGATAAAATGTTGCTTTGTCTCATCCAGACATCTCCGCTCTGAATCTGTCTCACCCCAGTGTGTTCAGCTCCAGTCTCAACACATCCTTCCACAGCTGCACTCTTCAGTCTGACACTGGACACACAAACCATCCACAAATGTTATTTCCCATTCAACTCATGGCCAATTTGTCCAATTATAACGATTAGTGCTGTCTTACCTACTGCCTGGATGCTGAGATGGTCTCAAAGTTTTTACAACAGTTCAGATTGCTGTAAAACAAATACAATCAGTAAGCACACCACAGGCACATCCACACAGGATTGCAATTAGCTAATGACCTCAGGTGAAAATCAAAGACTATAGATGTCCTCAGAGTTTCATTACCTATCCATCCATCCATTTTCTTCCGCTTTATCCGGGGCCGGGTCGCGAGGGCAGCAGTCTCAGCAGAGATGCCCAGACTTCCCGATCCACGCACACCTCCTCCAGCTGTTCTGGAGGGACCCCGAGGCGACACCAGGCCAGCTCTGAGACATAGTCCCACCAGCGTGTCCTGGGCCCTCCACGAGACCTCCTCCCAATATGACATGCCTGGAGTACCTCCCGAGGGAGGCGACCAGGAGGCATCCGAAACAGATGCCCTAGCCACCTCAGCTGGCTCCTTTCGACGTGAAGGAGCCAGCGACTCTACTCCGAGCTCCTCCAGGGTAACTGAGCTCCTCACCCGATCTCGAAGGGTGCGCCCAGCCAGCCTGCGAAGAAAACTCATATCGGCCGCTTGTATCCGCGATCTTGCCCTTTCGGTCATTACCCAGATCTCATGACCATAGGTGAGGGTGGGAACGTAGATCGATCGGTAAATCGAGAGCTTTGCCCCCTGACTCAGCTCCCTCTTCACCACAACAGTCCGATACAGCGACCGCATCACTGCTGACGCTGCACCGATCCGTCTATCGATCTCACACTCTATCCGTCCCTCACTCGTGAACAAGACCCCGAGATACTTGAACTCCTCCACTTGAGGCGAGGACTCTCCACCGACCTGAAGACGGGAAGCCACCTTTTTCCGGTGGAGAACCATGGCCTCGGATTTGGGGGTGCCGATCCTCATCCCGGCTGCTTCACACTCGGCTGCAAACCGCCCCAGTGCGCGCTGAAGATCCTGATTTGATGAAGCCAACAGAACAACATCGTCTGCAAACAGCAGAGATGAGATCCTGATTTTCCCAAACCGGACACCCTCCGGCCCCTGGCTGCGCCTAGAAATTCTGTCCATAAAGGTAATGAACAGAACCGGTGACAAAAGGCAGCCCTGGCGCGGAGACCAACATGCACCGGGAACAGGCCTGACTTACTGCCGGTAATGCGAACCAAGCTCCTGCTGCGGTCATGCAGGGAACGGACAGCCCTTAGCAGAGGGCCGCGGACCCCATACTCCCGGAGCACCCCCCACAGGGCACCACGAGGGACACGGTCGACGCTTTCTCCAGATCCACAAAACACATGTGGACTGGTTGGGCAAACTCCCACAAACCCTCGAGCACCCGATGAAGGGTATAGAGCTGGTCCAGTGTTCCACGACCAGGACGAAAACCGCATTGTTCCTCCTGGATCCGAGGTTCGACTATCGGCCGGATCCTCCTCTCCAGCACCCTGGAGTAGATCTTACCGGGGAGTAGGGATGGGAATTGATAAGATTTTATTTATCAATAATTTTACCTATCGATTCGATTCTTTATCGATTCTCTTATCAATGCCTGACTTTTCTGTGTGTTGGGGAAAAGCAAGGAATGAATGTGCTTTCGATAAACTTTATCAAAAAAAGATACATTGTTTGTTTTCCCAAGAAAAAATATTTATTAAATAAAGCAAGTTTCCAAATATACTGTGGCTCCTGCTGGCACTCAGCCTGCCTGGCATCCTCTAAAATATAATGGTAACATTTGTACTTTTCAACAAGTGTCTGTAACTTGTAACAGACTGATACTGTTTTGTAACACCTAAACAACAGGACTCGGTCTCAGCCCAAACCCTACAGATTTTCATCCATTTCTGCTTCATCCGACGCTACATTCTCCTTCTCCCTGTCCGTGTGAACTACTTCTGTTGCAGCCCATTAGTATCAGAGCGGCGAGAGATCAGCCGATCCGCTCATATAGCGCACTCATAGTGGGGACGGGCAGAGGTAGACCCGCTCACAGTGCGCTCAGGGCGGGGACAGGCACCCGCAGCCTCCACTCTGAGCACCGGGCCTGAGCGGATGCTGCTGAGGTGCGCTCAGAGCGGGGACAGACAGCCTCGGACCCGCGCTCCGAGCACAGCGGCACGGGGAGACAGCGCGCGCAGCAACGAGGCACTGAACCCCGTGTGTCATGTCAATTAAGCGATGTATCGAAAGTTTGGAAAGAAACTCCAAAGTCAGCCAATACAGCGCAAATAAACGGGGTGTTCGCAGCAGCAAAGCAAAAACGTAGAATTGACACGTTTATTGCAATGGACTGTTTTAATTGACGACACCCTTTCGTGAACGCGCAAAACGGGGGGGAAAAGCTCAGTGGAGGGCTAAGGGGTAGAATTGAGATTGGGCCTCCGTTTCTTTGAAGCAGCGTCAACAGACTCGGAAAACTAGGTCATTACACACGTGCGTCTAGCTCGTGTCCGAAAAGGGGGGGGAAAAGAGTTGTGTTTTCAGAGCAGGAGCATCGATAAGAGGGCTCGATAATGAAGTAGACGTAAGGTTCCGATGCTTTGCTCAAACAGAACCGGGTCTACTTGTAGAACCAGTTCTCGATTCTCATCCCTACCGGGGAGGCTGAGGAGTGTGATCCCTCTGTAATTGGAGCACACCCACCGATCCCCCTTCTTAAAGAGAGGGAGCACCACCCCGGTCTGCCAATCCAGGGACACTGTCCCCGACCTCCACGCGATGTTGCAGAGACGTGTCAGCCAAGACAGCCCTACAACATCCAGAGACTTATGGTACTCAGGACGAATCTCATCCACCCTTGCCACCGAGGAGCTTTCTAACCACCTCGGTGACTTCAGCTTGGGTGATAGACGAGCCCCCCTCCGAGTCCCCAGCCTCTGCTTCCTCATCGGAAGACGTAACGGTGGGATTGAGGAGATCCTCGAAGTACTCCTTCCACCGCCCGACCACATCCCCAGTCGAGGTCAGCAGCTCCCCACCCGCACTGTAAACAGTGTTGGTGAAGCACTGCTTCCCCCTCCTGAGGCGCCGGATGGTTTGCCAGAATCTCTTCGAGGCCAGACTCCATGTCCCCAACCTCCCTCGGAATCTGGGTGAAGCTCTTCTGGAGGTGTGAGTTGAAGACACTACTGACAGAGGGATCCACCAGACGTTCCCAACAGACCCTCACAACACGTTTGGGCCTGCCAGGTCTGGCCGGCTTCCTCCCCTGCCAGCGGATCCAGCTCACCACCACCAGGTGGTGATCGGTTGACAGCGCAGCCCCTCTCTTTACTTTAATGTCCGAGATACGCGGCCGGATATCAGATGAAACGACTACAAAGTCGATCATCGACCTCCTGCCTAGGGTGTCCTGGTGCCAAGTGCACTTATGGACACCCTTGTGATTGAGTTTTATTACAAGTAGAATAAACTATATCATATAAAAATCAGGACTAATAGTTGAAGACTAAACAGTTCTGTATTAACACTCAAGTCCAAACCACAGGTAAAATGTTTTTGACACAAACATTTGAGTCCCGTCTCACCTCAGTGTGCTCAGCTCCATCTCATCAGGTCTTTCCACAGTTGGACTCCTCAGTCTGACACTGGACACACATAAACCATTTAAAAGATGATTTTTCTAAATTACATACTGTTTAAAACACTGATCAGTGAAGTCAGCATTGATGCCGAGTCGGTATCTACAGTGAGGAAAATAAGTATTTGAACACCCTGCTATTTTGCAATTTCCCCCACTTAGAAATCATGGAGGGGTCTGAAATTGTCATCGTAGGTGCATGTCCACTGTGAGAGACATAATCTAAAAAAAAAAATCCAGAAATCGCAATGTATGATTTTTAACTATTTATTTGTATGATACAGCTGCAAATAAGTATTTGAACACCTGTCTATCAGCTAGAATTCTGACCCTCAAAGACCTGTTAGTCTGCCTTTAAAATGTCCACCTCCACTCTATTTATTATCCTAAATTTAGATGCCCCTGTTTGAGGTCATTAGCTGCATAAAGACACCTGTCCACCCCATACAATCAGTAAGAATCCAACTACTAACATGGCCAAGACCAAAGAGCTGTCCAAAGACACTAGAGACAAAATTGTACACCTCCACAAGGTTGGAAAGGGCTACGGGGAAATTGCCAAGCAGCTTGGTGAAAAAAGGTCCACTGTTGGAGCAATCATTAGAAAATGGAAGAAGCTAAACATGACTGTCAATCTCCCTCGGACTGGGGCTCCATGCAAGATCTCACCTCGTGGGGTCTCAATGATCCTAAGAAAGGTGAGAAATCAGCCCAGAACTACACGGGGAGAGCTGGTCAATGACCTGAAAAGAGCTGGGACCACCGTTTCCAAGGTTACTGTTGGTAATACACTAAGACGTCATGGTTTGAAATCATGCATGGCACGGAAGGTTCCCCTGCTTAAACCAGCACATGTCAAGGCCCATCTTAAGTTTGCCAATGACCATTTGGATGATCCAGAGGAGTCATGGGAGAAAGTCATGTGGTCAGATGAGACCAAAATGGAACGTTTTGGTCATAATTCCACTAAACTTGTTTGGAGGAAGAAGAATGATGAGTACCATCCCAAGAACACCATCCCATCCCTACTGTGAAGCATGGGGGCGGTAGCATCATGCTTTGGGGGTGTTTTTCTGCACATGGGACAGGGCGACTGCACTGTATTAAGGAGAGGATGACCGGGGCCATGTATTGTGAGATTTTGGGGAACAACCTCCTTCCCTCAGTTAGAGCATTGAAGATGGGTCGAGGCTGGGTCTTCCAACATGACAATGACCCGAAGCACACAGCCAGGATAACCAAGGAGTGGCTCTGTAAGAAGCATATCAAGGTTCTGGCGTGGCCTAGCCAGTCTCCAGACCTAAACCCAATAGAGAATCTTTGGAGGGAGCTCAAACTCCGTGTTTCTCAGCGACAGCCCAGAAACCTGACTGATCTAGAGAAGATCTGTGTGGAGGAGTGGGCCAAAATCCCTCCTGCAGTGTGTGCAAACCTGGTGAAAAACTACAGGAAACGTTTGACCTCTGTAATTGCAAACAAAGGCTACTGTACCAAATATTAACATTGATTTTCTCAGGTGTTCAAATACTTATTTGCAGCTGTATCATACAAATAAATAGTTAAAAAATCATATATTGTGATGTCTGGATTTTTTTTTTATTATGTCTCTCGCAGTGGACATGCACCTACGATGACAATTTCAGACCCCTCCATGATTTCTAAGTGGGAGAACTTGCAAAATAGCAGGGTGTTCAAATACTTATTTTCCTCACTGTAAATCTTCACAGCAGTCACTGTCTGGAAAAAAGAAAAACTTTAATCATAACCAGTAGTATTATATATACATTAATTTAATGCTGTGAGTTGTTTAATGGTGAGTGCTAACTGAAAAATATAATCTGCTATTTTGTGGACATGCTGTACCTGATTTAACATTTGAAATAATGAGTATTACAGTAATGGGGCCAAAGCTAATTATGTAAATGCTGCATGAGTAAAAAAATACACAAAAGGACTGTGCTGCTGCTGCACTTTTGCACGTGAGCAAACACTTAGTAAATTACCATTAAGTATCTATTTTCTGTCTTTAAATGACAAGTCTGGAGCTTTACTAAAAATTGTATTATCTGCTCGATGTTATACTGAGGGCTGTTGAACACATTCAAAACAGTTCAGTGCAATCTGATTGGCTTATTCTGCACATGTGACATATGACCTGAACCATATGTCACATGTGCAACGTAGTTTATAGCTTAGTTTTGTCAGTTACGGTTACTAGACAGTCAAGTTCCCGTTACAGGGGCTCAGTAGAGGACACTGTTTACATCACATTTGAGGCAATAATAATCCGCACAGTTTCTTATGGTAAATCGGGTGCCACACGCCCACAAAATTGCACTTGCTAATCTTAAGTACTACTTGCAATTTAGCACCTGGCTTAGTGAACAAGGCCATTTGACTGTCTCTGTAATCATAGGCCTCTCTGGCAGTCTCTAATGTTGAGGCTGGATATAACAGACTGTCCTCGTATGATTGGCAAAGACCGACTCATTAAGCTCCTGTTCCTGTCACCAGGATTCATTGTTGGCGTCTGGAGGGTAAGTAGCACTACCCAATTTGTAAATTATTTTAGAATCAGATGTGATGGTGAAAATGCTTTTTTGTTGATTGGTGTACCCTTGCATACATACTTTTCCTATACTTTTTGTATTTAGGGTCAGAATGTCATTGCCTTTATCATGGTCTGCCTACACTTTAACAGGCTGCTCGAACGAAGCCTGTTTGGATCTCCTGTGAGGTAAGTTTCACCAATCAGATGCAAAGCTTTACAAGTTAATAGTGACTTAGCACCCCCTACTGGTCTACCAATACAAATACTAATGCTACTAAAGACTAAATAGCAAAAAGAAAAAAAGAAATATATATATATTAGGGCTGGGCAAAAAATCGAATGAATTCAATTTAACTCACGCTTTTAAAAAACAGACTATGTGGAAAATGGCTAAATCGTAAAATCGCATCCGTCGCTCCATGTCCGCCTCAGGTGCACCGTGCTGCCAATGTAACAGCGTTTCAGACGCTCCATAACGACTGTTTGTGAAATGACACATCTCTGTTGCTTTACAAAGGCCGCGTGTTGTGTTTTAAGAGTGCACGGTGGAGTTTTCTTCCGCTAAAACAGAGTTTTCCACTTTCCCTTGGTCTGCTCTTGTGCCCTCTCACTCTGCTCTTAGCGGAGCACCATAACTCCGCCCCTTTCCCCTTGAGTTTCCATGGAGATGAGGCATGAGGATGATAAAACTAAGGAATATCTAAAACAGAAATACATTTTTTTAATGGGCCTAATTGTAAGCTATATTATGAATCTAAATATTGATGAGCGGTTTTCTCCATTTGAAAGATCAGTAGACTTTTTTTTTAGGTTTATTTTCAATAAAATCGATTAAAATCGTAATCGTCCAAACTGAGTGTAAAAAAAATCGAGATTTTATTTTTTTGCCATATTGCCCAGCCCTTAAAAATACTTCCAGGTCCAATGGAGTTTTAGCCCTATTCACTATAATGGGATTTTGCTGATTTAACCTGCTGTAGAGGCTGTTTTTAAACATCTGATCGCATACAAATATCACTTTTACCCCGTATTTTCTTGAGTAATGTTTTTTCTCATATTACCTATCAAATATATTTTTTTCCGATACACAATTAATTATTATGTGTGATGTCACACTTAACTAACATATAGTGTTACCACTAAAGCACAAAAGGCAGATCACAGAATTCTTGCTACTGTTAGGGACAGAGGAGGGTAGGTAACTAGTGCCTTATGAATAAATACATTAGAATGTTTTTTTTCTATTTCTTTATTCATTTGATATGGACATAAAATAGCATTGGTCAAACCAAATGCATTGTTGCTGTGTTATAGCAAAACTGCTAATTTGCAACACATGTACATAGGAGACTGTTACACATTTAACAAAACATATGTAGTGTATGAAAGGGTACACAATACACATCACCAATATACATTTCATACAACGTTGCCATGTGTGCAGCTTTGATTCGACTTCACCCACTGTTTCAGACCTCTGTTAAAGCTGTTCATGTCAGGGGGCAGAGAGTTCCACAGGCTGGATCCATTAAAGGTGAAACTGGACTGTCCAAAGCATACACTTAACAGTCTGTGTAAGTTCTCAGTCGTACAGGAGTTGTCCATCTTCAAAGAAGGTACTTGAGTCATCTTCTGTACTTGGTAGTTGAGGTCTCCAAACGTTTCGCCTCTCATCCAAAAGGCTTCGTCAGTGAACAAGATTACACTCAGCACGCAGCGTAGATAAACACCAGTTGGGAGGAGTTGGGGTTGGCCCGGCTCCTCCCCTCTAATCACAGCTACTCTCCCCTGTGGGTAAACACCTTTGAAGTAGAGCGTCTGTAACGACCTGCTCCCCCAGTATCGGTCAGCCCTGTCCTATTCATAGATGATCACTGCTAATTACCTGCCTATTGTTCTTTTGTTAGCTGAGGTATCGTCTTCTTGGACTGGCCGTGTCCTGTCGGTTTTTCCCGAAGCAGATTGGAGTAAAAAGCAGAAAGATTAAATCTGAGTCCACCATTTCGGTTCATGGAGGGATTTTCTTTTCTGACAAAAATAGCTTATTTTACTCCTCTTTCAAACCAACGTTCTTCTTTAGCTAAAATGTTGACCTCCCCGTCCTCAAAGGAGTGATTGGAGGCTTTAAGGTGAAGGTGCACAGCCGACTGAGGGCCGCTTGTGCTTTCTCTTCGGTGTTGATAAAGTCTCTTCTGTAAGACTTGTTTGGTTTCTCCAATATAATGTTCTTTGCATTCTTCTTCTTTGCATCGAATAGAATAAACCAAATTGCTTTGTTTGTGGCTCGGAGTTATTATATTGGAGAAACCAAACAACAAGACGATACCTCAGCTAACAAAAGAACAATAGGCAGGTAATTAGCAGTGATCAGCCATGAATAGGACAGGACTGACCGATACTGGGGGGAGCAGGTCGTTACAGACGCTCTACTTCAAAGGTGTTCACCCACAGGGGAGAGTAGCTGTGATTAGAGGGGAGGAGCCGGGCCAACCCCAACTCCTCCCAACTGGTGTTTATCTACGCTGCGTGCTGAGTGTAATCTTGTTCACTGACGAAGCCTTTTGGATGAGAGGCGAAACGTTTGGAGACCTCAACTACCAAGTACAGAAGATGACTCAAGTACCTTCTTTAAAGATACACTTAACAGTGTTTTGGCATGTATAGCAAATACAAATGTATAAGAAGAAAATGAAACTCAATTGTCCAATTTCTTCTATGTAGAGATTTGATGAAGCATTAGCGTCACTATGGCCACTAGTGCATGCTATTTAGTACCAAATAAATAAATATAATATATATTTTACATCTACACATACATACACATAAGCATTGTTTATATAGTGAATATACAGTGTATTCTATTTAGCACATATTTCCTCCTCTTGCAGCCCGTATATGGAGCCTACAGTGAGACTTCCTCGGGACAGGTCAGACTCTAAATGTGGGCTGCATGGTTACCACCTGCATCTTGTCCTGCACAAAACCGGAGCAGAGATAATGTCTGAACACTTTCCTAACCTTTCCTGTCGCTCAGGTAGGTTACTTTTTTTAGCAGCATTTGCAATGGTTCTTGTCTTGTATGGTCTGAAGGCCTTTCATAATACTCCGTTTACCATGGTGATAGAAAAGTAGTCAATTAGAATGTCTATTTAGCAGTAAAAAATGTATTGTGTTCACAATCCTGCAAAAATATTCTCAAACAGCTTTAACCAGATTTCGCTTGAAAACAACTAGTTTCACACTAACTGTATCACATTTTTATTCAGTTTAAATTCACTGTTATTTTTGTGCAATCATTGTTTTAGTTGAAGAAGGTTTAATGGCATTGGGTGTGATCTACAAGAGCAACCTTTCTCGTCACTGCTCATTGTCTGGAAACATTAGACTGCCCTGGAAAACAGAGAAACTGGAAGGAGCAATAGAGGTAGAGTTTGTCAAATGTATCTTACACAACCAGATACAAAGCTCTTTAAAAACATTTAACATACATTTTTGCATTACATAGTTAGTCTTCATGTCTGTCATTACTTGTAGAATACCTTGAAGTTATATCTTACTATCTTCTGTCTTAATTGTTTTTTGTAATGGCCACCTGTAGTGATACAGTTTTGATGGGTCTCTTCTCTGCTGCTCAGAACTGCTGCTTCATGACACTGACTCTTCTGGATTGCTTTCAAAAGCCCTTCTGGTGTGTCTGCGCTCCCATCGCCATCACCCGATCCAAAAGATCCCTCTCCTTTGACTACAGTGGAGAGCACTATTTGATGGATTATCACCACCCAGAAGGCCGAGTGAAGATGGAGCTAGTGTGGCTGCAGGAGGAGAGGCAGTTCTTTCTCATTGATTTGACCGTTTATGTCCCCAGTGACAAAGTCAACCGATACTTCTGCACAAATTACTAAATCACATGTGCTTCTTTTTTATGTGTTGATGTTTGGCAAGTTAGACTGTGGTTACCATTCTACAATATACGTTTTCTTTATTCTAACCAGACGTTTTACATGTTTACAAGACAATGGTTACATGGCAATTCCCTTGCAATTTCAACTTGTTGATTGCCAAAATAAAGAATAAAGGATAAACAATTCACTAGTAATGCAATGTTTGTTTTTTCAGATTTTACAAGGTCCTGTTTTAAAGTCCTATATGGCTCTATCAATCACTCAATTCCTTAAAGGAATTGGCCACCGTTTTTATATCCTGAGACATGTATTTACCTGAGCTTAGACGAGTTGATGCGTAACTGTCTGGTCTTTGTGCGTGCACTCAGTCACGCAAACAGACGAAATACGTTGTTAGCATTTAGTCTCTCCCAGCATATTCATAGCTCCAAACTGGGGTGAAGTTAGAAGTGACCAAGCTGTTCAACGTTTTCCCTATTTAAATACAGTTACATGAAAAGTTACACGATCCAAGTCTATACTAAATAAACATTAAGGTGTAATAACACCTTAGGAGCGCTTCAACATCTGCGCAGTAAATTCGAAGTGCTCCTAAGGTATTATTACGCCTTACAATATAGTAACCCTTTTTATCCACTTAGAAAATCGACATGTTTAATTTTGTGACTTTTGTGACTAGACTTGGATCGTGTAACTTTTCACGTAACTGTATTTAAATAGGGAAAACGTGGAAGAGCTTGGTAGCTTCTAACTTCACCCCAGTTTGGAGCTATGAATATGCTGGGAGAGACTAAATGCTATAAGTATAAAGGAGGAAGACACGCACATCCCAAAAAAACTTAAAAAAGCGTGCCGGACCGAGGGAAAATACAAAGAAACAAGAAAGATCCGCACAGCTTGCTTAGCTCCCAAATAGCGATTTATTGATTACACCAAGGTGACGTTTCGCGCCTCTGATGAAGGGCCAAGACGCCCGAAACGTCACCCCTTTCCCTTGCCCTTGGAGTCAGGTTGGAGGAAAAACGTTCTACAAAGCATCGCCATAGGCCACGGGAGTCTGTCCTGTCCCCTTATTGCCCTGGCTCTGCAAGATCTGAAAGTGCACTCTTACAAAGCGCAAAATGTTGCCCTATAGTCTGAGTTTAGAAACCCAAAATTGGGCCCCAAGACTTTCTACAAATCAATAATTCTTGATCGTAGGTCTTCAGAGAGCTCTTTTGAGTGGAGTCATGGTGCACATCAGACAATGCTTTTCCAGGGGGTGTACTCACTTATTCCTGTGAAATAAAAATATGACCATAACAAATGATGGGCAATAAAAATATGATAACGTGTAAATGTTTGGGTGGTAGTAGTTCAAGCAGACACCGTTTAACCATTCTTGTAATGTAAGAAATTCCAAATGGTGTACTCACTCTTTCCTCCCACTGTAATTTGCCTCATACAATACCACAATTATGTTGGATGCAGTACTAATTTCCTTTTGTTCAGCCCAGCCCATCACTAGGTATGATACAGGGGGTGGAGACATTTCAGTGTGAGTCACCTGAGTCATAGAGGTAGAGTTGCTGTTCTGGCGGTCTCACTTGTCTGGACATACACTTTGAGCAGAGAGCAAGTTCTGACAAGGGGCTGCAGGAAAACCTTTGAAAAGAGACGATGGCGGTGAATAAATGCCTCAAGTATCTACTCTTTTTCTTCAATCTGCTTTTCTGGGTGAGTTTACATCACAACTCCTTTTCAGTTCAGCCTTAAATGTAAAATGCCCCATATGACTTCAGATGTATCTTGCCTTAGAAATCATTATGTCATATGGGAAATGCTTATTGTAACATCATTTTATTGGCACATCATTTTATTGGCACAATCCCATGTCAACTTTTTTGGTACATTTCCAAAAAACAGGTAGGTATGGAGCCACTTGAATCACTTACACAGCCGGGTTTTCTTGTGGGGATAGACTGACTTTGAGCTGGAGAACTGGTACAGCAGGTTCCCTCCCTCCTCAAAAACAAATGCGTATGTGGTCGGTAGTTTCAGGGTGTGGCTGCTTTGTTGCCCATACAACCTCATGCATGACTGCTTAAGACTGGTTAATTCTAAATCACAGCAATTGTTTAAGTTGTAGAAATGCTCAGTGGAAATTGTGATTCATGCGTCAGGGTGAATCATGAATGGCTAAAAGTGTAGGCAAAAAGTTATTCGTGGCTTTGTAGGCGTATAATAAAACTATCAGTTTTATAGATTTGATTTTTATTTTATAAGTATCTGAACGCTCAGGCAAGTAGAGGCCATGATTACTTACAAACTTAAATACTTACATACTGTAGTGGAAAAAAGAATTGCTCAATAGAAGCTCTGATGGGTTTTATGAAATAAAGGTCTGGTTTATTGAAAGTATGAGGCACATGCAGGCAGCCTGGGGAGGCCGTCTCTCAGAAAGATGACCCCTTAACACTAGAAAACCCAGAGAGGTGTCATTTGACCTTTATACCAAAACCCAGAGAGGTGTTATTTGACCTTTATACCAAAACCCAGAGAGGTGTCATTTGACCTCTATACCTGTCAAACCTGTTGAGACTGATCAACTGACCCAAAGGATTTTAGCTAATACCTGTCCTCAGCTGCTTTTGTTATGTCAATGTCAATGACTATTCCTATAGGTATGGAAATCATCCCAGCCCTACCCCACCCCAACCTGAGAACACACGCTGAACACATTCTGAACATGCTATGATTTCGTCATAGTTCATATGAACAGGTTGTGAAGAGATTGTGATAACAAAACAAAAAAAGAGTTTACAAACTGTAGAATATGAAACAACACTGGTATTGCTAACTGTCAAAAAAAAAGTTGAAATTTATAAAATACAGTAAAAATGTCAAATTTCACTGATTTTCTCCCAAATGTGAAACCCTGATATCACAGATTGAGTGATTTTATGCTGTATTTCAGAGCGATTTAAAAATGGACGTTTTCAGGGTGAAGTCCAATGGAAATGCCTTATTTCCATTATATTCAATAGGAAAAAATACAGTGATTTTATTCATGTGCCAACAATGGGAATGAGGTCCAATCTGATGAAAATCAGTAAAAATTTTCAAATTCATTCTTTTTCTTCCAAATAAAATGCTGACATTGTAAAAAGTGAAGTTTTAAACGGCTCTGGAAGAGCAAAGAAAAACATGTGTTTATAATGGAAGTCAATGGGGCTGTTTCAGTCGTTGCCATTTTCAAATAAAGAAGCGGATGATTCTTTATTTGAAACAGAAAAACTATAAATGTATCAAATCCATTTCAATTCTCATCTGTGACACAAACAAGGCTCTGGAAACAGACAAAGCCTCAGCTCAAAATATCATCCCACTTTTGTGTTTTTGTTAAACAAATTTTTTTTCAGTTTAAAGTTTTGAAACTGGGATTTTTAGGGTTAAAATCCAGAAAATTATGACGTTTGGTAGTTTTTGAAAAGTTTCTTGTAGTTCATGTGATTTATGCAAAAAGAAGTGGAAAAAAATATTGAAAAATGCAGATTTTATGGCTGTTAGGCGTGTACATTACAAACATATGGAAAGTTGTAAATCTCTCATTAGAAACAGTATTCAGACATGTAGACCAGCTCCTTCACTGTTTTCACTGCATGTGTTTTACCTTATGTTTGCATTTAGGATATGAAGTACAGACCTACATTTGTGTGAGTAGGGACCCCAAACCAGGCTCTATCATGACTTGTTCACAGAAAATATAGGCAATTTTGGCCATCTCTAATCGTAGCCTACATGCCTGATTTTGATATGAAAACATTCAATGAAATTATATATTTTTTCCTCATATTTATGTCAGTAATCTACTGCCTAATTTTTCAAGTTTGATTTGCACCACACTTTCTTTCTTCTTGCCTAAATGATAGGAGTGAGGCCTCGTATCTCCATTTAATTTTTTTTTATTCACCGTCGAACGTAAAATAATAAGCCTACTCATTTTGGGCAATGTCGTGTGTGTGTGTGTGTTTTTTTCTCAATAACTGTTCTCCTGACACTTGAAAATTGCTCAAACTGCTCAAATTAAGAAATAAAAATAAAGACTACAAACTGCTACATCCAAATAAAGTCTACATGCGTTAAACCCCTCCTGTTATGTTACTGGTCAAATTGACCCGTTTTAAAGTTTTGTTTTGTTTTCCAGTATGAAACTTCTTCTGCTTGCCTTATTTAGTGTAATCAACATATAATATGAAAATGAATCAATCAATCCAATCAATCACATTTTATTTGTACAGCGCCTTACAACAGCCAGAAGGTGCCCGGGGCGCTTTCCAGTATAGAAACGAGAATCACAATAGACATCAATAATAAAAACACAAATATACATAAAAACAGCAGTCGAGTCAGGGACAGGAGGGTTGCCTATAGTTTATAGCCCAAAGACGATCAGGACGCACATCTGAAAGGTGCAGACATAGAATATGAAAATAGATCAAATTCTTGTAAGCGTTTCCATATTCACGGTAAACGCAAATCCCCAGAATTAAAACACACTTAACAATCCAGGGAGAGTCGCAAATGCAAAATTCCGAGATCTCGCCGCAGCTGCTTCTTTGGTCTGACCGTCTAAAGATTTAAGTTAACGGAAAGCACATGGCACAGCTGATTTTTACTTTAACTTTCATTTTAATTTATTTATTCTTTTTTCATGGTAATGCAACATAAACTACCACAACAACAATCCAGCAAACAAAACAATAATACATTCCATGAGAAGGAAAAACAAGACTAGGATGAAGAAAAAATCTTCAACTTCTGTATGGATTGGATTGAACCGACATTCCAATCAGACATGGGCAGGCTATATTAAAGTCTATTTTATGAATTAGTGTGGAAAACATTTATCGCTCTTCAATGCAAAAGACATAATATAGAATAAATACACAAGTATTTTTTGTAGCCGAGCGCTCTGCCCCACCTAATGGTCAAATTTTGCATATACAGATGTTTTGATGCAGGACTAAAGCACAGTGATATCAGGCTGTGGTTGTTGCCTGCCACATGCATATAAATGACCTTGGCCACTCCCTTAGCGACCCAGACCACTGTACACAAAAGGCACTTGAAACACAAACTCCCTAAATGAACCGGTCTTTTCCACTTTTCGGTTTTCTATTTTTTGAAAAATAACAGAATCATGTATCATTTTGCTTTCACTTCACAGTTGTCTGTTACTTGTGTGTGAACTTTCAGTAAAAAACTCAAAATAAAATCTTTATGTTTATGGTTGTAAACATGACAAAATGTGCAAAAGTTCAAGGTGTATTAGTACTTTCAAGAGGCATTGTATGGTTATGGGGAGGGTACATTTTGAAGGGAAACAAAACAGAGGTGTGACAGAGAGTTTCTTCTACTCATGTGCTAGTTCACTCAGGATGTCTGTGTTAGAGGTCTTAGTTTAGTTTAGTCTTTATTGAAGGGACAGTGCACAGAGACATTAAGCTCGAAGACAGATATGTTCTGCACCAGATTATAGCTAAATAGCTAGTTTCCATCTGCAGTCCCTGGTTACATAGATAATATACAGTAACATTGTAGTCAAAGTACAGATAAAAGAAAATATATATATATATACACAATAGCATGCAATGAATAAGCAATCATAACGAGCCCTCTCGCTAACACTGACCCTCACACACACACACATACACAGCATCACACCTGTATAATGCAGCCACACCTCTCATTTACTGCGTCACATTCATATTCACATTCATAAGCACTAAACACAAATGTAATAATACATTTCAAATTTCATAGTAAAATGTTCTCGTACATGAATTATACACATAAGTTGTCCTGTGGTTCAAACATAGTGTTCACCTCAGTGTGAACAGCTTTGAGTTCTCCAAAGCCACTTTTTCTTCAAAATGCATTTCAGTCAGGGCCATGAATGTTGATTAATTAACAAAAGGCAGAGTGTGTGAGGAACGGCTGTGAGCCACAATGTTGGCTCTAGCCCGTCTGGACACATGACCTGAGTTATACTCCTTTAGTTCTGTTAGTTTTACTTACAGCTGGGGTACCTGACTTTTCCTGTACAAAATGTGAATTTTGTAGTTTTGGCCCAAACTCATTTCAAGCTCTCACTATCCCTCCTGCACATCTGAATTGTTCAAGCAAATTAATTCTATGCATGTTTCATGCCCGTGAACAGCTTTGAGCGGTGCAAAAGTGAAGCAGGGCGGGCTACCCCCAAAATAAATTGCACAAATTTAGTCTATTTCTGTCTTCCATCACTCAATAAACATTTAGACGAAGACAATGCAACAGGATCTGTTTTTTGCTGTGTTTACAACATACTCTGAGGTGGTAAAAATGTATTTATTCTACAACAATAAAAAGTCAGGTACCCCAGCTTTAATTCATCCAATCACGCAATCACGCATAATCGTCCTTCCCCATATGTACTCCACTTGTCTTTTCCATTGTGTTCTGTGTCCTCCTCACTTACGTAAATATGCACTTTATATCTCATATGTCCATCACTTAATGTCTGTGTAATGTCTGTCACTTAAAATATAAATAAATAAAATTAATTAATTAATGCAGTTATTGCGGCGCATTAAACCAGCAGCTTCTTCTTTCACTGTCAAGGATGCTACTGCCGCTCTTTTCATACGATTATTCCTTCAGTCTCTGTGACATTGACGGTCTAGTGCAGCTTCAGCAAATTAACAATAAGCTCTGTGCGCTCTTTTGATGTTGATGGTTGTATGACACCAGAGATCTTTTTCTAAACATTTGTCCTCACTACCCGTTCTCGCCCACTTTGAGTGCAAAAGCTGTGTTAGGGCCAGATGACATCTTGCTATGTTGTTCTGCAGGTTTTAGGCATTGGTGGGAAATTCCGATGTATGTTTGTACAAAAACAAATAAAAAGAAAGCCAGCCAGATGGAAAAGGCAGACCAACAAACGCACTCATGATGGTTATGTGTAAAAAGCCTTTTTTGTACATGGCTATGGCCTGTGTGGATGCAAAACAACTTTTGTCAGCTAAACCTTGACAATGAAATCATCTTTGACCCACAAAACAAAGAGAAAGTGTTATCAGTCATCTTGAGTCTCCCTCCCCACCTCTCCCTCTTGCATCTAAAAACATTGCCAGAATCAAAAGTAAAGCATTTAAACCAGATTTAGAGTGCTCAGTGGCCTTTCTAAATAACTACATCCAGAACTGCTGCTCCCATCCTGATTAGAACCATGAAACGACCATATTAGTCTAGTGCTCAGGTCTCTGCGATGACTTCCTGTCACTCAGAAAATAGACTTTAAATTGGCTCTGATTGTGTAAACTCTGACTATGTTAATTCCTGACAGCTCTATTTAGCTGTGCATATGACGACTGGAAGTATTTAAGCTGCCCTCTTTGTTTTTAATGTAATTAATAAACTATAATATTTAGGTTTTATTTGCCTCCTGTAATTTTTTATGTTGCTCTAAGCACTTAGCATTGCCTTGTGTACGAATTGTTCTCTACAAATAATTCAATCATGATTATTTAAGGGACTTGCATTATGAGTATCATAGCCAAACTTTCATTCACCGGCAGAATGCAATACAAATTAAAACAATATAATAAGTTCAACCAGTATTGGCAGGTAGTTGAGGTTTGTAAGTAAGGCTTTTGCTGTAGGTAATGAGGCAGATGGCGTTTTTGTTTTTTTGTTCCTTCGTGTGTGTTGTGAGCCCTGAACTTCAATACTTTTCACACAGTAACAATCAATACTGTATACTGTACTTTTTTAAAGTATGCTAAATAAACAATCCATCTTCTTAAGTAGAACATTCATTGTGTTTGTTTCTGATTTTAGCAGTAATTCTTTATATAGCCAGAAGATGGTGCCACACGGTCACTGTTAAAAGTTTGAAACCTATATTTTCTCTCTCCAGATCAGCGGATGCATCATTTTGGGCGTTTCCATCTACCTGAAGGTCAATAAGGATAAGAACACGGTATGGTTTTTGTCGTTCTGTGGTTGAATATCTGTTGTCATTGCCATGTGCCTCTTATTTTGCTGACTCTCTTTCCACAGATAACAACTGAATCGATACCTGGCACAGACCTACTAATCGCTGTGGGGGTCATCATTATGTTGCTGGGCTTCCTGGGCTGCTGTGGTGCAATCAGAGAGAACCGCTGCATGCTCCTGCTGGTCGGTGTCAACTTCCAAACAATAAAATAATATTTTTCCATTACATTAAACATACAGTATAGACCTATACCTACACAATATTCTGCAAAAAATATTGTATCACAATATTAGATGATGCAATATCCGTATAGAAAGAAGCCACAATATATTGCTAAAAACTTCCATCTGACTGAGATCGACACATATTTGCATCTCAGCCTAGAGCAAAAAACGCATTGAACTAAATGTGCGGAAGTTCAGTTTTAGTTCTATTTTTCTAATTCGTTTTCATTTTAACCTTGTTTTGGAACTGGAATTCCTTTTTTAACGCAATTTGCCGAAAAACAACATTTCTATGATTTGTTTTTTAAAGTGAATTGAACATATACCGGTACTGTTGAAATGGTTAAAGTAAAATATTGGAATAATATTGTTATTGCCATATTGCACACCCTATCACATATCGCAGGTGTTTTGAATTGAATTGTGCTGCCCACAGGCTCATGACATATACATTCCCTTGATATATAAACTGATAAAATGTTCTTGGGGAAAACACCCTCTTAATAAATCGGTTTAATAGAGGCTGTACCCTGTACCATCATGTGCACTGATTAGAATTTATCTTTGACCATCTTTATGAAGGTTTGAAAACAATATGATTGAAAGCAATGAGATGCGTCTGCGGTTTTTAATGATTTAATTTAATTGTCACTATTCATTTTAATATTAATCATTTTTTAATATATTTTTCTCCATTTTTATTATTATTGTGTAGGGCACAGGTATTTAGTCAGTGTACAACAGGTGTCTCCAACACCTAGGAGAAGACTTTAGTTTGTCCTTATACTTTACTATTTTGACCAAGATGTTTCAGAACAAAAAGAAATGCATCTAAAATGTGAGTCATCTCGCATATATAGACATGCACCTAGTATTTGGTGAGCTACCTAGAAAGGGTTGAGAGCTACTGCTTGGAGATTCCTGGTGTAGAATATCATCAGAATAAATTAAATGTATGTTGTTAGTGTCAGAATAAATGGAAACATTTTAAGAGATCTGAAAATATTCTGAATCTGAACATACTGTAAGGAGAAATTAGATGGATTTTAATTTACATGAAAACTAGTTCTGTACAGTACTTCAACTTTTACTAAAGTCTTTAATAAAAATAAAAAAAAAACATCTTTCATTATCTATTACAATTTTACTATTAGCTACCAGGGTCATTACTGTTACTCAAACATTCTGACATAAGTTCTGCTGCTGCTGCACAGATGGACGCTGTCAGTTTCTTTCCCAGGCAGCCTGACACAAGTTTGATATAATGAGACAGGAAAATAATGCGATACATTGTGAAAATTGTGACAATAAAGCATGAAAATGACAGTAATCCTTGTTAAAAATGCAATTGAAATCTGCAAATTAATGTGCAGGCAAAATGTAGCCCAAAAATATAGTATTAATACTGTATGTAGTTTATTGAACAATTAGTTGATCTCATGACCGTGTCTACCATGTCTGTAGAATGCATCCTTTCTGGGTGAAACATCCAAAGTGTCTCTGATTGAGCCACTGGCTCAAAAAATAAAAAATAAAAATGTTAACATAATCTACTTTCTCGATACAAAATGTAACTGAGACTAATTTCACATTACTATTGTTGGAAATAAAATATAATTTGATTTGAACATATTTACCTCATATCTGAGGACACAGATCTTTATGAATTAATAATTTAAAGATCCTTTTCTGATCTTTGTTTTTGCAGTTCTTCATCTTCTTGCTGCTGATTTTCATCCTCTTGGTGGCTGCTGGCATTTTGGGGGCTATCGGAGATGACAAGGTAACGCGGGACACATAATCTGGGTTTATGACATGTGTGGACTGTATGACAGACTCATGATGTGATTTTATGGTGGTTCAGGTCAAAGACTTGGTTAAGAACCACTTCGAGAAGCTCCTGCCTCTGTCCGACCAGCCAACAGATGTCAAAGAGGATCTCTACAAACTCCAAACTGAAGTAACGACGACCTTTGTATTTAGTAGTGTGTAAATACAAGATCAAACTATTTTATTTTTATCTCACAGTGGAGAAATGTATTTGTTATGTTTGTTATATAAACAGTAAACTGCAGATACAAGAGAAACTGCATGTAATCCAAAGTTATGATAAGATTAAAGAATCATATTTTAATATAAAAGCAAAAGGTTATTGAATAATTTTGTAAATAATATTGTCTGTCCCCTCAGCTAAAGTGCTGTGGTTTCATCAAGGGACCTGCCGACTGGACCAGTGTTCCCACGTCATGCAGATGCAACAGCACTGATACCACGTCTGCTTACAGCTGTGATTCTAGTGGCATCTATAAGATGGTGAAATAACGCAAACACTTTATAACACTGGGTTACAAACATTTTTTTTTTTTGCAATGTAGAAAATAACATATTTTCAGTATCAGGTCAGGTTTTCCAATTTCTGTATTCCATGAGTTACTTGATTTTGACTTTCAACCAACCCTAAGGATGTTACAACCAGACCCAGCCATGGGGCCGCTTTCAGCAACATTTTTCCGTCATCATGTTTATTATCAAATAATAAAAAGTGCCTGTACATACCTTTCATAAATTGTCACCAACACACACTAGTTTGTAAGAACAGCTGCTTTGTGTACCAAATATCTGCACATACAGTATGTTACAACTAACCCCAGTCTCCCCCAACTGTGGACAGACATTATAGAGACGATACCCTTTGTGTCAAAGGGTAAAAAAATGTATCTGATTGAGCAGAGCCAAATCGGATTGTTGGATTCAGCACCAAAATCATTTCACACCACTTAGACACCAAATTTGATGTAGACCAGTGTTATCTATTATACTATAATGCAACAAGAAAATTAACCTTTTTTTCCTTTCTTTATTTTAGACATGCACACAACGAATCATTGAGGACTTGCAAAAGGGCAAGAAAATTGTGTTGGGAATCGCATTCGCCATTGCTATTCTCCTGGTGAGCTATTACATTTTTGGTATACAGATACAGTATATTAAACCGTAACGCTTAAAACAAAATTAGCAAAATATACGTGTATATTAGGACCCCAGATTTTTGGGTCCTATACGATATGAAGGAGGTTGGCATGGCTGATAGCAGATATATCTGCCAATATTTTAAGTAATTAAAAAAAAAGTTTATATCTCTCAAATAGCCTATAGTGAAACTATTATTATAGTAAAGGTTTAATCATAGAAATGTAAATATATCCAATAGAGGTCAACCGATGCCAATTATTGGGGATTTTTATTGGCCGATATGCACTGCTGATATTTTTGGCAAATTTCTTTAAAATGTCTCATCTATAATCCTGTGTATGATGTCGGTGTTTAACTGTGACAGCAGGGGGCGCTGTATGAGAGATATATGGCTGATTTATTCAGGACATTCAGTGGTAGGTACTTAAAGGGGGGTATTATGTAAAATCGACTTTTTCAAGCTTTATATCATGTTATTATGTCATTCCCTCATTAAACACATGCCTGGAGTGTTGCCTTGGCTCATTCACATCATTCAAAGCTTCTTAAAGAGACAGAGGCCTATTTCAAGACGTTCAGTACAGCCATTTTGAGAGAGCAATTTTATTCAAGGCAGTTATTTTAATTTACTGCATATACAGACCAACAGAAGGTTACGTCATCATTGTAGTATGCTATAGACTGGTGCTATGTGATTGAAAAAAGCATAATACCCCCTCTTTAAGAGGGAGCTTGTCAAAAATCAGCAGATTGCAAAACAAAAAACAGCAAGTCTCTAATATCTCCTATGGTTCAGAAATTACATAAAATATATAAAATAGGTGTACAAACTTGTGACCGATTTTCACCGCGATGTTTCTCTGCTCCCCTGAGACCTAGGAAGTTGTGGGAGGATTTTTTCTGATTGAGCTCTTTCCAAGTCTCTATCGCTTTCAGTTCCGGAGATATCGGCCTTTTTATCCGTCGATATTGGCCCTCATATTTATAGTTGAGTAACTGTTAAATGGGCATTGATTTGTGTTTCCAGATCTTTGGCATGATCCTGTCCATGATCCTGTACTGCCAGATCAGTAAGAAGGACAGCGGCACCACTCCTGCATAAACTGTTTCCAAGCTTGTACTCAAGTGAACCACCCCCGGCCCGTATAGCAGTGGACACATAAATAACCCATTTGCCATTCTCAAGAATTGTTTTTCTTTTGCCTAATTGGATATTATTTACTATGGGTAAACACAACTTCAATTATGCAGCACGTTTGAAAACTACTGTAGAGATTTTAAGTATACCTAAATTTTAGGTTAGATTTGGAAACTTGTACGGGTTGTATACTAATACAGAGTTGAACACATACCATATGTGTAAGAGCCACGTGTAATGTAAATTGATGCCGTAAATTGTTGTTTTGTCCTGTATCTGTAAAAAGATTTGTTTTGCTTTTACATCTTTTTTTTTTTTAAATCATGACTGCTGCACTGCATTTGCCTTTTTTGTTTGGACGCTCGCCTTATTTAAGCTCATGAAGTTGAACCTCGGGAGTATGTTTGTTGATGATGATTTGAGCTTGATTTGCATATCACAGTGATCAGCGCTGAATCATAAGACAGGGCTGCAGGATTTGTGCGCTCTTGCTGCTGTTTGAGTCTTGTCACTTTTCCAACTGTCCAAACATAATAAAAGATGAAGATGGTCTCCAGGAACTTCCTTGTCCAATGTGCCCCTTTGGGAACATGAACTGTCTTTGTATAACCGGAACAGAAGTGTGCAGTGGACTATGTTATCTACAGACTTTTTGAGCCCATTACACATTGTCATGAATTATTTCTGCGCATGTTTAGTTGATTTATTTCTCATAGATAAGCTTATAAATGGAGATTAATTGTGAAAAGTAGGAATCTAGGCTTTAGGATAATGAGTGTTTGAGAAGGAGAAACTGATTGCACTACACAGTATATGTATTTAAAATGGGTTAATACCGACCTACCAACCTATAAGTTTGAATTGTTCTAATACACTAAAGACACATTCCTTCACACTTTTATTTCAGGTTAGATTGACGCAGATAGCGGTGGATGAAACCACCTCATGCTGCAGCAGCTGCTCAGTGTCTGTCACTGTTAATAATCACTGTGTTATTGTGTGCTCTACAGTTATTTATATGTGGCAGCGACATTTTCAAGTGCAACCAGCCAACTCCACTTTTCACTATGCACATACACAGAGGAAGTAAGCCCAACCCTGTGCTATTTTTAGCCCAACAATGACTGTATCCTTACCTCTTGGTATTTGTAAGGACTTAAAGAAATCTATAATGCAATTGTTATACTGTATTATTGCAAATAATCCTAAAGTCAAGACTGTTTAGGAATGTGTACATGATTTAGTGACTGACGGGCAAAAGGATCAAGACATCATCTGACATGTTCATGTACCAGGCCTGTCCATCGATACAAACAACTTAAAAACAACATGGAACACTATTTCTATTCTGCACAAGTACTAGGCCTGCTTTAATACTTCTTAAATGCTCCTAAACTACTTGCAAACAACACAAATTCTGATTTAGGAACAAATAGATTTGTATTTTATGTGAAAAATGTTTCATTTTCGGACTACCATATTTTTGGGATCAATCCGGCTGATGTGCTATTTTTACTTCCTATTTTGTTAACAAACTTGTTGGCATCAGGAATCTAAAAGAAAAACAGGGACAAAGATCAAGTGTGAATTTTTCATTATTAGGTATATTATTAGATTATTTCTCTTCACATATGTTCCCTCCATCCAGTTGTTTACGCTGCCTTTTCTCCCCAGATAATCACATCTAACCGTTTGTAAACCCACACTTTACACACACATCCCTCTCTCAAACTCTTCCCATTGCTGTCTCTCACCCATACTCTCCCTAGCTATCATTTATCCTGTATGTGCTTACATCCTCACATCTCCGCTCCATTGCCCTCAGTACTCTGCTCCTCAGCTGATTCTCCAAACTTGGTCATGTTCTTGGTTCTAAGGCAAACACAGCGAGCTTTAAACAGCATCACTCTCATACACGCGCACACATGCACACGCACACACACGCGCACACACACACACACACACACACACACACACACACACACACACACACACACTCGGACGCGCACACACAGACTGGACTGGTCCTAGTGTTTCTATTCCAGTCAGACTCTCTTAGACACGTGTGATGGCTCGTTGCAAAAGCTACTTGCGGGGACTGGACATCTGCGTCACCGTACTTCTGTTGGTGAGCATATTGCTAATTGCGACTCAAACAGTAAATGCATGTTTGTGTTGACAGATTTGTAAACATGTTATGAGTCATTTGCATATTCAATGTTTTTAACCACCAAGACAATATGAAATTGATTTAAGATACAACTGCCATTCACCGTTTACTTCTAACTTCACTTTTTAGTTTTTGTTTGGACATTTTATTGTTTTTCTTTTAGTATTTTCGCATGTTAAGCTGGTTTGTTGTGTTTCATTCTGTCTCAGTTCCACTTCTGTTTGCTTTCTCCTGTCTCTCCTCCTCTTACATTGCTTTACAATACATATATATTTCACACAAATATCCCTTTTCTTTATCTTTTTGTATAAATATGATTAAAATACAGTATTAACAACTGCATTTCATTTTGTAGACGCTTGTCTAGCTTTTCTCATTAGATATACTGTATTGTCAGTGTATGTTCAGTTCTCTTTTCAGCAGTGGAAATATGTCATGAATGTGTGGACATGTACCTTCACCTATTTGTAGAACAATATGTCATTTGGACCTTGGATGCTTCACTGGAAAATACCACTGTGGATGAGGAATGTAAATATACCGAGCATTTGCTCAAAAGTAATCTTCATACTCCTGCAAACATGTGTGATCACATGTAGTACTCAGTGCTTTGAAATGAGCTGACCAGTTCTGGACATGCTAAGAGATTAATCTTAATACAAATGACAATACAAATTTAAATCAGATTCCTGTGGCAATCTGAGAAATCGTCATATTGTGGTTCAGTGGTATTTCTATTCAATGCAGCTCTATGCTAAAATCCAGACACTTTTACAGACTCGTTTTTTTAAACTTTATTTTATACAACGAACATACAAGCAAAACATACAAGAACAGCAACAACTGCTAGACATAAAAGTTAAAGTACAAGCGACAATACAAACAAGTAAAGATTGAGGCTGTAGTGATGGATTATTCTTTCCACCCATTAAACTTTCATCAATATTACTTGTTTCCAATAAGGTGGTAATAAGTCTTAAGATTTACAGTAAGATGTTTGTTTTGTATGTGTGTTTAGTTAGGTGCATTAAAAACAATATGGTGTGGTGTGTTAAAAAACGCATGTAGTGCATTGAAATGTGAAGTACATGCACATAGAGTTTGGACTTTAGCTTAAAGAGAAAAAGTATGAAGAAAAGACAACAACAAACAGTCAGTATCTTCAATATAGTCAATTAGTACATTCTTCCTTGATACAGCCACTGCCCACAATTACGCCACTAGTTTTAGCCACGAGTGCCAAGAAACAGGTAATGGAGGCAAATAGAACAACTGCCATTACAATTAAATACCAAATATCACCCAAAGTCACCATCACCATTGCTGCTACCATAGCAAGATTTCATCACATCAGCCGCAAAACAATAATAAAGTATTTCCCTACTTAGCTAATGAGCGCTGACAGAAAATAAGGAAGAGGAGGGTGGGTTACAGACAATTTCTATTGCTCTGTCTCTTCATGTTCTGAGTGACACGCGGATGTAACCAATCACAGTGAAGTTTGTTACTGGTTACACTTTACACTACCCTTGATACATTGTACCTACCAAATTTAGTACAATGTACAATGTGATGCAACTATATAACTTATACCTATGTAGTAGGTACACAATGGAATAGTGTATTAGTACTTTGGAGCTATGTCATATAATAAGAAATAAGACCCTTAAGGTTAGGGTTAGAATTAGGGTCTTATGTCTAATTACATTATGTACCTCCAAACTACTAAAATATTTTTCCATTGTGTATGTAACCCTTAGGTATAAGTTATGACACACTGTTACAGTACATTATATTGCACTAAATTTGGCCGGTACAATGTATCAAGGATAGTCTAAAATAAAGCGTTACCCTCAGTAACAACTGCTTAACAGCGTGTTGGTAAACAGAGACTTATTGCTGATGTTTCCTGTCTGTATTCAGGTGTCAGGAGTGCTGATGATTTGTGTGGGATTTTCTTCCATTGACAGTAACAAACCTGTTGCAAAGGTATGCTTAAAGTAAAGTAATATAACCATGTTAGTCATTTTGCTCATTCCATCATTTGAAATTATTGAGCTATTAGACTGTACAACTCCTCTCTGATACCCTGAAATTATTATTGGCGGTTGTTCATAACTCTATTCTGATCATGTCCAACATCCTAAGTAACTGTGAATTGAATCTCATCAGTTACACTTGGTCAGACACCATGTCAGTGACACTAAATACAGTGTGCTCACAATTCTTTATACTTTTGGCGGGAGTAATAATTTAACATTGAAAGTTAGGTAATTGTTAGGAAACAGAAATGGAGTTAAAAATAAAACAAAAATCTATTAAACCATTTTTGAAAGACATCTCCAAAAAGAAACTAGACAAATGTTGATATTGATCATTATTTGGTATTGATTGGATTCACAAACCTGCCACATTCATCTTAAGGCTGAAATCGTTTCTACTGATCGACATCACGCAAATGCTTTTGAATATTGTTACCACATTTGGCCACCTTTATGTGAACGTAATTGGACCTTAGTGCATACGTGCCGACTGAGAAGACACTGAACATTGGGACCGGTTTTGTTTCATGTGGATTCTGCCATAATTACAGAAATAATAGCCAAGAAAGCGATTTAGCCAGTTACCTTAGTTACCAACATGGAATACTTACCTGAATGTTGTGATGTCATGCTAACGCAACCTATGTAAGGATCATGTCCCTTGAAAAACATGATGCAGCAGAACTGATGTGAACAGGCCCATGTTACAGCAGAGACCACTTAAAGGCTAACTTCTTCTACGTCATTTTCATCATTGTAACTATCTTATCTAAAGTCACACTAGATCTACAACTTCCCTGTCCATATCTGTCATGATCCACCATGATACACACAGGACCTTATATCATTATAAATACGGTCATATTATATATATATATATATATATATATATATATATGCCTTTTTATTGAAAATAAAGAGCGCACTGTGTTTAGCGTCATGTTACTGTCACTCATGGTGTCTGGCCTAAAGTTCCTCTGAGTAGGTTGCAGCTCAAAGGCACATCCAACAGTGTCAAATTACCACTGGGATATTTGCTGTGTACAAATGTGATTACTTCAAATCATGCTGAGAACCGTCTTTTTATATATATTTTCCCTGCAGCAAACAGCCATTCAAAACATAGGGCTATGTCTATGGAGATTGATCATTTTTGTGCCTCTCCAGTTGTTAGATCAGCTGTCCAGCAGTGACGGCCTGCTCGTGCTGAAGGTGCTAGGGCCCATCACAGTGGTCCTGTCCTTACTGGGCCTGTGTGCCGCCTCTCTGAACATCAAGCCTCTGCTCCTGCTGGTAACATACTCATGCACCTGGACGTTACACATTAGCCTTTCAGGTGATAACCAGTGTCTATCCTATAGTTCGCAGCTCTCACCTTTGTGGAGTTTGTGGCTCTGATAGTAGTCGCTTCACCACTGATAGAGATACAAGCCAAGGTAACTGCAATTTTTATATGACACAGTAATTAGCCCACAGCCATTATCAAAATAGAAAAGATATGTTCTTTAATGCAGGTTTAGAAAATGTGGAGGCAATCGATATACTGTATATGATTGTGTTTGTACAAGCTTTTAATACTCATTGAGCTGTCTATTCTTACAGTACATATTTTCTTTATCATTTGTCATGTTGTAATAGTTTTATTTTTCTCCTAATTTTTACCACTGCTGCTACATGGGCTTCTTCATGTGGTACAGGGTCATTCCATGCATGCATTTTACTCATAGAGATTTTCAGTCATGCTTTAGTAAATTATTTAAGTCAGTTTTCCTTGTTTAGACATGACTTAAGGGGTTAAGGGGTGTACTTTATTGATTACAGAAAATGTACACCCAATTAAGACAAAAGTTAGTCCAATTTAGGTCTATTTAGACCTTTGACCCAGTTTAGTCCTGATTTTATGTTAATCTAGGCCTGGTAGTGAAGGTCAAATCTTTTATGAGGTGTTACTTGGAGTGAAAAGTTTGACACTTATCAACAGCACTTTTAGGACCATAGGTCTTCTGTAAATGTACGTTATGCACAAATTGAACCTTCATAATATATTCTGAGGGGACAAAACCTTTCTGTTTCAAAATATTTTTCTGCTCATTTTTAAAGCACCATTCTTATATCTTTCAGTACAAATTATCCACTGTCAGCATATGGTAAATAGCCATGCTCTTTGATCATGCTTCACTTCCTGCTGTGAAATTCAAATGATATCACCCTAAAGGTAGTGATTTCCACACATTACAAATGATGAAAAAGCAAAGGAACAAAATAGCCAAAAAGTCTTAAGATAAAGAATGAATCTGTCTTTTATCCAGAACATGTTGAAGTATTCCATCTGTGTTCACTAAGTACTTATTGTATTGAGGTAACACAGACTGTTGAGGGACTGTCCTGTCAGTGAAGTAGTTGCACTGATGGCTAACTTTCAAGTTAAAGCTGCTTAGTTAATTCTACTTATCATTACACCCATAAATCTAAATTATTCTTGTGTGCCTTTTTGTTTGTGCAGATGGACAATGAAGTACAGGAGGTGTTTTTGAATGTGACCCCACTCCATAAGGCAGAAACATATATTAAGCAGGAGCTGAGCAAACTGCAGGCCTCTGTAAGCATAGCTTAATATAACAATGCAGATATAACTATGCATTTGGTAGACGTAAATACCTAAAGTGATGTGCTATGGGCATGTCCACAGGACTCTTGTTGTGGACTGACGAGCTTTGAGGACTGGCAGGACAAACTCCCTGCTTCCTGTCTCTGCATCTCACCTGGTTCACAGCAAAGGTAAACCTACTTTTGCCTTTGCCCATGATTGGATAAGAGAAAATGTTACACTCGGAAAGGCTGATGTGTGTGGATCTATTTGTGTTATTGAAGTATTTTGTTTGGCAGCAGTAGTCCCAGCTCAGGGGACTCCTGTGTATTAGCTGTGAGTGAGACCTCTTTTGTCGTACATGAATCCTGGGTTTATTCCAAGGTAAGCATACAGAGCAAATAAATGCAATAAGAAAAAACATCTATATAACACAGGTTGACTCAGACATGTGTTACACATATTGTAGTTGCGAATGCAGTGGCATATGAATATGTAAACACTGGTTAATATGTTTAACTCTTGAGTTAAAATCTTGAGTTAAAAATATAACTTTTGTCTTTTCCAGCCTTGTGGCCCCATCCTAAAGAGCTATCTGAGCTTCCCCATCAAACTTCGAATAGGAATCATATCTGCTGTTACCACCATCACGGTATGTACAGTTGATCTCTTTCCATGAACAAAATGTTATTTTCACACTGTTAGTTGTAGTTAAGGGGCTTACTGTTAATCTATGCTCCCAATACTTACTACTACACTAACACTACCTAATACTACAAAACAAACCAGAGTTAAGATGATAGATCATTGAAATTCATGCAGCTTTGAGAATAAAAATAAATAAATGTTGTATACAGTATAATAATTTATTTTGTAAAACCTTGCATAACAATAAGAGTGTGTTGAACTTGCATTGGGCCTTAGGGATAATTCATTAGTAATTAATGTTAAAAAGTGAGTATAGTTGTAATGTGCCATGAGCAGGGCTAGACTGGCAGAAAAAATCAGCCCGGGATTTTTGGGTAAAACAATCAATCATATTCAATGCAATAGTCAAAGCCATTAGAAAAACAATAAGCCACTGTACAAAAACAATATAAACTACAAAACCGAGGACATTAAACTCTTTTCACTTATATTGGCAAATATGATGTGGGGCATGAGTATTGTTATATCCGAGACGCCCATTGCACATTATACATGAGATTATCTGGGAACCATAACTCAAGGAAGCCTGCTAACGGAGGGGAATAAAAGGCGTCAGATACCTCTGCTGGATGAATTGTGTAATTGCATTCAAATGATGACGAGATGTCCAAAAAATATGCAGTTTCTATTGTGGGCCGGTGTGGTGCAGTACGAGCCTGTTCACTTAATCTGGTCTGACCGGCCCAAAGTACGTCGGCCCACCAGGAAAACTCCCAATGGACAGTCCAGTCCTGGTCATGAGTACCCCCTGAAGTATTTGGCATAGATTTATGTTTTATCTTTACGGTGTGCTGCAGGTTTATAGCACAGGTGTAGCATGAAATGCTCTTAAATCATATTATTCAAATGCACTGTACAATCCTTTTATTTATTTAGTTGTTTTATTTAGAAGGTCCAAACACCACTTTATACCATAATATTGTGAAATAATGTATAATCCCATATAAATCTGTATAAATCTCTGAGCTATAGTAAAATAATACAACTGACCAAAGTTTCACACACCAAAAATCTTAAAATCCAATAAGAGAGCCATTTTTCAGTGTTTGAAAGGTGATTTGATTTGATTTGAATATTTTATTGTGGGACAGTTGTTATTAGTGTTATTTTGACAGAAAGCTCTCCTTTGCTTCCGGAAAGAATTTGGAAGTACATTGGAAGTACATTGTACTGCCATTGTAATAATAGAAGAAAAAAAGGTACAGGGTTATAGGGTCTTTGTCTTTATTATGCCAGTAAGGGTGTGAACAAAAACTGCAGCTCTACAGAAGAACAAAAATATTGTGTGTGTGTGTGTGTGTGTTTCAGATTGCAGCCATCGCTCTGTCTCTGGCGCTGGGTTTGGAGCAACACTGTAAGAGTCCTGCGGTGGAGAGTACAGTGGATGACTACAACAGAGTGAAATATCAGCCTCAACCCTATCTTCTGAATGCCTGAACACCTGAGTACTGCCCCTTCATCAAATAACTCATCTGTAGTGGGTTCCAAAACTTTTAAGAAAGACCTGTTCTCTTAATTTCTACTTTATTATGGAGCAGTCTGATACTGAAGTCATGCAATTCTTCTCTATTGCTAAAACAAAACAAAAAAAACCCAAGTGCACATTTTTTATGTAGTTTGAATGGAAACCATGCTTTGTTGGGTTGCAAACACCAACGGGGTGTAAAAGAGGTCGAAAAAACGGTATGAAGCATATTCAGATTTCCAAATACCACGGCTGACTGTTGTAAAGCATTAACATCAACAGTTGCTCATCATTGCTTATTACAGCGACACCAATACTGAAACGCTGCTGTTCTAAGATCCCTGCGCAACGGGTGACCATAAATCCATGCAATTAACAAACCACTTCTGTGTCCGTGTGCCCAGCTTTTCTTCATCTTGACAAGAACCTGCACTCAACTCCATTCATTCTGCTTATGGTTCTACAACACAAACTGATGCTAGGCCGACAGCCTTACTTACGAGAGACACAAAGATACATTTTAAATGATTATTGTTTCATGTTTATATGATAATCCAGTCAAATGTTAGTCTTCTCTTTTTTGGGTATGGTGCAGATAGTCTTGTGACCAGAGGGTCAGTGGTTCAAATCCTGCAGGTGCTCACTGCCGTTGTGTCCTTGGGCAAGACACTTCCCCACCTTGCCTCCAGTTGCCTCTGACACTGGTGTGTGAATGAGAGTTTGAATGAGTCAGTGGTTCCTTGATGTAAAGCGCTTTGAGTGCCTTTGAGTGTGTAAATGGGACAATTCTTACAAAAAGTTAACTACAGCAGTGGTGTGCTGGGTATTTGGGAGAGTCGAGACGTTACCCAGTGGGCCATGCCATTTTTGGAATGGCACAAAAAACAGTATTAATCAATAACACACTCTCATTGGTGTAACAGGTCTAAAGTTAGTCAGTGTTACAGGACTTTTAGTCTCTGTACAATTACAATGTTAACTTTTGCTCGAGCATGATGAGACAAGAGTGCACGAGTGAGTGTTTGAGGGCAACTGCTTCACGCTTGTTTTGTGTGCCCCGCGCACTGCTCATAAGAGGGCCTTTACCAGCCTAAATAGCACCAAGATTTCAATGAGCCAACATAATGATTTTTAAAGTAACATGCTGCCATTGACTGTCCATCAGTAACTCACTATGAGTTTATCTTGAACTATTGATTGATTTGTGAGATGCTGGAAATCTCTAAAGCAAGAAGGAGACCGGCAGCCTCCAGAGAGTTCACTTGTGCATATAGCCTAAAAGCCAGAGTGTTTTTAAAATATTTATTTAAATAGACATAATTTGAGGCAGCAGTCTCAGCAGAGATGCCCAGACTTACGGTATACATTGTAAATTGAGGAATCATTGTTATGAAAATAAGAGGAAGCAATACTGTGTATGCTTTTTCATGAATATTTTATATAATCATTCAACTCAAAAGTTTTTGCACATTTTTCATGGGGTGAACCCAAAGACATAAAACGTTTTCTATACACAAAAGACCCAATTTTCTATAAGTGAGCACTTCTACTTGGTCAAGGGAATCCCTCCCACCTCGCAAATGTGGCACAACAAGATGCTGATTAGAACGTATAAATATTGCAGATACGCCTTAGAATGTCTACAATAAAAGGACACTCTAAAATTATATCCTTTTTTTTCCTTTTTAGTGTAAACAAGTGTATTACACGTTTGTGGTCTAAAATAAAACCATGTGTGTACTGAAATTGTCCAAAAGGTTCTTTTAGAAAGACATTAGTTATAACAATAGATGTGTTTAAATACCTGGTACTGGCCATTATTTAAAGCCACACTGCATAAAATTTTACCCAATAAATAAAATATAAATTTAAATAGGTTAGGTTCTCATCCAGATCCATTCTTTGATTACCCGCTGCAGTCATAGCATTTTCTGTGTTCAGCTGGTTAGGAGTAGCCTGGGAATACTCATGCTGCTGTATGCGCTTGAATCATTTCGAACTGCACAGCAGCCTGGGGACCATGGCCGAAATCTTCACATGGATTTGGGGACCAATCACAGATCGAGGAGGGACGGCAAGACGATGACGCACTCTTCGACATACGGAAGCTTGTAGTTTGTTTACGGATAAAAAATAAAATCCAAGTTTATTTACGGATCCAACATGACAGCAGCAGACGCGACACCATCTTTCGATCAAGCTTTAGAACGTGTTCTAAATAGTTTAGCTCAAAAGTTTACAGTGGGTTGTCATACGTCATCGGATACAATTGATACGATTGGCTATGGCTACATGCAGACATATGATAGATATTCATAGCGCCCAATAAACGGCTATGAACAATCGTAAACCACACCTCTCCTACGAGAAAATGAATTGGTGGTCCTCAGACTAAATATCACTAGCCAGGCTAGGTTAGGAGCATGTTTTGTACTGATGGCAACAGTATAGACCAGTGTTTCCCAACCAGGGGTGCGGGGACCCCTTGGGGTACTTGAGCATTTTACCAGGGGGTACTTGGAATTATTTCAGATTAAACAATAAAGTGAAATTTCAAAAGTTCTTTCAAAGGAAAGCTAGTTTTAATTATGCTTTTAAGTAAAAGGTTTGAAATTTAGTGGATTTGTCCCTTATTTTGAACACAACACACTATTAAATACTGAATAATCTTAGTTGGTAAGATCCTCCAGGTAGGGGGTACTCGGAGTATAAATGAACGACCCAACGGGTATGCGGGACAAAAAAGGTTGAGAATGACTGGTATAGACTATCAAGGCGGCACGGTAGCGCAGCGGTTAGCGCCTCCGCTTCACAGCTAGAAGGTCCGGGGTTCGATTCCCACCTGGACGGGGCCTTTCTGTGTGGAGTTTGCATGTTCTCCACGTGTCTGTGTAGGTTTCCTCCGGGCACTCCGGTTTCCCCTACCACTAAAAACATGTGCAATAGGTGAATCCTCCAGCCAGGTGATTCTGACCATCAACCTGGCCCCACATCATGGAGATGGGTCCCCGGGCGCGGCACTGCCGTCGACCACTGCTCTTTACGGGTTGCCTCAGCGGCATCGAAGGATGGGTTAAATGCAGAGGACAAATTTCCCTACGGGGACAATAAAGTATACAAATACAAAAATACAAGGGTGTCCAATAAGTTAATGGTTAATGTTACATTTCATCCACTTCAGTGTCCATATCACAGTCCATATAAAAACAGCACATCACAGTGACATAAAAAGAGGACGATCCTGGCTGTGCAGGTGTAACCGAGCACTATAGAGGGCGAGTGTATTTTACTCTTGTTACCAATTTGTATCGGCTGTTGCCACAACGCCACTGGATTATTAAAATCCAGAAAACCTTTAACAAAGGACATACAGGTACGATATTGCTGAGGAGGCCAGAGACTGTTCTTTATATTACAAAATGTATTGATTGTATAATTTAGTTTAATTTCATGTTTCAGTTTTAATTTAAAAATGGGTAAACCATTGACACACGTTCACACATACACAAGCAGACTAAGCGGAGCTGAGGCCAGGGCCTGAGGTGAGAGACAAACTGAGGGTAATTCTAACTAAAAGCACCGAGGCACATGCACACGCAACCACAACAAAAAGGTGCATAACACAAATAAAAATTCCACCACCCAGAAGGTCACCACCACATTTGGCAGCCAACCGCAGTTGTCCCACAATCATAACTCAATCCTTGGTTAAACAGTTTCACAGGTTAGTGGCACACTTTTGATCCATCTTAGCCCGTATGCAAGTACACAGACCGCATGCTAGGCCTCCATGCATGCGAACAGGACGGGAACCACCGAACAGAAGATTAGCTGTTGTAGTTGAGACAGTTAGCGGCGTACCACAGAAAGACTGTACAGGCAAAACAGCGGCATCTAATAGAACAAGGAATGGATGAGAAATATTTCGTTTTGGAGCTCATGCACTAGAGACAATGAGCTATACATACCACTAGTAAGCTTGCAGTAGCTCCTATAAAGGAGAGGCTCGAGCTACGGGCGCGATTACCTAAAAACATAACAAAAACTTAGAGACGCTAGGCTACCACGTAGCAGAGGTAAACCCCCTTACCATTTCAAGGCAAGGCAGCAGGTGTCATGACGACGTGCAGACATGCGCACTTTAGCCTGCGCAAAAAAAGGATAAAACAATCAGTAATGTGACTACATTTTAGAAGAGAAGTCACAGGGCTTCTCTTACCTGCTGCGACCAGGTTCTCCATGTTGGAGAACGCCGGTGAGGCGGAGCAAGTGCAAGAGGTCAGAGAAAGATTGACTGTCAAGAGAGAACTTTTATGGGTTGACAGCTAGCATGGACAGCCAATCAAAATCCAGCACTCAAAACGACACTCGGTACGGGCCCAAACGATCCGTACCGAGACCCCGAACATGTTACTTGTCCAGCTATGCGGTAGCTCAGTATTTTAAACATTTCATTTTCATTCTTCAGTCTTCTTTTCCTCATATTTCAGCATTGGTTTGAAAAAGGAATCACTGTGTGGCATGTTGGTGCGCATCTTATCTGATGGTGATGGGTAGGTGACACCGAGCATAAGCAAACAGGATTCATGTCCAACAAAGCTCTTCTATAATGCCTCCCTGTTTGAGTCTTTTCAGGTTGAAATAACTCAGGTCTGTGTTTAATGTAACTCTTTAGGAGTTACAGTCATAATATTCTCGATGTGAGAAGATTGTAAAAACCAGTGCCTTGAAAAAGACTGCAAGTTGGCCATAATTGTATCCTGCTTTATTGATTTAAAAATGGTAAATGGTCTCAACTTATCCTCCTATTGAGAATGAGGAGTTGTCGTCACGGCACAGAGCCCCCCCGCCGATCCCCCCCTCGCCTCCATATTGGCTGCGCTCCGGCGGCAATACACATCGTTTACGTGTGTTGTTAACGCCGTAGTAGTGGAGGTTCTTGCTATTCCGCACTGTTTTGCCGCCTGGAAGTCACTGCTGCGTTAAAAACTGATCCAATACCTCACACGATAGACATGGAAAACGTAGGAACAATGTGATACAGTTTTTTATGTTACAGAAATGGACACAGCATCGAGGAGCGCAAGTCTCTGACCTGTCAAAACATGTTGGAAACGTGTGTGTACATTGAACATCTCGTAACAATGTAGTGTTTACGAAACACACACTTTATTACTTTGTCATTTTGCTAAATGCAATGTAATGACAACACACTAAAAGGCATGTGAAGAAAGTTACTTTTGCCAGTACAGCTGTTTTCACCAGCGGGAGGCTTGTAGAGCCAAGTCCTGCACCCAGCCACAGCAGAAAGTCTCGTAACTTTCCAAAGACTTGTGGCTTTTAAACTACTACATCGTGTAGTACCTTACACCAAATACAAGGTAGTTTACTATGTCCATGTTTGTGCATGGAGGTAAATGGTCCAGGTCTCCGCTGCCGGGAGCTCGTGTGTTGATGTTTTGAATGTCCGCAAGCTTCTCCAAATACCTCTGTTTTGCGCTTGGTATGAGCTTGTTCCTGTAAGGTCCCTTTTCTTTGGCCTTATCTCTTTGCATTGCTTTACTTTCTGTCTTTTCGTTGTCGTATTCGTAGATCCGTCTCTGTCTCGCCGAAAACGTAAATGCGCAAAATTTAAAGTGCTCTGGAGTATGAGGAATGCGTGAAATTCTGGGAGCGTGCCCCCAACCCGCAGCCAATATGTCCGACAGGCTCAGAGCCCCCCCAAATCACCCCAACTCGGCACGTGACTCCTCATTCTCAATACATGAGGCACTCAAAATGATTGGATTAGTAAATACGCAAATATTCAAAGTAATTTACCTAAGTTTTGAGAATCATAACTATACTGTTTTAAAAATATGAAAATTGCCCCCGAATCCACCACCTGTACGGGACAAACTCAATGGCATTGACAGAACTGATCGTCACTCTGCCAAATAGCGGTTGATTGATGTGCATTGGGAGCTATGGCTGGAAGCTTTATATGTTTAGGTCCAAAAATCCGATCCAAGGTTTGGCAGGACACTGGAACCCGGTTTGGTTCTTTGTAACCTCTGCCGCAGTTTTTGGATTCTTTGTCCTGGCCCAAATACACCCGGAATTAATTTTTTGTGATGAAGTGAATTTCCCTAACAGGGACTACAGGTGAAATTGCACTTGTGCTTTTATAATGGCATAATGCATCTCCCCTGCTTTAGGCTAATGTGTATTGTGCACTGTCCCTGTTTCTAATAAATAAACTAAAAAAACAAACAAACTGGTCTGTAATGCAGCATAGTCCTCTGTGCGCTCTGACAGCAGTGCCAGAGTGGTACGATTAGCCGTTTTTCCACTGGCAGACACTACACAGCCTGGTCAACCCGGTTGGGCGAGCTTTTCGATTGCCGAGGCCAGGGCCAGACCAGTCTGAGACAGATCTACGGTGAAGCGAATCCACCATGCTAGTGCGCCCTCTGCTGGATAAGGCAGACCTAGACCGATCAGGTTTTAGGACGGTTGATGTTGTCACCAGATTTAAAAGTGAAATTGGCACTAAAACATCAGAAAGTCATTTTATTTATATATATATATATATATGTTCCAAATTATACAAATTGTATTTCAGTGCCATAAAAGGTAAAATACGTTTTTCAATACGTTTTTTTTTTTTGAGACTCATGGAAACGGCTGCAGTGGCCCAGAAATACATGAAGACTCATTTTCAAACAGTCTCGTTCACTGATGAGTGCTGTGCAACCCTGGATGGAGTAGTGGATGGTTGATGAATGGCCACCATGTCCCAACAAGCCAGTAACGTCAGCAGGGAGGTGGCAGAGTCATGTTTTGGGCCAGAATCATGGGGAGAGAGCTGGTCGACAGCTGGTCGAGCTCCCTGAAAGTGTGAAAATGACCTCTGAAAAATATGTGAAGTTTCTGACTGACCACTTTCTTCTATGGTACAAAAAGAGCCGTGCTTTCCCTAACAAAATCATCTTCATGCATGACAACGCCCCATGTCATGCTGTAAAGAATACCTCTGTATCATTGGCTGCTATGGCATAAAAGGAGAGAAACTCATATATGTGTGTATGTGTGAGTGAGTGAGTGAGTGAGAGTGAGAGTGAGAGAGTGAGAGAGAGAGAGAATGAGACAGAGAGAGGGGGGGGGGGGAGGCTATTCTGACATCCTGCAAAGAAATCCAAGCAGAAACTCCAAAAACTCACAAGTTTAATGGATTTAAGAATTTTGAAGCTGCTATCAAAGAAGGGCTCCTATGTAAAATGTAACTTGACCTGTTAAGATGTTTTTGATTGAAATAGCTTTTGATTTCAGTAAATATGACCTCCTAATGCTACAAATTCAACAAATGACCATTTTCAGTTATTTACAACCATTAAAATGTATTGAAACTATGAGTGTCATAATAATTTGGAACAGTAGATTTTGAGTTGTTTACTATGTTTATTATTATTTTTAAATACTGTTATCACTGTGAGGTTTTTTCCAATCACAGTTAAAGACTTGAAAATTACGCTGACTGTCATTTGAGTTGATAATTTAGAAAATCTTAGAAAAATATCATTTGCATAATAATTTGGAACGCAGTGTGTGTTTAAGTATATATATATATATATATATATATATATATATATATATATATAAAAATATTTTTCTTTTCATATGCTCCTTCTGGAGATTACAGCATTTTGTCTCTAAAAAAACCTAAATAATTTAATGTTTATTTGCTCGTCTCTACACAGAACCACCATAAACCATAGAATTGTACATTCAAATGTTCTGTAGTTTGTTATTCATTGTTTCTTATGGAGTAGAGGGGGCTCAATCTGCACCAACGTTCCTGGGTCTGTTTACCCCATTTTTTCTTCTTTGAAAACACCAAGATAGTTGTTTATTTAAGAAGAAATCTGCCTAAGCTATTACTCTGCTTTTATACCAAACAAAATGACCAACCAACATCGAAAAAAAATGAACCAACAAGTTTTTTTTGGTGACCGTTTTTGTGATCAGGCCACAACTTCACTTTGAGTCGTTAAACTTTTTTTTTTTTTTCATAAAAAGTGGGGTTATTTTACAACCAATTTTTTTCAAATTTGTGTCTGGCAAGTTCAAATCATGTAAAGCGCAAATCTATAATCTTACATAAAAACGTTTTATTTTCAAAATATAAGGGTGGTTCAACTTACCCCGCTCTCCCCACATATAGGAATTTACAACGGTCCCCTCCCACTCTTCTTCCCGTCAGTAAGATCTGGGTCAAACTGTGGTTTTTCACAGTATGTGCATCTGAAGACGAGGTCAAATGATGCACTACATTGTCATAATTTGTATTTCAAAAAGGCAGCCCGAATTGTTCCACACTGAATGAGCTTCTGCTGTTGCTCTCTGCGTTGCCCTCTTGGAATTATTACAATTTCTTTGGCTCATTCATATTTCAGCTGTTTGTAAGTTATATACCACAGTCTTTATAGACTGCATCTGTTATGTTTGAAGAGTGGTGTGTGGGAAACCCAAATGATGCAGACAGCCCAAAGATAGTGAGGAGAAACTCAAATTTAATGGACAAAGTCCAAGTAAGCAGGATGCAAAAACACACGGCAAGGCTTAACAGTACTTACAACAAGGCGTACAGACAAGACAGAACCCGACATGCAAAATCAATGAACAGATGACGACAGGGGAAACCGCAGAGGTATAAATACAGGGGCAGGTAATCAACAGAGGGGAACAACGCAAAATCACACAGACAGAACGGATATGTCAAAATGAACACACAGGGACAAAAACACAAGTCCAAAACAAGGGGAAACAGAACAAAACCCTAACCAAACTATATCATATAACCCAAACTACAATGAGCTGCACTATAGAGACGAGGCGAGCACCCTGATCACACAAACAAAACAATCTGGCCCTGAATGTGGAAATAACTAAACAGCTCATTCTAGACTTCAGGAAACAGAAATTACCTACACGCCTGTCTAAGTTTATTCAAGTTTATTATTTTTTAGGTGTCTCAAAAAATGTCAAAAGAAACAGTCATATATATATATACATTTTTTTTTTTTACAGAGGAAGTAGTGACAGTGTTCTGACAGGAAGTTTGATGGTGTGGTTTTAACGTTACACCACATGACCACACTTTTGTGCAGTGACGTGCTGGGACCATAGACTGTTAAAAAGAATAGACAGCCGCAATGGCGGCCTCCAGTGTTGCAGTCATAAATCAGAGCAGCTAGCGGCCATTGGCTGGGACCTCATTTCGGCCCGGGAATTTAGAGAAGACCGGCCCACTTTTCTGTGGGTTTATGGCTCAGTGATAGCGCGCTAGTCTCTGGTGCTCTTTTTACATGGGCCGCTGCACACACAGTCTGAGCCTGATACAACTCCACAATCAGCACCAAGTTATGAAGATAAAAATATTTCTTTTCCACTTTTCTACCTTTCACTGCCTCTTTCTCTCTTTATGCCGTGTTCAGACCGAACGCCTCTTGGGCGTCAAAGACGCGCCTCAAGTCCGTAGTTGGACGCTTGTGCTTACTGAAGTCAGACGCTTGTCACAAATGTCACAGAGCGTCAAGACGCCCTGGCCGCGCGTCAACTCAGAGTCTGTTCGTAGCCATCTTGGAAACAGCTCGTGCCTGAAAACTACAGTTGTTCGGAGGCTAACTAGTCTCCTTCTTTGCTCCTGCCATGTCCTATGAATCTTTAACTATTCCCCATTGTCTACGCAGGATCTCCCCAGTATTTAAGCTCATATCCAGCCCATACGGTTGAAGGGACATTGGTGGCAAGTGGCTATAGGCTAGGTTAGCCCGGTTAGCTTTTTGCGACCGCCTACAGCTCATTGTTGATACAAAAAAAAAGTGTGTGCAATAAACCACAAATGTGTCAAGCCCAGCTCAGTGTGTCACCATCATAAAGGCTGTTCTGTGTAGTTAAGGGCTTTATTGACGTGATTAGTGCATAATACTTGTTTTCAAGGGGGTCAATGCGAGCTATCTGTTTGCTGCTAAGCGGCTAGCATAGAAATAATTAATACAATGCCCAGCTAACTCGGGGAGAAAACTACGGCCCGTTGTAGATAAAATGTGAGCAATAAACTTAAAAATCAACAAGCCTGGCTCAGTGTGTGATCATTGTTACACGGTTGCTTTATGTAGATGGGGCTTAATGGACTTTATTCGTGCATATTTCTCGTTTTCACATCGATTGGACATTTAGCTTGTAGCAGCTTTGGGAATGCTCTGTGCATCATCAAGTCCCAAACACATTCCCAGCGCAGATCCAGCCACTCAAATAAGTTTTCTTGTCGCCGCTTTAATCCTGGGTGTTTAGGTAAATTAAACACTGATGTGTGTCTTTGTAAAAGTCCCAGAGCTGCTGTAGCCCCGGTTCACAACAGGATAATCCTCCATGACTGTTTACATCTGCGGGCCGGCAGAGGATCTGCCCCAGACCGACGGTGGCACAGCTACAGCTTACGTCACTGTTGGAGAAAGCTCCTGATTGGTCGACGCTCGCGAATTTCTCGAAAAAGTTCAACAATCCCAACTCTAGCGTCGGCCGCTTTGGAGGCGCGTCACGCGCCGCGGGGCCTCTCGACGCTCCCGGAGGCGCGTCCCCCATGTATTTTCAATGTAAACCTGACGCTTTGGAGGCGCCGGAGGCGTTTGGTGTGAACACACCATTACTCGCGCGGACACTTGTCTCCGCAGGATTGGACTGCACCAACTTCAACTAAAGTGGAGGGGTGTTCCACTTAAACACCCTTAAATACCCCTCTGAGTTAGTTCAATGTCAAATGGTATCTCCCCGCCACAAGGATGAAAAGTTAGATGCGAAAATCTTTTCTGATTTTAACACATTTCCTCGTGGGGGCGGCCCGGCCCTAAACAGTGCGGCGGCCCACCGGGAAACCTCCCGACTCTCTCTATGTCCAGAACGCCTCTGCTTTTGTGATGAGAACAGTTAAAACAGCATCTTGGATTATTGGAGCCCCTTCTCCTCAGATACAGGACCTAAAAGTGCTTATTATTTTTTATACTGAAGGCATTTATTCATTTATTTTATGATTATTTTAGTATAAGAAATGTTTAAAATGTTTGGGCTTATATTACAGCTGACGTGGCAGAAATGGGAGCATTTTTAATCCTGCATGTACGCTGATAAACCACATTCTTGCTCTAGGCCCGCTTCCTGATAACGTGTGCCAAAACATCTACGCAAGGACGTTGGACAAGCTGGCAGTTTGTAACCCGGCACACGAGACACAGAGTTTGAAGTTTAATAATATGTTTGAATAATGTTTGACATGTTTATGCTCTTATTTTACAGTGAATAATGATAAGGGGAAGGTTCAGGACCCACACGCACACGCTGCTCAAAAACCTCATTCTTGCTCTATTGCTCTTTTCATAATTGTTAACCCAAATCACAGGCATGTATGAGTCATGAGGAGGGACACCGTGACACGGTGTCTTATCAACAGTCAGTGGAGATGGGCCTTATCAATGAGGAGGCGCACCCGCTCGAGGATATCCTAACAAAACATCACACGTGGAGAATGGAGGAAGACCACATGGATCATGAATATTAATGATTGTGTTTTTATGTGCTGGGTGCAGGGAAGAGCAGACCGCCTGTCGTAAGCCCCGCTTAGATGTAGGCTGCAGGGAGAATTATGCACCCAGAGCTCTGTATTAGAACTGTAAACAACAGGGAATAAATCTTTCTTGAATTTAACTGATTGAATCTTGGTTTTCCTTCCAACAGACGAACATGCTCAACAATACTTAATACATAAGTTACTAAACTTGAACTTGATGTTGTATAACCTATTTTCAGTTGCACATCTGTCTGTTGGTTTTTCTCTCATAATCTTAGAGGGAGGCGACCAGTGGAGGGGCCTGCAGAAGGGGTGGTTTTATGGAGACTTTGAATTTGTGAGGGACCTACTGAGCAAAGGTCTAAAAAACAAATAGCACAAAAATTGTGTGGTTATGTTTGAAGTTTGTGATATTACTGCTTCTTTTAGTTGGGTTGTTTTCTATGTTAGTTATGCCATGTTTATTCCAGCCAAAACAGGAGGTCAAAAGGAACAATTTGCAGAAATTCAAAGCCTTGATTTGTGATGAGGAAAAGTATCTGGTGGTGTCAAATCTAAGGCTAAAAATATTATGTAAATAACGACTCCTGAGCCAATAATGTGCCTTTGAGGCAGCTTTACAGTGACAATCTCTCAAACACACAATGGATGGGGCTTTGTTTGGAATTTAAAAATAGGTGTCCTGAAGACAAAGGTCAAGGACCACATTTCACTGTAAGGGACCAAACATTGTAAAATACACAATGCAGCACATACACATTCATGATAACCTTAGCTGAGGGTATTATGACTCTGTAGAAAACGTACATCTGACGTTTTCAAGGTCTTGGAGGGTGGGATGTAGCAATATGCAAATAATTCTGGGTAAATCTTACGGACTAACTGAATGAGCAGAAAACTTTGGTTGGTTTATATTTGCAACTTATCTCAAAATGGTCCAAAAGTTTTGTAGATTGAAACAGCGTTAAAATGTATCATGTATTGTGACGTAATTCCTTATTTTTGCACAGGCCAATAAATGAATGGTTTCATATTATACCAGAACAAAGAGGCATTACAGTTTTTGGGCGAGTCCCTGCGAAACTGAGGGCCGGATGAGGCGGCCCTTGTCGACTGAAAATGTACTTCTGTGCGCACTTCCCAGAGCTGCCTCTTTCTCATCCTCTGACTGTTAGTTTAGGTCAAACCACTCCAGCCTCCAAGAACACAAACAACCACGATCTCGAGATGGGAAAAATTAACGGATGTCTCAAATGTCTTTTTATCTTCTTCAATATCGTGTTTGCAGTAAGTATACGTTTTCCTCTATTGACTTTCCCTTTGAAAAAAGATATGTCTTTGTTTTAAGCTTTATTTAAATACAGTAAAGTGTGTAGAATTTTTTCAATATTGTCATACCTATATACGTGTTTTCTTTCTTTTTAACAGCACAAAATCACAAAAGTAAATGCAGCAAGGTTGTTTCCTTAAAAAAAAGAGAAAAGGTGGTGTAAGCACAGACATGGAATTCTAGTTTGAGGCATGTTAAGCCGCATTTTCTAATAACACCGCATTATGTAATAAAAGTCCAAAATGTAATCAAATTGTCCCTCTATTTTGTAATAAAGCCGCATTTTGAAATAAACCTCCAATGCATTATGTAATACATTTTGCCACATTATGTAATATGTTATTACATTTTGAGACAATTAATACAAAATGTACTTGACACATTTTTATTTTCAGGAATATGTAATAACATGGTCCATTATGTAATAGTTGTATTGTTGCTCCGTAACAATAACCGGCCAACGCCAGACTGCTGTGTGCGCTCGAATCATTTCGAACTTCACAACAGCCTGGGGACCATGGCCGAAATCTTCGCATGGATTTGGGGACCAATCACAGAACGAGGAGGGACGGCAAGACGATGACGCGCTATTTCACATACGGAAGCTTGTAGTTTGTTTAGGGATAAAAAATAAAATAGAAGTTTATTTACGGATCCAACATGCGACGCCATCTTTTGATCAAGCTTTAGACCGTGTTCTAAATAGTTTATCTCGAAAGTTTAGTTTAAGCTACATGCAGACATATGATAGACATTCGTAGCGCCCAATAAACTGCTATGGACGATCGTAAACCACACCTCTCCTACGAGAAAATAAATTGGTGGTCCCAGACTAAATATCACTTGTGATATTTAGTCTGGCCTTAGCCATTCTACCGTAACAATACAATACAATTTAGAACAAAACCGTCTGCACAAAAGGCCTGGGCAAAAAATACACTGGAAATTATTAATTCATAGAGTAATTTAATAGTGAGTTTTTCAGAATAATGATAATTGATTAAACCAAAGGCCAATTAGAATAAGTTTTTTTTTATTATATGGACTGGATTATGAACATTTAAAGCCTTTTTTTGAGGACTAATTCTTGTCATAAAACATATTTATAAACTTAATAAAAAGTACCCCTTACCATACAACATTGTCTTTGGGCAAAAACAAAAAAATTGTTCTTTTTGTATACACTATGGCATACGGCATCTTATTGAAACTCTGCTAAAAATCTTCATTGTGAGTTTTCCCTACATTTTTCCTGTTCAAACTGTGACATTTTTAGTTGTGGCCCATACAGTACTCGTTTCTAGCTCTTCCAGTCCCTCCTGGACATCTGAATTGTTCAAGCAAATTAAATGCATGTTTCACGCCCGTGTACAGGTAGCAAAAGTTAAAAGGGCCACTTTTCTTTTATTTTTGTTACTACTACTACTACTATACTACTACTACTACTACTACTACTACTACTACTATTATTATTATTATTATTATTATTATTATTATTATTATTATTATTATTATTATTACTACTATTATTATGTGAAAGATTATCTGCTTTGTTTAATTAAAAAAGGGTTTAAAGGTTAAAATGGGAGGGGCGTGCATTAAGGTGCGGTAGTCGTGGTCCTCAGGACGGGGATCCGGCCGGAGGTTCAGGGGTCCACCTCGAGGACAGTATGCCTGGAGAGCCTGCCACCGCTGCTCGATCCCGTCGCTCCTGTCCGGGGGAGATCCCTGGCTCGACGCCGCTCCCTCGCCGCCATCTCGCGTCCCGACCTGGTGTCTCGAGTTGCGTCGCGTCCCGACCTGGTGTCTCGAGTTGCGTCGTGTCCCGTCCCTGGTGTCTCGAGTTGCGTCGTGTCCCGTCCCTGGTGTCTCGAGTTGCGTCGTGTCCCGTGTCCGTCGGTGTCGTCCTGGTGTCTCGAGTTGCGTCGTGTCCCGTCCCTGGTGTCTCGAGTTGCGTCGTGTCCCGTCCCTGGTGTCTCGAGTTGCGAGCGTGTCCCGTCCCTGGTGTCTCGAGTTGCGTCGTGTCCCGTCCCTGGTGTCTCGTGCGGCATCCTCCTCGCGCTCGATGTCATGTCCACTGCGTCTGTGGCTGTTGCTGTTGTTGCTGCGGCCGGGCCGGGCTGGGCCAGGCCTCCCCCCCGGAGGAGGGGGATGAGTTAAAAACATGCATAAAATCAGTCTAAAACCATGCACAATAAAACACACTAAAACAACTTAAAACCAGTCCGCTTGTGCCCGTGTCATATGCACCAGTAGCCTACAAACTGTCTTAAAGTGCTGATAACTAATAGCTACTTAAGGCTGTTTTGTTTTGTGTTATTACATAATGGACCATGTTATTACATTTTCCTGAAAGTAAAAATGTGTCAAGTTCATTTTGTAACAACTGTCTCAAAATGTAATAACTTATTGCATAATGCAGCAAAATGTATTACATAATGCGTTGGGAAGGTTTATTACAAAATGCGGCTTTATTACAAAATGAAGAGACAATTTTATTACATTTTGGACTTTAATCACATAATGCGGCTTAACAGGCAACAACAACAAAAAACGAAACAAAACCAGTAAAGAGAGAGAAGCGGCAAGAACGACATCAGTGCGCTCAGATTTGAGTTTAGGACCCCATTGTAAAGGGTCATTACACAACAACTGTACACCTGGCTGGAGGATTCGCCTATTGCACATGTTTTTAGAGGTAGTTTCCTCCAGAGTAGCCGGAGGAAACCTACGCAGACACGGGGAGAACTCCGCGGTCTTTGTCAGGAAACAGATGGAGCACTCAAAAAAACATACAGGTGCTTATATATTAATTAGAATATCATGAAAAAGTGCATTTACTTCTGTTATTCAACGTAGACTGTGAAACTAATATATGATACTCATTACATGCAGGCTCACCTTGTAAAAAACCCAAATTAAAAATCTCAGAAAATTAGAATATTTAAAAAATGGACTGTAAGCCATAATCATTCAAATTATAACAAAGGCTTGACATATGTCACTTTGCATGTAATGAGTCTATATAATATATTAGTTTCACATTTTAAGTTGAATTACAGAAATAAATGCACTTTTTCATGATATTCCAATTATATGACGAGCACCTGTAGATAATTTTTCAAAACATTTAAGGATCTTTCGTTGTTTTTTTTAACTGCAATGCTCAAACTGAGTGAGAGTAGTCAATCTTTAGCCATGATTATACATTTTCAATGACTTTGAGTGAGTTTCTTTTTCACGGTTTACTTTTGTATTGTGTATTCACCAATAACTCATTCACTTTTCCTCTAAGGTGACCAGAGTCTCATGTATAATAAAGTTAACAGAACTATAAAAGACTGCATTTCATGAAGTGAGATCAAGTTTTATTACATGAAATTATCACTAACTTCTGCATTAACATTTCCACAAACCCCGAGCTTCCCCCGCTCTCTAACTTTCAGGTTTTTCTTGCTCATATCTGACGCCAAGCCTTTAACAGAACTATAAAAGACTGCATTTCATGAAGTGAGATCAAGTTTTATTACATGAAATTATCACTAACTTCTGCATTAACATTTCCACAAACCCCGAGCTTCCCCCGCTCTCTAACTTTCAGGTTTTTCTCGCTCATATCTGAAGCCAAGCCTTTAAGACAGAGACATTTTCCATTGCACGTTTTGTTGAAGTAATATGTTCCAGCACTCCCGTTGTTTACACCAATAAAAACTTCGGTGGTTGTGTCCTTGTTTAACTCGCTTTATTGCTCCCAGATCATCGGAGGTCTGCTGATCTTTGGAGCCACCCAGGCCAGCACAGTCAGTAGCCAGGTACTATGAATTGTGAACAACATTATGAAAATCTGTGACGTGAAAGGAATACTGATATGCCAAAGTATTGTTTATATTTTTTAATACTACCCATTATGGACGTGAAAATTGAACTAGACATCAAATCGAATACCTTCTCCAAGACAGGATGTTGTTGACAGACACTAAAAGCTCAAAACCACTACACAGTTAAGTCAGATGGAAGTAATTGTAAGGCTGAAAACAAACCTCTGTGCAAAGTCTCAGTTCAAATACTTAGCTATATGTTTCTCTCATTACCTGTGAATTTGGCAGCAAAATTTAAAAAGGCCACTTTTCTTTAGATTATTATTATTATTTTTGTTACTGTTGTTATTATTATTATTATTATTACTATTATTATGTGAAAGATTATCTGCTTTGTTTGTAGTTCTCCTCAGTGGGGACTTCAGAAACAGGGTGGGTTTGGGCCTTTGCCATCGGAGTTCTTGGGATCTCCTGCCTGGGCGTATATGCAGGATGCACAGAGAAAGAGTTTGCTCTCAGAATAGTATGTAAAACATATGCTTATTTACATAATTGTATTTAGTTGGGCTTAATATTTCTAACAGCATTGTCATTTCTATCAGTTTGCAGGCTTCATGGTGGCCGGAATGATTATCATGCTGATCGTTGGCATGTATGTAGCTGTCGCAAAAAACAAGGTCAAATTATTAATCATCACAGTTATTCACTTTAAATATATACGTGTCATTTGCCTCACTCTTCTTGGTTTGTTGCTGCAGATCAGAGATGCATTCCCAAGTGCCACCTCTGATGCACGCGAGACCATGCAGCATGAAGAGTTCAGAACAATGCTTATGAGTCTCCAGTCCACTGTAAGTCTCCAAATATCATCCACTGTGGGGCATTGTACTGTTGATTGACATGTGTGCTGTTGCAGGTTGAGTGCTGTGGGTGGAGCAGCGCTCAGGACTGGGGCTCTGAGATCCCAGAATCCTGTGCCTGTGAAGGATCCTCTGAAGGTGACTATGCACTATTTGCGGAAGGCGGTTGCGAAGCCGGACCACAGGTTAGCTTAAAAAACAACAAAAAAAACACTTTTTTTTTTTTTTTACTTAAAAAGACACAAAGAGATTGACAACACATTGCTTTTGTTTGCAGGGAACCACTGGCCCAGATCATATCTATGCTACTGTAAGTTGAGTTAATTCAATGGTTGCATACAGAAGTCTACCTGAGTAACACAGTGTTGTCCATCTTTAGCCCTGTGGAGTACGCTTCTTTCAACTCATTGACTTTGCTTTAAACATTTCAATGGGCTTCCTGTTTGGGTTAGCAGTCACAGCAGTAAGTATTTGTTATCTGACTTCAAATGTAAAAATATCTGGATACTATTTTTTGTATATGGTACTTTTAAGATGACATATTTGCTTTTTTATTTACTGCGCCACCCACATTTCCTTCAAAGGCTACACATTGATTTCTAACTATTTTAGCTTAGCCACGTGAGAAGGTTTGGATTTTTTGTTGCTTGCGTCTAATTTTGAATTTATTTATATATTTATTTTACCCATATGCATTGCTTGAAGTCAAATTTTCTCCATCCTTCGGTTTAGACCGGTAGACAAATAAAGGAAATATTTTTCTTCACTGTATAATAGTCTTGATTTGGCTAGTTAAAACAAATAAACACACACACACACACACACACACACATATATATATAAATATATATATATATATATATATATATAATTGAAAAAACTTGCAATTAAAAATCTTGCACTTGAAATAATAAAAAAGTACAAAACTCAGAAAACTTGAGTGCTTCAGAGGGTCGTATTGTATTAATTATTGTAAATCTTAAAAGAAGAAAAAATCTCTTACTGTTCACTGGTTTTGGCATCTGCATGCATGATATAACTTGATTTTGTATAAAATCTACTTAAAATAAGATATAATATCTATGAAAGATTGCTCTAGAAAGAATAACTTAAAACAAGTCAAATTATCTTAATAAGAACGGGTCTTAATAAGTGAAAACATCTAGAATCTAAACTTCTAAGATTAATATTCTTAATTTAAGTCAGTTTCACTTGGTTACATTCATTTTTGTAGTGCAGTTTCCCAGTGGAAAATACGACATGAGGTGGCATTCATGTGCAATTTTCAACTCGACAAGTGGTATTTACCATAATTACAAGACCATGAAGGCAGTATTTTTTTTTTTCTTTTTTTTTTAGCTCACTACAACAGTAAGATTTGTTACTTACATGAGTCAATCCCTCTATATCTAATAAACAAAAGTACTTGGTCCAAATTACTTGTAAAAATTCACACAAATAAAGCAACAACAATAAGAAGAACAACATCTTAATTGAATCAATTTTAAAACTTTGGTTGTTCTAAGTTTTAATTAAGTATTTTTGGATGTCAAAGTAACTTTTTAAAAATTCTTTCTGCACTTCTGACATACGTATGTGTGATCCTGCAGTTGTTGGGGCTGCTGGTGACGCTGCTAATGCTGCACCAGGTCAAGCGGCACGACGGCGGAGGAGCATCCTTCCCCATGAAGAACTACTAAAGCAGCCACTCTGCACTCCGCACTGCCAACCCTTACCGCTAAAAGAGCATGTTTGCTACAACGCTGCAGAGACAGAGCAGGTTTTAAAAATGCTGGTTGAAACAGGGGATACTGCATTAAATTGAGCAAAATAGGAATGTATCTAGTAGAACTGCACATTTTGAAAACAAAAACAAAAACCTGAAGTAATGCTTTTACATTTGCAATTTTTGTTTTGAAATTAAGATTCAGTTTGCTGCGCACCTTAAAAAGAAACTTCAGAATTAGCATGTCTTGTACACGATCAATCCGTATGGAGACAGATTTTTGATTTTGTTTTTAGAGGAAATTATCAAAACAATTCCTGTGCTTGTGATCTGCCAATTGCGACCAAAATAAAAAATAAAATTGATTTGACTGCAATTAAACATGCAGCGCTAACATCTTGTTTAATGTGGCATGAGATATTTGAACAGCGCTGTCACTGCTAACTTCCTTTCATCGTGTTTGGGGTCACGTGCGGCCTGTTTCTCCTTCTTTGCACTGGTTTTGTGACTTCATTCATCGCCATTTTATGTAGTCTTCTTAGTTCTTAGTGTGTGTGTTTTATTCCCTCCATGAACAATAAGCAGCCTGTTATGTTAGATTAGCACTCGCCCTTTAAGATTATAGCTGAATAGTCCTTTGGGCAAGATTGAATTGAATTGTACTATCTTAATCATTACTTCCAAATGAAACTTGAAAATAACAGTCTAAGCAAATATTGTTCTGTAACCTGCACACACAGGACCAAACAGTTCTAACTCAGCATTTCTCTTCAGTTTCCAAACAGAACCAGGAGGACCAATATTGAACATGGCTACAGTGATATATGTAATGTTTCTGTAATAAAAAAAAGTGGAGAGAGAAACACGGTCTCATTTCCATTTATTTACTTAACCTTTATTGAAAGATCAACAGAGATTAAGAATCTCTTTTAGAATCATGTCCTGGCTAAAATTAACAAGTAGATCTGAACAAAAAGGGATAAAGTGAACAGGTTTCACAGCCTGTTCTTGCTGCAAGGTGAAATGAGGAGTGTCCTAGTTTTGTGCAGACGTTTACTGTATCACTGCTGATGCATAAGCAAGGTTTCTCAGTATCACTTGTACTGCACCTGCACTCTCAATAGGGGGCAGCAAACAATCGTGTATAAAAAGTGAAAACCGTTCACTGTAGTGACTAAAGCATTATGTGTGTGCCTCAAATGTCCATTTGGTTTTAATCATCATCGTCAAAATAGAAAAAATGCATGACGCTCACATTAAGTACTCTATGTCTTTTTAAGTGCACAGAGGCTGAGAGATTATAGCCTCACAACAAGAACGTCTTACATCCAGGAGTGTCTATGGGGGGGTGGCCAAGGGGGCACAAGACACCCCAGGTGCCACCTCACTCAGTAAAAACTTCCATTACATTAAAGGATCTGTATCATGCTATTTTAGCCATTCCAAAGTAAAGTATAGGCATATATATGATATATTGTACCTCTATCACTATGGAGTACTCATTTTTGAGAGAAATATAAGTATTTTTGGGGGGTATTTTCCCTACCCGGAAGACAAGACGCTTAGATTCAGTTAACTCCGCCCCTCTCTCCGCTCATTCCACATTTGCAGTATTATAAATATAAATATTGCTGCAAAAAGTGAAGTTACTTCACATAATGCAGTTATAAGGAGTTGACATGTGCAAAGCAGTTTCATAAATGGCTAACACACACGCTAACACGCGTTTTGATTGACTCACCGCTCAGTCTGGACTCCCCATGAAATCGCGTTGGTTATAAAAGTTAATCCACTTTGATTCTGGCCAAGGTTCACCAAGCATCCATCAGGTTGGTTGATAAAGTCGCTGAATCCCGGAAAGAAATTCCAACTTCTGGCGAGTGCACTCTTCTTTAGGAAGGTTGAATAGTCCTGTTCCTCTCGTAGCCAAACGCGCATCCGTGGCATTATCGGTAAGAAAAAAGAACAGGCGGTGTCCAGAGTAGGTTAGAAAGAGCTCAGTCTTCAAAAACAACACTTATGCTTGGATCCATGGCTCCTCCAGCCGTGGGTGCGCTTGATTAGTGTCGTGGGACAGCACAGACGCGTCGGAGAGTTGCTGTTTTTTGTTGTTGTTTTTTTTCAAAAAAAAAAAAAAAAGCTGTTTTATAAATAAAAATCAGGCCGTAAGGCATTACATTACAGACATAGAGCACTTCCGTTCCTTTGTGACGACACAACTGAACAGCTCAGTCGTTTACCAGGAGAGGGCGGAGCAGCTGCTCAGAGAGCAGGATTCAGGAGGATTACTTATGCTGCATCCGAAACCACTAAATTGGTAAGAGGTCTTACGCCAAACCGGATGTGCGTCAGCGTCCGCCATGATAAGATGCGTCCGAATTGGTCTGCCAGTTAGTAAGGAGTTAGGGGAAGTGGCCTGTTTGCTAACTATCATAGCCACTTTAGCATAGGGACCTCTGATGCTAACTTACTGGCGATTAGGAGCTATGTGCCATCCCATAAGCCACTGCGGCAATCTCCCCACCCCCCTCGCCCCCACCCTCGAGTGATTCATGTGCAACCACTGTTGATTGACAGGTGCACATTTGATAAAAAATAAAAATAAAAATAAGATTCTGCACAAGCCAAACTTTATAAAAGTGACAAAATACATGTTAGAGTCACCACAGCACAGTCACATGGTTTTAAAGAGCCTTCTCAGTAAGTAAGTAAGTAGTTTGTGCTTTTGTTTTCATTTAGTAGAAACTTAAGCCACATGGTTAATTTGCATACTGTAGCTTTATGAAACAGCTGTTGAGATAAAATAAAGGGAAATGTGAAGGATCATTTGGATGTTTCTCTTTCTTTCTTTTCTTTTTTTTTCCGCCTTAAATGTCTTTATTTGGACAATATGTTGTTGTTGGACAATATACAGTAGGTGGCGGTATGCGCTTTTGTTTGGCCTGCACTGAAGTTTAAAGAAGAAGAACAGCTGTTGGTGATGTCACTTCTCCTTCCCCTGGGTAAGGACGGTCGAATTGGGCAAATGCTGCTGAAGCTCTAGTTCACTAACTGGATAGAGATCTAAGAGTTGACCCCATGAAAGGTTAAGGATTAGTAGCTAGTGTTAGTACTTAGAGGCTACAATTTAATGGTTTCGGATGCAGCCTTAGAACTGCGTGAATGAAGCCAAAAACCGCTCTGGGGGTGTTTTTGATAAGTAAATAGCATAACAACATGGCTAAAAACTCAAAAAAGTCGATTTTGCATGATATAGGACCTTTAAAATTGTGGGAATGAGCACAAACATGAGAGTAGTAGAACGCAAAAATGTAAGTGTTAAGTGTTTTTTTATTTTATAACCGTATAGACATTACGTTGGCCTCGATGCCACCCATGGACACTGCCATGAAAACATCTGGAAACACTTCTGGTGGTTTGCATGTTCTTCTGTGTCTGGGTGGGTTTCTTTCAAGTGCCCAAAACATGCACCGAAGGCTAAACTTGCTGTTGGCAGACCTGACCATGAACCTATAGCTCTGATGTGCTGCGCTCACCCACTGCTCTCATTATGCTCTCTGAACTATGAAAGAATTTTGGTTGGTCATATTCACAAAATTTGACAAGAGTTATGCTCTGTTTTTGAATTGCTCTATTACATTCACAGGTATCTGTGTCATGATCTGCTTTCTGTTGCCCTGTTTTGTGTTTATGTCCTTGGTGGTTTATTTTGACATGGTTTTTGGTCTTTAAGATTTTCTGTTTGACTTCCCTTGTGTTGATTGCCTGCCCCGCCCTAAATTGTTTCACCTGTGTCACACTCCCTCATGTATTTCTACCCCTGTTTTTCCCTTGTTCTTTGTCAGTTCATTGTCTTGTCCGAGCCCTGTCTGTGAGTTTTTGTATATTCAGTTGCGCCTGCTTTATTGAGTTTTTGTCAGTCTTGTTTTGATTTCGTCACTTCCCTTCATTAAATCAGTTTCGTTGCAGTCCGCATTTTGGGCCATTCGTTCCTTGTTTTACTTTAACTCGTGACAATCTGCTTCTTATTCTAAAATTCCAGATCAAACGATTACAATGTTATATTCTTTCTCAATTTGTTGAGTTACTGGCTTTGTAAAAGCATATTTGTAGGATAAGATCATCACATAGTTCCTATGCATATTCTGTAAGGTCGTAAATCGTTTTTCTTATTGTTTTCATAGCTTTTGCTGTGACTGTGCATTGACTGGCCCAACCACTGCAAGAAGACGCTTTGTCAGCAACTACTGTCTTTAGCTGCAGGATCGACTCTATTTTTCTAATCAATTTAGAATCAGAATCAGAATAGTTTTTTATTGCCATTGTCAGTGAACAGGTTCACAGCTAGGAATTTGTGCAATCGTGCCACATAAAACATAACACATATAACATAAAACTTAAGAGATAAATAATAAACTATAAAACTTTAAAACTATAAGGATGTGCATAAAGTAGATTAAAATAAAATATGATAAAAAAGACAACAATTTGACACAGAACAAAGCAGAAGGTATAAATGTGGACATACCACATAGTGCAATAAAGCAGTGCAAATGGGTGGAACAGGTTGTTACGTTCATGAGACTGGTACTACGAAGCCCTGGAAGTGACATCAGACAAGAACATTTGTGGGCTGAAAAAATAAATAAATAAATATTTGATTATTATTATTATTATATATATATTTTTTTACCACATATTATCTCGGGGGAATGTGATATTATCTCGGGGAACGAACAAGGTTTTATGTCGGGGGACTTTTTTGTGTGAAAAAAAATAATAAAATAAAAAAATAATGAAATATTACGCAGCCCGCCAGGGGACATGGATTAAAAAAAAGGGGTGTATGTCGGGATCCCGGCTTACTAAGTCAGGGGCACGAGATGTTAACTTGGGGCCCGAGTTAATAAGTCAGGGCTTTAGATAGTTTAGTCAGGGGGGCACGAGATAATTAAGTCGGGGCCCAAGATAGTGATCCTAAAGAGGCACAACTTGTCAAGCTCTATTTCCACCTAGGACTCCAATATAAGGACATTAAGCGGTCAATTTATGATACTGAGATGTTTCTTTGAATTTGCAGAAATTAGAAAACGTCCTCTTTACTTGAAATACCCATTTGCAGGTGAATCGCTGCACTGCACAGTAGGCTAGTATTGACCGCGAGTTAATTATCTCAGGTCTTAATTATTAAGTCGGGATCATGACATAATTCCCCCTTTTTTAAATCTCAGTTTTTCAATTCCCCTGGCATGATATCTCATTCCCCGAGATAATATGTGGTAAAAAAATAATAATCTATTTTAATATTTTATCCAAAACCTTGTTTTTTTTCCCCACCCCACAATTATTTTTTGTTTGTTGTCACTTGCAGGGCTCCATATTATATAGTTATTGGGTGTTTTTTTTGTTCATGAGGCGGAGGGAAATTTTTTTCTTGTGGCAGGAAGTCCTGATGGACCATAGCCTCCTGCCTGAAGGGAGAGAGGTGAATAGTCAGTGTCCAGGGTGAGAAGTAGGGATGGGAATTGATAAGATTTTATTGATATCAATACCATCAATAATTTTACCTATCGATTTGATTCTTTATCGATTCTCTTATCGATGCCTGACTTGTCTGTGTGTTGGGGAAAAGCAAGGAATGAATGTGCTTTCGATAAACTATACAAAAAAGACACATTGTTTGTTTTCCCAAGAAAAAATATTCATTATATTAAGCAAGTTTCCAAATATACTGTGGCTCTGCTGGCACTCAGCCTGCCTGGCATCCTCTAAAATATAATGGTAACATTTGTACTTTTCAACAAGTGTCTGTAACTTGTAACAGACTGATACTGTTTTGTAACACCTAAACAACAGGACTCGGTCTCAGCCCAAACCCTACAGATTTTCATCTATTTCTGCTTCATTCTGCGCCACATTCTCCTTCCCCCGTCCGTGTGAACTGAAACAAGCCTGTTAGCCAGAGAGGCGAGAGATCAGCCGATCCGCTCGCAGTGCGCTCAGAGCGGGGACAGTCTCGGACTCGCGCTCAGAGCACAGCAGCACGGGGAGACAGCGGGCGCAGCAGCGAGGCACTGAACTCCGTATGTCATGTCAATAGCGACTTATTGAAAGTTTGGAAAGAAACTCCAAAGTCACCCGATACAGCGCAGATAAACGGAGCGTTCGCAGCAGCAAAGCGAAAACGTAGAACTGACACGTTTATTGCAATGGACTGTTTTAATTGACGACACCGTTTCGTCTCTCGTGAACGCACAAAACCGAGAGGAAGGGCTAAGCGGAGGCTAAAGGGCCTGTCACAATTGGCGCATTGACCACAGCGACTTTGTCCTCCATTTGTTCTGCGCCAAAATTGAAATCGCCATCAGTCGCAAAGATCGCAAAGTAGACCTTTAAGAAATCGCAGTCACAGTCACAATAGAGTACGGGCTGCGACTGGATGCGGTTGATTTGGATAGTGTCCAAATGCGAGTGGCGCAAGGAAGAAAGCGAATGGTGAGCGGGTGGGGAGAGGCTGGTGAGCGAGTGTTTCACGGGCCACAGACATTGATTGCGGACAGTGGTGCGGACTAGAGTGCTACAACCGGCTCAGACAAATATTTAGAATTTATTTTCGGGCTCGGGTCGGACTCGGACACATCAGCGCGTTAAAACAAATCAAACTGGTGTAAAATTAAAATGGGCCTGTTTAGTTGACTTAGCGTTCGTTTTTGTGGGGGAAAAAATTAAATAAACTGGGCCCAGTGCTTTTACGCACCAAAGCTCAGCAAGACCCTGAGCTCAGGCCCTGCTCCGGGGAAGTGACCAGCTTCTGTCTGACTTCTGACTGTCGTTTGCGGGTGGGTAATGATAACACACGGACGGCTCGGCGTCGGAGGGTAGCTGCTACCCGCACAATATTGAATCTATATCATTAGCTCGTGCTGTTGCTTCTAAGATATGAATGAAAACGGTTTCCTGATTCTTTGTACTTTGGTGACAGTATAGTTTTACGAGCCTACATTTCTCTGACACTTGAGGCAAATCTCGCCTCTTTCCTCTCTCCCTCTCCTGGATATGATTTCAATATGTGTGGGTTTGGAGTGTGTAGTAGCCTACCTGTCTGTCCAGCGATCATGTCATGATAAAATCCCCTTAAAAACATGTTTGTAATCCAGTGCGTCCTTTATTTTGATCGCGCCCGTGTTTCCATAAGTTTATTGAGGCGTATGATTCCTCTGATCCGAATGCCTGGGCTCGGGAAAGGCATTTCAAACCGCTGCTGCTTGACATGAAGATTCCCTCTTTCCAGACGGTGTCTCCGTTTCACTTGTATTTATGTGATGTAGTAGGGTGGTTATGATGTTCCACGGGTGGGTGCGGGTCTCCAAAAATGGACCCGTGCAGGACTCTGTGTGGCGGTGTAGAGCGCAGCGCGCGATGTGCCATGCCAACATTACGCGCTGCGTAACCTCACTTCAAAGGCTTTTCTCAAACCGTGCAGCGCTTTAAACACATGATTTATCCATTGATCAAAAATAAAATATAACACGTAAGTCCGTGTTGAAAGAGAGGGCAAACGTGGCTCTTTTTAGCAGGTTAATGGGTTCTGTGAAGCGCGCGCATCACTGCCAGTTGAAATGTGGTGAAACAGTTTCAAAGTGTCTCGGTGTGCGTTCGCTCTAAGCGCACGGACTGAGAGAAGTTTTGAAAAGTATTGAATTCACCTGCGCTACGAGGTAACAGCGGGTTTACGATCACCCCCACCCCCGCCCCCTCCAAGGGCCGGGCTCGGACAGAAAAAAACGGCCCGATCCGCGCTCTAGACCAAACGGGGGAAGAGGAAACAGCGTCTAGCCTCTACGAGACTGATAGTGGCGCTCACCAGTCTCTCACCATCTGCGCGACTGAGACGATTTATCTTTCACCATTCTCGCGACCGTAGCGGCCTGCTGCGGCTATAATCAGTCGCAATCGACCGCAACTGAATTCTGTGCATGCATGACATTCAGCTGCGACCGATGATCCAACTGCGATTCACACCTTTTCATGCGGTCAATAGCGGTCGCTCGTGCAGATGCCCGTGCGCCAAAAGAGAGTGTTCGCACGGACTTCATATTTTGAAGCTGCAAACGATCGCATAGTGCCCGTGCGCCAATTGTGACAGGCCCTTAAGGGATAGAATTGAGATTGGGCCTCACCATGTTTCCCTGCTTACTTAGAGGCAGCGTCAATAGACTCGCTCCGCTGCGCGCTATGGTGTCCAAAAAAGGAAAAAAAGAGTGTTTTCAGAGCGGGAGCATCGATAAGAGGGATCGATAATGAAGTAGACGTACGGTTCCGATGCTTTGCTCAAACAGTACCGGGTCTACTTGTAGAACCGGTTCTCGATTCCCATCCCTAGTGAGAAGGGTCAGCTGTGATCTGACGCGCGGTCGATACTTGTTCTGTCAGTTTTGTTTCCAGTCCATGTAAGACACTAGAAACAGCCACCACATGAGACACAGCGAGGCCCACAGTCACATACCGCAACTCAATGGAGAATGTGACTAGGTAGAATGAAACGAGAGGAAAGGGAGGCTCTCCCAGCAGCCTAGGAGGTTCAAATATTATAAAGTGCACAATTTAACAGTTGATAGGGACACTAAACTTGCACATACCGTGTGGCTGTGCCCCATGAAGCCACCCTCAGTAGAAACACACACGAGGGCTACAGCCGCGACGCTAACCTCGCACAGCCAAGAAGCTACAAACAATGCGCGTGTTAGCCCAGCGCACGACCGATAGTTAGTTACAAAACATTATCTCTTTACCATTCACCAAGAGCACATGCTACAGGTGGGACGAACAAGGGGAATGCTGCCCTATACTCTGCAAGGCAACCACCCACCATTCACACTGCCACACAAAGAATATCCATATAATCCACCGGTGTTGGCAAGTTTCTCTACAGTGTTTAGAAAAAAATGCGTACAAGATGTGACCAATGAAGAGCCTCTGCGCAGATGTCAGCGTGCTGTGCGTGCTCTGTGACTGGCTCCGAGTCCGGGACTTATGTCCCATACCAGTCCCAATGTGTGTGTATGTGCTGGGACCATGCACGACTGCCATCTATCGGTCACTGTCATGTCTGCGTGTGTTTGTAGGTGAGCACAAAACTAATAAAAACTAGGCGGTTTTCTGTTCTTTGTGGCAAAAATCGTGTTCAGATGCATAAAACTACAATGATCATATACATAAATGACATTAGGCAATCAGTTTTGATATAAAACAAACTGTAGAAATTACAAATACAATATTTTTTTTCTTCTTTGCCCACCTAGCCCATTGATACCAGCCGTCCCTGCATCACAGAATACTGTGTATTCTAGCTATCCCACATCAAACTTCAGAAGCTTTAAATGAATGAATAGATGAATAGATGACTCCACTAAATCTGAAACACAGTATGTGTGATTCCCTACACCAGCTCCAGGAAGAGGCCATCAGAGTGTGGTGTCAGATCAGAGTGTGGCAGCAGGAGGACATGCAAACGCCCGAGGGCTCAGCAAAGACAGGGAATCAAAAACAGACCAGAACCAACACACCTGACATTTCCCCAACACAAAGCAGTGCAGTGTGCCCACAGCTCTGATAAACGCGTACCCTTTTTTCTTCAGACCGCTCTGACACACACAGCTTTACAGTATGACAAGCATTCAGACACAGGGCAGAAAGGTCAAAGGTTTAAAGAGCAGAAACTGACAAGGCCATTTCTTGACAATAGATGCAGAGTGAACGCAGTAAACGTGGGCAGCACTGCACAAAGACCAGAGTGAGATAGATGAAATGGGCCATATTCACATGCAGGTAGTGACACATAACTTCTGCAGCTCTTCCTCATACGTTATTTTCTGATGAAGGATTAGCAGTGTCTTGCATGAATTAATGAACAGTTCAAGATGATGTTGGGGACAAGAAGAGTCAGAATTTCGGCCATATTCAGTGTTGGGTAACGTTACTTTTAAAAGTAACTCTTTAAGTTAGCTTGTTTCTCCACTGGAAAAGTAGCTTGTTATGTTACGCTACCTCATAATGAAAGTAACACGTTTGAGTACTCATGCCTTACCAGTAATAAACATCGATATATAGCCTTCATTTGTCTATCATTTTTTTCCCATGCGGAATGCTCCATTTCACAAACTGAGCCTCTCCCAAAAAGCTAACCCACGCATATTCAATAATAGCACAATAAATTCGCTTCACTTAGCTTTATTTTGTGTGCGGCCAAATGGCAGCAATAGGCAACAATAATATAAAAGCATAGCTTTTTTGGGACATGCTCTGTAGGAGGAGACTGAGTTACTATAATGGATTCTCTCTCGACTGGAGTAATTAATGTAAATGGGAAGGAGTCTGGAGTCTATGAATATTAGTCGTTGACAAATCTTATCAGGTTAAATACCAACATTTTATCACCACATACAGTTATGACTTTAAGCGTATATAGTTGTTATGGCTCTTCTGAATGGGTTAAGGATGTGTTATGATGAAGGCAGCACTCAGAGGCAGCACAGACATCTGAACAAAGTGTGGATGAAATGAATAATTTATACCATATGAATGTTGTGGGCTGAAAACTGTTAAATGTAGCAACAGCCTGCAGGGAAAACACACTGGAACATTTCCTGTCTGTCACAATCAAGCACGGACACACTCTTTCACATTAGCAAACGTCTGAGGGAAAGACAAAGCATACAATAAGTGAAAGTTACAAAGTAAAAATAATCAGATTTAGAAATAAACAAATACAAAATATAAACAGTGACAATACCAGCATTACATGCAGACAAATCCCTTTCAATCTTGTATTCTTCCACCTTTCAGTTTGAAAATAAAGTTGTCTGAAAGTACAGCATATCACATTGTCTAAAGCAGCCATTCCCAAAGTCCGGGACATCGCGGCCCCCTTATCAATCCGAAAATCTCTCTGGGCCCCCCATATCATAAAAATGTACTCTATTCTAAGGAATTTTCTATTATTATAGCTAAAATGACATAAATAGCAACATCTCTAGCAATGATGGTAAAGCTAAATACTGGTTCAAACTATTACGTGTCTCCAAATAAATGTATTTACCTTTTAAAATGAATTTTTTTCAATGTAGTTATTTTGTAGACAATTGCTTTGGGGCCCCCCTGTAGTGTCTCTGAGGCCCACCAGGGGGCCCCGGACCCCACTTTGGGAATCACTGGTCTAAAGGAAAAGCACTAGATATCCAGTGCTTTATCATTCTTTAGGGTTATCAACACTTTAATAAGCCAAATCAGCATTATCAGTACGCATGCGTGGTAATGTTCCGGTCAAAGTTCACAACTACCCACGGTGTCAACAAAGCCCATTAAAACCATACTATCATAGTGGAACAACCGGCTATTTAGTGATTATTATGGCACTTAAATAGTTTATGGCGATATGCCAGGTTCGCATTCATTCTCCATTGCAGCGCGACTGTCCTCATGGGCTTAATCAGTGTATGGAAGAGTTTTGCCCTATTCACGAGTGCAATAAAAGGAACCTCACAGCTTTTATGCAAGCCGCCATACGCACTCATCAAATTTCCTACTAAAAGAAAAGATCCAGAACGTCGTGACGAATGGATTAAATGTGTAAGTTTGACATATAGCTAACTAGTAATGCTATTTGTAACCAATACGTCTATTTACTTAATTCTCGAAGACCTCACAGTCACTGATTACTATGACAACGGACAGCGCCATTTTAGCGTGGTTTCCAGTTGCCTGACATAGCCATGGATCAATCATGAAATACCTACATCTGGCAGGGAAAGCGGTGCCAATTTAACTAAACGAAGCAAAGCTATAACTAGATAAACTTAGGCACAGCCGCGGTCTGAGGACTAAACCGGGACGTAGACTACACCGGTTACAAATCAGGACTGAATAAGAAACTAGAGCTTTTAGACCAAGAGAAAAGCACAACACAGCAGTGACAACAAGAAAGATATAGGCGATTTACCTTTAGCGACAGACCCAGAGCCTGAGCTCACGTACTGTTGTTAAGTTTACTGCAGCTGCGCTGGAGTAAATCAAAGATTTGTTTGTGGAAGAGTGAGTGCTCACTCTGTATTAGACATTTTTGGTAAAGTTTCGGTAATTTATTAGTGACATAGTGAGTGCTCCTACTGTGTAAAGATCTTTGACATGTGAAGTGCTTTTGCTTTGTCAGAGCGCAGTGTGTTTAGAAAAGTTTAGCTTGTGGCGGAAAGAAAACGGTGTCATGATGTGGATCTGAGCTGTCCCTGCCGCTCAGGAGGTAATACTGTCATTTCTCTCGTTTTAATCACTGCTTAAATGGAAATTCCTCTCAAAACATGAAGTTACAAGTGCGGCCTGTTGCTTTTATGTTGTGCCAAAACCACGCTTAACTGGTTGCTACGTGTTGCTATGTCAGACTGCACAATGTCATACCTGATTTCGGCCATTTGTCATGTTGTTTTCCATGCCAAATGTAGGGTCATTCTTGATTTATCCATTGCGATGTCAACGGGAAACACGCTAAAATGGCGCTGTCCGTTGTCATAGTAATCAGTGACTGAGTACACGCCGTCTTCGAGAATACAAACTGTTCTTTTTTATTTATTTATTGGTTTAGCAAGGGCCACAAGTTCTGTTTTCTCTCCCCAGTAACACTGTGTCCCCGTTTCTTTCAAAATTATTTTAAAACATCGATTTTCAACGCTCAAAATAATCAATATCTGTGTCACACTCAGTCATGTACACAGTTTGGGATCATTGACAGTAAATTTAGAACTTTCACTGTAAATGTTCGGGATACGAGCTGGGTAGTCCTGACCTTTAACCTGGACCAGCATGCTTTGCGCTCGGTGAAATGCTGAATCCGCTTATTCCAAATACTATCTCATTAACATATTTGGCTTCCCAAGTACCACCAGGGGAAGACTAGTGTAACCGAGCGCCTCTTGCAGGATTAAAGGAATTACTATTATTACCTGGTTAATAAATTAACTACAGTATTTGTTGCCATAAAGCCATCCTGCGTTTAAAGCAGGAAACGTATCGCCCAGAGTATAACTTAAGGCGGACAGAGTATTTAAAAAAAAAAGCATTCATTCCATTTGACATTTTGCGGAACCCTTTTGAATAATTCATTATTTTCTAATCACAGTTAAAAAAAAGTCCATGTCAGGCAATCCATAAATACATGCACGTAAAAAGACAATAACCATTCAACCTATTTGTTTGTTGGAGTCATGAGGATTGAAGTCCCTACCTTTAAATAAAAGTCCAGAGTTTTAGCCAAACCCTCTGCCGCAAAGGCATGGCCAAACACCTGAGTCCATAATGCATGATAGAAGAAGGGGTAAAAGAAGGGGAAGCATGGCGAAGGGGTCCGGCGCTAGCGCTGGGATCTGCAAAAAATTCACCCCTGCACAGACTTTGAGAGCTGTACGTGCGTGCCAGTGCATAATACTACAGATGCACATCACCGGAGATTGACGCTTTTCACAGAGATTCTGAGCTTAGCAGTCGGCTAACTAGTGCAACCCATCGTTGCTTCTTCTGGACACGCGGGTGACGTCAGAGGTGGGAGAGGTCAACGCTCGTAAAAGATCCACCTTTATGGGACCTGGTCTACACTGATTATATGTTAAGCTACCCCACTACACTTGGACTAAACTTTAATATTACTACTGCTCTATGGGCTTAACTAAACCTACAATAGACCCTTTAACTGCTTACATCATCAGTGACATCAGCGGGAGGCAGGAAGTGATCAAGAGAAATAAGATTAAACTAAAACTAGCGATTTTAAGTGTAAAACTACAACAACAAAATGTGGTCCTGTTGTGGCTGAAGGTGCAAGAACAAGAGGAATGACATTTGAGACGATAAGATTTATCTGATATTTCCAAAACAGTTACACATTTGTTTACCGTTACTATAACAACAGATACAATGGAAATAGATAGGAATCTAGCTTACTGTCTCCACCTGTTTACAAACAATTAAAGGGTCTATAGATCAAGCCTAAAGTGAACCAGCTCTGTTTCGAGCCGCTAGCACATCTTTCTGTAATCTTTTATTCTTCTCCAGTGGCTATGCACAGCCGCGACAACTTCCAAAAATACTCATGTTCACAAAAAGCTTCTCCTCAGCTCTTACATATCCAGGAAAAGCAAAAATACCTGCTCTTTAAGCTTGCAATGTGTAAACTTTAATGCAATATCAAGCCCATACAAAACAAAATTGTAGAGAAGTCCGAGTACCAAAGTAACAAAGCCCTCTGTTAAAAATTCCTTTGGAGTTGTTTTATATATTGATGCTACTAAATTTGCCTGTTTCCCACATATAGCCAATGTGCTCACAGGGTGCTGTTTGATATGCAGATTACTGACAGGGAAAAACTGAGAGATCAAACCACAATGAGACTGTACACAACCCGCATATGACCTATGTCTCACTCCATTGTGGGGCCTATTACCGGTGACTGCCTTTTATACCGTGTTACTATGGTGATGACTTAACCCTCCTCACTCTTCTTGTCTTTGGTACATTCAGACACGTACATGGAAATAAGAGTGTGCTTGATGGGATTTCGTTTGGTTGCATCACTTCAGGTCTTACATGAAGGCTGGATGTGTCTGTCTGTCAAATCTGACCATGACAGTGCAGCATCTCTGCGTGCGTCTACACCTCCACAGCTATGAAGACACTGGCTTTCTGTAGTTGGCCTTTGTAGTACCTTGTCAAACAGAGCTGTAATTACATCCAGAGAAAGTAATCATAGAGACCAGGAACTTACATTTTTTTGGTACATTTTTCCTCCAGGATACACCAAACACTAATGCTACGTGAACCCAAGACCTTGCTTTGAGGTGAGATTGCAAACTGCCACGCCACCCGCTGCACAACTGTGTCATTCGGTCAAACAGTAACACACTGCACCACACTACATCACTTTGGGCGACGGTGGCGCAGATGGTAGAATGGGTCGTCTCATGATCGGAAGGTCAGGAGTTCGAATCCCGCCTCCTGAAAGTGCCCACTGTCGTTGTGTCCTTGGGCAAGACACTTCACCCTCCTTGCCTCCAGTGTCTGCGTACACTGGTGTATGAATGAGAGTGTGAATGGGTGAGTGGATCCTTGCTGTAAAGCGCTTTGAGTGCCTAATGTAGGTGGAAAAGCGCTATATAAGTTGAGACCATTTACCATTTACCATTTATGCTTTTGTCCACATGTTTATTCCAGCGCCCTCCATTTGCCGTAGAGAAAAACTACGTAAATGTATAGTGAATTGAAAATAAATGAGGGTTTATTGTCAGTTCTTTCACACGTAAAGCACATGCAAAGAATCAAAATGGTAAATGACTATAGTCAAACCTACAGTCTAAGTCTAAGTTTCATCATGGGCCCAAGTAGACTTAAATACTTAACTTAAACTTAAGCCCAACGCACACCGAAACGCCTGGACGCGCGGCCAAAGAGCCGCCACCTTTATTTTCTATGAGAGAACGCACACCGAGGTTGCAGTGATGCGCGGCGACGCTGGACCCCGCACCACGATTCAGATTTGTTGAATCCAGACGCGGCGGCGCGGTGGAAAACACAGACTTTTAACCTCCTGCAGAGGCACAGAGGCGGGTCTGGTCAGTGACAGACAGGGAAACCGCCGTGAACTTTGTTTGTTTGGACGAGAGAGAAACCATCGTCAGGGCTCAGGCATCAGGGGAAGCATGTTAAACTCGCGTCTGTCGCCAACTCGCTATTAACCTGCAGAAAAGAGCCAGGTTTGTTCTCTCTCTTACAACACGGACATACTTTTATTCATGATAAATGTATAAATCATGTGTGTAAAGCACCGCACGGTTTGAGAAAAGCCTCTGAAGGGCTGTGACGCGGCGCGCTCCAGTGTGTGTTGAAATCCCACATGGACGTGTAATCGGGTCAAAGGGGGATGTTGTTTTTGATTTGGTTTGGTTTGCTGTGTTTATATTTTTGTTTTTGAGTTACGCCCCCTCGTTTGTCACCATGGTAACCCCCGCCCATCTGCCTGCGAACCACCAATCCCCTACCCCGCAATCACCACACCTGTGTCCAGCGGGAAAGGAAAGAGCAGAGTCGACGCAGTCAAGCGGCAGCCGACAAACAGAAAGACAGCACGGGAAGGACAGACGGGGGCCGCGAGCCACGGGCCACCATGGGCTGCCAGGCGGCGGCGGCAGAGAAGGACAAGGAAAGGACAGACGGGGGCACGGAAAGAGAAACAGCACACCAGGAGTAAGAAGTGGTAACGGGGAAGAAGGGAAGCAGGAGAACAACGAGGAGGCCTCATGCGAAAGAGAGGCGTGCGAGGAGAACGACGGCGCGCATCCACCCACCCAGCCGGGCGAGACCGACATGGAGAACACCCGCACCACAGCACAGGATACACGCAGAGGCAGGGCAATGGGACCCTGCCTTGCCAGTGAGTTTTGCTCCATCCATATTTGTGGTGTTTGGTGTGTTGAGAGCCTTGGGCAAAAAAGTGTCGAGCGTATCGTGCGTGGCTGGCCTGTGTGTGTGTTGTGCGCCAGGGCCGGAGATCGCCGCCGGACGGACGGAGAGCAGACGGGGGACTGAGCACGGGTTTGGGAAAGCTGCGGGGCCAGATCGAGCAGTGGGAGAACAAGGAGCTCTCCCTGGCAGTGAGTACCGCCAAGACGCAGCACTCCGCTGTACGGAGTGGCCTTGGGCCTTTGCTGTTAGGTGTGGTGGACGTGTGTGCTGGCCCTTTGCCTTTTGCCCAGGTGCGCCATCCGCGGATCGGGAGAGGTGCAGGATCTGGAACCCCAAACGGAGAACGAGTGGCCGCTCTCCCCCTCCCCCCCAGCGACTCCTGGTGCGGGATTTGGGCCTCCTCCTCGTCGTGCCTCGTTTTAATTAATTTTAGCATTCTTAACCTTTTTAATAGCATTTTAAAGCTTTGTTTTTAGTTTTGTAATAAAACCTTGTTTTAATTTTACATCAGTTTGGTCATTATTGGTAACACCAGTCTGCTCTCGTTTTAGTTTTCAGTTTCTTTATTCGGCACAACTTTAATTTACCACTTTAGTCTCTGTTATACAAAAAAAACCATTACAGACGCGCGTCAGAGGACGTGCCGCAGCGCGCTGCGTTCTGGTGTGCGTTGAGCTTAAGACAACTTAAAGGGATTGAGAATGAGGAGTTGACGTCACGGCACAGAGCCCCCCTCCCCATCCCCCTCTCGCCACCATATTGGCTGCGCTCCGGCGGCAATACACATTGTTTACGTGTGTTGTTAACGCGGTAGTAGCGGAGGTTCTTGCACTGTTTTACCGCCTGGAAGTCACTGCTGCGTTAAAAACTGATCCAATACCTCACACGATAGACATGGAAAACGTAGGAACAATGTGATACAGTTTTTTATGTTACAGAAATGGACACAGCATCGAGGAGCGCAAGTCTCTGACCTGTCAAAACATGTTGGAAACGTTTGTGTACATTGAACCTCTCGTAACAATGTAGTGTTTACGAAACACGCACTTTATTACTTTGTCCGCTAAATGCAATGTAATGACAACACACTAAAAGGCATGTGAGGAAAGTTACTTTTGCCAGTACAGCTGTTTTCACCAGCGGGAGGCTTGTAGAGCCAAGTCCTGCACCCAGCCACAGCAGAAAGTCTCGTAACTTTCCAAAGACTTGTGGCTTTTAAACTTCAGCATCGTGTAGTAACTTACACCAAATTCAAGGTAGTTTACTATGTCCATGTATGTGCACGGAGGTAAATGGTCCAGGTCTCCGCTGCAGGGAGCTCGTATGGGTCGATGTTTTGAATGTCCGCAAGCTTCTCCAAATACCGCTGTTTTGCGCTTGGTATGAGCTTGTTCCTGTAAGGTCCCTTTTCTTTCCCCTTATCTCTTTGCATTGCTTTACTTTCTGTCTTTTCGTTGTCGTATTCGTAGATCCGTAAATGCGCAAAATTTAAAGTGCGCTGGTATATGAGGAATGCGTGAAATTCTGGGAGCGTGCCCCCAATCCGCAGCCAATATGTCCGACAGGCTCAGAGCCCCCCCAAATCACCCCAACTCGGCACGTGACTCCTCATTCTCAATACTTCGGGATTTTTGACATAGGGCCTCATTTCCTAGTTATCCAGAGTGTTGTTGATGTCTGGAGATATTTTTTTCTTAAATTCATGCAGTTCTTATATTTGAAGAGTCTAGTTGCGCTAGCCTAGAGCAAGGCTAAAGCAGTTCTATGGTAAACGCTAGCCCGCATTAAAAAACAGTCTGACTCACTCCACAGTGCACCTGAGGTAAATCACTTATAACACCAGACTAACCATATAAATGTCTGTGTCGATAGAATAATTTTTTAAATAAAACTGACCTTGTATCACATGAATTACCGCATTTTGAGGACTATTTTCTCGCAGATCACTCCGCCGCTGCCTTAGCTTACAGCCACGAAGCTGATGCCGCTCAAATATAAGTTATTTTAAACGCAAAATGGTTAAACTTAACCTATCGACAAACATTTATATCGTTAATCTGGCGTTATAAGTGATTTACCTCAGGTGCACTGTGGAGTGCGCCAGACTGTTTTTTAATGCGGGCTAGCGTTTACCATAGAACTGCTTTAGCCTTGCTCTAGGCTAGCGCAACTAGACTCTTCAAATATAAGAACTGCATGAATTTAAGAAAAAAATATCTCCAGACATCAACAACACTCTGGATAACTAGGAAATGAGGCCCTATGTCAAAAATCCCGAAGTATCCCTTTAAATAAGCAACACAGAGATGGTAGTGAGACAAAAAACCTTTTATGGAAAACAAAAATTTTGCCAAGTGGAAGGCCCCAAAAAATGTCACCAGCACTGAGCCGGACGATCCGATTGGCTGTCCATCAAGACACTGGGTGATCCATGACCCAAATAAAGGCGGTTACTCAAGCCGATTGCAGCCCAATAACCATCAGAGGCGTTTGCGACTTAAGAACTGCCCATGGACTTTCCAAGAGAGCATCAAACATTGAAAGGTGGAAGAGAGTTTGATTCTCTTATGAAATTTTTTTTTACCTTGATGGCCCTCATCTGTGTTGTAACGACTGGGTTTTTCAACAGGATAATGCCCACAATACCCGCAGGACAAAGGACTTCTTCCAGGAGAATAACATCACTCTTTTGGACCATCTTGCATTTCCCCCTGATCTAAATCCAATTGAGAACCTTTTGGGAATGGATGGCAAGGGAAGTTTACATAGATGGACAACAGTTTCAGACAGTAGATGCCGTTCATGAGGCCGTCTTCACCCCTTGGAGAAATGTTCCCACTCACCTCCTGGAAACGCCTGTAAGTGATCAACAATAATAATTTCGGGGGATATTTTTGAGGTTTGGTCCAAAACTTTTCATCAGCTGCAAAACAGTCTATTTCAGTCTAATTGTTGTTTTTGATAAAAGGTTTATTAAAATATTTTTTCTCAGGGTTCCCGCGGGGTCTTCAAATGTCTTAAACTTGATTTTGTAGAAATAAGACTGTGACGAACTCCACGTCAAATATATAAAATAACATGCTTGGCTGGAGCGGCCAATATGGACAGTTGATTCTGGTTAGGGAATCAGGACACTGGATCTTGCCGCTTGCTTCTTCAACATTTAATTGTGAACAGCAGATGATTGATTGTTAATACAGCATACATTTGACAGATGATTGGTAGATTGCGTAGGAAGATTGGATACAGGTTTGTAAGTGTGTGGATGTCTGGTCTGAAAGAAAAGGGAAGGAAAAATAGCAACAGTTGAAGGCTAACTGAAATCCCAGCTGAGTGGAGATAGGTCTTGACTGATTACACATATTTAACAGTTATAAATTGGGATAATCATCACATACAACTTATTCTATCTAATTTGGAAACTAATAGAAAAAGAAGTTAACAACAAATACTCACTTTATAAAAGATAACGCACACCAGGGAAAGGAGAAAGATTCAGCAGTAAGATGCAGCAGTGAAGTGGTTGCTATGTGGAATGAGTGATGGTTGCTAGGTGATGGCAAACAAAGTGTAACTGTAAAATGAACTATACATTGATTATAAACAAGTCTTTCTGACAAAGACCTTAAAAAGTCCTAAATTTGCTGAAAATGTGGGTTTAGGTATTACATCTGAAGCTTGTGTTTTTAAGACCTGCTTTTCTAATGAGTTATTTATTATCATTAATAACTCAAGAGTTTTCCCTCGAAGCGAGGGTCAGAGCCTTGTGCTAGAGACCTGCACGGGAATGGATTTCAATCCCGTTCCCGCCCGCTCCCGACATCCCCTGCCCGCTCCCGAGTCTCCCGCGGGAGTGTCCTCCCCTGTCCGCCCGGGGAAATCTTCTGGGTCCTGGCAAGTCCCGAGTTTTTTTAAAGGCCAGCGGCGAGTGCGCACCAGAATGCAGCGCATCATGTGCCAAATGCCAACACACTGGAGCGCGCTGCGTAATGGCAGTTCAAAGGCTTTTCTCAAACCGTGCAGCGTTTTAAACACATTATCAAACATATTATCAAACATTAAATGCAAAGCGTAGGTCAGTGTTGTAACAGAGAGAGCAAACATGGCTCTTTTTGCAGGTTAACAGCGAGTTGGCGACGTAACACTTACTTTCCCAGAGTGCAGTTCTGACAATCGTTTGTCTTTATCCGCTGCTGCTTAACTCCCAACAAAGTTTAGAGCAGTCTCCCTGTTTGTCACAGTCCATAGAATCGTCTGTGTTGCTGCAGAAGGGTAAAAACCTGTGTTTTCCTCGACGGAGCGCATCACCTCTCTATAGAAATGTGATGAAAGTGCATTTCAAAGCGTCTCGGTGTGCGTTGGCTTTAATGGCTTATCCAAAGCGCAGCACACAGACAGAGGGAGGTTTTGACAAGTTTTGAATTCACCTGCATCAGGAGATAACAGCGGGTTTGAGTGTAGTTCAGCTGTAAGTCCGGTTGGTCAGTGTGGAGCAAATGCAGCCAGTGAAGGTGCTGTAGCGTGGGGATCTCTGCATCATCCCAGTGTTCACTGGCGGTGATGTGTAAAAAGGCTGCGTTTGTGTCCACGTGTGTCTAACACCCTGTTGTTTTCTTATACGGGACATGTCGGGACAAATCTGGTGACAAGGAGAAACTGCGGACAGCTAGGGCCAACTTGTCCCGCGGCATCAAAAAAGCCAAGAAGCAGTACTCCAAAAAGATAACTGATCACTTCAGAGACGGCAGAGACACTCGGAGTCTGTGGGAGGGGATAAAGACCATCACAGGCTATAAACCTCCTTGACAAACCTGTGACAGTGACACCTCTCTGTTGAACGCTCTAAATGAATTCTTTGCTCGCTACGAGGCACTCAACAGAACCCCGGCACAAAAGTCAACACCCCCTCCTGAAGACCAAGTGCTGAAGCTATCTCCAGAGGGTGTGAGAAGATCTCTAAGCAGGATCAACGTAAGCAAAGCACCGGGTCCAGACAACATACCAGGTCGGGTAGTGAACGGTTGCGCTGATGAACTCACTGAAGTCTTCACAGACATTTTTAACACATCTCTGCAGCAGGCTGTAGTCCCAACATGCCTCAAAGCGACCACCATCATTCCAGTGTCAAAGAAGTCACCACCATCCTGCTTTAATGACTACCGCCCAGTAGCACTCACTCCAATTCTTATGAAGTGCTTCGAGCGGCTCGTCATGGAACATATCAAGTCTGTTCTCCCTCCCACCCTGGACCCATACCCGTCTGCTTATCGGTCCAATCGCTCAACTGAAGATGTCATCTCCACTGCGCTTCTTTCAGCCCTCACTCACCTTGAAACCAAGGACTATTATGTTAGAATGCTGTTTTTAGACTTTAGCTCAGCATTCAACACTATAATCCCACAGCAGCTAATACACAAACTGCTCCACCTGGGGATCAACACATCACTGTGCAACTGGCTGCTAGACTTTCTGACGTGGAGACCACAGACTGTACGTGTCGGCGGAGAGTCCTCCAGAACCATCACACTGAACACGGGGGCTCCCCAAGGCTGTGTGCTGAGCCCCCTCCTGTTCACTCTGCTGACCCATGACTGCGCTCCAAAGTACGACTCAAACCTCTTCATCAAGTTTGCAGACGACACAACAGTGGTGGGTCTCATCAACAACAGAGACGAGTCAAACTACAGGAGTGAGGTGAGCAGTCTGGCCATGTGGTGCACACAGAACAATCTCTCTCTAAATGTAGAGAAGACAAAAGAGATTGTTGTGGACTTTCGAAGAGCACGGGTCCAGCATGCTCCTCTAACAATCAACGGTGCTGCAGTGGAGAGGGTGACCAGCACTAAGTTCCTGGGTGTGCATATCACAGAGAACCTCTCCTGGACCATGCACACTACATCACTGGTCAAGAAAAGTAATCAACGTCTTTACTTTCTCCGCAAGTTAAGAAGAGCCAGAGTCCGAGCCTCCGTTATGTGCAACTTCTACAGAGAGACTATACGCACGTTGAATGTTATTGTTTACTGTTGGTGATCCCGCACATGCGCACTACGCCGGAGGGCAAAAGGCTCGCCTCCACAATGCTCCACAATCAACACAGCCCACTCAGAACCTCGTTAATATCTCGAACAACATTTGAAGACACCCACCGGCAAAACAATCGCTTGACCAGACCATCTAACAAATTTAAACTAAAAGAGTCAACTAATTTGGAGCATCTTCGTGGCAAGGATCACGAGCTACTGCACTAATTGGTCTGCTACAAGCGAAAAGCCCATTTCATCCGTGCCAAATACTACAAACACAACGTCATTAAAAAAAAAAGCTTAAGCTTAAACTATAGTCTAAAGTTATTCTTAATACTTAAGTATACATTTTCGCCTAAACAAGTTTAACAATTACATTTAGGCTATTAATTTATTATCATAATCAGCACTTAAATATCTTTATTATTACCAAGGAGCACCAAAAGAAGATGAAAGCATCCCCACAATTTGGACAACATGACCTGTTGTACATTTAGTAAGTGCTCGTTTCAAAAGTCTAATATGTGACTGGACTGCCCTCACTTGAACAGCATGATAGGAACATCTACTGCGAGGCTTGCACCCCATAGACTAGGCACTTGATGGTAGTAATGTTTTTTTGTGTCTGCATGTGGAGTAGGTTTTTATTTCTTACCTCTAATAACGTGAAGTGAGCAAATTCACTCATGGCACGGACGCTGATTCAGTCCGTCCAAATCACTGTTAGCAGTTGCTTTCTTCATGTTAAATCTGATCTTAAATCAATGAAATTTTACGCTCCTTCCTTCGTTTGTTCGTGTCGCCTACAGGGGAGTGTGTGTTCACTACATTGATTTTATTAGATTTAGCCATATTTAGCACGATCTTTTGTCCAAAGTTTTCAGCTGATTTATAATGGTGTACGAAGGCCTGTGCTTTCCTTTTGCCCTCCAGTCGGCACCGCGGTTCAGAATCACGTGCGCGTGACGTCACTCGTCAACGTGCGTATAGAGAGCATCCTGACCAGCTCCATTACTCTGTGACACGGCGCCAGCACTGCCTCCTGCCGAAGGAGCCTCCAGTGCATCGTGAGAGCAGCGGAGAAGATCTGTGGAGCCCCGCTCCCCTCTATTAAGGACATGTACTCCACCCGTCTCACCCGCAAGGCCGTCAGAATCACCAGGGACCCTACGCGCACCCATCACAGTCTCTTCAAGGTAATGCCTTCAGGGAGGAGACTGCAGAATCTATGGGCCAGGTCCAGTCAACTTAAAACAGTTTTATACACAAGGCCATCGGGAAACTAAACTCCCTGAATCTGAATGAAAGTGTTATGGTAATTGTGGATTTGCTACAACAAACAAACTACAACCAGATCAGCTGAAGAAGAAGATCTTTATTTATATAGCGCCTTTCACAGACATGCGCTTTACATGTGAGCATTTTACATTCACTCCATACTCTGTGGTGGTAAGCTGGTCAGTTTCCCCTGGGGGAGACTGACAGAAGTGCCGTCGCGACTGCACACATCTGCGCCAACGGTCCCTCTGACCACCTCCATTCACACACACACACACACACTCTTGCTGTGAAGCGAGAGCGATAACCACTGCGCTACCGTGCCGCTGAAAACCAAGGAGCCAGAGCGGAGTGGAAGGCTGCGGGACACACAGGGTAAAAACAACGTCTGGAAACTCTACAGGACGCAGAGAGAGAAGGGCAAAAAGATTGAAGCCGACTGCTCAAGATTCAAGGCCAAAAGAGGATTGATGCCATAAACAGGATACGGAGCAGGGTCAGAGGAAAAACGTTCACCAAGTCTAAGGGGGACAGATTTCTCTCACGAGGTCTGAGGAGGATGGCTCTCTTGTCTAACTCTTTCTTCTCCCCCTCTCTTTTCTTTCAGTCTTTTCTCTTTCTCTCCCTTATTCTTGTTCTCTCTCTCTGTTCTCCCCGTCTCTCTTCTTTAATTTTTTTTCTCTTTCTGGGGCGACAGCGGCGCGGGTCGTTGTGTCCTTGGGCAAGACACTTAACCCGCCTTGCCTCCAGTGTCTGAATGAGCGTGTGAATGGGTGAGCGGATCCTTGATGTAAAGCGCTTTGTGTGCCGAAAGCAAGTACAAAAAGTGCTACATAAATATGACCGGTCCTCTCTTCTCTCCATTGCTGTCTTCTCTTCTTTCTCACTCTGCCTTCCCCCTGTCAGTCTTTACTCCGTCCGGAACTTCGAGAAAAAATACCTCAGGAGAGTGAGTTCTTTCGAAGAAGCCTTTATTTGATTAAAAGCGCACATACAAGTTACATCATAACAACATCAGGAAGTCTGCCGAGCAAATCTCGTGCCCGTCTCTATATACTTGTTAGTTCCGCCTCTAATCCAGACGCACAAACTGACCTTATCTTCAGACATTACGTGCAAGCTTGAGAAAAACAAGTCTGTTCTTATCACTAACATTGTATCTCGGCCAAAATGGATCTGCCAGTGCTTTTTCAAGGTAGGACACTTATTGAAACAATAGTAAAACAGAATCAGACAAAGATCACGTTGTTCTCCTCCTAACTATTATTAGATAAGGTTGAAGCAAGTAGCAATACATTTCTTACAGTAAGCAGAAATACATTTTTTCACACACCACTCCTCTGTCCTCGCTCTCCCTGTCCTCTCTCTCTCCACTCCTGTCCTCCCTCTTCTGTCCTGAAGACCATCTCGTTTCATATCCGCAGACCTCCTCTCTCCACTGACAGTGGAGCCTGTAGTCTTCCTTTTTCTCGTGTAGAACCTGTGTGCTCATCACTGAACAACCCGCTCCTCAGATGTGACTAACACCTAACTTCTCTCATCCCTTATTAATCTGTCTCTCTGTTTAAGATATAGCTGGTCGTAGTATCACAGTCTTCAGCCCTGTCCGCGGAGGAACCACTGACCAACAGCAACTGGACAACAAGAACTGAAGCTCCAACACTTTCCACCACTGTCTTGGCCCCCGTCGATAGACTCCCATCAGCCCTCGTAACTTCTCCTCTCCTCCCTTAATGGCTTTACAAATATAAAAAATAGAAACAAATCTAAATCTAAGCGTGGTTTATATTTGTATAATTTTCCTTAGCTGAAGGCTTTACTTTTGTAGCAACAGCCCGTCCTGGCAACTAAGGGCCTAAATTAAATGCTTGATGGCATAAAACAGGGTTGAATAAAGGTCTAAACTTCAACTAATGTGGCATTACCAGTTTTTATCAACTGTATTTTAAATAACATTATTACATATAAGTATTTTAAATATCAAAACGGACAGCAGATGGCGCCACCGCTCAAATACCAGAAGTATAAAAGCCACCCTGGTTCACACGCACTTCCTCGGTCTCCTCACTGGTGTCCACAGGCCTGGTTGGGCTGGGCCCAAGGTTGTGCGTGCTGTTCCACGGGTCCAGCGTCGTGGTTGGTTGTGAGCCTCAACGCGCAGCACCCCCTGGCGTCCATTGCTCCGGGCATTTTGTGAGTCCAGGTAAAGGTGTATGTGTTCAACTGGAAAGCTAATGAAAAACTAGCAAATGAGAATAACGGTGAACCAACTGAGAGCTAAAGTTTACAAACTATTCAACTGAATGTAACGAAAACTGTGACGTGTAAAGAAAGTATGAAATCCCAAAGAATGACATAAAAGTAAAGCATAGAAAATAAACTAAAGTGAATGTACAAGGAACATGCTGCCTCTGTCCTTATGGGTCGAACCTGTGTGCCTTAAAGCACATCTATTTTCCAGTCATCCGGGGTGGCGTTGTCTGGCTCTTATTCATAAAAATATCACTACCACTCGTCTTGTCACACACACGTTGGTAACAAATCCATATTTTCATATTACCGATTGTGCAAGTGCATGCACTCAGATCCACAGAAATGAATGCATGACAAAAATATATCAATAGAATAAAATCATCAATTAAACCTGGCCCTGTCCATTATTTAGGTTGCTGCAGGTGGTGGGTCCACGGAAGGACGGCCTCATGGTTCTAACCGGGCCTGTTGGTCTCTCATAAGGGGCTTCTGAACCGCTTTTTGTCTGACCCGTCACCTAGGACCTGTTTGCCATGGGAGACCTCTACCAGGGGCGCGAAGCCCCCAACAACAGTACTCCCAGGATCATTCGGGCGCTCAAACCCCTCCACCACGTTAAGGTGGGGTGATATACAAATAAATAAATGAAATTACAGTTTATGTCAGTAATTTGCGGCAAAAGTTTAAAAAAATTCTCCCAATCAGTGTCTTGTCTTAAAGCTACTCTAAGCAATCCCGTTTTGCCGGACCGGCATGATTGCATTCCCACATTGCATCTCTAGATGCGCCACTGTCTCAAACAGCGAGACAACATTGTACCGCAGAAGGAGACTAGCACCGCACCTCCCTCACCACACGCCTCACCCCCACTTGCCCCTCATCATGTTAACACAAACACGGGCAGAGATCGCAAATGTTTGAAGCAGCAGATGCAGCAACATTTACCGCATAACACAGAGTTCAGCATTATGATAGAAGTTTACAAAAAGATTGTAAACTGATAAACATCTGACCAACCTGCTCTGATGTCGCTGAAATCCTTATGAAATATCTGTTTGTTTAATAATCCAATATCTACAGGGAGCCGTCAGCTCTTTTTCCTCCTTATGTTTACTGAGCACTGAGAGGTTGTTGCATCCAAGGCACTGTAAACGTAGTTCTAAATGTTCTAAATTATGCTCTATATGCAAAAAAATAAAAAAAGAGACTGAAATGAAAGTTGCTGTTTAGCAAATAAATGTAAGTCTCAAAAAGTTTACTTTGCTACATATTTTATTTATGCTGATGTGACCAGACGAGCGCTATGGCATTTGTAAAATAATATTACAGGCCAAAAAAAAAAAACATAAATCGACAATGCCATCGGAGAGAAGGCTACGGATCTTAAGGTTCGTCTATGATTGACACAAGCAGAGTCCAAAATATAAGTTTTATTTACTATATATTTCGTTTCAATAAGTTATTTTCTGTTTTTCTTCATTGTTAAAAAGTTCAGTTTTTAGGTTCACATATTCAGAATGTTAGCCAGAATCTTTGGAGAAAGGGGTGAAGGAGGGTCGTAGCACAGCTGGCTAAAGGCTGAGTGATTGACCAGGGAGTTTAAAAAGGGGATCCTGAGCGATGAGTGGCTGGAGCGGGGATGAGCAGCTGCAGTGATTGGCTGTCGTGAAGGTGTGGCTTGAGCAGAGTCTGTGATTGGATGATTGGAGAGAGCTGCCGGTGATGAGGTGAAAGAATGCAGCTGGTAGGTCTTCCAGGTTGAATTTGCGCAGAAGCTTCATTTGGCAGTAGTTTATTAAAACCGAAGAAAAAAAGCAGAGTCCATGAGTGAACTACGACAGAATTATGTTAAAAGACAAGGCAACAACATTTAGGACAGCGCCGTCATCACATCAGCGCGGCCAGATCACCTGTATTACAAGTTAACACCTAGCCTAACTGGTAGGATTAAACTGAAACTCTGTCCCAAACATACCATCGGACATAACACGTGGGGTGTGGGGCCATGACAGTGAGACGCACACCATCCCTGGACAAGGAGCATCTGGGGGCTACATCGTGGAACCGTGACCACAACGCGGAGCTAGATTCCAAAACCTCCAGTTAGGGCCAGTAAGTAGCTACGAGGAGCAAGGAACGCACTGACACCATGAAGTGAGTTACGTCAGAGAACGAAGGAGTGAATGCATTGCACTTATAGACCCGCGGCGCCACCAGCTGGCAGGAGGAGATGCAACAGGCGCCACGCCACACTGATAAATGTGTGTTGCCCACAAGATTGAGATTTCCGTGTCTCACTGAATGCAATCAGAGCAGCATGTGGTCTATGGTGGAGGGGAGTGAGGGGCGTTGGTGAGGGGGAAAGCCAGGTGAGGGGAGGTGGATATGATAACAAACGTATCGTGATCTGATGAAGTTGGATAGGTTGCCCATTTCTTCAAAAGAGAGCTATTCATTTTCCAATAATTGGAGTGTCATGTCTCATGACACCAGAAAAAGTATTTTCCTACAGCTTTTGCAAAGCTCACTTTCTTCTTCTGATTATAAGAATACTTTTATTTGTCATGTATTCACCAAAACTTACTAAAAGCTTCAAATGGCATTTTCAATGATTTCAGAAAAGAAATAAAACAGCCAGGGACCGAGGAAATCAAAAACACAGAACAGAGATCCAAAATCTTGTGTGACTCATCCAAAGTTTCGGGCTAGTATTTGTCTTTTTCTGCTTCTTGTTGATTCATTTTTGTTTGATCGTGAGCCGTGCTGTTGTCGCTGTCAGTCAGAGCACGGCTGGGTGTTATTTCAGAAGCTTTTGTTGCAGTTATTTCTTGCTGAAATACAGTGCAGTCGTCGTGTCACATCAGTGGGACTGCTCCACAGCGGCAGGGAGTCTGAATATGTCGAGTCCCTCTCTCCATCTGAACTCACTTTTGGCTCCGTGTTACGTCTGATTACAACACAGCGTTGAGAGCACTTCATCATCACACCGCACCCACCAACAGGCGCTATCTCCTGAGTTACTGACAAACTACACTTTTCCCAGAAACCGTGGATTGTGTAACTTTAGCTGCCTTAAAAATCATAACGTTGCAGTTTGGAAAGACAAAAAAAAAAAAAAAAAACGACCTTGTAAAGATAGATACTAGCTGTATATGTGTCATTGTGGTTATACCGCCTTTGCTATGCCCAATCCCGTCAGATCTTGGAAGCTAAGCAGGGAAGGGCCTGGTTAGTACTTGGATGGGAGACCGTTTGGTAACACCAGGAAGCATAGCGAATGTAGTGAGAGAGTGAGTGGTTGGTGGTGGTCGGAGGGGCCGATGGCGCAAACTGGTAGCCTCGCTTCTGTCAGTCTACCCCAGGGCAGCTGTGGCTACAATAGTAGCTTACCACCATCAAGTATGGAGTGAATGAATAGTGCAATGTAAAGCGTCTTTGAGTGTCCAGAAAAGCGCTATATAAAACCGATGCATTATTATTATTAGGGGATATTTCTGCAAATTACTGAATAATAAGTAAAGGCCAATCCAAGTTTCTTTTTTACCACTTCCCTTTAGCCCTAGCTGGGGCAAAGGGTTAGGGCTGAAAAGACAGCCCTAAGATATTTGATAACCCTTGATTTATCTGCATTTACAACACGCAAAGAGAAGCAGAGGATGATCTAGTTTTTGTAATTTTGATCCAATTAGAACACAATAAAACATGTACTGAAGTAGTTCATCAGTAACTTGTGACATATTCTGTTAGTGAATGGTGCTAACCCAAATCTGACATATTTTCATTAATCTCGGCTTCATCCCGCGGTCACATTCTCTTCCCATGTCATTGTGTGTTGCCAGGCTACTGCCGCTGCTGTCATAGCGCACACAGAGACCCACTCAAGGAGCACATTGAGGGGCAGTGACAGATCCCACTCGGATGGGATTGCAACCCGGAAATGCAACATGTAACTCCATGTGGCAAAGTTTGTAAACTCCAGAGTCAGTGCAGATGAATTGAGGGTTAGTGGGGTAAATTCGGGGTTAACCATGGTTACCCCTGACTCACATTGAATCTTGAATAGTTACACTATTACTGTTTTGTTCTTTTAGTCAGACAGAAGGTTTGTTTACCTGCTTTACTAGTTTCAGCCATATCAGATCACTGTAAGAGGGAGAACCACATCATGAATTGGGACAATGCCAGGTTCAGCCGTGCCGAAAGTAACAAGTACCACCGCTGGATCAGAGAAGCCATCGAGATCAGGAAACAAGCACCAACATCTATGAACCGGGATGATTGAGCGTACACCTTATCCCACACCTGGGATGCCGTCCTGGAGAAGGCGCCAGTCAACAGGGGGCGTAAGCTCTCCCTACTGACTGGAAAATCCATATAAGCTGCCTACGACACGTCACCTCCACCACCAGGTGACGCTTCTGAGGAAGATCACAGGAAGTGATCGAAACTAGTAAAGCAGGTAAACAAACCTTCTGTCTTACTAAAAGAACAAAACCGTAATAGTCTAACCAAGAAGACAGTGAACCTTTTACAAAGTTGAACAGTTACAGTGCAGCCTCCACAAGGAATCCAATTAAAATTAAAGCCGCAAGCGGCATCGAACGGCCCTCGCGGGCCGTGCCTCCATTGCCACGCCTCTGTAACCCTACCGAGGGCGCTAACGCGCCCACTACATTTTATTGCCCTGATGTACCATTAATCTGTGTCAGTAAACACAGATTAAAAGTTACATTTTATCCTCTCCTTGTGAATAATAGCTCCAACCTGAAGAGGGCGCTAGCACGCCTATAATCTTTCTGACGGGCCGTACTTCCATGACCACTGTCCACATGCTCATTACAGAGGGTGCTAACGCGCTGTGATTTCATATAATGTGAGATTTATGTGTCCGTCCCATTAGAATAACATGGGTGCCCCCGCTCGTCCCCATGGCAACACCGTACAAAATACGGTATGGGTCCCATTGGCTTTTTGATCGAGATGCCATCAACTATTTTTGTGCCGAAATTGATCCGTTTCCAAGAAACTAATTTTTCGACTCATAATGCATTTTTTTCCTGCACCTAGAGGAGAACCCACATTTATTTAAAGAAATATATTTTATGACCATAGCCAGAGGAACAAAGTGGGGTCATAGATGACCTCAAGGGACCACAAGTCTTCAGAACAGAGCACACGAGGGTTAAGAAGACCCGTGCTGCGGGCATGATTTAGTGAGTGACGGGAGAAAGAGATGATCCTCAAAATATGGAACAAAAGTCGTCCTATATTGATTTAATACGGGACGCAACTATTTAAAAAAAATACAGGACAATTCTGATTTTTGAGGGAGGTTGGCGAACTGAGGTGGGGCGTGGCCTGTGGTTCCTATAAAAATCAGGCAGTGGCAATGATTTACTGCTTCCATGCCACAGCCTGCACCGCTGGACCCCTTTGCTGCCCCCTTGCAACAACTGAGCCCAGGGGTCCACAGAAACGATGTCGCAACGTGGGTATTCTGCTGCGTGAGAATTTAGTTTGGCCACTGCTGTTTTTGTTTGAGTCTAAAGTTAGTTTTACATTTCAGTCAGTTTGATTAAGGGCGTTTTCACATAGACTCTAGTTAGGTCGACCTAAAGGGGCTCTCGACACGAGAGCGGCACTTTTAGGTCAGTGTGAATCCAACTGCAGCACATTACGTCGGTCTAGCAGCCACGAGGGAGATGAGAGACCACCGCGTATCAGGGGATGTGCATGTACGTGCGTGCGTGTCGGTGCATTGACAGGTTGATGCCCGTTGTCATGGGAATAAATTCGTTGAACAACTGATTGTTGTTATGTGGCTGATGGCGCGATGTCTGGTGCGGGCGCGCGTGAGCACGGACTGAACTAGCTTTGGAGTAAATGCAGTTGGAACTAGAGCAGTCTTAGGCCGACCTGTGAGCTTTAAATGTTATGGGTTCTTTATTGTAAACTTAAGTCAGATGAGGCATTTGCACAACGTGGCACTCAGGACCAAGCTCAGGTTAGGACAGCGGGTTACAGCAGCCGTTGCGTATTAGGGCCACGCCGATGGCTGATAGCCTTGTTACCTTGTTTGTGGAGGAGTTATTTCGTGAGACCAGCGAGAACCGCACTTGGGTGCCGGAGCCCTCGAGCCCTGGTCAATTTAGTTCAGTTAAGTTCGTACGCAGCTTTAAGTTGTGCGCGGGGTTGGCGCTTGCTTTACCCAAGCGACCAGCAGATCAAAACGACCACAACCATAAGGACAGAAGGGGAGGTAGGAACAGGACCTTATGAAAATATTACTTGTTTTAGAAGGAGCATGTATACATTGTTTCCTGGAAGCACTGTGAAAACATACCGTCAAGTGAAGCACTCCGCACACGAATCGCCCGGTCCGCCCTCTCAAGACAACCGCTTTGCACAGCCTTACGCACGGTGAGGAAACCCCCACGCCACAGCCCACGGGGACGGCAGGTAGAGCACGCGCGCGGCAGAGGCGTGAGCTCGAGGAAGACACCAACATGCTACAGACAACATGGCATACGGCTAAAGTGTGGTTCAGTTGCGCGGCCTTATACCTTGTGCAACTGAACGGCGTGTTTGGCACGAGACACTGGCCAAACGCAGCAGCTCCGTCCCCGGGCTAAGCTACGTGACGTCAGAGGCGGAAAAGGTCGGCTGAAGGTGAGATGCGCCTCTAAAGGTGCGTACAGACCAAACGCGACCACACCACCAACTTCCATGTTAACCCTATGTAGACGTGCTTCGACGCGCTTCGAAATGTAAGCAAAGCCGTCCGCGCGTATGAAGCGTAGCAAATGCGAGCGGATGAGGAAAAACGCGCGTCAAAGCCAGTGAGAACAGCGCGGTACACGAGCAGGGACGCCGCGCCCACTGCTTCATGCACTCAAGTAATCACAATCTACACGTGCATTCAACGAGTGACAAGGCGGCTACAGGAGCCCCGTCACTCACATCTTCCACCTGTTCACTCAGCTCCACTCCGCTCTTGGCCGCCTCCGAACGGCAGCGACATCACCACACACTGTCTCCTCCTCAGTCCACCCCGGTCATCTCCACCCCCCACAAGGAGCTCAAAGTGAGCATAAGGCAACACGTTTGAGAAATAAAAGTCCTAATGAAATAATAAACACGGTTACAGAGGAGATCGCGTCGAAGCAAAACGCCTCTTTCACTTGCGTTGTTTTCTCCCCTCTTGCGCGAGGGAGAGAGAGGGGCAGAGGAAAAGTTACGTGAATGAAGCAACAGAAGCTTAATCGGGCCGTGTGATTGTTTTTTTGTGATAACAAACTCCATAGAGGGAAATATCGATGTTATATTGTGTGAAATAGTGACATTTTCGTTAAGAACGTAAATACCCAATGAATTGACTTTATTAAAAAAAATAAAAAAAGCATCAAAGAGCCATAAGTCCCATCATTAGCGACAATATGATAGAGAGATTTTTTTATTTTTTTAATATAGTCGGCGCGCAAGGGACAGCGCCCCATACCATCTAGGCCATTTCCTCATAGCACTTGACAGCCCCATAGCGTGTGTGTGTGTGTGTGTGTGTGTGTGTGTGTGTGTGTGTGTGTGAGAGAGAGAGAGTGAGAGGGGGTAGTTGCGGTAGTTGCGCCCCTGACCTGCAGCATGGAGGACAAGTTGATCATCGCGGTTTACGCTCGGTCTGAGTTGTATGACATGCCTCCTAATTATGACTCTTGCAAAACTTCACGCAGCAGCAGACAGGTGTTTCTCGCGAGTGTGAAGCGGCAATGTCTGGCGTCCAACTAGAGGCGGATGGGGCGTGGACGCACGTTTGGTCTGAACGCACCTTAATATAGATTCAGATCTAGCGGTGATTGGTTAACCAGCGGAAGTGCGTACCACTACACATACTGTACATGTTTGTGTTTTCAATTGGATGGTGTCTGAATGCAACTGGAAAATGTTGCTACCTAAAACATGCTAGTATTCGGATTTCACACCTGGGATGAAAAGACTTGATACCAAATTAATATGTGTTTGGGAGCAAATATACCCTTTGACTTTTAGTTCAAGTTTTTATAGTCCATAGTCCGCGCTGCTCACCTGAAATATTAAATAGTCTATTCACGTGTGTTGGTTTTCGAGTCAGAAAAAACAAACATGATCAAGACATTAATTGGTCTGCTGATTTGTTTTCCTTGTTAAGGCTTTTAATGTCTGGTTTCAATGTGCTGTTTTTATGTGTGATTTTATTACTTTATTTCTGTGAAGCATCTTTGAGTGTCTTGAAAAGTGCTATACAAATAAAATGTAAATGGTAAATGGTAAATGGTCACATTTTTATATAGCGCCTTTCTACCTGCTTTAGGCACTCAAAGCGCTTTACATCAAGGAACCAGTCACCCATTCACACTCTCATTCATACACCAGTGTACGCAGACACTGGAGGCAAGGTGGGTGAAGTGTCTTGCCCAAGGACACAACGACAGTGGGCACCTGCGGGATTCGAACCGCCGACCCTTTGGTCACAAGACGACCCGCTCTACTCTCTGCACCACCGTCGCCCCCTATGTATTATTATTATTATTATTGTGGATAGAGTGTTGGGAGTTTGTGTGGGTGATTATTTGGACTTTTAATAGTTCAGTTATATCCACAAATCAGAATCAGAATCAGAATAGTTTTTATTGCCATTGTTTGAGAACAGGTTCACAAACTAGGAATTTTTCATGATGCAGACGTGCAACATAAAACATATAACACAGAATTTTGACAAAAATAAGCTATAAAACTTTAAACTATAAGGCTTTAGGGGGCATGAATAAAGAATATTAAATAAATAAGATTCAAAATAAAAAGTAAAATATGGTAAGACGACAACAATTGACATAGAACAACAGCGGGATTATATTTACAGATGTGTATGTGTATAAAGTAAAGTGATAAAGTGATATAAAGTTATAGCAGCAGATCTAAGTGCAACAGAGCAGATTACATCCATGAGTCTGTAACTACAACCAGGGACGTATCCAAACCATTTTTCCTGCGGTGGCCTGAGGAGGAACTTATTTCTCTTCTTTTGTTCAGTTGTTTTTAATAATTCTGAAAAACACGGAACAACTGACAAATGAATCCAAGCAACTCTGCTAAGACGCCCCCAGTCCATTAGCGCAGTAAAAGAAATGCCGTACTTTTCACATGAAGTGCCAAAGGATTGTTGGGCCTAATGGTGCTCATAGAATTTGTCACTTTGAGAGCGCGTCTCAGTTTTCGCATCACATTACAGTGGCTCATTTTACTCTAAATAAAAGCCGCTGCATCAGAAATATGGGGTGTCTGGATGCATCCATGTTTCCTGAAGTGCTGTGGAAGTCTTTTATTAAGAAGGACTATTAGATTAGATGGATGTCTCAGAGTTGATATTAAAATCCCCGCAGCACTAAAGCACTTTTGAGGCAATGAGGAGCAACGATGTGGATCCTGCATCTCTGATACTGTATGTGGCTGTCTGCACTTCACATGTTCAACTTTTTCTATTATACTTTTTAACTATACAAAGGAAAGGGCAATGTTTTTCCTTTCCATAATTACTTACCACCTAAAATAAATAAATAATCAAACAAACAAACAAATATATTCCAGTGGTTTGGCACTATTGTGGCACAGAATAAACTGTGGAAGAATTCTGAGACAAACGGAGATTTCTGGGACAGATTTGTCCTCTAATGCCCCTTCTGTTCATCATCCCATGTGTTCATTCATAGGTTAATATATTCAATGAGAATCATCATGTAAATAGTGATTAAAATAAAGAATAGCCAATACATAAAAAGTATTTCCAAACTTTTGACTGTTACTGTACAGGACCTGATAAAGCCATTGAACCTGAAGAGACTAATAGAATCAGAGAGGCATGTCTCTCCTCCTCCACTTCTCTGTACTCCTGTCTCCTCCTCCACTTCTCTGTACTCCTCTCTCCTCCTCCACTAGTCTGTGTACTCCTCTCTCCTCCTCCACTTCTCTGTACTCCTCTCTGCCTATCCCTCTCAGTGACAGGATAGAGACCCAGCTTTAGCTCGTTCATTTCGGCTTAATATGTGCAGAAGAGACGCGGGCAAAACATGTTACACTGTTTATTGCCCCTCCGAAACACACAAAAGCAGTTCTGCCTTGACATTACTGTTAAATCTAGGTAAATATCTTGTGTTTTTCCCTTTTGTGGGGCACACGGCTCATTATGCAGGATAAACAAACGCTGTAGAAAAAAAAGCCATTGATGATGCTCCGGCATCTTTCAAAAAATAGAATTGCTGCATATTTCTGCTGTAGAGCCAATGACGTGATGGAGACATGACGGACAGGTGTATAGTATTTGTACTATGTGTATGTACTGTTATGGCAGATATACTTAAAACGGGCTGCATAACGTGTACATTAGGCACAAGAGAGGAATCCTGTGCACTGATTGGCTGAAGCGGAGGTAGACTAGGTATGATGATGAGTGGGGCAGGTAGGTCTTCCAGGTTGAATTTACTCTAAAGCTTTATTTTATTTGGCCAGTTGTTCACTTTATAATGCAAATGCCAAATTTGGCAAATATGTAAAAGCATATTACTTCCATTTAACTAGTTAGTGGGAATTGTATTACTTTTATTTTTTTATGGAAGGACCAAGCCAAATTTGGCATCTGTATCACAAATGTGATTACATTTTTTTTGTGCTTAATCTTAAATTGCTTCTTTGGAATACAGAGTGGTGACACTCAGATGTGTTGTTTAATTGGCTTGGCAGGTTTTTTATAACAATATACAACCAACAAACTGAGCGGCTAAAGACTCATTTGCCTGTAGGATAGTGGGGATGAGTGGCAGACTGTCTCTTTCTCTTTCTCATCTTCATTACTCTGCATTTGTCGGTGTCTGTAAGGAAAGGAGTTTGTCTGACAGATTGGTGTCAGTTCTACTCTGTTGAGACACTCACTTTTCTTGTCCTAAAACTCAGCCTTGATCATCCTGTTATGTACGTTTCTCAAATATGAATTGTAAATCTGAATGTGCAATGCTGTGATGGTGGTCTGTCTCTATACATTGAAGCAAGTTGCATGGAAACGTTGAGCACTCTTTTTAACGTGAAAGGCAGAGTTTAAACATTAATTAAGACACCCAGCTATTATGCAAAACTTTCAGTCTTGTAGCAGCCTGTCGGGAAGGATTTATACATTGAAAGATGTGATATTTTCCCAAATCCACAGCATACAGCAAAGACAGTTTTGAACATATACTTTTTCAGAGCCTAGAGCCCAAACACGTTGGCAATTTTTACTCAACTACTCTTTCTTTTGATGTACTGTATGCTCTCAAATATCTAATCTCACGTCAGTTTTGATGTGATATCACAAAAACGATTGCTGATGTAGAAACGAGAGAAAGGACAGCACTACTAGTCAGGATAAACTTCTAGTGCCTGTTAGCACCCAGTCAGAGAACATTTGTGAGTTAAGCGCATTTTATGCTCGATGATCATGTAAAATGGCAATTGACGGATCTGCACAGGAAATTGGAATGATTTGTCAGGATTACCTGAGACAGGATTATCTCTGAGTGAGATTTATTGAAACTAATGAGATAAGACCCCCACTGCAAGGTCATGTTTACAGTATCGAAGCAAAATAAATGATTACACATACAAACCCTCATGCAACCTAAACGCAACGTAAAGGTCAATGCAAAGGTCGTCCACTGCTCTGGCACAACCTCCTTAGTTACACGTTATTGCTCAGACCTTACGGTTTACTCTCATAATTTGATTTTTGCAGGCAGATTCACCACCAAGTATTGTCAAAAGTGTGTGCCTTTAGGTTTGAAAATGCCAATAGGGTTTAATACATTACTTGAAGAATAAATTTAACCCTATGCAAAAGAAAAAAAAACGAATCCAGGTCATTGTGTCAGTAAGAACATCCATTGCCTTACAGAAAAATGCATATGTTGTTGTTTCACCAAGACTGCAATGTAAAGTTGCAGTTTGGAAAGCAAAATAAAACAAAACTCCTAATTGGGCACAAAAAAAAAGAAAAGAAAAATACCGTCCAATTACAATGTTCATTTTCTGATACATGTGCACGTGCACGGAACGTGCACGACGAGAGGAGTGCGTTAGTGCATGTTTGAGAGGAGGCGAGCGCTTCGCGCTCGTTTTGTACGATTACAAGAGCCCCTTCGCCAGCCCTGATGGCGCTCGGGCCTAAAAAGGCAAATGCATGAAATGTTTTTAAAAAACAAACAAATATAAAATAACCAGAATCTGTTATACGCACATTTCAATCTGCTTTGTTTATAAACTTAAGACATCAAAATTAATAACTACAACAACTCACAAAAACTTGTCAGGATCACACAGAGAGCATAGTGTACCAAAACCAAGCAGATACAGCAGAAGAAAGCGCAGTGGGTGTCTGACAGTGTCATGTCTCTATTGTCTGTTGTTCATGCTCTATATTTGAGTTTGATCACACTTTTAACGTTTCCTCCAAGGAGTTTGTAGCAGTGTAGAAGATGGAACTATCTAGGTCTAATTTAAGATTGAGTTGTTGGGCTCTGAGCAGGCATTTTCCTTTTTTTTCATTTGCCCCAGAAAACAAGAAAAAACAACAAACATAATTACAAATCTGTACACAATGTTTTTTCTTGAGCTATTCTTAACATGAGACTGTTAATGTCACATTGTTATGTTCGCTAGCTATTTTCCTTTCAACTACCACCAAGATCAAATTCAAATCGGAACATAACCAGATCTAAAAAGAGTCTGATTCTGTTTTAACTGGGTGCAAATGCAAACCATTTCTCTAAACCAGAAAAACACCAAACGCAAATTCATTACTGAAGCATAAATAAAGCTATTACCCAATTAAAAATAAATAAAGGCTGAAATTGCAAATGACTCTGAGTATCACCTGATGAAGCCCAAGTCGGCTACGACCCATAGACCATAATGGACAGAGGGAGGCATGACCTCTCATACAAAGCAGGCTAACTGAAGCTCATTCATGCCAGCAGTGTGCCTGGGTTTTTGAAGCTGCTTCCATATTAAGAACAGGGCAAAAATAGAAATGAAAATGGCGAAACAAAGATAGAGCGCATGTTAAATCAGACACGTGTAGGTAAGAATGCTAAGCCTGTGTCCAACAATGATTAAAGAGGGACAAAAAAATTGAACAAGGAACTTATGGTGCCTGCCCCCACTTCCTTCGGGCTTCAGGAAGAAATAGGCCACAATTACAATTAGTACACTGTACCACTAGCGAGACACGGACCACAGTTTGAAAACCACCGATCTGCAATGTCAAAACCAATGGGTAGCACTGTTTCGTGACCATCATGCAGGGGGCTGTCATTAGCCGCCATTGCTGCAGTACCTCCATCTAGTGGCAGCAGAAAAAGCTAGTTTTGCACTAGAAAGCATTGATCTTTACACAGGTCTTAATGCCTGGTTTACAAGAATGTTTAAGTGCCTAAAGCTAGCTAGCTATCATGTAACAATGCTTGTGAAGGTGGTTTATGAGAAACCAGGCGTTTTTTGTGCAATATTGTTTTTAGAAAGTCCGCATATTAATGAGGGTGGCCAGGCCCACTCTGGAGCATTGCAGCTAAGCGGTTAATAGCTTGAGGCTAATGCAGCTAGAGTCAGTTAGTATAAGTTTTGATGGTATTTTTTGGCTGCATAGAGAGGTTTAACCGCAGTTTGGCATGTGTAGTTCAACCTACAGTACTCCATCAGAAACACGGCTCCCAAGAAGTAGATGATCATTTTGGTAAGTCAATTCACAAAGTTAATGTTTATGTCAGCTAATCCTGGATATTATTGAAATGGTGTAGTAAAGTGCACCAATGTTAGTTGTTTAACCAAGATCACATTTCTGAGATGATTTTGTTCCATCTTTGTTCTAATGGTAATGTATTCATCTAAAAATGTTCTGTTGTCCCAGACAAACCAAACCTGTGAAGAACAGAAACCTGCCTGATCTCCTCATTTGTGTCACAACCATCCAATCACTTCATTACTGCTCATTTTAAAAGTAACTAAGTTAGATTACTTTATTAGTTACATTCAGCTGCGGCCGACAACATCTCCCTCTGTCACAACATACTAATCAACAAAGATGACGCAGACTCAGATAAGTGACGCATTTCCATCTCTCTCCCCAACCAATGTTAGTGTTTTTAGTCTGAAAATGTGACTTGTCACATTATGTTACGTCACTCGCCGAGATGCAAAAAGAAATGTATTTTTTTCCAAAGGAAAATGACAAATTATGAAGCAAATAAATAGTAGGCCATTTAGTATTTCAGAACAGTTGTTCTTTCATTTCTTCTTAAAATCAGAGAAATACTGTAATTCAATTTCAGCTTCATATTGAACAATGCCTACAAATGCCTATTTCAGTGACTAAAACAGACTATAAAAGGCAATACATGGCAGTGATCACACAAATACTAAATATGAATCAAAGTGGTTGTTACTATCAGTTAAAATGATATTTGATTAGATCTATTTTTACTTTACTTACCAGTGATACAAGTCCAGTGAGTAGGAGCTGGAACTAGCATGATTAGCATGCTATGAGCATTCAGCTAGTTAGCCACGTTAGCCTCACGCGTAGACTGTTAAAACTACTCCTCGCTCCTCCCGTTTGCCACAATGACTACGTTCGAGGGGGAAATCATGGCGGATTTACAGACTCCTCCTACCCTTCTGTGATGGACTCTGTTCCTAAAAAGGGCATAAGGGCGGGATCTTCACTGTAGACTCGGCTCTCGCGGGGTACGTAGTTACGTCGTAGCCGCGCCCATGCCATTAGCTCTAACAGCCTGTCAATCAAAGTCCGGCCCACATTAGTATACGAGATTTCTAAAAAAATATTCTTTACAAAAAACAGCCTGGTTTCTAATTGAAAACCACTGATGCGCAATGTCAAACAAAGGTTCAGCATGGAAACTTTGGTTGACATGTCCAATTGACCTTTTGCCGAGCCCCACCCCCCTTGCGTCGGTTACTGTTGCTACGCCCGACAAACAAATGTGACCTGCCCTGGATTCCAAAGACACAAGTCGGCAGCCCGTGTCTCGAGAAAAACGTGAACAAAGGCATTTTTTTTTTAAATTGGTGATTTTCACTTTTTTGCAGAATTGTTCAGTTGAAGTCACAAAGTAGCCTCTCCATGTTTAAGCTACCAGTATTGGTAGATTTAAAAGCGTAAACTTTTATGTTCAAACCGTGTCTTTGTCAGTGTGGCTTCATGACTATGCAACGCAATGCTATGTTGGTCTCAGAAGCTGCCGCTACTTACTTTGGAGAATGGATTTACCACGTAAAGGTTACTTCAGACGGGTGAGTGAAAGTTTGTTTTTTTATCGCTGGTGGCTGCTGTGCTAATGGTTGTTTGATGAGGCTATCGTTGTGCTGTTGTAAGCTAACATGGTGTTAGCATGGGAGACAGTCATGTAGTCACGAGGAATTAACCTGCTATTTACACAAAATCAAGATCTCTACAAACTTAAACTACTTGTCCATAAATGTAGTCAGTGCATCCCTAGCTTTCAGCCACTTCTTATTTGAGAGAGATCCGCTTCATATTTTCGGTTTTATGGCCAGATAAAGTTACGATGGATTTGTGCAGTGAAATGTAAACAATCTGGAAAAGTTATAACTTCAGTTATGTCCGGAGTCTGTAACTCTCTCTCAGCCTGAGGCTGGAGCTGACAGAGGGAGGGACTGGGGAGAAGCTTTGGGGAAAGCTTTGAGATGTAAATGAGCCCTATTGTCACTCCCAACAGCAGAGAGAGGTGACAATGGCCCAAATCTTTGGAGAGCTTTTTGAGCCCTTTGGCCTTTTGGTAATTGTTAACTTCAAATCACCGGTATACGCCTCCAAATATTATCAGATTTCCATGTGTTACACATCGTTGGAAAGTTTGGAGACTACACTTTAACAATCTGTGCCCAGAATCTCAAAATGCCCCAGAACCGACTTGTGTCTTTGATTCTAGTGACTGGTCACAAATGGTCAAACACGACCAGTGCAACAGATTGCCATGACGGCACCCTCTTACTTTTCTACTATTGCTAATAATAGAAACATTTCTCCGGTGCGCTAAAGTTAGCTAACACTAGCTAAACCTACAGGTGCTGTGATGTTCACAGGAACATGCTTTGTATTGTGAAATGTTACTACACAGAGGAACTGGATATGTGTGTATGGGTTGTTGTTGACTATGCGTGCTGCTAGAAAAGTTACCGCTGTGAGGCTGAGAATAAAAGCCATGAGTTTGATTAACAAGCTGTCATTCTTTCAACAAATATAATGTACAGACATTACAGGTGCCACAATGACAATCAGCTACAGCCAGTTATCAGGACCGAGACAAAATTCACAGTACTTTTATCATAAAGGGAGACAAAAAAAACGTGAGACTGTAGGGTTGGAAAACGTCACCGCCGCAGTAAAAGTTACAGCTCTAGTGCCAGTTTGTGTACCGTTATGTGACTGTCAGTAGCTAGAGGTTAGGATGCTAAGGTGTTAGCCTAGCGGCTAGGCCCTAGCCTTACCTTAGAGCAGACGTATGCTTGTTTATTTTGAGACATTTAGCGGGGCGTAGGCCATCCACATTGTTTGATCCATTGTAGGCAGTGCTCAGGTTGTGTTTTCGCTTTGGGAAGGAAAATAACTGGACTCCACCAGACACACTCTTGTGGTACCTAGTGTCCGATTTACATCCTCCATAGGCTGATCGCTTCACCATTTTGCTTCTTCTTCTTTGTCTGGTAGGGTTTTTGGTGGTTAGCAATAAAAAAAAGTGCATCTGCTCAGTGCTCATTGCTGGTATGTCCCATTGTTTTGCATTGGAGATCTACAACATGACGGACCTAGCTTCATAGTAACGGTTGCTAGGATGTCTGAATGGACAATTACCGTTTGGGGGCGGGGTAATGCCAAAGGTCAATTAGGCCTACCGTATTTGTATTTATTTTTTAAATTTCATTTGTTTAATCCTCTTCCACTTGTTGTTAGCAACCATATGGCAAGTGATACAAGAGGGAGAACAGGGCATGCATTTTGGAAGCAAAGACTGGATAGACTGAGTAAGCCTTACAGAAGGCTCTGTTGTTGTTACTTTGTAACAGGCAGGTGGTCATACTTGCGGCTGATCAGTGGGTTTACCGTATGTCAATCATTTAAATTGGCTCCTTCAAAGTGTTGAGTTATTACAAAGTGGGACACTTACAATTTAATTATCTGAAAGAAAACCCCTTTGGGTACATTTCAACAGCATCAACAAGACTTCTCAGAGTGTGCAAAAACAAACAGCATAAACCTTTGCCAAAACTGGACAAATTAAAACTGCACACCCAACCTTTTCAACTGCCCTTAAAAAAGTATAGTATATTAGTATAAACAGTTTGTGGAAGGCTGGACTATATGATTAGAAGGATTGTGTATTAAATCTTAAATAAAAGCCTTGGTACTGTCTTAAAGTTTGTCATTACGTGCAGGATAGAGGCAGTGTTTCATTCAAGGCTGCTCATGAACTAACTGTTATTGATGAGACGCGAGTCTCCATTGTTCCACTTTCATTGGCTGATGGACTGTGACAAGAATGGGAACAGACTGTGGATATATTGGGTTTCCGCCCCAGAGCTACCGAGGTATACGAGCACTTTAAGTAAATGTGAGAGTCCATATTGTTTCTGTGATCGGCAAAACAAACAGCTGTGAAAAAGTAATTAAAAGGAGTCGAAGGAGTGCGTGTCTCGAGGACAAACGTCTGTCTGAGGCAGACACAGCGCTCTTCATCACTGTCAGTGGGAGGAAACGGAGAGGAAACGGGGAGGAAGGGGGAGTAGAGAGAGAGAGAGACTGGTAAAGAGAGATGGTAAAGAGGGGTTCACATATAGGCCTTTTCCACTGGCAATTCCTGCCTAGCCCAGAGCCAGGTCTACCCGTGTAGTCGAATGTCTCCACCGTTCAGACCAGGGTCATAGGATCTGCCAGGTACAAGTTGAGGGCCGAGCTCAGCCCTGGGACCAAGTGAATTGAATAGACGGACTTCAATGCTGACAAATGTAACCAGGGGTGGTGTAGAGGGGTAAAATACATAGCAGTATTTAACCTTAGCTGTTAACCCCAAAGGCAAACAGGTAAGTAATATTGACACAGAGGCAGGTTCCATACTTTAAATATCAAGTTTTATTTGTTCCCATAATGTTATTTGGGTATTCTCCTTTTTTCTTAGTTCCAAATTTAAAACATAGAAGTCCATATTAGTTAGATCATGATTTTCATATGCGCACAATGTTTAAGATGCCTACACACCACACGCGGTTCACACAGCAGGGGCAGCTGATTCCTGTGTATTGTCAATGCGAAGTGCGCGCACATATGCGGGTGATGACTGTGCGTGGCGGCAGGTGCATTAGGCCGATAATACACTGCACTAGTGCTGGGCGATATGGAAAAAACTTATATCACGATATGGATTATTTTATATCACGATAACGATACATATCACAATATACCACAATAAAGTCAGTTTTCAGTTATTCTTTGAAAAGTTTGACAAAAATATCATTGCTTACTTTTTTTCAACTTTATTTTGAAGCAGTGGGTTTGCTATGGATAATTTATATAGCATATATTGTCAATGTCAGGAAAAATGTGAGACTGCAGGATAAATGGGCTAAACATGATCTGACCAGAGTCAACACGAATTTAACAACAGAAATGTGTAAACTCGTGCGTAGAGAACGACTTACTCAGAGCATCATCTGCTCCTCAAATCAAGGCTCATATTACACTAAAACAAATGTAAATTGGAGCTTATTATCGCCATTTTCTCAACTTTAATGTAATGTTTAAGAAACAGTGGGCGAGCAGTTTGTATTGTACGTCTTTAGCTGCTCTACGCGCTGCCCGATCCGTCTCTTACCTCCTGCACCACACCTCTCCTCTCTTCTCTCTCGTGTGTTTAATCCAGATCCACGCGCTAAAAAGATCCATCACTAAAAAGCTGTTTAGTTGCCGTGCGTAAAGCAGAGTGAAACCACGCGGTGTTTAACAGGGAGAGAGAGCCCCGCGTGTACGTCCATTAGATGTCGCCGTTGCTACAGCAGGTGTGGCGGCGGACAGAGATATCGTAAAGCAGGGTGGTGTCGCAAAACCACAAGGCAGAGTTTCTTTGCGAAAAAGTTCTTTTTTATTCTTGTTTATAATCACTTAATATAAACTTAGACGATGCATAGTGACAAGACAACACTAATACATTCTTGTGGCCTATTTAATGAAATATTTGCTTTAATAATTGATTAAATTAGGTTAGAAACGATAGAAACGATAGAAGAGAAATGGCACGATAGGCACTTTTCTATCGTCCCCACGATATGTATCGTCATATCGCCCAGCACTACACTGCACGCGTTTTTGTAGCCAAATTCCTCTTCGAGTCCCTCTCCGCGTGCATTCGCAAGGCTCGCTTCAGTTGTCTCCCTATTAATCAGATGAGCGCGCTCTCGTGTGTGTACACTGCAGCCGAGGCGGCGCGCAGCTGAGCGCCTCAGCCCGCAGTCGTTTCCGCTCCTGAAGTAAAAAATGCGCTCCAAGCGCATTTTTTCTCGACTGCGGCTCGCGGTGCGAAGCAGATTTCTGTCCGAAAATGTATGAAAAACATTATTACTAAAGAAATAAACGATTGTCCTACATTGTATGATTATTTATATGAGTGTATAAAAGTTTAAGATTATTATGATTTTTATTATGATAATTATTATTACTACTACTAGTAGTAGTAGTATTATTGGGTGCTTATTTCATAAATAGAGGAATATCGCCTGACATATGGCAGTATAGCTACACCTTGTAATTTTTCCACATCAAGACTTTCCCTCAAGTCACTCTGCTGCTCTTTTTTTGTGGGCCTCGTCACTTTTCCCAAAAGGAAAGCAGTGATGGTGGATGACATCAAGTTGAGGCCATTGAGCAATTTCTAGAGTTGTAGGCTTCACAAAACAACATCCTCATTACAAGGATCCTCGAAGAGCAGAACGGGACTGGCAGTCAATTGACTTTTCGCAAAGCCACACCCCAAAACGGTAATTGTCCAATCAGACATCCTAGCAACCGTTACTATGAAGCTAGGTCCGTCATGCCGCAGATCTCCAATCCAAAACAATGGGACATACCAGCAATGAGCACTGAGCAGATGCACTTTTTTTTATTGCTAACCACCAAAACTCACCAGACAAAGAAGAAGAAGCAAAATGGTGAAGCGATCAGCCTATGGAGGATGTAAATCAGACACTAGGTACCACAAGAGTGTGTCAGGGAGAGTCCAGTTATTTCCCTTCCCAAAGCAAAAACACAACCTGAGCACTGCCTACAATGGATCAAACAATGTGGACGGCCTACGCCCCGCTAAATGTCTCCAAAATAAACAAGCATACGTCTGCTGTAAGGTAAGGCTGCTAGGCTAACACCTTAGCATGCTAACCTCTAGCTACGGACAGTCACATAACGTTACACAAACTGGCACTGGAGCTGTAACTGCAGCGGTGAACTTTTATAACCCTACAGTCTCACTGTGCATTTTGTCACTGTCCTGATAACTTGCTGTAGCGCACCGGAGAAATGCACCGGAGAAATGTTCCTATTTTTAGAAATACTAAAAAAATAAGAGGGTGCTTACCGGGCAGTGCAAGAGCACGACTGCTCCACAAGGCTGTGCTGTTGCATTGAAGGAAGAGATCAGAAGGTTTCTCTGATATTTCTGGAGACTTGTCTGTAGCTTTAGTGCCAATAGTTGTCCTTTATCCTTCGTTGGATAGTTTAATATCTTGAATATATCCCTCCACTGCATACTGTGACCCTTTTGCCTCGATCTGGAGGATATCACGGCGGTATTGCTCCAAAAAAGGTCACTGACAGGCTGCCTGTGTTTTACCATTTGTTTGTCGGGCGTAGCAACAGTAACTAAGGGGGGCGGGGCTTGGCGAAAGGTCAATTGCGGACTATAGTTGGATGTGATGGATGGATTTAGTCCAAAAAAAAACGCAAGACATGCGTTCAGTTCAACTGTTAAACAAAGAAACAGGTGGAGTTAACAGCGTGAGAGCTCGGCGTGTGCGGTGTATTACTGGTGTTGGAGCGGTGTCAATCAGCAGCAACGCACGCCAACTGTTCAGAGCGGCGTGAACGCTGTGTGAGGAGACAGGAGGAGGCAAACACACACATTCTGGAATAATTTATAGATCATCTGAATTTGGAGCAACATAACTACCTCATCACTTGTGTCATAAAGACAAAAGTAAAACGGAGACACCGTCTGTAAAGAGGAAGTATTTATGATGATCAGCAGCTGTGGTTTGAAATGCCTTTCACGAGCCCAGGCATTTGGATCAGAGGCTCATACGTGTCAATAAACTTGTGAAAACACGAACGTGGGCGCATTTAACAAGGCACTGGACTACAAACATGTTTAAAAGAGGATTTTATCGTGACATGATCGCTGGACAGACAGGTACTACACACTCAAACCCACACGTATTGAAATAATATCTGAGAGAGGGAGAGAGGAAAGAGACGAGATTTGCCTCAAGTGTCAGTGTAGGCTAGTTAAAGCATTCCACTGTCACTAAAGTACAAACAATCAGGAAACAGTTTTCATTCATATCTTAGTGCTTAGTGCTTTCTCTCTACAGAATCGCGCAGAAGTGGCTCCGCCTGAGGTGAACACATACGAGCGTCTGATTGCAAGCCTTTCAAGCGTCCAAATAGAAGCAGCAACGCCATGCGTTTAGGTGTGTAATAGAGCTCATGTTTGATGCTTTTCAGAACAAACTCATGATATAAAAGGAAATATTTTATCTAACAAACTTGAACAAACAAACAAATGGGAAAGTTTTCTCTGATGAAGAATGATGTCACTGGAGTAAAGGAAACCGGGCAGGAGGTAAATGAGTTTGTTTTTTGTTTTTTTTAGGATAAACTTGAAATGAACACGATAACTGAACGAGACGCTGTGTGATCTGAGGCTGCTCTCGTCGTTCTCTGGATGTGGAGCGGTCGGCTGGACTTCAGACTTTCCCCCCCCCGCCCACGTTGCGTCGGCTACTCTCGCCGATCATCCAGGCGAGCCGCAACCGCATCTTGAACGAGCCTATTGAGAACAACAGAGTAGTCAGACCAGCACTAGCACTACAAAAATACAAGACGGTGCTGTACGGACTGCCCGCATACTTCGAAGAGTCCTTGGCTGAAGACCTGAGCCAAACCTGAGGGATCTGGTGAACGAACTAACTCAAATGCTGAGATGATGATAATTAAAATAATCACAGCTGCCCTGGGGTAGACAGATGGAAGCAGGGCTACCAGTCACTCACTCATTCGTGCCCTTAAACTTCTCTCCTTACTTTCTTTTGCAAAACAAGGAAGTGTAAGGATTATAAAAAATTAAAACATCAGCTGCAAATGCAGAAGAATAAATTACATGACAAGCCACTGAGCACTACTGGGCTGTTTTTCCCCTCACAGGCATTATGACTTTTAGAGCTTTTAACCATGTTATAATTTTGAAACCTTATCGAAATACAACAAGGACTGGTATTTTTTTAAGATTTGCATAAATTTGAATAATCCTAATTTGAATAATCTGTTTCCCTCTTCTGCTCTTACAGTGTAGCGTGTGCCCTTCGCTGGTTTACATCATCACGCTACAGTCTCTGAAGATCCTTAGTGCTGGTCCACACACCTTCTCCAGACTTGTTAGGATCATGTTTTCAGCTCTCAAATTACCTTTGTAACACAACAAAGCAACTTCAGCATTATTATTAGCTTGTTTACAATAGTTTTATTTTGCACTTGCAGATGGAGTCTGTCACCCTCTGCTGGCGTTTTGAGCACAGACATTTCACAAGGTAAGGTGTTTGACTTGTTCTACCTGTATACATTCAACTTTAACCCTTGTGTTCGGTTAAGACACACACATTTTTTGTGCCACTTTTTTGACGGCTGTAAAAATATTATAGATGAACTTTTTTTTTTCAAACTTTTTCACATAATTATGTTAATCCACTTCAGTTCTGCACAAAACTACTAAAGTTTGAAATAATATTTAAAAAAATCTTTACTCTTTTATAGCCAAGTGAAAACTATATAAAAAGTGTGTTTGGCCAGAATTTGGTTTTACTTTTTAAAACACCCTTGAGTATGTCAAAGATCAGTAACAACTTTGATGTTCAATATTTTTTAGTTTTTATGTAAAGCTGAGTTTCCATATTTTCTCCCTAATCTCATGTTAGTGGCATTTTATGCCCCATTGACTTCCATTATAAGGGCCATTCCGCCAAATGGGTGCCATTCATGTCCCAAGGGAATTTTTTGTATACAAAAGCATTCAAATCAAACAGTGAATACATTTCCTCATTAAGCAAAGTACACGTTGACCTATTTGCAAATTTAGGATATATTATTGAATATTTCAATAAAACTGTCTACAAGGGTGAAAAAGTAGTAAAGGTGATGTGTCCCGGCTCTCTGAAATATCACAAATAAAATAGTTTACAAAAACAATTTTTTTAATTGCTATGTAACTCAATATTCCTTCTATGCTTTAAATGTTTTTTGTTTTTTTTAATCAATCACACAAAAAAGTTACGTTGTGGGTGCTTCGACACAAAAATGTGCTTGAAACTTTAGAGAGCTATAATGGTGCGTACAGACCAAACGCTGACACGCCACCAACTTCCATGTTAACCCTATGTAGACGTGCTTCGACGCGCGTCGAAATGTAAGCAAAGATGTCCGCGCGTATGAAGCGTTCCAAATGCGAGCAGATGAGGATTAACGCGCGTCAAAACCAGTGAGAACAGCGCGGTACAGAGCAGCGATGCCCCGCCCACTGCTTCATGCACTCAAGTAATCACAATCTACACGTGCGTTCATTTACGGCTCAAATAGTGAGGTCACCTGTTACCTGCAACAGTGGCGCAAAAAGGGCATACGCAATATATGCCTTTCATAGGGGCGCCAATAGTGATGTGTCGGTCGTGAACGATCCGGCTCTTTTGAACGAGTCTTTACAGTGAACGATATGAACAGGTTCGCAGTGGTGAAGTGTTTTTTTATTCCTCTTTGGGGGAGGGGCGTCACTTTAGTTGTGCATGCTTATTTTGCGAAACAAAAGTCACTGCTGGAGTGGGGCAGAGAGGAGTGCAGAAGCTTTTAATCGGGCCGTGTGATTGTTTTTTGTGATAACAAACTCCATAGAGGGAAATATCGATGTTATATTGTGTGAAATAGTGACATTTTCGTTAAAATAAAGTCAATTCAGAGGGTATTTATTTTCTTTAAAAAAAGAAAAGAAACAACCATCAAAGAGCCGTGTGTGTGTGTGTGTGTGTGTGTGTGTGTGTGTGTGTGTGTGTGTGTGTGTGTGTGTGTGTGTGTGTGTACACACAACACATTAATATGTTTGTTTTTAAACCATACCATTGTAGATTTAGCTTTGTGTTTAGGGTCATTGTCCTGCTGGAAGGTGAATCTCCACCCCAGCCTCAGTTCTCTTGCTGACTCCAGCAGGTTTTCCTCCAAAATGGAGGCTCCATCCATCTTCCCAACTATTCTTACAATCTTCCCAGTCCCTGCTGAGGAAAAGCAGCCCCATAGCATGATGCTCCCCTCACCATATTTGACACTGGGGATGGTGCACTCAGGACGATGAGCAGTGTTAGGTTTGCTCCATACATAACGTTTTGCATTTGGGCCAAAAAGTTCAATTTTCGTCTCATCTGACCAAAGCACCTTCTTCCACATGGTAGCTGTGTCCTCCATATGACTTCTAGCAAACTTCAAACTTCAAACAGGATTTCTTATGGCCTCCTTTCAATAATGGCTTTCTTCTTGCCACTCGTCCATGAAGGCCAGATTTGTGTAGAGTACGACCAGGGGCGTCGCTAGATAGATTTTACTGGGGCATGTGCCCCAGTATAGGTCTGTAGTGCCCCAGTATAAATTTCAAAAAAACGTTTGACTTTTTAAATGGTTTTAAGGAGCACTTTAAGATGTAATTTCCTACTTAAAAACTACTCAACAACTGAAAAATATTTATTTTTGTGAATATAAATGTTTTGCTTTTTCTCCCCCGCTCGTAAAGAATGGTTTGGCCCAAGGCCCACTTACGCACTTACGCGGTTCCGCAGCGGGACATTTGCATATGTCAATCTAACTTACTGTTGCTGATGCTAGGCCTAGTATTGGCATAAAAACATGACTAGTCGACGCAAATCAGGCGTGCAGAAAAGAAAAAGAGAGGAAGATCATAGAGGAGAACGGGAGTTTATGAGGAAGTCCAAGAAGTGACGCGCTGGGGAGTCTGTGGAGTCCGATGATGGCATTCGGGGTAAGTAAACAAGTTATACATCCGCGTGCACACGCAATTCTAATACCCTCAATTAATAAACACAACCTCATTACGACAGAGTGATGATCACAACTTTCTTCATAGCGAAATTGCATGGGAAAGGCAAGCCGTTACTATAAGACGAGGAAATCTACTATTACCGTAAGTAACCGGCAAAAAGCGCAACATCTTTTCAAGTGTGGGCCACTTTACCGTGGGTCTGGAAGTGGCGGGCCACTTTACAGCAGTGAAAAAGCAGAGGTACTTGTCGGGGGAGAGAGGAAGATGCAACGAGGGAAGGTGGCGCGTCCCACACAGCGGCACAGCCTCAGCGTCAGAGTCCTGTTGTTGTTGTTGTAACGCGAGCCTTATCTTTTACAGAAAAAGCTCAAAGTAAAGTATATATGATGAAGGGAAATGTTATGACACGGGTAAAAGTTATACAAAAAAGGTAAGTATTTATTGAAGGTTTTATAGATGTTATTTACTTCGTCGTTGCCGCAGGATCGGGAAACTGCTGCAACAAAACCCCGTGCTGCCCGTGCCCAAAAAAAGAGGAAAAAATTCCCAAAACAAAGTACCAAAGGAAAATCCCAGGTGCGCCAGCCAAAATTAATAAAAAGACGGGTTCGTGGCCCAACTGCTATGCAGCCGCAGAAACCACTACCCCGGCCAAACTAAGCCAAAAATTGCCACAACTAAACCCACAATAAAATAAAGACGAAAACGGGACAGCTGGTCACACCTGGGCAAAACGGAGGGAAAAAACTGAAATGGGAAAACAAAAGACTAACCGGCTAACATGGCGTGGCCGGCCCCATGCAAGACACGGGACAACCGGAAAACGCCCCTAGAGCGCACCGGGCGTCACAGGTAGGAGGGGAGCGAGGAGTGAGAGGGAACGCGCGCCTCCAAACACGCCTTTTTATAGCGAGGCGCGCTCCGCCACCAAACTACCAAAAGGTACCAACATAAAAACATACAAGAAAGAAGTACAAAAACATGTGCCCGTAGCACATCACAGGAAAGTAGTCTGAACATATGGAGTCAAGTATGTGCTCATGCTCAGTGACTGCAGTTTCACAAACTGAGACATATTGAAGGAGCTGCATAACAATAAGTGGCTATAGATTTTGAGAAAATTGGTCAAGTCATTGGTGAAGTTACAATTTAAAATAATCAGTGAATAATTACATTACATCCTTATTGTAAAGATTAGGTCCTGTATTTGTTTTCCAGGGGAAAGTTTATATGTTAAGGCTCTTAACATGAACCAAAGTTTTAACCTGAACATTGAAAACATTGGATTTTGGCCTGTAGTGTCACCCCTTAAATGTTCTTGATTTTCAAGCTTCTTTTTTGATGACAGATGTGATGAGTAGAGAAGGATGAAATAATATAAAAAAGTAATTTACAGGGTTAGCAGGTTGTATGCATTACAAATCCAAATGTTTTGTGTATATTTTTATACTTTTGTGTATGTGAAATAGGATGGGGCCACTTTGCCAAAATGTAAATAAATTAAAACCCATGTAGGGGTGCTTTATTTTTATTATACTGTTGCAAATTTTCAATTTTCATATGGTTGCTGAAATAAATATTTCATAAAGATTTATTGGGCTTCCTTTGTTGCTTCTACCAGTAGTGGTTTAGAGGTCTAGAGTAAAGTAGGCCAAATGTATTAGTTAATTTCAGGTGGTTAATGAAAGATCCAGACAACAACATAATCTGATATGATATAGTTGTATGTTTTTTTATGATGAAGTGCTAAAAAAAACCGCACGCATTAACTGTCTGTGCCCCAGTTGTGCACCAGTACAATATTAGGTCTAGTGACGCCCCTGAGTACGACTTATAGTTGTCCCATGTACAGATTCCCCCAGCTCAGCGGCAGTACGTCGCAGCTCCTCCAGAGTTATCTTGGGGAACTTGGTTACATTTCTTACCAGTGCTCTCCTTGTTCGGTCTGTTAGTTTAGGTGGACGCCTGTGTCTTGGTAAGTTCGCAGTGGTGCTATACTCTTTCCATTTCCGAATGATGGATTGAACAGTGCTCCGTGAGATGTTCAAATCTTGGGAAATCTTTGTATAACTTAACGCTGCTTTAAACTTCTCCACAACTTTATCCCTGACCTCTCTGGTGTGCTCCTTGGCCTTCATGATGTTGTTTAGTGACCAATACACTCTGACCATAGCTCTGAGGCCCTCACAGAACAGCTGGAATTATACTGGGAGTAGATTACACACAGTTGGCCTCTATTTAATGGTTAGGGCAGTGGTTCTCAAATAGTGCAGACCTGCCAACATTGAAAAACATTGAACAACAAAAACGCGCGAACCCAGGGCAAGACGGATATGTTGAGGCAAGGCAATCTCTCCCGATAACTGTCAAGAACTGTTTGTGGTTTCCAAGTGTTTAATATTGTTTACGAAGAGAGGAGCTCGCCAGACGCATTCAGACATGCAAATACATAGTGAAAAAGGTGACAGTTCACGGGGCTGTGGTGGAACGCACAGTTTGCGTGAATTGCGTGCATAGAACATGTAGATTCTATGCAGTGTTTCCCCACAGATTTCAAGGAGACTGTGGTGGGAGAGAGCGCCACCTTGGGGGGTCCGGGAGTCCTCCCCCGTGAGATTTTTTTTTAAATTTAGATGCGTTTTCCTGCATTCTGGTGTATTTTAAGCAAAAAAATAACTATTTTTGGCTATTATGCTGCTGTGAAAAGAATAATTTCTGGTTAATTTACATAGGGTACAGCTTTTTAAAATTATAATATAATGGATCAGTTTTCTTTCAAGGGCGCAGGCCCTTGATTCTTCTCTCAGCTCCGCCCCTGCAGCTCTCAGATACAGACTCTGAACCTCAGCCTGATGCTGCAGAGAGAAAACACTGACCAACATGAGCAGCTCTCACCTCGTGTACGGCAAGAGTAAGAGAGAGGGAGGGGAGAGAACTAAAGATTAGAACGGGGTCCTGAATTTAATTCCATTGCGATCCAAAAAAATAAAGTAGAATAATTATCAAGCAAAGATCTGGAACATAATTTACCGTAATAATAATCTGTGTGCTTTGAAAACAATGCAACAATTCATTATAGTTTTGTTTTTACTGTAAAATTACATTTTGGGTTTCTATAACGGAATATATACACTTTTTTTCCACTTCCACTTTTTGTAGCGCATATGATTAACAACTATATTGACTCAACACTAAACTTTTTTTGTTTTAGAACTGTAGTTCTCCTAATGGCTTCATTTTCATCACAGAGTGGTCAGAGACAATAAAGGATTTGTACATAATGTTAAATTCCAAATCAGGTTCTGTACATCAGAAGATACAGTCTTCTATTTGAATCATGTACATTAAAAAAAAGGATAAAAAACATTATTACATTTTCATTTTTGAAATATAGATTTTAAACTTTTATTGACTATTCATAGGAATAAGGCCCATTCACTTCAGAATATGCCAACCATTACCATACACAATAAAATGGTATCAGTTTTTTTCTGGCTACAGCTTAATGGTTTGGCATATTTTAATAGTTGCAAGTCCAAAGAGTGTAAACTTTGGTTCAGTTTCAGTAAACTTGCCAACTTAACATCTCTGATCAGCTGGAACCACGCCAGAACCGCTCATATCTATGAGCACCCTCTGACCACACGGTCCACCTGGAGAGGTCAGCCCTCTCCTCTGCTCACTGACCGCAACCGCACATCAACTGAGCGCAGAGTGCGCACTGAGCCATGGGCACTTGCCCGGTCAATTTAGCCATAGGAGCTATTTTGTCAGTTTTGGTTTAAAGTTAAAATTAAGTTACACATTTTGAGTTGTGTATTTTCTAGTACACTATGTTTTCTTTTCATAATACTGTATATTCTTTAATATGCTAAGTTAATTCTAATTTGTTTATTTTTTGTTTTATTTTGTTTGGTTATTCTATCATTGCGCACCTAGGGGATATAAGGGAGTATCGCACACAGTTCAACACGCACCTGGGTGGGCTAATGGTTTTTTACCAGTAAATCAGGAGAGGCAGCAAGTAGGCCTGGCATACGTTATCTTGCTGTTTGCCTTTCTTATCTGGAAATAAACCCTTTTTTGAAACTTTAAGTTTGTTTGGACATTGCACTTATTTTTGCTGCTGCGTAAAACCAAAATCCATGGTGCGTCTAAGTGTTTATTTGAGTTAAGTTCTAAGTATGCCTATGTCGCAGTTTGAGTTCTCCTTTTTTTTGTTGACAAATAATCACTACACATAGGATTTAGCCTCACAGTAAATGATAGCTATCCATTAGCTTTGTAGGTTTTAGCTTGTAGATGCTCTCACGTTTCACGTGGCTATTGTCAAATATGAAAGCTACAGTCGTCACAAAACTTGGATTAGTTTGGTGCACAGTGTCATGCACAGCTGCGCGCTGTAACTTTGTTGTTGTTGTGCAGAGTGATGCATTAGCCGCTACCGCTAGCTACTAAGTGCAGTAAAAGTTCACATGTATACAGCGGTTTAACTTTCACCTCACCGTGCGATGTCTCATACGGTTCATCGTCCTCAGTGGTGCGTCTGTTGGAGCGGGGTTAGCGAGTACACGGGCCTACAGTCAGCCGGTGGATGCGGGCGGCTGTTGCGCTGCCCTGCCCAGTAGGCCGCTGTCAGTGGCCTAAAAGAGGCCTAGAAAGACGGTTTCGTTCCACCAATTGGGGCACTACATACTTTTTTAATTTTTAACATCAGAATTATATAAAGATTCCTTAGGAAAAAGTTCTCCACGCACAATCCTGCAGTTTTTGAGAAATTTGAATGTGAAATGGGAACTATTTTCTTCTGGCGCGTATGATTTTAGGGTCACCTGACCTAGTTCTGACCAATCAGCGCATCGCGTTGGCACAAGAACCAGGAAGTAACCAAGAAGTAAACAACGCTGCCCAGCGCAGCTGTTAGCAGCTATCGTAATGAAAATCCTACTTTCTGAAGGCAAACTTTAGATTTCTGCAGCGAGAACAACTCGAGCAGCGTGGGCAACATTCAAGAAGATCGCAAACGAGTGGATATCGCCCATAGACCTGTTATAATCCCTGGATAGTGAGTACAATGAACTGGAAACTTCCCACAAAGATATCGACAGATCTTTGCCAGGAAAAGACTCCTAAAAACGGCAGCCAGGTGGTTGTCCTACTCGTGAGTACATTCTTATTTATTGTGTCGCCTAATGTCAATACAAATAATGATAAAGCTCAGTACACACGTGTTGTATTGTGTCATGTTGCACGTTTGACCCGAAGAAAATTCGTAGTTTGTTCTGATTCTGGGGTCGTTCCCCATTTGTCTGATTTGCTTTAGGAATGATAATATCAAACTAACTTTACCAGTTAGCCACACCAAAAATGGGTTTAAGCATGAAGACATTTATATGTATCAAAAGTTATCAAATGTTATTGCTGTAATAAAGCACAAACCAATCGAAAAAGTAAATGTAAGAGTGCCTCTGGTGAACAGCTGTGGTTTATTTTTATTATTGGTGGAATAAGTATCTTTGGTGTGAGTTGATCACTGGTCCTTTCAGTCTCTTATTCCACTCAAAAGTCCAAGATTCATAAAATGGAGAATATCAGTACAGTTACTTTTACATGATACATAAGGCTGTAGTTTATTTTCTGTTGTTTGCTTATTTCATTTTTCCAGGACAACTACATGATGAAAAGATGATGTTGCGGTGGAGGCCTGGTGCTGTAAAGCACAGACTTGCTTCATTTAAAGACTCAACATGAAAGAGTGAGGTATGTATTCATGAAAAATTCAGAATGAATCCTCCAGGGCTCGGAACAACTGGATTCACATTGCAAAATGCTAAACCTTTGCAAACTGCTATCCAACAGTTATCTAGACGCCTTTTTATAGCAATATTCGAAGACTATCTGACTGAAAATGCTGATAAATATATTAATCTAAGCTCTGAATTATCAGTGTCTGTCCTTTTGGTTTTGGCTCCTAAGATATTGCTTTGATTCTTGACTGCGTACTTTCCGTTAAAAACTTAAAAAGTGTTTTGTCTGTATTTTTACAGTGGGAGAACCTGCCATCTGTGGCTACATACAAGATCTTATGTGATTGTCTAGAGGATTTTGGACAACAGAAGAATGATTCTGATGAGCACTCTTCTAAGATCATCAATAAAACTGCAGTCGTCAGAGGCCTCAGATTACAGGTTAATGTATTTTTCTGTTTATCACCGTCTTATAATCAAGTCATGCATTTAGATGTACATGGATTTATTAAATTGGCCTAAATGAATATCAGAGTAGTAAGATTTTTTTTTTTTTTCATCAAAACTTAGGCCTGGAAAAAAATGTTGTCTGTGGCATCTGACTCTTTCCGAAACCGCCTCTTTCTTTTTGCTTCACACTTCCTCTAATTCCTCAGTGAAGGCTCCTAAATTTGACTCTTCTAAATAAACATGGAACTGAAATAGTTTGGTGTGTGTTGCTCATGGGCCTGCTCCAGTGTAACACACACCTGTGAGTCTGCATTGATGCTTATAAGCCACTTCTCCTCCTCCTCTGTTTAGGACAGACCTTTCCTTCGAGGGAACACGCATTTTGAGTGTGTAGGAAAAGGGAGGATGCGGTTTCAGTTCCACAATTATCCATTATCATCCCAGATACTAGACTTTATTTTTTAACTAATAATCTACTCATATGGGCCCCAAAACTGTACATACAATGTAATTAAAAAAAATAAATAAATAACTAATTGGAATATGAAGTATTTACCATAAACATACAATGAACTAGTTAAAGTAAATTAAACATAACAGTATTTTTTCATTTCAGGTCTGACCGGCTGACGTCAAGGATTCAAGCTGCTTTTCCTCCGATCACCGTCTAATCTGAGAAATAATAGTGAACTTGTGTTGCTGAAACACTTTGAACAAGGACTGTAGTTCAGGAGTTACACTCTACATCAGAAAGAGAGTCTACACAGGACTCCAACTACAAGAACTTTTCAGCCTCCTTGCATGGATAGAGGGTGCCTTAGAACAGTGGTTCCCAACCTGGGGGGCGGGCCTTCCCACCGGGGGCTCCTGGGACGGCAGGTGGCACCCAGAGCTTTGTCTGGTCAGAGGGTCAGGTCATAAATTTGCACAAATGAAATGGTTAAAAATCACAACGGCGAACAGAGTACAGGTGCTTAAACAATCCAATTTCAAAAAAAGTGTTATCGGTAATATTTTCATGTTTTGATGTTTTTGGATAATTGTAACTGAGACTACAGCATGCACAGGATGGGCTTCAAGATAAAAGGTTGGGAACCACTGCATTAGAGGGTCTTACATTTAATGAATTACAAGATCTAACAGGCAAGACTGGTGAAGCTTTCGTCCATGTCAAGATACACTTGATCTGCAGCTGATGCTTACAAACCCCCAAATCACAAAAAATAAAAGAATGTTTGAAACTTATCTGGAGCAATTTATTTATGTTCATAAAATCTAATCTGAAAATGTTATATGTGGAAATGGTAGGTCCATAAAAAGGCATTATTTCAAAAGTTATTTCTTAAAAACTAGCACTCTTGTTGGTTGCTTTGAAGAAGTGGTTGTTGTTGTTGTAGGGGTAACTCTCAAGCTGTACTTGGAACGCAGCCTCTTTGGCTAAACAGTTTTCATTCTTTCTTTATTTAATATGGACATAGCAATTACATTACATATGCATTGTTATAGCACATGCGCTAATTTTCAACACCTCAATAGGGGGCTTCTAGGTTACAAAGATAAAAGGTTAGAATAAAACACATTATTAAACAAGATGAGGCACATTTTACACATGGGAACAAGTTTGGCCCGATTTGAGCCACTGTTTGAGCTCTCTGGTAAAGAGAAGTTTCAGAGCCTTCAACCGGGGTTCTTTTCAACCGTTCTGTCTTATCTTCTTGACGCTTTAGTGCACAAGTCAAGCGTTTTATGTCTATAAGACGCCGATAGCAGGCCGTGTGAAACCCGTAGTTTGTTGGTATATCTGAGACCGGTTTGTCTAAGAGGGCAACATATTTATTAGCAATAGCTAGCTCCGTAGTGGCCGACGTTTTGAGCCATTCCTTCGCACATTGCTTTATTTTTTCCCATCGGACTTCAGTAAAGGTCTGCGGACCTTTCCCGCCATCTTTTCCGACACAAAAAATAAATTTTACGGGTGTTAATGGAGCTTGATCTTCAGATGAAGATGTGCTGCTCCCGTCCTCCTCCATGTTTGTTTACATGCGCGTAGTGATATTAGCGTGATTTTGGCTCAGACCTACGTGATGTCTCGATGCTGATTGGTTGAAAATCGGGCTCAACCGTTTTACTACTCAATATGCCGTTAATATAGTGCGCCAATAAATTACACTTTTCTCATTAACTGCAGGATAATGCGTGGAGAACTTTTTGCTTGGATTCCTTTTATTAACGTTGAATATATTGAACAAAAGAAAAGTAGTGCCCCGTTTGTCGGAACGAAACTGAACGATACAGCTCACGTACAGCGGCCTACAGGTGAAGTGAGCGAGCGAGCGCGGGGCAGCGGGGCTCACTCAGCCTGGAGCTGGAGGCTCCTACGGCTGCGGCCACGGGGAAAGTGGCATATTTGACGTAACAGCACCAGGGAACTTTTACAGCCTGTGCATAGTTTATTTACGCGTTACTCAGATCTCTGCTCAGCGGCAGAATGAACTTCAGTGACAACATCTTCATAATGCGTAGTTTAGAACATGAAATCGTACAAGCGTACTAGGAGGTCAAAATGCGTGTCCGCTACGCAAAATGCGTACATGTTGGCAGGTCTGATAGTGGTGTGCGCACCCCCGTGTGTTACTGTGTCTAAAACGTGGGCAGTGTACACAGCATGAAGCCAAATAAATGAAGGCGTCACTTAAAGACATTACTCACCAGTCACGCCGCTTGAGTTTCTTCAGTGAAAACGTGCTGAATATCGCCAACAATCATCCCGCTTTGTGAAAGCGTACGTAAGTGTGCGCACCGGCGTCAATGCAGCTGCAGCCCTGTAGGAACCGATAATGTAATAACGGCCGATATCGTAATAACAATTGACCGATAACATAATAAGTTATTACGTTATTGGCTGGTTATTACGTCATCGGCCTTGCAATGAGAAAATCCTTTAAATATGTAATAACTGCAGCCAATAATCAAGTTATTTGATGTAGCAACACAATGTGGCTATGTTTTCATGTCTTCTTTTGGGTTTGTGCAATATGCTAACAAGGAAAAACACACTTTTATTTTCCTTTAAAAGCATTTAATTACGTATAACATCATGGAAGAATGGAAAAAAATATGGCTATAAAGAACTCGCACATTTGTGCCAGTGTTATTGAGTGGTTAGGCTGAACAATTTTAAACACACCTCCAGTGAGCAATAATTGTTGAAATGCAAAGTACATTTACACATACACATATACAAACACACACACAGGGTCCGTATGTCTTTAATCCGTCATGTAATAATGTTGCCTTTTAATCACATGTAAATCAGTAACGGCAGCTTACTTTCTGACTTTAAAATGCAATATAAGAGCTTACATTCATTTCCTACATTTTACCCTCATTTATTAGGGAATGTTTAGTGTTTATGTGTTTACCTGCGCCTCAAGAAACATAACATGGAGCCACCGTTGGTCTGTGTCCTCTCCTCCTCCTCTCTCATCATCCGCTCCTCTGTCCTCATCTTTCCCCCTCGGTCTTCTGCTTGTCTGTTGTCCTTTGGTCCTCCTCTCCTGGCCTCTGTACACCTCCGATCATCACCATCATTACATCCAACGTCTGAAGCACAAGTGTACAAGTGTACAACGAAATAGTGTTCAGGTGTTAGTCCTGAGCTGCTGCGGCTGAGCCGCGCTGCCACTGTGTGTCAACCTGACCCGCATGACCTTGGAGGTCGGGGAAACTGTAGCACTCGGAAGAAACCTGGCCTCTGTCTCCTCTGATCATCTGAAATGGTGCACCGCCTCCTGGGTTTGCCCCTGTTTCAGAGCGTGGTGTCCTGCATTGATCAGCTCCTCCACCTCCTTCCTCTTCCTCCTGCAGCTTCACAACAGTCTTTCACCATCTCTCGTTTGTCCTTTTTTGTTTCCTGTAGATCCTCTTGTGACGCCTCCACTGTGCTGCAGCTGTGGGGGCTCTCAGAAGAAGACATTTGTAGGTCTCAAATGGATTTAGTTGATAAGCTAGCATTTTGTTTTCCTTTTACAAGCTGCTTTCTTCAGGACCATTTTAGACTCTGAAAGTAAACAAATCCACCAAACCTCCACAAAAACATGGCAAAGACGTACAAAAGTATTCAGAAAAACAATGTGGAACACATAAACCACAAATGCAGTTCGCAGAAAAAGGCAAAAAACTCAGCTGCACAAGGAGAGAGCGAGGTCGCCTCCTGTTTTCACGTCGCCATGACAACAAGAAGCAGTTCCACCTTGACGTTAATGTTATAACTAGGCCATTATCCGGTGTTTTTCGCTTTTGTCGAGCACATGGCTCATTATGCAGAATAAAAAACTACTGGCTGTAGAAAAAAGCTACTGATGACGCTCTGGTGTCCGTCAAAAATAGAATCGATGCGTATTCCTGCCGTAGAGCCGTAGACGTAACGGACACCTGACAGACAGGTGTAAACCACCTGATTCATTTACTTCATTCCAATTGTTATGGCAGACGTACGTAAAACGGACCGTGGTCGTAACGTACCCAGTGTAAATGAGGCGTTACACCGAGTACGTTTTGTCCATGGTCCGTTTTACGTATGTCAAATCACGCATTCTAGTTTACACAGGGTCCGTACGTCTTTAATCCGTCATGTAATAATGTTGCCTTTTAATCACATGTAAATCAGTAATGACAACTTACTTTCTGACTTTAAAATGCAATATAATTGCTTACATTCAGTTCCTACATTTTACCCTCATTTATTAGGGAATGTTTAGTGTTTATGTGTTTACCTGCGCCTCAAGAAACATAACATGGAGCCACCGTTTGTCTGTGTCCTCTCCTCCTCCTCCCTCATCATCCGCTCCTCTGTCCTCATCTTTCCCCCTCGGTTTTCTGCTTGTCTGTTGTCCTTTGGTCCTCCACTCCTGGCCTCTGTACACCTCCGATCATCACCATCATTACATCCAAACGTGCTCTAGGTCCTCGGAGTTTCCCCGGAGTTTCAGATCATAGTCGTGTGTGAGAGGAAGAAGAAAGGCGTGGTGGGTCTCGGCGAAGTCACGGTGCAGAGACCCGGCTTTAGCTCGCTCATTTTCGGTTGAATATCTTCAGAAGAGACGAAACGCGAGTCACGGACAAAACTGTTTCCATGTGATGTTGTTGGCTGATTCCGAAACCGTGAAATTGGTAAGTGGTCTAACGCCAAACCGGATGTGCGTCAGCGTCCGCCATGATAGCTTCCGAATTGGTCTGTCAGTTAGGAAGAAGTTAGGGAAAGGAGCCTCAATGCTAACTATCATGGCCACTTTAGCATAGGAGCTTCTGATGCTACCTCACTGGCGATTAGGAGCCATGTGCCATCCCATTAGCCACTGCACCGCATGCCCGCCCCCACCCTCGAGTGATTCTTCATGCTTTGATTGACAGGTGCACAATTCATTAAAAAAATATATATAAGAGATTCTGCACAAGCCAAACTTTATGAAAGTGACGAAATACATGTTAGAGTCACCACAGCACAGTCACAGCCTCAGTAAATGGCTTAAATGGAGGCAGTTTGTGCTTTTGCTTTTATTTAGTAGAAACTTAAGCCACATGGCTAATTTGCATACTGTAGCTTTATGAAACAGCTGTTGAGATAAAATAAGGCTAAATGAAAATGTGATGGATCATTTGGATTTATTTTTTTTCTCCTTAAATATCTTTATTTGAACACTATGTTGTTGCATATGCACTACAGTAGGTGGCGGCATGCGATTTTGTTTGCCTGCCAATATCGTTAAAGAAGAAGATGAATAGCTGTTGGTGATGTCACTTCCCCTTCCCCTGGGTAAGGACGGTCGAATTGGGCAAATGCTGCTGAAGCAGAAGTTCACTAACTGCATAGAGATCTAACAGTTGACCCCATGAAAGGTTAAGGATTAGTGGCTAGTGTTAGGACTTAGAGGCTACAATTTAAGGGTTTCGGAATCAGCCATTATCTTGTTCTTAAGTGGTGTTACGCTGTTTATTGTCCCACCGAAACGCGGAGAAGCACCTTGACGTTAATGTTATAACTAGGCCATTATCCGGTGTTTTTCCCTTTTGACGAGCACATGGCTCATTATGCAGCATAAGAAAAACTACTGCGCTGTAGCAAAAAGCTACTGATGACGCTCTGGCTTCCGTCAAAAATAGAATCGATGCGTATTTCTGCCGCAGAGCCGTAGACGTAACGGACACCTGACGGACAGGTGTAAACCATCTGATTAATTTTATTTCATTCCTATTGTTATGGCAGACGTATGTAAAACGGGCCATGGACGTAACGTACTCGGTGTAAATGAGGCGTAATGGTGTGTGAGTACTTTTTAATACTGGAATGTATAGAACCCAAAGGAGTGTGAGTAGCTGTATTGATCATGAGCCAGATGACGCCTCCATAATCTTCGCGTTTATAGCATGAATTAATTAACTCAGTTTATTAGAGGGTACACAACAAACGAGAACGATCTCTAGCCCACTTTGACATAGTCTAATTTTAGATTAAACTCACAATTTAATATTGACTATGTAAGATGAAAGTAAAAGTTCTGTCACCAGGCAACTGCACTTAACACAAATTTATTCAGACTATTACGGATTACAGTATCTTATTTTGAAATACCCAGACCGGACATTAAGTTTAAATTCAGAAGCGAATAAGAAGAAGGGGGTGTTTCTGTTTTTGAAGGGGGTGTATCCGCTTACAAACCAAAACGCCCTTTTTTACTGCTGGCCGGACGCACTCCTCCGCAGTGTTTAGCCAGACAAAGTCACGCCTCTACAGCACGCTCTGAAATCTCCCAAATCAAGCCGGTTTGAATCTAAAGTTTACGCTTTTAAATATACCATAAAGGCTAGCTTTAACATATAGAGGCTTCTTCATGGCTTCAACTGAACGATTCTGCAAAAAAGTCACCAATTTTCAAAAAATTAGCTTGTTTCTCCATTTGCGAGAAAGTGAGTCTGCCGACTTGTGTCCATGGAAACCACGGCGGGTCACAAATTAGAACAAACTTGCAACAAAATCAGGTCTAAACCAGGACATAACAAGGACTAAACCAGAAACAAGGATCCTGAAATAAACACTTCTGGATCATTATTTCTCAAACCACTTGTCTGACCAATTCTTCTAAGAGCTCTTATCTAGTTTGGCCCAGACTTCTTTTTCAATTTCCATAAAGCGGTCTGTGACTGGCTTTGGGGGTGGTATGATACACAAAAATCGTCAAAAAGGTACCAAAGTATGTCCTCACGGGATGGCCAAAAAAATCTGTTAACACCAATTTTGTGCATGCACTGGACCTCAACATGTGTTTCACTTGTATTTAGGATTACTCCAGGGTAGATGTCATCCTCGTACTTCACTACACACCAATTGCCAGCAACCTTTGGACTTTGCCACTGTTGAATGTAAAACGCTTTGCATTAAAGCACATACATTCTAGCCTGGGAACCAGCCTCACCGCTGTACCAGCGAGTGAGTCTGGCCACTGCTGCGTCGATTCCATTTACCACAGCGGTAGATACGCAAGCAAACAGGAAGCGGAGTAAACCAATCAGCAAAGGGCAGGCGTCTGCCGTTGATGTGGTGTTTTTAACGTTTTAGGTTAATATTTGCGCAGGATTATGAATCACGAAATTCACCTACTGTCGATGTGTTTTTGGTCATTTACCGTCGATTGGAGACACGCTCTATCTCTCTCGTGCGCCGTTCGTAGATTGTTATTGAGGGAACTTCCACGTCCTGTGAGTGACGCTGCTCGTGAACAACACTGTAAGAGAATTCTAACAAACGATGATCGAGAGGTTGATGAAGAATAGGCAGCAGTCAGGATGTCTTATGCAGGAGAAGTTTATTTGCCATCTTGGGACCCAGAGACATGAACTCAAGACATTATGCCAGTCCTAACATTCAAGCCTGTCTGTGCTTCCCCAGAGGACACGTAAATACCCTCCAAGCGCGTCACACTAACACGCACGCAAGCATTCAGTGGCTGATAGTAGGCGCCTAAACACCTAGTCAAGGCTATAAAGAGATAGTACGACCGCACAGCTTGACCTACGGGCAGTACGACATTATAGCTTAACCCAGTATGATAACTAGCGATTTAATATTATCTCTTACAAACACATGACGCAAAAAATGTAATCTGATTGCACGGGATCGGTTTGATTTTGCGGATACCACCAACGAGGGCGGGGTGTCCAGACTGATGCCCCTCTGTATAAAAAAATATAGAGGGGAATCATTCTGGTCTCACTAGGCTACATACTGTACATTCCAGATTTTGTTTGGTTGTGCACAAGCAGCTGATGTCTCAGGTAATTTCTCCTTGGGCTGTGGTCACTGCCTGATGCATCCTCCTCACTGTGGATGGAACGGGTGGGACATCACTAGGCATCTCCTGCATTCTCAACTGTATCCTCATTGACATAAAACAGCTTGATTGTTGTCTGTGTATTTTGCAACACAACAGACAATTTTGTTGCATCAGGATTGTCTGTCCCCTTGCTGACCAGACTGTCAGCCTTCCTTTTCAGTGCTCCTCCCACACCATCCGGGGCACCCTTCCCATGACTGGCCTCAAAGCAGTTCCATGTCCCAGCAGTAAATCCTCTTTTGAAAAGCTCAGTGCAAAACAAAAAGAAATTTCCCCACTGCTGATACTGGGTGCATGGGCCATCACTGTAAAAATGGACTGTGGAAACTTCTGGATGCACATACTCAGGCACAGGTGACACATGTTGCCAGATTGCTGGTGGGCCCTTTTGTATTGAAGGGAACACAGTGCAGAAGGACATTGGGTGGGACGATGAACGCAGGTACAGCACGCCGTGCATCCATCCATCCATCCATCCATCCATCCATCCATCCATCCATCCATCCATCCATCCATCCATCTTCTTCCACTTGTCCGTTGCCGTGTCTTGGGGGCAGCTGTTGGAGCTGCCCAAGTCACATTGCACCAGCCCCTATGGCTCCTCCTGCAGGTGGTGGGTCCACAGAAGGACGGCCTCATGGTTCTAACCGGGCCTGTTGGTCTCTCATAAGGGGCTTCTGAACCGCTCTTTGTCTGACCCGTCACCTAGGACCTGTTTGCCTTGGGAGACCCTACCAGGGACACGAAGCCCCCGACAACAGAGCTCCCAGGATCATTCAGGCGCTCAAACCTCTCCACCACGTTAAGGTGCGATTCCAGGAGGGGCTGTACTGTATTTGCAGAGGTAATTTTCAAAAAAGTCAACATGAATCAAACATTCATGTGCTTTTAGGCCTTTCCTCAGGGCCCTGTAGTGGGAAAACTGCTTCTTTATATTGTAGGTGTGTCTTTTGAATCTTTGAAGAGCAGCAGGTGCAGCTACTCCAGTAGCTGTTCTTGTGTGACTCTTTTTTTGTTGTAACTTTAGATGTTTTGCCACCATCATTCTTGTTCTCTTTTTCCACTATTGCCCACTGGTGATAAGTTACTTGGCTTTCTTCATTGTACTGGCTGAGATGGGGCCGTTCTTTGCACTCAGAACACTCTCCATACATGCATTTGATGTTTTCTGTATCACATGTGATGGCTTTCACAAGGTCATCCAGATTGACAGTGCTGATTACTTTCAAGTTGTACAGCTTCTGCACAGTAAAAACCAGATTCTCATGTATCTTGCACAAGCAAGTGTCCCAACCCAAAATGGGTGGAGAGAACAGAAAAGTGAATAGGAGACAGAGCTTTTGTCTTCAGCCAGGAACTTCAGGTGCACATTTTTTATCGTATTCAAAGGGAACCGCTTTTGTTTTTGTTTTTTCCCCCCAAGTGATGGTCTGCCTTTTCCCCGTAGTAATACGACTCACATCATCTCTTATGTAAAAAGCTTTCACTCTACTTACTAAACTATCTGAAACCCTGTTGGTCACCCTCCGTTGGTAGGTGTAGTTAACCTTTCCATTCTTCTTAGCCTTCCATCTTCTTTTGAAAACCCCAATGTATTCTGCACCAAGCGTTCCAGTCAGAACTTTTCCTGTTACTATTTTTGCAATTATCTGCTTTTTTCTTTCCCCTTGTGTTGTTTTGTATTTGTCTCGGATGTCCTCCACTAAAGCTTCATGAAACAAGAGTTTTCTGAATGGTCGCACATGGGAGCTCTCTCATCTGATTTTTAACTTTAGTGCGCAGAGACGCAGTTGTCTTTTTCATGCGCTGGACCTTTTCTTGTACTTTTCTGTTTCTCTGGCTTGTTTCTTCAATTCACCCTGAAGTTTTTTTAATTTGTTTCTCTAGTTTGAAGAGCTTCTTTCGACTCCTTTTGTTCCCCTGATTACGTTGCCTAAAACACACACACAAGTGTAAATGCAATTGCTAAAATGTTCTGTTACATTAATGTAAGCTTCCTAGTTGTGGATTAACATTTTAATTTAGGCTAAGTTTGGCTAAATTTGATTATTGCATATTACAATGTAAAAAACACACACCCTATTGACTATTGGCTTTATATAATAAATCAAACCTGGAAGTGCTTGGATGTGAAAACTCAGCCTCCTCTGGTGATAGCTGGGGACTGTGTGGAGGTGTGACAAGGTGCATAGCTTCTTTTCTTTCTTTGATCTTATAGTATGTCTCCCTCCACTTTTTTCAATGTCTGCGTTTCCTCTCTCACTTAGTTCATTGATACATTTCTTCCTGCCGACTTCTAGGTCCTCCTTGTACTTTTGTCGTTCCTTTTCTAAATATCTTTCCCTCCTCTCTGGGTTAGCGACACGTCGTGCATGATAGAGCCGCTGCTTTTCTGCAGCACTTAGTGGTGGCTTGGCTCCCTGAAAGTATTAAGTAAGTAAGTAAGTAAGTAAGTAAGTGCTTTATTGTCATTGTACAAGTGTACAACAAAATAATGTTCAGGTGTTAGTCCTGAGCTGCTGCGGCTGAGCCGCGCTGCCACTGTGTGTCAACCTGACCCGCATGACCTTGGTGGTCGGGGAAACTGTAGCACTCGGAAGAAACCTGGATGGCTGCCCTCTGTCTCCTCTGATCCTCTGAAACGGTGCAGCGCCTCCTGGGTTTGCCCCTGTTTCAAAGCGTGGTGTCCTGCACTGGTCAGCTCCTCCTCCTTCTTCCTCCTCTTCCTCCTGCAGCTCCCTCCGCTCCACAACAGTCTTTCACCATCTCCTCATTTGTCCCTTACTTGTTTCCTGTAGATCCTCTTGTGACTCCTCCACTGTGCTGCAGCTGTGGAGGCTCTTGGTGCCTCTTCAGTGTCTCAGAAGAAGACATTTGTAGGTCTCAAATGGGTTTAGCTGAAAAGCTAACATTTTGTTTACCTTTAACAAGCTGCTTTCTTCAGGACCATTTTGGACTCTCAAAGTAAACAAATCCACCAAACCTCCACAAAAACTCGGCAAAGACGTACAAAAGTATCCAGAAAAACAATGTGGAACACAGAAATGCAGGTCGCAGGAAAAGGTGAAAAATTAAGTTGTACCAGGAGGGATGGAGGTTTCTTCCTGTTTTCACATTGAAACACTAATCTTAAATCTTACTACGTTGAGCACTTTCAATTGTACAAGCTAAAAAATGTAAATTATATTTTATCAACTAATATGAATACTTTTAAATCAATTAACTGGAGGACTCAACTCATTCCTGTTACTGGTACTCACTCCTGTTACCATTTATATGAGTAACAGGACTGAAAGTATAGGGGCCCGCCTTCAGCCTATTATCATACACTACAACACAAATAAAAAAAGTATTCATTCTTACTTGCTTAATTACTTATGTGGTGTGGGACTGAATGGTTTGTGGTGGTCGCAGGGCAATTCAGTACAATTCAATAGAAACAGTGGCAGAGTGGGAGAGTCCTTACCTCAAGTGGAGGAGTTCAAGTATCTTGGGGTCTTGTTCACGAGTGAGGGACAGATGGAGCGTGAGATGGATAGACGGATCGGTGCGGCGTCAGCAGTGATGCGGTCGCTGTATCGGACTGTTGTGGTGAAGAGGGAGCTGAGTCAGGGGGCAAAGCTCTCGATTTACCTATCGATCTACGTTCCCACCCTCACCTATGGTCATGAGATTTGGGTAATGACCGAAAGGACAAGATCACGGATACAAGCGGCTGAAATGAGTTTCCTTCGCAGGGTGGCTGGGCGCACCCTCCGAGATCGGGTGAGGAGCTCAGTTACCCGGGAGGAGCTCGGTGTAGAGTTACTGCTCCTTCACGTCGAAAGGAGCCAGCTGAGGTGGCTAGTGAGGGATGCCTCCTGGCTGTTTCAGATGCCTCCTGGTCGCCTCCCTCGGGAGGTGTTCCAGGCATGTCCTATTGGGAGGAGGCCTCGTGGAAGGCCCAGGACACGCTGGTGGGACTATGTCTCCAAGCTGGCCTGGTGTCGCCTCGGGGTCCCCCAGAACAGCTGGAGGAGGTGTGCGTGGATTGGGAAGTCTGGGCATCTCTGCTGAGACTGCTGCCCCCGCGACCCGGCCCCGGATAAAGCGGAAGAAAATGGATGGATGGATAGATGGATGGATGGATGGATGGATGGACAGTGGCAGTGTATTTAGAGATAATAGGCCTACAGCCCAACAAAAGATGCTATATTACACAAAACAACCTGCTAATATTAATTATTGTAGGGCTAAGTTACAACATATGTTATTCATACTGGCAACTTGTTTATGTGTTACCATGGTTACATGCTTGCCCGACTTCATTGTGTGGGACTTTGCACGTTGTCGTAAGAAGGTGTAAAGCGGACCCTTTGCCTCAGCCATTCTGCAGACCTGTCTCTCTTGTAGCAACTCCCTGCGTCTGATACTACAGTATCTTGTTATTTCATGATAAAATTGGTATCATGACATAACGTGATAATTTCAATATTTGAAATAACGTGATCCATATGTTGTAAGAACATGAAATTATTTTGAAATAACGTGAAATTATTTTGAAATAACGTGATGCCAGCGAAAAAATAATACACACGCAAGTGAGCCCAATACGCTTCCGTAAATTCTATCTCTCATTCTTCTGGAATTGGAGAAATAGAAATATTTTAAAAATTCTAATTGACATAAGAAAATATAAGTTAATTCTGGTTTCATGTCAGACAGTGAGAAAAAATGCAAATGTGTCTTTTATAATGTAAACATATGGTTCCCGCAGTATCTGCAGATGCACTCCCATCCAACAAGAACTGAACGTTCTCCTCCACAGTCTTCAGCCTATCTCCCATCAGCCCTGGGTCTATCTGTATGTCCATGGGAGTCGATCTCTGTTTCTTGTGGTTCTCTCTGAGGTTTCGCCTTTCTCCCACTGAGTTTTTCCTTGCCTCGAAGGAGGGTCTCAGAGCCGGTGACACCCGAGTTACGCTTTCATCTGCTGCTGACTGTTTATTTGGACATAACATTTGTTTGAACATTACATTTGCTTGGATATTACATGTATTTTTTGTTTCACTGTTTTGATGTTTGGTGCTGCCGTGATGTAATATTGGGCTACAAAAAACAATAATAATAATAATAATTTTAGTTTATTTTATGTTTACACTAGGGTTTCAGGGTTCTGCTCAGCCTGACAGAAAGTGACTTGGTTTTTAAGTATTTTCTACACACTTCTGACTGGTCCTCAACAGAAATGACATGTGCAACATCAAATATTGATCCCACGTTTCTTGTGTCTGCCTTGCTCCCTCCGTACTTCTCAACTTTTTCATCTTGTTGACACGCTTTGGTTTGATACCAACAAGAAAACGACTGATCCTTGTTTTGGTTGGCTGGATGGCAATGTGATTTAAATGCAGACAAATAATATTCCCATTGCAAAGCATAATGAAAGACATCATTTTTCATGTCCGGCAGGTTCCCTGTTGTTTTAAAGATTCAGTCTTTATAGATCGAGTGTTGCCAGTAGGCCAACAGCCAGCAGCCTGATTGATCAGTGAGCCACAAGCCGGCAGCACTCTAAATTAACATATTCATTTGTGCTAGCATTCGGTGGAGGGAACGAGATGGAGACCGGCGTGTCATGAGCAACATTACGGAGAAAGAGCCAGAAAAAGAGAGGCATTTCAGTGAGATTCAATATCTCACTGAAATTTCATTTAGTATGATGCCGAAATTAAAACCTTCTTTTTCATTTGTTTTCATTACATCGTCTGTTTGGCTGTAAACATCGGACAGAGATTCTTATTTCTGCGTCTCATCAACCCCATTTATTTATAGCTTCAAGTATCTCAACTCTGTCCCTACTCCAACTATATTAATGAGAGAATGAAAATCAGAGCACATATGTCCCTTGCTGCATGAGCAAGGTTAGGCTACAGGTGTTAGCAGAATAAACAACCCTGCACTAGTCTGTGTCCTACATCAAGGTTAATGTTGTCCAAACAAACATGGGACAACTGTTTGAAGTTTATATTTGGCATTCATTCCCATCATTGTGCCTCTTGTGCTGGATGCTATATTTGATAACAATCAGAAATGTACCTTCATTGTTGTAGATAGGGCCGTCAACATGGACGTGGTGGGGGTCGGGGTGGGTAGTGGGGTATGGGTGACAGGTGATTGGGTTTAGGCTCTGTGCACTCAAATGACACGTGACTTCCGAGTGCGATCCCGGCGGGCGTGGTCCTTCCTCTCATTATTTTCCCATTAAGAATTAGCGCTGTCTTGCACAAATCAACGAATAGCTCAAGAAAACATCACTGACAGTGAGATACTGATCCGAAGTCACTCACTTCATGTTAAAAACATTACGTTGGATGTAACTTCTTGACTGCAGGAAACGTCTGTGTTTTTTAGGTTGGACCTTTTATTTCAGAGCTAAAGGCTAGAATAAAAAACACCACACAAAAAAAATTCAACAACTAAAATGTATTTATACAGACTGATTATTTTTTTGAGCAGGCTCGTTCAAAATATTGTTGCTATTATAATTTTAATTATGTTAGCCATTAGCTTCAAGACAAAAACACTTACTGTGATGATAGTGACTGTCCACCAGTAACTCACTGCCTGCCATGTAATCTGGAGCTATTTATTTTTTAGACAAGACCTCGACTAAGGATCCAATCGGAAGTCACGGGACACTCGCGTGCATTATAGCCTATTGAGGAAATGAAGAAGCCCATTTTCTATCAAAAATAATGATAGAAAATAATAGAAAAAGGGTTCGGGGGCGAGCAAGTGAAATCTTCTTGCCTCACAAGCCTGTTGATGGCCCTGTTGTTGTACACTTTAAAGTTGCACATGTGTAACCGGGTGCTTATTTTGAAATGTATTGTGTATTGACGGGTCAGTATTGTAAACCCCCATGATACTAGGCCTGTTTCGCGCCACTTGCATGTCCACGCCCTAAATGATCAGCACAACCACCAAACGTGTGTGAGTTAGTTTGTTGGTAACGCCGCACCATCAGCCACGTACGATCAGTTCGGCCCAAGGTCAGCCACATTCACGCGGCAGAGTGCGAGAAAATCCACTCCGAGACCACCTGTTTCAGCTGGGCTCGGAATGGCTGTTTAGACCGGCCCAAACTGCTGTTGGGTTCACACTCACCCAAAAGTGCGGATCGAGAGCCACTTTACTTTTTTTTTAACACTCTAACCTGTTTGAAAACGGCCTAAGTTACATGGAAAGGCCCAGAGTGTTTGGACGTAATGTTGTGCTACTTTTCACTGTGAATGCTCAAAGCTATATGTAACCGGGTGGATGTTCATGCTTTGCTCAATTACTGATGTCATTAAAAGGACCACAGGTCATTGAAAGGTCATTGAAAAGAGGCAAGTCATTCCATTAGTTTATGTAATTTATTTAAAGATTAATAAGTTAAGTTTCAGCTCATCAATTTTTCATGTTAAGACTTAAAACCAGCCAGGTTTGCAAATGTCCATTGTCAGACAGCGATTATCACGTCATAATTTCCACAGGTTCGCACGGGCACACTTTCAGCAGCACTTGGGAGGGTAGAGAAAGCAGCAGTGGTTGTGTGTTTTCGCAGGTTCTAGGCAGATGAAGCTTCCGCTTTTGGAACCTTTGTTTCACACTTAGGGACAGCATGCCTCTCATACTGGCCCGTGGGGAACCACACCTCCTACCTACAGCACCGCCAACTCGCCACCTGAGGCGCTCCTCAGGCCCATAGCTGCTCACGAGAGCCCGGGGCAAAACCACCTCCACACCAGGCTGTACCTTTTTAAATACGGCGCCCCCAGCTGACGGGCGGAGTAATACCACAGACGACTTCTACTGTTACATAGTGATGTTAATGTTAACAGTGTGCTAATTATGTGCCTTTTGATTAAGCAGCCAGCCATTGCTACTTCTATTGTGCTCTCAAAATAACGTTGATGCTTGGAGTGTGTTATGTGCCCTAATCAAGTGTCTGCAGGCCAAAGGAAGTACAATTGATGATGGGCGGTTGTGCTAGTGTGCTTGGCTTTCGTCTTGACTTTAATAGCCTGGTGCGTTAGCCGGTAAAGTCAAAACTGTATGTAGCATTTAAACCTCTTGTAAATCAACTGTCCATGCCTTTGTGTACTTTTGGCTTATTTTGGTTTAATCCTGTCTTCCATTATTCAAATTTCCATATAAATCATTACCGAAAACTATTTTCAACATTGTCAAAGTAAAATAAAATTGTTATATTTTCCACGTGCTTTGCCTTTGTACTTGTTTGAAGCCAGACTTATCTGTGTGATTTTAAGGGACCTTACTGCTCACCATTCATTTTGTTTTTGTTGCAGCCGAGGCAGCTTTGAACAGGGACAATGCTCATTAATCAGCATTTCTGTTAATGTGCCAGTTTTAGCTCTAAAGCTACTTTTCAACTGTAGTCATGGACAAACTTTCTGCAGTCAACATCACAAATCTTTGCATTCAGTTTTGTTTCTGATGCAAATATCTTTTATTATTTAGCCTGCCAAGGGTTATTTGTGCTGGGCAGATCAATATTGTTTGTTTTGTTTGTTTGTTTGAGTTTTTATTTCGAGCTACAACGAGTCACAAACCCAAGAAAAGAAAAACAGAAGAATATATATACATAATAAAAGAAAAAAAGAAAGTAAAATAATTTATATTCTGGCTCGAAAAGGAGTGGGAAGAAGACAAGCTTATTGACTCCCACCCCTGTTCATAAACTTAAATAACAATTAATAAATAACAACACTTCATATTTCTTACCATCTTACAACAAAACAACTATCAACCGAGTTGGTTACATATTAACAAATGCAACACTGCATTATTCCAGGTCAACATTCACAGTATCTCACACGCTACAACCAGTGTATTATTTCTGTCTCCCATAGAGAATTCATTACCATGTTGGCATTACCGTTATTCACCATCACCATTACAACCCATATAACATTACTCTGTATCAAAGTGTTTGAATGATACATAAAATACTCCACTTTTATTCATGAAAGGTACAGTAATCGCAGACTGATTGATGTTCATGATAACAAGAATGGTCTTAATGATATGTGTTAAAAGGGATTCGGGGCTTTTCTTTCTTTTTCTTCTTTTCTGTGACTGGACCTGCTGCCAGAGGGGAGCAGCCCCCGAGCAACCGGACCATCATTTGTTAAGTGTCCTATACTATGCATTAAAAGAGACAAATTTTAGGAGTCTGCTGCCAGAAGAGGGTTTCCTCGAGCTGCCGGCCCCCACATGTCTGCCCTATACTACGGGTTATGTTGAATGCGGAGTACATAGATATGTGCATGTTTTACTTCTAAGAATTTATTTCCTTTATATTACCATCAGCATCAATAGCAATACCTCTGTCTGAATCGATTAAGTTTGATTCTAAGAATAATCCACAGATTGTTAGGTATTAATCCTAGACTGTTACATTTAAAGTTTAAAGTTAAAATAGTGATGATAACAACACAACAGCAATACCAATAACAATGGCAATAACAACTGCAATAGTATATTAGTAACAACCACAATATACTTCATTATTAATTAGATCTGACCTTTAAAGTACACAGCACTTTGTAATACCCATTAGCAATCAAGTACCCATTTCCTCCTTCTGGTACTTTGACCATACCATTTTTTTATATCTTGATTTGAAATGATGAATATTTGGACATTGTTTAAATTCTGTCCCCAATTTGTTCCAGAGTTTAACTCCACATACAGACACACACATACTTTTCCTAGTGGAAGACACTGCTTGAGTCTTAAAGTTATCACACCCCTCAGGTTATATACCCCTTCTGTGCGTGCAAAAAGCATTTGTATCCTTGCAGGTAGTGCAATTTTGTTGGCTTTAAACAGAAGTTGGGCAGTAGATAAATCAACTAAATCATGCATTTTTAACAGTTTAGACTGCAGAAATAATATATTAGTGTGATCACAATATCCTACTTTATGTATAATTCTTACAGCCCGTTTTTGGAGTATAACAAGGGGGTGTAATGAGCTTTTATAGTTATTGCCCCAGACTTCTACACAGTAATTTAGATATGGCAAAACTAATGAACTATATAACAAAAATAATGCATTGTAATTTAAGAAAAACTTTGCTTTATTAATGATTGAGATACTTTTGGAAACTTTACCTTGTATGTGTCTTATGTGTGGTTTCCAGCTTAAGTTACTATCAATGGTGACTCCTAAGAATTTAATTTCTGAAACTGTATCTAAGACTACACCGTCTATATTTACTGAGTCTGGTTTTCCATTATAATTACCAAAAAACATTACTTTTGTTTTATTTAGGTTGAGGGACAATTTGTTAATGTCCATCCATGTTTTTAATTTCCTTAGTTCACAGTTTATGTTAGTTACTAAAGTGCTATAATTGTCATTGGAATAGAAGACGTTTGTGTCATCTGCGAAAATGACTAATTTTAATAATTTAGACACATTAAAAATGTCATTAATATATAAATTGAACAACTTTGGTCCTAAGACAGATCCCTGTGGGACCCCACAACCAATGTCCAAATAACCTGATGTAAACTCCCCCATCTTCACATACTGTTGTCTCCCAGTTAAATAGCTTTGAATCCAGCTCAAAGCCACTCCCCTTATGCCATATCTGTCTAATTTTTTAAATAATATAGAGTGATTAAGTGTATCAAATGCTTTTTTCAAGTCAATGAATATTCCAGCTGCATGTTTCTTTCCCTCTAAGCTATTAGTAATCTCTTCTATTGCATCAATGATGGCCATTGAAGTTGACCTTGCTGCTCGAAACCCGTACTGACCTTCATTAATTAGTTTATGCTTATCTATGAATTTATCCATTCTGCTGTTATAAAGTTTCTCTAAGATTTTGGAAAACTGGGGGAGCAGAGAGACAGGTCTGTAGTTAGTGAAGATGTGTTTGTTCCCATTTTTATGTATAGGTATAACTTTTGCAATTTTCATTTTATTTGGAAATGTTCCTGTTTGAAACGATAAATTGCATATGTAGGTTAATGGTTTCACAATACTATATATAATTTGTTTAACCAGTGTCATATCTATATCAAAACAGTATTATAGTAGCGATATATTAATTACCATACTACTTTTTGAGTATCAATACTAGTATTTTAGCAAACATAAAATAGAAGGTGTGGCAGCAATTAAAGACAAAAAAAAGAGCGACTTACTTCATTGTTCTGTGACAAAACACCCCCACAGCAGCATAATACTGAACTACTGAGCCATCCAGGAACAGCAACAAGCTTATGTTTTGTTTGCCATTGCCAAAGTATTAATTTGATGTAACCCAAATGACCAGTATTGATGTTGACCAAAAAAAATAAAGTTGCTGTTATATTGATTTTTATAAATGTGGTATTGCCCATCACTAATTTGTGCCTGTAATGCCTCTTAAAACCAAGCAAACATAAACATGTAATGGCCTTGAAGTGCTATTGGATAACAATAAAGTATTCCCACTTGTAATGCTAATGTAATAATCACATTGAGCTCAAACCCTGAAAAACCTCCCAATTACTCAAAGAGGAGAAAATAAATATAGTGTTTCTATAAATTGAGGCTTGTTTCATTAGAGCCCTTTAATGAATCAGCATTGATAAGATCAGATTGGATTGCTGATTGAACCCAGTTTATCCCCAAACAGGAAATTAATCAAGCGTAGTTTAAGGAGACTTGGACAAAGGAGCTTTAACTTTGTCACAGCTAATTAAAGATGCCTTCCAAGACCCGTGTACCTTCTTTGACCAGCCACACAGACCCTCAGAGTAATTTACAGCAACTTCTAGCTCACTGGAGATTCCTTTATTGTGCTGCTGCGGCATTCTCATTAATTCACACACTGTCTAGGAACACTTTAATGAAAGACTTAATCAGGAAGTTTCTGTACTCCCCCACACAGTTCAGGCACTAATATTCATTTTTCTAAGTTTAGGCATTTGTTTTAAGGTGTTCCTTGAACTTAAGTTTCCTGTCAGTCAGTGTCAAAATCAGGTGTTTGTCATAATCGATCAAATGAAAACACATCGCCGTCACGGAGACAAGTCATGTGACTATTAGTCTATCAACACACGCGATTGATAACACGTTGAATCAATTGCAATGTAGTTTCATTTGACCGATTGGTGAGTTGACAGGGGCTTCAGAAAAGCACTGAGAATATCTTGCCGTGTGCTTTACAGCTGAAATATTGGGGTAGAACATAGCAACCAACCCCACTCAGTTCCTGCATAAAGAGTATTGATCGACCGATACATGTATATGGGAATTTTTCGATATCGGCTATCGGCTGATCTAATGTCGATAATAGCCGATATCTCCTGAACCGCGTTTTTTGCACCGGAAAGGGCTCAAGGGGACTTTGCAATGAAAATCAGTTACAACCAGTGGCGTGCTGGGTAATCGGGAGAGTCGGGACTTTTCCCGGTGGGCCGCTCAGTTGCGGTGCTTTTGGGCTGACAGAATAAAATAATGAATTAATAACAGACGCACAGCCATTCCAGGCCCAAAGGCTTTAACTGGGCTGCAGCAGAACCCTGGGCTGCTGTTCCAGATATAAACTAAGTAACACAAGCGTAATTGTCAGGTAAATCTATGAAAAATAACAAGTGATGTGTCAAAATCAGAAAAAATGTATCGAATGCATCGAACTTTTCATCCTTGTGGCGGGGAGATACCATTTGATGTTGAACTAACTCAGAGGGGTGTTTAAGTGGAACAGTGGTACCGGTCCGGTACTGCGTTCCGTTAAAAGATTTGCCAGTGGTATGCCATACCAAGAAAGAGAAGATGTGTGCTCTCTCACCTTCTGCCAATAATATTACACCGTGAGCTCAAACGCGTTGAAGTTCAGCCACTTAAATGCAATACAGAGACTCGGCAGACTGGATCTCATCTGCTCAGTCCCTGAACTTTCTGCACACACGGTAACGGCGCAGTTTTGCCAATTTGGCTGCAGGCCCCACGTGCGTCACAGAACAGACGGCTCTGTTCTGCCATGGCTCACACGCGCTCCTCCACCTAAAGCTGTCACATTAGAATGAGAGTCCCCTTATACGGGCTCTTTTGCTTCTCTGGTTTTCCTTCGCGGGACACTTTCACAGCGTGTAGACATTGTTTACCTGCGAAAAAAGGAGGAGCGAACAAATCTGCGCTGGGTCCGCCGCCTCTCGAATCTCTCTCTGCAGTTGTGGAACGCGTCACAAATGTCCTGTTTATCCATGTCTTGGAAATGTTAAATCCTTTACCAAAACAACGGTAAATATTTCTAAAGTTCCCTGTTTGTCAAGTAGCATAATAAGAACTGAGCGCTTCCTGTTGGCCTTACAAAATAAAAGCAAAAGCCTTTGTTGTGAAAGGCATGGCATACACGAGGATCTAAAGATAGATGCAAATACTGCCCTATCTCCGTTTTGATTTTCTTTCAAAATCGTTTGTTACTAGTCCACAGATGACGACACGTGTGAAAGTAAAGTTGTGGGAATTTAATTAAGAACAAATGCATATTTTTATGCCGTTGAAACAGATCTGGTTATGAAAACACTGCTATATTCAGTGTTTCTTCAATGAAGGTACTTGAGTCATCTTCTGTACTCGGTAGTTGAGGTCTTCAAACGTTTCGCCTCTCATCCAAAAGGCTTCGTCAGTGGACAAAGTCCCGCTCAGCCCGCAGCTTAGATAAAGACCACGAGGAGGAGTTAGGCCCAGCTCCTCCCCTCTAATCACAGCTACTCTCACCTTTGGCGCCACGGTAGTACAGTGGTTAGCGCTCGTGCTTCACAGCTAGAAGGTCCGGGTTCGATTCCCACCAAGGACGGGGCCTTTCTGTGTGGAGTTTGCATGTTCTCCCCGTGTCTGCGTAGGTTTCCTCCGGGTACTCCGGTTTCCCCTACCACTAAAAACATGTACAATAGGCCAGGATGAATGAGAGTGCGTTTGAGAGTGCGCATGGGGGATGACGGATGGAAATTAGCCCAAGGCTACAATCCGGTGTGGCTTGTTCATTAACTTGCACTGTCCCTACCAAATAAACTAATAAACCAAACCAAACCAAACCTGTGGGTAAACACCTTTGAAGTAGAGCGTCTCTAACGACCTGCTCACCCCAGTATCGGTCAGTCCTGTCCTTTGCATAGATGATCACTGCCCATTATCTGTCCTATTCATGGCTGATCACTGCTAATTACCTGCCTATTGTTCTTTTGTTAGCTGAGGTATCGTCTCCTTGGACTGGCAGTGCCCCGTCGGTTTTCCCCGAAGGAGACTGGAGTAAAGTGACGGAAGATTAAATCTGAGCCCACCATTCCGGTTCATGGAGGGATTTTCTTTCTTGACAAAAATAGCTTATTTTACTCCTCTTTCAAACCAACGTTCTTTAGCTAAAACTTTGACCTCCCCGTCCTCAAAGGAGTGGTTGGAGGCTTTGAGGTGGAGGTGCACCGCCGACTGAGGGCCGCTTGTGCTTTCTCTTTGGTGTTGATAAAGTCTCTTCCGTAAAACTTGTTTGGTTTCTCTAATATAATGTTCTTTGCATTCTTCTTCTTTGCATCGAATAGAATAATCCACATTGCTTTGTTTGTGGCTCGGAGTTTTGTCTTTGGGATGAACTAATTTTTGTCTCAGTGTGTTCACAGGTTTGTGGTACACTGGAATCCTGTGCTGCCTAAAGATTCTCTGAAGTTTCTCTGAGACCCCGGCTACATACGGCACTGCCACTCCCTTTCTTCTGGGCTCTGTAGTCTGTCTGTCTTGTTCTTTGGGTCTTCTTGCCCTTTGTGCTTTAGTGAAAGACCAGTTTGGATAGCCACAGTCTGAGAGGGCTCTCTGGACGTGTTGCTCCTCTTTGGTCTTTCCTTCTGCACTGGTAGGCACCTCTTTAGCTCTATGTCTGAGTGTCCTAATGTCCCCTAGTTTGTGCTGGAGTGGATGGTTTGAGTCAAACATCAAATACTGGTCAGTATGAGTTGCCTTCCTGTAAACCTCAGTCTTAAGTTGTCCGTTCTCCCCATGATAACTTTACAATCTAAAAAGGCAAGTTGTTTCTCCTTTGCGTCCTCCCGAGTAAATTTAATGCTGGGGTCCACAGCATTGATGTGATCTGTAAAAGGTGCCACTTCCTTCTCTTCAATTTTGATCCACGTGTCATCTACATATCTGCGCCAGTGGCTGGGTTTGTTTCCTGGGTATGAGGCCAAGGCATTTCTCTCCATTTCCTCCATGTAGAGGTTAGCCACTATGGGTGAAACTGGAGAACCCATCGCACAGCCATGGATCTGTCTGTACAAGTTGCCCCTGAAGTGGAAATATGTGGTGCTAAGACAGATCTCCAGTAGTTGGCAAATGTGGTCAGGAGTGAGCTGGGTCCTATCAGTGTTTTTATCTTCATCAACAATAGTGATTTCGAGTGTAGTGCATATTTCAAGAAGTTCGGAAACAGGTAAGGCAATAATAAGCTCCATCGTATTTTCCCATTCAGACACTTGTTCATTAAAGTCTCGCATGATTGGAACGTTTTTTATCTTGGCTTTGATCGTAACTTGTGGTAGGTTGTGTCGTCTTCCTTGATCTAGCTTCCGTTAGCATTAGCTCCGTGATAGCTTCGTGTTGGCGTTTCTCGTAGCGTAATCCACTCATGATTAAAATCCACACACGAGCTCCGGTGGCAACAATCCACGTCAGCGATCCAGATGATCCACAAACTTAATCCAACTGGGAAGAGACACCTTTGCTTATTCATGTTTGGAAATGGTTCACTGTAAATAACAATATTTATTCATCTTTGCAAATGTAATGCACTGCGTTTTTTATTATAATATTTTATGTGTTGAAGCCGGAGCTAGTTTTAAAAGCTAGGCCCATAGCCTCTCATAGGAGGAGCTGTGGCGCAGTGGTCGGGCCGTGGCCTAAGCCTCTGTACACCTGTGGGACGTGTAAGTTTCATATTATCTGTTTCTGTACACCCGTGTCTTAAACTTAATCCTAAATATTCTAAAACCTTTTACTGTTTTGTTTACAGGGGACCTATGTTTACCTCCTTTAAATGTTTGAGCTCATAATAAACTTTAAAAAAAAAAAGACATCTGAGTGCCCTGGTCATTTCAAGGGGGCAACACTACCAAATATTAATGACATGTATGTAAACTTTTGGTTTTGTAAAAAGTAATAAAAAAATGTGTAGAAAATTCTATCTCTCATTCTTCTGGAATTTGAGAAATAGAAATATCTTTTAAAAGTCTTATTGACCTAAAAAAAAAGAAGAAAAAAAAAGAAGAAGTTAATTCTGGTTTCATGTCAGACAGTGAGGAAAAAATTCCAATTGTAATGGTACCAATTATTAAAAATAAGAAGTGATTCAGAGCTTAATGCACTGCCCACCTGGTTAGTCTCACTTGTTCTTACAGGGACCATCACAAATAAATGAAACACAAAGAGGCCAGGTTCAAGCTGTTTACAAATTGTCAGAACTCATTGTCGGACGTGTGACCTAGCTGACTTATTACCCTACCAAATTTCAAAAATTCCCATAATCAATTGTAGATTACGGAATTATTGCTGGAATTATTGCTCTCGGTACCTGTCAAAGTGCAAGGGTGATTTTGACAATGATGAGCGCCTCGTGTTTAGTTTTAGTAAACCTTGTAAATGGTAAATGGTCTCCACGTATATAGCGCTTTTTCACCTACATTAGGTACATAAAGCGCTTTACAGCAAGGAATCAGTCAGCCATTCACACTCTCATTAACACACCAAGATGAGTAAACCTCTCGGTGCCGGGGCTGGTGGTCTAGGTGAGCTCCATAAATCACACTCATTTGCACACACCAGTCTTCAGTCCAGGGGCTTTTGCATCATGATGAATACACTCACTAAAGACATCTCTTTATGGCCCAACCAGGTCATTACAACCATTACAGTTATTACTGGCTCCCAAGATGGTAAACAAAAGCTGCCAGAGCTTGACTGACACTGCTCATTCATCTCAGTAATTGTATTTCACCGAAGTCGTTTTTAAAAATCATGTTTCCTTGGATGGGTGTGTGTTGTATTTTCCTTCAGAAAGCAAACGTCGCCTTGAGGTATTAACCAAGTCAGGCCTCATTACACACACACCTACACACACTCTTCTTCCTCTCCTTCACCTCCCATTGCTTTTTTCCATTCATCTTTCTGCCCCTCAACCATAAAATCTATTCAATCATTCACTAGAGTACATTTTGACTATTTCTGTAAAGAAAGCAAGCTCTGTGAATAAAGTTTTCCCATTTGTGCATCATACTGTGCAAAAGAAGCTTGGTGTTTTTACTATCAATATACTTGTTTGTCTAAACACCAAAGCTGATGTCAAAAACTTTTGTGCACAAGGACAAAACAGTGTGAACACACAATACGAACAAGGAACGCAAGTGGCACCTCCCTCCTGATATGTGTTCAGTCACAATGTCATCTCAAAAAGCAGAACTAGGCTCCAACCATTGTACTGCCACAGAATTTTAACATTTTAAATCCTTTCTTCACAAACCAAAAATGCAATGGAAGGACAATGGAAGTTACTAATTTTACACCTCTCTCTCTCTCTCTCTCTCTCTCTCTCTCTCTCTCTCTCTCTCTCCCTTTCAAGGATTATGCGAAGGCCAATTGTCATTGCACCTTGTCACTGCTGCTGCAGTGACTTTATTCTCTTGGTCGTTTCTGTCAAATCTGTTGGCCCTCTGGGGGCCCCTGCTGGCTTGGGGACCCCAGGCAGCTGCCTGCCTTGCCTTATGGCAAGCTACGCCTCTGCCTGCTGGATAGCAGGTAAATACTCGTAACAAGACCTATATTTAAATCTTTACAGTAACTAAATAAATCTGCCAAAACACAACAATGAAATCAAGAAAGGGGAGAGGACCGTAACAATGCAACAGGTACTGTACATCACGTGCATGGCTCTTGTAATAATCCAGACCTCTGTCTTTGCTGTAAAAGCGATAAAAGAGATTTAATAGTGCCATGGAGCGTCTGATAAATCCCTCTCTTCCATGGTGAAACTTTAGCTGTGTTCTGTAAAGTCCATGAGACTCAATGGCCGCTTGTAGCATAGATTCACGACGACGACGACGCTAGGGGCTGACATTGGCCACCATTGCTGTAATACCTCCATATAGCCGCGGCAGAACAAGCTAGTTTTACATTGCATAGCATTGGATTTTAGACACGCTCTAAACAACTGTAAAGCCTGGTCCCTATTTTTTTTTAAACTTTCTACAGCTAGATATTGCTCCTGTGATAACGCTGGGTTAAGCACAATTAAAGGGACCAGGCTGGTTTTCGTAAGAAATATTTTAGAAATCTCATATAATAATGAGGGCCAGACTGTTAGTATTGGAGCTGCGCAGCTATGACTGAATTACACGTCACGCAAGGGCCGAGTCTACAGTGAAGATCCCGCCCTTATGTCCTTTTTAGGAACATGCTTCAGAACTGGGGACGAGGAGTCTGTAAATCTGCCATGATTTCCCCTCGAACGTGGTCATTGTAGTAAACGGGGAGGAGTGAGGAATGACGGTCTATTAATAGTATGTCTATGGTGAGACTACATTGTAAAAAAGCCACCCCTAGATAACTCTCGAAAGACGCTATTGTTCCTCAGGTAGGGTGTGGGGTACGCTGTCATCTAGTTGGCAGGAGTAAAAGTGCAGGAACAAAGAGAGACTGCAATGAATATCCCCCCAAACATATATGTCTAAAAATCGACCTGGACACATTTCGCCTCGGTAAAGAATCGTATAGCATAATATCATGATATATTGCAGAATTGATCATGTTCATGCTATTTGGTATATGTACAACTATGAACCATGCTGCACATGGTTCATAGTTGTACATATACCAAATAGTCATTGTGGTGGTGTATCTAGTCAAAATCATGGCTTTCGCAAACTTTGACGCTATATCTCAATTGTTTGCCCAAAATGAATGAAATTTTCAAGGATTGTTCTAATTATTGTGGAATATTGTAGCTGAGGATTCAATCGTGTATAATTTTACAGTTATGGCTTGCCAAATGCTGAAAATATAAAATTGACTCCATAATTCGGACATACATTGATGTAACCAGGTGCTTATTTTGAAATGGTTTGTGTATTAGGGGCTAGCCTGTTAGCGCACGACTTGCGTATACGCCCTCACTGATTAGCTCTAAAAGGTGTGCGAGTAGGTTTGTTTCTATCGGGGCTATGATCCAGTTTGGCGTTGTGTTTAGTACTTATTTGTTTGCCGTTTGATTTAGTGAAAGTACATGTACACTATTTGATTGTTTCTGTAATGTGGGCTGAAGGTGCGTGATAATGTTGCATGGAGATGCACAGAGCCCCACATTTTGATGTATTGTTGTGACCTTAAGGTGCGTTTCATTGTAAATGCCTAAGCTACAGTATATGCGATATAAATGTTAACAATGTGCTGATGATATGCATTTTAATATAGCAGCCAGCCACTGCTGTTTCTATTGTGCTCTCAAAGTTGGTTTAAGTGTTCTCTAAGAAAGGGTCTGTGTAAGCCAAAATGTGAGTTAAATATAGTTAATTATGGGCACGTGTGTGTCTGTGCATATGTCCCTGTATTTCGTCTAGGCTTTCGTTTTTGGGCTGTAGTAGCCTTATGTGTTAGCCGGTAAAGTCAAAATGGTACATAGCATTTAAACCTATTGCAGATTAATTTATCATGCTTCACTCTTTGTAGGCCGAATGACATGTTACAATGTCATTAACATTTTTTTTTTAATATTGTACAACTATTTTTTCCGCATCCGTATCTCTGGAAAACATTTCAACCATAGCAGCAGCGCCACCTGCATCTGCATCTCCGGGGAAAAGCTCAGCTTCAGTACCACATGATTCTATAGTAAATGATTCAGCCGAAGGAGCACTTTCATCAACTCCACCACAGGCCTTGAGCGCGACTGCTTCAACTACACCCTCCTGAGATTTTTCTGAATCATTCCCATCTCCAAAGTCACTAACCATTTGAACCCTTGATAAAACAAGGGATTAAAATGACTCCCCTCACTCCAGTCATGTCAAGACCAAGGCTTTCATACCCAAAGAAGTATCATGCCCCTCTCTCACCTCCGCCTTTTTCTCCAACCAAGGTCTCCCCAGCTCGGCCCCCACCACCGGTGCCCACAGCTGTTAACTCCAGCAGCTTCACTGCTGCTGTCTAGGACATTAAGGGCCTCTGCGTTGCTACCATGCACAGCAAACTCAAAACCAACCAGAGGTCCACAGAGGGAGTGTGTTCTTCTGAAACAATTAGTACTGTCAAACAACATAGATTAGATAAGAGGGCGACAGTCAGACCGTACAATCAAAGAACTCTAATCCATATCTCTTGCAAAAAGATTCCATCCACTCAAACACATATAAATCTCAAACATGCTGTACTCAATGTCAGATCATTAAAAAACAAGTCCTTTTTAATAAACAGTTTTATTTCCTCTTAACTGAAACATGGCTTGAAAAAAACACTGGTAATGCAGTTTTGATTGAGTGTAGTCCATCAAATTAAAATGTGTTGTGTCTGAAACACACCAAAACCAAAGGGGCGGGGTTGTCTGTGCAATATTCAGGGACAATATAGTCATCCACAAATTGTAATTTGGGGTTTTTGTATCATTTGAGTATGTGTCTTTCAAAATGGAGATAAAACAATCTTCCATTCTTTATATGACTATTTACAAACCACCACATAATTGTTTTATTGAAGATTTTACTGAATTACTTTCATTTATATGCACTGATTTTGATTGTTTAGTCATTTCAGGTGATTTTAATGTGCATGTGGATGTGACCAATGACAGGCATGCAGAAGAACTTAATGCTGTTCTTGAAATGTTTGGTTTAACTCAGCACGTGAGTGAGGCAACCTACAACAAAGGTCACACTCTAGATCTAGTTATTACAAAAGGTGTTAATATATCAAATGTGAATGTTGTAGAGGTTGGAAATGGAAATTATCAGATTTGAAAATCCCCCATGTTCTAATGTTGATAATCTGTTGGACTCTTATACATCAAGCGTCTTAAATGTTTTGGATACTATTGCTCCTGTTAAGGTTAAAATGGTTAACAATAGACAAAAGGCACCTTGGAGAAGTGATGATTCGGTCAGGGCACAGAAAAGGGAGTGCCTAAAAGCCGAACGGAAATGGCGCAAGTCAAAGCTCCAGGTTCATTTTGAGATATACAAAGAAGTGCTTTGTGAGTTCAACCAGATTTTGCGTGGAGAAAGGGAGAAGTACTTCTCTAAAATCATCGCAAACTGTAGAAACAATTCTCGTGTTCTGTTTTCCACAGTAAACAGATTAACTAACCCTCCAGTTTCACTGCCCTTAGAACTGATCTCTACATCTAAGTGCAATGAGTTTGCAATATTTTTTATGACAAAGTCCAAGGCATTAAAATGCCATAATTTCCACAACACAAAAGATAAACGCCTTGAGCTGACACATTTCACACCTGTTACTTTCTGAAGTCTGTGCTGACCAGCTTGTTACCAAAACTTGTTCAGTTAGTTAACATCTCGCTTGAGACTGGAGCATTTCCAAAGGCCTTGAAAACCGCGGTCATTAAGCCTCTTCTAAAGAAAGGCAGCCTTGATCCCAAGGTACTGAACAACTACCGGCCCATATCAAACCTACCATTCTTAGGAAAAGTCCTAAAGTAATATATCAACAGCTCACTTACTTTCTCTTATCTAACAATGTGTTTGATACTTTCCAGTCAGGATTTAGGCCCCACCACAGCACTGAGACAAATGTTATCCGTATGAACACCAACGCAGGTAAGGTCTCTGCCTTTGACACAGTGGACCACGGGATCTTACTTCACAGGTTACAAAACTGGGTGGGAATCTCTGGTACTGCTCTAAACTGGTTCAAGTCCTATCTCGAGGATAGGACGTACTTTGTCGAAACTGTGTCTCAGACAAAATTTCCATGACCTGTGGAGTCCCCCAGGGGTCAATCTTGGGACCCCTCTTATTCAACTTGTACATGCTTCCATTGGGTCAGCTAATAAACAGCAACAATGTCTCGTACACTCAGATCTACGTGTCACTGACGGCAGGTGAACATGGGCCTGTAGATACTCTCTGTCACTGCATCAAACAGATCAGTTTGTGGATGCAAAACAACTTTCTCCAACTAAACTCAGACAAAACTAAGATCATTGTCTTTGGCCCACAGACACAAAGACAAAGTGTTATCAGTCACCTTGAGTCTCTCTCTCTAAACCAAAAATCAGGTTAGAAATCTAGGAGTAATCATGGACTCAGACCTGAACTTAAACAGCCACATCAAAGCAATAACATCATCAGCTTTTCACCATCTGAAAAACATTGCTAAGATCAGAGGAATAGTGTCAAAACCAGACTTAGAGAGACTCATCCATGCATTTGTCTCCAGCAGGTTAGACTACTGTAACAGCCTGCTCACTGGCCTTTCTAAACGAGCTGTTAGAGCTGCAGTACATCCAGAAGTCCTGACAAGAACCAGGAAATACGACCATATTAGTCCAGTGCTCCGGTCTCTGCACTGGCTTCCTGTCACTCAGAGAATAGAATTTAAAACAGCTCTGCTTGTGTACAAGTCTTTTCATGCTTTAGCACCAAAGTACATCTCTGACATGTTAGAGCCGTATGAACCATCTCGGGCCCTGAGAACTTCAGGGAGGGGTCTCCTGGTGGTTCCCAGAGTCAATAATAAACACGGTGAGGCTGCGTTTCAGTTTCATGCAGCTAAAATCTGGAACAGTCTTCATGAGGATGTGAGACAGGCCTCAACTCTGACAATGTGGCCATACCGCCTTTGCTATGCCCAATCCCGTCAGATCTTGGAAGCTAAGCAGGGAAGGGCCTGGTTAGTACTTGGATGGGAGACCGTTTGGTAACACCAGGAAGCCTAGCGAATGTAGTGAGTGAGTGAGTGGTTGGTGGTGGTCGGAGGGGCCGATGGCGCAAACTGGTAGCCTCGCTTCTGTCAGTCTACCCCAGGGCAGCTGTGGCTACAATAATAGCTTACCGCGACCAAGTATGGAGTGAATGAATAGTGCAATGTAAAGCGTCTTTGAGTGTCCAGAAAAGCGCTATATAAAACCGATGCATTATTATTATTATTAATAATGTTCAAATCCAGGCTGAAAACAGCTCTTTTTACCCGTGCATATGAAAACTGAAAGTATTTTATCTGCACTCTTGCCTTTTACAGTAATTGATTAACTTTATGTTAATGTTTTATTGATTGATTTGATCTGTTTTCTTGTAATTTTATGCAACTGTGAAGCACTTTGAATTGCCTTGTGTATGTAATTGTGCTCTACAAATAAACTTGCCTTGCCTGTTTTTTTATTTATTAAAACCATTTTTTAAAAACTTTTCTTGCCTTTAGTTGTTAGAAGCCAGGCTTACCAAGGACCTTACAGCTCGGTTATACTTAAAATACGAAACATTAGTTCAATCAGATGTGAGATAAGTTCACTCGTATTAGAGGGCTTCTATACTGACTTGGTCATACACTATTTTTTATTTATTTGTAAACTATTAAACTTTGAAAATGTGATCAAAGTCACATCACTGGTGTTGCACCAAGTTACTGAATCTAAAGTTGTGACTGTGCATGTGTCCCTGTCCCTGTATAACTTGGCTGAAGGGTTAGGTAAAGCGATTATGTCCTCAGAATTATTGTGAAATGCTCTGTGTGTACGTGTGCGTTTGGAGGTGCAGCTTAGTGCGCCATTGGCTGTGACACGGAAACCTTTTTAAGCTGTCATCCCTAATATCTGGTGTTGCAGCAACAGCAGCTAAAAGGTGTGCATGTGGGTGTTTACCTTTCTATTCTCTGTGACAGTACAACAGGACTGTAAATGGAGTTTAATATTTGAGCAACCTTTCTGACCCAAAACACCCTTTTAGTTTTTTATTTCAACGCTCACAAATGCATGTCAGCACTGTTTCACACACACACACACACACACACACACACACACACACACACACACACACACACACACACACACACACACGCAGACACACACACACACACACACACACGCAGACACACACACACACACACACACACACACACACACACACACGCAGACACACACAAACACACACATGCACACACCGCTTCTCACTGTAGCGTGACAGCTGCGGTCGCGACCTCAAGAAAAAGAGCATCTTCTAAAAAGTACAGCTGCAAAACTGAAAATAGGAGACTGGTCCTAAACCACTGCTTGTATTTGACTGACAGTTTAAAAAGATTGGAGATAAATGAGAGTCTTGTTAAGAATCTTAGTTTACACAAAGAACTAATAATTATCAGCTGAAGTCAGTATTAGTTTTGCATTAGCTCTTCTCTTGTTAACCAGATGGAGATAGCCTAAAGCAGCTTAGGATTCTGTCATGTCAAGTGACACAGTAATTGTTCTCTTGAACTCTTGAAATCTATGGTCATTGCTGCCTACTGTCAATGAGGGGGGGGGCTATTTATAGCACACACGCAATCTGATTGGCTCAATGTAAGGGCAATATAGGCTACCCAAGTGCGTAATGATGAAACTATATTTCTTTACTTTTTATTTATTTCATGTAGCAACAAATAAAACATGGAATTACAGGGTTCAATGTAGGAAATCTAAAATTAAATGTTTAAAAATTAATCTTTGGACAAAAATATTGGGAGGGAAGTTAAATTAGTTAGTTATAATATAATATTTTATGCCTATGAATACAATGCATCCTCTGACAGGTGTTTGAATTGAGATATTATACTGTGCTTTATACTACACCACTACTGTATAGCAAAATGTACAAACCTCTTACATGGTGCGAGTACGCACACAAAAATCATTGATGAAGTGGACTTTTGTATTTACTATTCTGGAAGATTGAGAATTCTTTTTTTTTTCAAATTAACTTCAAATCAACTCTTTACACCTGATGCACTGCAGCGATCACCACCCACTGAAAACGGTTCAGCGTCCCGACACCAGTTGAGAACCAATGCTTTAAACCATTTGTCACAATATTGTCTTTCATTTGCAGCAAATGGATAATCATAATTTTAGGCAAAATGGCTGCATGTCCGAATTGTTCAAGCAAATTGTTTATATGCACGTTTCACGTCCGTGTACAGCTTTCAGCAGTGGAGAAGTGGAAAAGGGGTGAGCACCCCTAAAAAAAAATCACTCATTTAGAGTGGTATTTCTATCTTCTATCGCTCAATAAATAATTAGGTGAAGGCAATTTAACAAGATCTGTTTTGCTGTGTTTACAACTCACTCTGAGGTGGTAAAAACAGATTTACTTTTCTCTGCACATGGCCATACCTTAGCCTAGAAAAATCCAGACTCACCACTGTACCAGCAGATCCATTTGAGTTTAGCAGAAGTGGCAACAGCCAGCTCCCTGCCCTGACTGATATCCCCTGTGTATAAAATATACCGAGGGGTATCATTCTGGATGCCAGGCTAGAACATACTGCCGTTACTCTGTCCGATCCCATCAGATCTCGGAAGCTAAGCAGGGAAGGGCTTGGTCAATACTTGGATGGGAGACTGTTTGGGAACACCAGGAAGAGTGAGTGAGTTGTTGGTGGGAGGGGCCGATGGCGCAAATTGGCGCCTTGCTTCCGTCAGTCTACTCCAGGGCAGCTGTGGCTACAATTGTGGCTTACCATCACCGAGGATGGTGTGAATGAATAATGTGCACAATTGTAAAGGGATTTTTTCTGTAAAAGCGCTATATGAGACTAATGCATTATTATTATTACCACAGATGCAGATATTTTAATAACACAAACACATTTATTAACAAGCACACAAAACCTACTACGCTCACTTCTCAACATACACAACCCATGCCCAAATCTTATTATCGTATTCACTCTGACTACTTGCACTACAATTGTGTGATTTTCAGTCTAGGAGAAAAACTGTGCATGAATGTGTTATTAATGGATGGACAAAAGGAAGGAAAGGGCTTTATTTGCACACTTTGGTTCAAATAAGGATCAAATGCAATGTTGGATGTGACTATAGATTGTGCTCATTGAGTGAAGGGCACAGGACAAAAGCTTTGACAAAAGCTCTCCAGACATGAGTGCTTTTCCTGACACCTACATGTACCACATACGACTGCACATAATATTAAAGTATTCATTATATCCAAGCACCAGTGCCTGAAGGCTTCCTCTCTGCTCTTCCTTTGCTTGTTAACACAGTACTACCAAGTGCTGATGTAATTATGAGGTTTTATTAATAAGCTGAAAGCACTTGTAAGTCATTTATATTCTAGCACATGAGAGTGTCAGTTTAATAGTCTCATTTCTGCTACACCATCCTAACACACGTTGTTGTTGTGTTTTTGCCAATGTACATATTACAGTGCCTCTCAAAAGTACTAATACACCTTGAACTTTTGAACATTTTGTCATGTTTACAACCATAAACATAAAGATTTTAATTAGAATTTTTTACTGAAAATTCACACACAAGTAACAGACAACTGTGAAGTGAAAGCAAAATGATTCTGTTATTTTTCAAAAATAGAAAACTGAAAAGTGGGATGTGCATAAGTATTCATACAGCATTTTTCTGCGTGCATTAAATGTATAACATTCCTAATGACTGCAGAATGTGCACACCTTGCCCTAACCATTAAATAGAGGCCACCTGTGTGTAATCTACTCTCAGTATAATTCCAGCTGTTCTGTGAGGGCCTCAGAGCTATGGTCAGAGTGTATTGGTCACTAAGCAACATCATGAAGGCCAAGGAGCACACCAGAGAGGTCAGGGATAAAGCTGTGGAGAAGTTTAAAGCAGCGTTAAGTTATACAAAGATTTCCCAAGATTTGAACATCTCACCTCCGTGAGCACTGTTCAATCCATCATTCGGAAATGGAAAGAGTATAGCACCACTGCGAATTTACCAAGACACGACCGTCCACCTAAACTAACAGACCGAACAAGGAGAGCACTGGTCAGAAATGTAACCAAGTGCCCAAAGATAACTCTGGAGGAGCTGCGACGTACTGCCGCTGAGCTGGGGGAATCTGTACATGGGACAACTATAAGTCGTACTCTACACAAATCTGGCCTTCATGGACGAGTGGCAAGAAGAAAGCCATTATTTAAAGAAATCCTGTTTGAAGTTTGCTAGAAGTCATATGGAGGACACAGCTACCATGTGGAAGAAGGTGCTTTGGTCAGATGAGACAAGAATTTAACTTTTTGGCCCAAATGCAAAACGTTATGTATGGCGCAAACCTAACACTGCTCATCGTCCTGAGTGCACCATCCCCAGTGTCAAATATGGTGGGGGGAGCATCATGCTATGGGGCTGCTTTTCCTCAGCGGGGACTGGGAAGATTGTAAGAATAGTTGGGAAGATGGATGGAGCCAAATACAGGGACATTTTGGAGGAAAACCTGCTAGAGTCAGCAAGAGAATTGAGGCTGGGGCGGAGATTCACCTTCCAGCAGGACAATGACCCTAAACACAAAGCTAAATCTACAATGGAATGGTTTAAAAACAAACATATTAATGTGTTAGAATGGCCCAGTCAAAGTCCTGACCTAAATCCTATTGAAAGTCTGTGGAAAGACCTGAAAACTGCTGTTCACAAACGCTCTCCTTCTAATTTGACAGAGCTTGAGTTGTTTTGTAAAGAGGAATGGGCTAAAATGTCAGTCTCTAGATGTGCAAATCTTGTAGAGTCATACCCCAAAAGACTTGCTGCTGTTATTGCAGAAAAAGGTATTAATTCATGCTGTATGAATACTTGTGCAGGCCCCACTTTTCGGTTTTCTATTTTTTGAAAAATAACAGAATCATGTATCATTTTGCTTTCACTTCACAGTTGTCTGTTACTTGTGTGTGAACTTTCAGTAAAATAAAATCTTTATGTTTATGGTTGTAAACATGACAAAATGTGCAAAAGTTCAAGGTGTATTAGTACTTTCAAGAGGCACTGTACTGTACATCTGATAGAGTATGCATCTTTGTAAGCTCTCAGTTACCTTGGTGTGTTCCGCATAACAAAAATGTCAAAATATATATTTATTTTTGGTATTATTCTGTTGATTAGGGTTATTTTTGTATTGAAGACATTTAATTTCTACTGAGTGGACTATGTAATAGCTGATAGTGTATGTTTATTGAATGCTTAGGGGTACATTTGATGGATCACTTTTCTATTGAATGACGATGTTGTTTATCAAATTGCCAAGAAAAATTCAGCTTAGATTTTGAGGAAAGGTTGATTACGAAACAGGTGATTCATTCGGTTATGTCTGTATCAGATGATAGAACCATAACAGAACTGTCAAATCCTCATTTGAAAGTGTGGGTCTCTACAGTAAGTGGATACTATTGTCCATATGGCTCTTGAGAACTGTGTCCTTTCTCACCTGCACTTATTTTATATTTTTAAATATAATATACATATTGTTATATATTGTATCTATTTAATCAGATAAAATGTTTGAGAACTAACTCTCATATCCCAAACATTACCTGGACCAAATGCAACTAGCCGCAGAAGTCTTGGATAATGTCCTCTGGCAGCAAAGACAAGATCACGGTCCCCCCTTCCCCCCCACCAACTCCCCAGCAGTATACTGTATAGACCTGCTGTACAGACTGCTCCTCCCTGTGTTTTTAGTTTTACGTCCCGGTTTCCCCGCTCTCTCTGTGAAGTTTCTTTCCAGATAAACTTGTGGCAGCAGAAAGGTAGTCACAAGTGTCACCCGCGTCTTTTCCTGTGTGTGTGTGTGTGTGTGTGTGTGTGTGTGTGTGTGTGTGTGTGTGTGTGTGTGTGTGTGTGTGTGAGAGAGAGTGAGAGTGAGAGAGAGAGAGCCCAGGCAGTGTGGTTCTGCTTCAAAGCCCATTTGGAGTCAATGGGTGTGTCATGGCAGATTTTGTCAGCCTCCTGTGGTGATCCGGGACTGTCAGTGTGTGTGCGAGCTGACTCAGTTCCTTGGGGTACATCCCTCAAGTTCCTCCGTTAAACTGTTTGTCTTTCTATTTCTTCCTTTTCTTTTCTTTTCATCTTCGTACAACTTGTTGTCCTATAATAGACCAACCAAATGAGGTGCTCTGCTCTGCACTATTTGGGCCTATATCCTCTAAGTTGAGTTTTTCATAAATGCATTTTAATTTTTGCACCATTTTCTGTATGCCTTTTTCTGCTTATGCACATTAGGTGTATATCATTATCAAAATGACAAAACAACATGTAGAAATTAACGGATTTTAACCTACAGTCACGTAATTTCTATTATCCAGACTTTTCTAAACTCTCTCATTATTTTATTAGTTTGTGTGAACTTGAGAGACTTGTGAAAGTTGGCATTAAATCCCATTATGAGTGGAGGTTAGTTGAGCTCATCTTGTGCCGGAGGAGATCTGCTCCAGGTCCATTTAAACTGGAACATCCCATAAGATGGATGAGTCTGCTTCATGCTCACAAATGTATCATTTACCAAACAGGGTGGGAACTATATTTCTCATCTGCAACTTTGCTAATGTGTATAAATGCCATCCTGTTCTTACATGGTTTAAAGCTCAAAACATATGATTTTGCATATGTCTCCTTCACCTTGCAAAAGGCTAGATTCCTGCTGTGATGGAAGTAAACTATTACTCCACAGTGCATAAAATGAACATGCCATATATGGGGAGAGTGGGGTGGGTTGGGTCATGGGGAGGGTTGGACCTCACAGTCTTTTAGAGCTAATAAGAGAGACCAGGCTAAACTGAGAGGTCCTGGTCACACAGTGTGATATCACTTACTGTGAATTTTTGCTAGATGGCAGCTGCCTGAAAGGTGAGTAAACCAGAGCAGAAAACTAAAACATGCCCATTAGAGTGCTGCAACCTGACCAAAGTTCGGACAAATATTTAGAACTTATCTTCGGGCTCGTGTCGGACTCGGACACATCAGCGCGTTAAAACAACTGAAACTGGTGTAAAATTAAAATGTGCCTATTTAGTTGATGCGACTAAGCGTTCGTCTTTGTGGGGGAAAAAATAATAAACTGGGCCCGCGGTGCACGATGTAGGCCGCCCCACACATGGCTGGGGGCATTAGCGCACCAGTGCTTTTACGCACCAAGCTCAGCAAGACCCTGAGCTCAGGCCCTGCTCCAGCGAAGTGACCACCTTCTGTCACATAAGGGAGGGAGCGCTCTGTGGACCTCGCTGAACTCTTAGACACGAAGTGAACGTGACAGTCCAGTACTGTCTGAAATGGTTAACTCTGGCGGTGCAGAACACAGCGCGCCATGTGCCATGCCAACATTATGCGCTGAGTAACCTCATTTCAAAGGCTTTTCTCAAACCGTGCAGCGTTTTAAACACATGATTTATCCATTGATCAAAAATAAAATAAAACATGTAAGTCCGTGTTGTAGGAGAGGGGAAATGTGGCTCTTTTTAGCAGGTTAATGGGTTCTGTGAATCGCGCGCATCACAGAAATGTGGTGAAACTGTGTTTCAAAGCGTCTCGGTGTGCGTTCGCTTTAACGGCTTATCCAAAGCGCACGGACTGAGGGAAGTTTAGACAAGTATTGAATACACCTGTGCTACGAGGCAACAGCAGGTTTACGAGCCCCCCCATCCCCCTCCCCCGCACAATATGTTCCCACATTCCTGATTTTTATTGTGTCGGACTCGGATACAAATAACTTAATGCCTATTGGGCTCGGTTCGGATTCGATCACTGCTCTGTCGGACAAGGGCCGGGCTCAGACAGAAAAAAAAAGTCCCGATCTGCACTCTAATGCCCATCCATCCATTTTCTTCCGCTTTTTCCAGGGCCAGGTCATGGAGGCAGCAGTCTAAGCAGAGATGCACGAGATCCACGCACACCTCCTCCAGCTGTTTTGGGGGGACCCCGAGGCGACACCAGGCCAGCTCAGAGACATAGGCCCTGTCCCAGTTCAAACCCTAGCCCTAGATTTGAGCCCTTCCCCTAGATTTTGCACATTCCCACGAAGGGGTAGGGTGTCCCAATACTTTAGGGAGCAAGAGGCAGTGGGTATCTCCCCTTGAAAAGGCCCCTCGGCAGCAAGTCAGCTCGGGAGCAGAGCTTTCCTCCAGGAGGAAACAGGTGCGCGGAGAGCTGACAGCCGACCGGAATCTAACGAACCCGTCCAGACCGAAGATAGCCCTACGACAGGACGAGCTTCGATCATTTCCCTGACGAGAGGAGAGCGAGCGGTCAGCAGACCCTGTGCGCCACTCAAACCTAACGAACCCGTCCGGACCGATTTGTTTGATGCCCGGGCTACTCGCGTCACGGAATACGGTCCACAGACTCGGCGCTCAATCCAGCCAGAACACGGAGCATGGCCTCACTCAGACCCAGGTGAGTCCCAGTGTCCTGTACACGGCAGCCGCCGCGAGCGTGAGGCGGGGAAGCCATCCACACAAAGTTTGCGCAGCAGCGGTCTTTGGTTAAAAACAAAACAAATATAAAAAAAACACCATGAGCGTCTCTGTGGCTTGCAGTCCAGGTTCTAGTGTCTCTGGTCCGGTGCTGAGCCTCTGGGCTCGGTGTGTGGCGTGGAGGAGCGTGTCGATGCAGCGCAACACTGAATCAAGTCTGCCCATAAACATTAACGCTGTAGCCTAGTTTTATGTTAAAATCACTAATGAGGATTATATGTGATGTGGCAGTGCAATGCTGTTAAAAACTGTTTTCCTGCACTGTTTAGTGTTTAGTTAAAATTGGTGTATTCTGTACACCACCTCTAGCCTGGCTAACGCCAGACTGCTGTGTGCGCTCGAATTTTTTCGAACTTCATAACAGCCTGGGGACCATGGCCGACATTTTCGCATGGATTTGGGGACCAATCACAGAACGAGGAGGGATGGCAAGACGATGTCGACATACTGAAGCTTGTAGTTTGTTTAGGGATTAAAAAAAAAAAAAAAAAATTTGCGGATCCAACATGACAGCAGCAGATGCAACGCCATCTTTCATCAAGCTTTAGACCGTGTTCTAAATAGTTTAGCTCAAAAGTTTACAGCTGGTACATCACACGTCATCTGATACAATGATACAATTGGCTATGGCTACGTGCAGACGCATGAGAGACATTCGTAGCGCCCAATAAACGGCTATGGGCAATCGTGAACCACACCTCTCCTACGAGAAAATGAATTGGTGGTCCCCAGACTAAATATCACTTGTGATTTCACAAGTGATATTTAGTCACAAGTGATATTTAGTCACTTGTGACTAAATATCACAAGTGATATCACTTGTGATTTTAGTCTGGCATTAGCCAGGCTACACCACCTCCTGACTTGGTGTAGGATTTGAGTGCGTACGGTGCACTCAGATTGATAAATGTCAAAACAGGTGGTGATTTTTCGTACATCCTGTAAACGCTCTGATTTCACCGTACGCAAGTTTGATAAATGAGGGCCAATGTGAGAGAACGTACACCTGACATGTGGTCTTCAGTTGAAGTCTAGTTACCTTATATAGTATTATTATGTGTCAGCAGGTCTAATAACAGGCCTTCCTGATCATTAGTTCCACATCACAACCATGTTTTTGGACCGCCATGACATGTTTGTCTTTGCCCCACCTTCAGGCGTCTAATTGTGTCCCAGGTGAAGAGGCCTTTGAAACATGTCCCCAATGAATCAATACCTTGAAGTTGGAGGTCTCCTGTGAATGATTGCTGCTCTGCTTGCTGTAAAATACTGAGGCCATTGCCTGGGGAGCTCCTATAAAGGCCATATTCTCCTCAATGTGCTGTCCATTTATTACATTTTAGCACATCCACTGTTGTCCTCAAACACACTTTCAGGTTTCTAATATTTGTTTCGCATATTTAAAAATTAAAGAAAAGAAATAAAGCTGAGCTGTTGTTGGGCTCCATGTCACAGGGTTCATTAAGACAAGTCCGATAGGTCAGACCTAGCCTGGTCTTACCATACCTTCATACTCATTTCGTACAGAGGGTCTGGAACTTCACAATTGAGCTCCGTTTTCAGGTGGGAGGGATGAACTCCTTTGAAACGATTGGATCTGTTTTCAAACTACAACCAACAAATCCGGTGCAAATGCATAGCGTCACCTACAACACCCGCCTCCCCTGCTCGCTGAATGGTAGGTTGGAATTCAACCGATGAAACGCAGCCACTGAGATCAGACCCAGACGTACATGTAGGGAAAAGATAATTGACCGGAGTTTATGGATGGCAAAGGCCAGGCTAGGTCAGTCCAAAAGTGGTTTGGAAAAATGTTATCCAATCCAAGTTGTCCTTTGGGGCTCAGCCGTATGGAGCTTTAAGGAGTTCAAACTCAAGGTTGTCCAACAATTAGACCTTCTTCAGTTGAAGAGAGGGGAAGCTATCAACTCTGGTTGGTTGGATAAGCGGACTGAGATTAAAGAAATGCGTCTGCAACTTCCACTGGATTAGTTTCACCCAGATCCCAAGTCAGTCTTATACTCTCATGTATGGCCACGATTTTTAATTGACGAGCCAAAGGACAACTTCCTGGAAACAAGTGGTTAAAATGCATGGTGAACTTATATCTGAAGATGGATTTGCACAGCTCCTGGCAATTGCCCCGGGGCACAAGAGGAAGCCTTAAATGTAGAGGACAACTAACTTACACACTCATTTTAACTGTTAGTTGTTAGTAAGCAAGTAAGTGCTTTATTTGTCACTGTATAACCGTACAACAAAATTGTGTCAGGTGTTAGTCCTGAGCTACTGAGTCACTGAGCCGCGCTGCCTGTGGGTCAACCTGACCAGCATGTTTTTGGAGGTAGGGGAAACCAGAGCACCCAGAGGAAACCTGGCTGGATGCCTTCTGTCTCCTGTTTCAGAGTGTGATGTCCCGCACTGGTCAGCTCCACCTCCTTCCTCTTCCTCCTGCGCAGCCTCGTCCACTCCATAACAGTCTTTCACCATCTTCTGGGAAGAGCAGTGACATCTCTGCATTTAGATGGCGCTGTGGAGCACTATGCTGGCTCAAAATAATTGTGAATAGAATTAGTCTTCTTTATAGAGTGATAATCTATAAATAATATTTTATCAAGAATAATTTTCTATGAAGACCAATTAGGTTACCAAGAAAATTTCGTTATAAACATTTATGCATAATCCAAAGGCTTTGCCAAGGCCTAATTTCTCTCAACGTGCCTGAAATAGGGCCGGCCCGTCAGCACCTGTTTAAGTGATGAGCCACTAAAATCATTGTGCGCATTTCCAAAACTCTCAGTAGACGGCTTTGGGGCACAGTTTTCGTGACTCCAAGCCCGCCTCCAGCATATACACACACATACACTCGGCTCTGGGACTGAGCCCCGGACCCAGTCGCAGAGCAGCTCACCACGCTACTACTACTTTCACTTAAGTTGCACACGCAGTCTCTTTAAACACGGAAACTAGCAAATAACCGGGTTATTATACGGATATTCTTCATTTTTTGGGCAACTCTTTGCAACGGGACTTTTCGCTGGTGACACAAGATGAAGTGGGGAAGCTGCCTTGTGTTTATGGAGTTTGAATGAGGCGAAACAGACGTAAGGAAGCGATGGTCCCCAGAGCTATGTTTACACCACGGTTCACATCTGTCCGGGTTGTTGTAAAATTTAGCAGGACATAAATTACTCCTTTATGCTCTCATATCATTGTCTAAATGCATTTGTTAGGCAATAGTCTGCTGTTTAAATTATGTTATGTAACTGAATGCCTTTTATAGAGTAAACTTTTGCCTTGTTGTTGAGTAGGCCCTGCGGCTCGTCCTGCGCCCAGGCGGAGCAGCAGACGTACCCCCTCTCAAACTACGAACGGCGCGTGCGAGGAGGAAGCGGTGGAGCCCCCTGGCCCATCGCCAGTAGCCTGGAAAAATCCAGACTCACCGCTGTACCAGCGAGTGATTCTGGTCACCGTTGCGTCAAATCCATTTCCCACAGCGGTAGATACGCAAGCAAACAGGAAGCGGAGTAAACCAATCAGCGAAGGGCGGGCGTCTGCCATTGATGCGGTGTTATTAGCGGTTTTGTGTTAATATTTGCGCAGGATTATGAATCACGAAACTCACCTACTGTCGATGTGTTTTTGGTCATTTACCGCCGATTGGAGACACGCTTTCTCTCTTTCGTGCGTCGTTCGTAGATTGTTATTGAGGGACTTCCGCGTCCCGTTAGTGACGCTGCTCGCTAACAACACGTCACAGCAAATAAACAAATCTGATTGCACGTGAACGGATTGATTTTGCGGAAGCCGCGAACAAGGGCGGGGTGACCAGACTGATCCCCGCTGGATAAAAAAATACAGAGGGGAATCATTCTGGTCTCACCAGGCTACATCGCCAGTGCTTGGACTCGAGATGCGCGAGGAGGCGCCGCGGTCTCCGGGTTTTGTCTGCACTGCGCACTCACGTGCTGGTAGCGGGCAGCCCAGTTCTGTGATATGCAGCAGTAAATGCGCTTAGTACATTTGATACAAATTTTAAAAAAACATGGTGTGTAACAGCTCCATAGAGTTTACATCACCAGCCGCCATTGGGTTGTACTGTATGTATGCATCACAGAAGAATCAGATGATGCTGATGTAAGGTGCTCACTCTTGTGCCCCACTCAACTTTTCATGCTGGAGACGCCACTGAGGAAGAGCATAGCAGCTAATCTATCTATCTCCAGAGAATGTCCATTAGCCAGAATAATAGTAGGGACAGAAGGCATGTGTAGCTTAGCTGCGAGTCTTCCCCGAATACCTTCTCCTTTGTCCCTTTTTTGTTTAGGGTGCGTACCTATGTACGCACCCGTACATAGGTACAGGTGTGTACACACTGGGTGCATACCTATGTTCCCCGGGTCCTATGTTCCCCGGGTGCGATTTTTTTTTCCGTAGGTCAGTTGGTACTTCAATCAATCACAAGTCATGAGAGTGAAATGTCATACATATATCAAGCAGCTTAACCTTGACCCTGCCCTAGCCACTAACCTTAAAGATAGTGGGCTGATGCCTAATCTTAATCAATAGAAGTGAGGGATCATAGGTACCGGGGAACATAGGGCTGACCCCGTACGCACCTTAAAGGGACTATACAGAGTTTAAAAATGTTAAAACTAAGCATTTTCATCCCCCTACATGTTCCATGTCCTAATGTGTAGAATGAGCCCAGACCTGTTCACCACAACTGCCTCTAAAATCCTGCACTGTCACTCAAAAGTTGTTACTTCGGGTCCGAAGGGCTGTCATGCACGAGCTTAATATAGAGACTGCACTTACGCATAAGACCTGAGGTGGCAGTAGTGAGCATAAAATGACCAACTTGCATCTAGTCTCTTTAAGGATAGTGGGCTGGTGTCTAATCCTAATACCCCCCACTTCTATTGACGGGGGAACATAGGTACCGGGGGCTGACCCCTTTTGTTTCCTGTAGCACCTCTTGTGACGCTTCACTGTGCTGCAGGTGTGGGGGGCTCTTGGTGCCTCTTCAGTGTTTCAGAAGAAGAAATGTGTAGGTCTCAAATGTCTTTTGCTCATAAGCTAGCTGTTTGTTTACTTTTAAAAAGGTGCCTTCTTCAGGACCATTATGGAACATGGCAAAGACGTATAAAAGCATCCAGTAAAACAATGTGCAACACAGAAACCACAAATGCAGTTTGCAGTAAAAGGCAAGAGAGCAGCTGTACCAAGCAAGAGGGAGGTTGCATTTTTTAAACTTTAGCAAGCCATATATAGTAATGTACAAAGCAAATGACAAATGCTTTGTCATGACAAAGCTACCTTGGAATAGCTTTGTTTTACAAATACTCACTAATGTCATCACAGTAGTCCTAGAACCAATGACACACAGGTGCATATGCTTTAAGATTTTCCTGCTTTTGGTGGTTCGATATTGATTGTCTGCACCAGTGTTTTTGTAGAAGGATTTAGAGAGGAGCGAGTAGAAAGGCAGGGTGGAGTTATTTCAGATGAGGCTTTATTTAACAAGGTTATCCCCACAGGACTGAGAGTCAAAGACAGCGAGAGGCAGACAAGACGGTCCACCGTCAGTAGGTCAGAGGTCTCCTTGCAGCACTGATTGTCTGGACTTCAAAGCAGCAGGACAGACACGGAGCAGATCACGGCCAGTTCAGTTTAGGTGTGGCTTTCTCCAAGCTTCCGGATAAGGGGATAATTGTTGTTTTGTTTCTTAATGTCACCTTTGGTTGCATGTTTGAATCTTTGTGCACTACAGAACTCATAGCTCATTTAACTTTCTTGTATTGTTAACTCTTTTGGAGGACCTGGTATAGTTTTGAGATGAGTTAGTGTTTAATGGGATTGGCCCAGTGACTGTTTTGGTCTGTTGCCCCAATCAGCTGAACCATAGATCTAAATAATAGGGATTGGTGGGTCCCATTCATAGCAATGATCCTGTATGGCCTTGCTATACAGTTGTTGGAGTGAGGAGAACAAATGTTTTTTGACCGTGCAATGTATGCCGTATTTTTGTTAATTTCACATGTGAAATATTATGAGGTCAAAATACGCCATTGTGGCGAGAAAAGGCAAGGACACATGCCAGCTGCAAATAAGTCAACTTTTTTCAAGCCACGACAAAATTAAAATGTCCGGAGAACAGGACGAACACCAGTAAGGGCTAGACACGCCCCCAAATCCCACAACCTGCTGGGTGAGAGTCACCTCACTCTCAAATACACCACACAATCAAGTTTTGATTACGAACAGCTATGACGTTACGTACGTTTATTATATATATCTCAACCAAGAAGGTCAGTTGAACACTATCTTTGACCTATTTACATTCTTGTGAATTAAAAACTCATCTGGTAAAAGTATTGATAAAAACAGGTATGACAGAGCAGAGGGGGAAAGAGCAAAATGTGGCCTAAGTACTCAGAATACTATTTGTACCTTTTTATTTCTCTATAAATTAATTGCAATCAGTTCCTGAAGTGCACTTTCACCGGCACAACCCATACCATTTAAAGTACATGCATGCGGTTGCAGTGTCCATAGTTTGAAGCAGATTTGAGTCATCTGAAGCAGCCAGACACACAGAGGTTTACAATTGAGAAGTTTGACAGTTTAGAACCAAAGTACAATGTCTTGAAGGGGAGGCGGGAGAAGCCAACAGGACCCCGATAAATATTACAATACATTTAGGACATAAATAATATAAGTGGCACAGATGAGCTCCAAGTGTGGACAGCAGAAACCTACCAGGATAACAATGCGTAACACTTGCCAAACGAACCAGACCCAGACCCCAGATGCTTGACACCATCCATATGGGCTGCCTTTGGACCCAGCACACAGCAAGGCTAAAAGACTCAATAGACTCAAGCAGGTCATAGTGTTCAGTGAACACTTTCCACGCCGTCTTCTTGAAATAACCAGAGATGAACGAGGTGCTATCACACCTGTGATCATGTGGAAGGGGAGCAGTGCCTCTAAACACGTTTGGGGAAGATACGCAGCATCTGGTGTTGGTTGCTCTTGAGTCAAAGGACCAAGTCTGTGATTCTTCTGGCTGCCATCTTTGACATGTTAGAGTCACATGAACCATCTCGGGCCCTTAGAACTTCAGGGAGGGGTCTCCTGGTGGTTCCTAGAGTAAATAATAAACACGGTGAGGCTGCGTTTCAGTTTCATGCAGCTAAAATCTGGAACAGTCTTCATGAGGATGTGAGACAGGCCTCAACTCTGACAATGTTCAAATCTGAAAACAGCTCTTTTTACCCGTGCATATGAAAACTGAAAGTATTTTATCTGCACTCTTGCCTTTTACTGTAATTGATTAATTTTATGTTGATGTTTTATTGATTGATTTTATCTGTTTTCTTGTAATTTTATGCAACTGTGAAGCACTTTGAATTGCCTTGTGTATGAATTGTGCTCTACAAATAAACTTGCCTTGCTTTGCCTTACATGCATGAGTCCCATGTCTGTTCATTAACATGCACTGCCCCAACTGAATAAACAAATAAATAAATTCATTTTCGTTTCAATTACAGCATTGAAACGAAATGCCAGGGACGTGAAAAAAACACATGTGAAATATGAATAATGATATTGATTAAACAGTGGAAGCAGTGTGGCATGTCATTTTGTATTAAAATCATCAGGCTCAGATTTAACCTTTAGTTGTGTTGCTTTATGATCATTGACATTGACTTTATTATCTACATCTACCAAAAATATACGAGCACAAAAATACATTGGCCTTTTATGAAACTAACTCGTTTACCATAATGGGCATTGACGCCATCTTTGATGACCGATTAGACCATGTTAACACAAGAATTGGGCTTGGCAACATTGATTTTTTAAATCAGCGCCCTTGAATTAGTAAAAGTATAGCTATGTTGCCAAAAATCAGAAAGAAATGCCTGTAGGCCCATTTTTCAGCACATTTTTTGAGTTTTCCCCCGACAATCAAGTCTTATTACACTATGCTTCAAACTACTAACACACATAATTCCCCTGTGTATCCTTGTACCCATAGGTACAAGTTCTCGCACATTGTTATAGCACATTACATTGTACTAAATATGGCAGGGACAATGTGTCAAGGGTAGTGTAAAATAAAGTGTTACCCTCCAAAGTTATCTCGCAATCTCTATTATCCAGTCTTACACAGAGCTGAGTTTCACGTTCGGGATTTTTTTATCTACTGTATTTTATAAAAAATCACTCCAGAAGGCAAAACCTGCTCCCAAGAAATTATTAAAAAGTGTCACAGTTTTGATTGGCGCTAACCCAGCATCATGTTTGCTCTCATATGAATTCAGCCTGCAGCTCTGGCATTTGTTGATATTTGTGTTTGTGTTAGCGACAGTCGTGGCAGAATAAATAATGTCTACTCTTCCATTGAGACTTGTGTGTGTGCATGCGTCCCTTGGTGGGAACTGTCACCTCTTGCACTTGCGGTTGAAGCTGACAAGTCATTAGCAGGACACACATAGGCAGCGCACATAAACACATCTTTGCCACTGAACGAGGTTAAGCGGGGTCATGCACGGTGGCACCATAATAAGTCTCTGTCAGTCTGATCAATGACTACACACGCTGTGAAAATAAACACAGCAGAGAGAATAGTAACAAATGAACATGTACTGAATGCTAATTAATGAGCAACTCAGCAGCTAAGTGGCATGGTAGCCTACTTAACTTCAGATATCGCTGTGCTCAAGGTTTGTCTGAATTTCTGTGCTGCAATTAGATCCATCCACACCTCGGATTGGAAAGAGTACCGAAAGGTCCGTCACTGTTGCCCTGATGTGCTATGCTCATGCCATAATAAGTCTAATCAGTACAGGAACATTACAATGAGATTGATATCGTTGGAAACCCCTGATGAAAACAACATTAAAATTCAAAAGGCTCTTGAAAAAGCCTTTGAGTGTAGTCCTGTCAAGATTACAAAAATTAAAATATCTTAACAAGCGCCATCCATCCTTATACTGGAAAAATATCAGTAACATCTTGTTGGAAAAAAAGCCGGAGTCTGGACATCTTTGGCAGGAGAAGTTTATTACCATCATTTCGGGACTCAGGGACTTGAGAAAAGGCTGCATCAATTTGAAGGAGGAGAGAATGAGCATTTGACTGAGGGGATGGCCGAAGTGACTGAGGAGGCTGATGGTTTTGCTGCTGCAGTGGAGATGGGGTGGGGAAAAGTTGTAACATGAATCTGAAACAGCAAGATTTCGGAGGAGAGAAAATGCACATTCCATACCAATTGTTCACATCTGTTGAAGCTCACTTTCACAAATGCCATTTTGCAGTTTTTCCCTGATACGTTTTAATTTCAAAATACATATATTCCTTGCAGATGTGTGTTGTTTCAAGCAATGGAATATAATTATCAACATTAATGTCATGCAATGTGTCCGGTAAACGGCAAAAAAATGTGTGTGTGTGTGTGTGTGTGTGTGTGTGTAGTTCGTTTTTTTTTTTATAGTCTGATGGAAAGTCAGAAAATGTGATTTGTCACTTGGTCTCTGTCTTCATACCGAAATGTTAAAGTGGTGCAAAAAGAGTTTCTTTCTTTTCCTCTTGTTCCATGCCTCATGTTAACATATTTTTCCCTCTGAGCTGATTCATTTATCAGTTCAAGTGAGCACAAACATGAATTAATCAACTTCTGTTTGTTTCAGCACAATTAGTGATGAAATCAATTTGTGCCTTGTGAGGGGGATGTGTGCAGAGATAGAAAGGGAGAGACCAGGAGAGAGAGAAATTATTCCAGAGGGGACTCAGGAAATGGGAAAATAAATCAGTAGGGTTATTGTGGTTTACAGTTTATACGAGGACAACTCCACCAAAAAGTCAGTCGTGTATCCACTCATCCACTTGGTGCTGCAGAGATTTTGCTTTGTCATTATCAAAGATAAAACTACCACGAGAGTTGTTGGAGCCTTGGCTGCAACCATGGACTTTTACTGGGTTTCACCTTACAGCAACATATCCAGCCACACAGGCCATAGCAGCTTGGGTCTACGTCACATTACTTCTTCACAAGACAGTTTTGAAAGCTAGGAAAGTGCCAAAGGAAGGACATGACACAGCAACTTTCCTACAAAGAGGATTGCCATTTCAATACTAAACTATTTTCACCCGAAGATGCTACAGAGTTTATCAGTGATCTATTTGCTCTAGTGCTTTTTTTTTAACGCGTGGTTAAATATTGCATCACTAGAAATGTAATAATGCAATGACAAGAAGGAAAGGTAAAGATGAAATACTTTTTGAACAAAGGAAGAGCAGAATCAGTGACAAAGAACGAAGAAAGAGAGCAGGATGGATGAGAGCTGGTGTGGTTTGGACGCATGATTAGCATTTAGCTGACTGAACACAACTGTGCTGCTTCATCAGGATTATTGCCTCTGTACGTACACACACACACACACACACACACACACACACACACACACACACACACACACACACACACACACACACACACACACACACACACACACACACACACATGTTTGTAATTCTATCTTAGTGAGGACACTCATAGACATAATGTATTACCCAGACCCTAACCCTGAACCCCAAGCCCCTAACCTTAACCCTAACCCTAATCTAAACCCAATTCTAACCCTAACCCTAAAACCACATCTTGACCTTAAAACAGTCCTTCAAATAAGTGAGGACCACCCAAAATGTCCTCACTTTCCAAAAATGTCCTCACTCTGTTGGTTAAAAACTCAAACTGGTCCTCACAATGTCGTAATTACAAGAACACACACATACACACACACACACACACATGCGCACACACTCACTCACTACATCCCTAAAGACCCTCAACCTAGTGTTTATTTCATTGTCAGCTACTTTAAAGGTCCTATATCAGGGGTCACAAATTACATTTCACCAAGGTCCGAAATGAAATTAAAAAGGTCAAGCAAAGGTCCGTAACATACGGGTTAATTCACGGTTATATCAGGATTTTTAATCTATTTTGTGATTTGAATTAATGCAATCAATTGAATCCTGTTATTGTTTTTTTGTTTGTTTTTGTTTTGCTCCAAAAATAAGTTTTGGCTCCTAAATAGCAGAGTGCATAGGCTACTGTAGCCTCTGTTATACACGATGTGCACATAATATATGACAGTGATGTGTTTCTTTGCTCAGTTCAACACACTGAGTCCTGCTTAGTCCAGGTTTAGTCCAGGTTTAGTACTGGCTTAGTCCAGGTTTATTCCTGGTTCTGACCTGCTCGCTGCCGATCGTGAAACAGCCGCATGTGCATATTTAACAGGGCGTCCTCCGCTTTTGTTTTTAACAAGCCATATGTCAGTCATTCCGTAACTGTTTCTAAAAATTTAAAAAGTATCATGGAGCTAAGATGAAGGACTTTCTCTTTAGCTGTAGTTTACCGCTCTGGTGCAGTCGGAGAGAGGGAGAGAGCGAGACAGAGAGAGGGAGGGAGAGACACGCAGCAGCTCGTCTGAGGGGATTCAGGGTCGGGTCCAAAGTTTCGGATCCAAGGTTCGGGTCCAGGTGGGCTGGCGCATGGGTCCGGATCCGGACCGAGGTCCGCCGTTTAGTGAACTCTGTCCTATATCATGCAAAATTGACTTTTTGGAGCTTTTAGCCATGTTCTAATGCTATTTCCTTATCAAAAACACCCCTAGAGCGGTTTTTGGTTTCATTCACGCAGTTCTAAGCAATCCTCCTGAATCCTGCTCTCTGAGCAGCTGCTCCGCCCTCTCCTGGTAAACAACTGAGTTGTGACACTCTGACGTATTTTACATCAGAGTGTCAAACAGGAAGGGCCAGACCTCTGTAATGTATCTGTAATGTAATGCCTTACGGCCTTACTTTAATTTATAAAACAACTTTTTCATTATTTCGGTTGTAAGAAAGAAAAAAAAGAAAAAAGTCCCCGACGCATCTGCGCTATCCCTGGAGGGTAAACAAACGCACCCCCTGAGCATCCGAACAGAAATCATGTTTGTGGAGCTCTTTCTAACCTACTCTGGACACCGCCTGTTCTTTTTTCTTACCCAATGACAATGTCACGGATGCGCGTTTGGCTACGAGAGGAACAGGACTATTCAACCTTCCTAAAGAAGAGTGCACTCGCCAGAAGTTGGAATTTCTTTCCGGGATTCAGCTGCTGTATCAACCAAAATAGTGTTTGCCTGTGACCGTCACTTGATGGATGCTTGGTGAACCTTGGCCAGAATCAAAGTGGATTAACGTTTATAATCAACGCGAGTCCCATAATGTAAACACCCGATCGGGAGGCCAGGCTGAGCGGTGAGTAAATCAAAACGCATTGTTCAATCCATCATTCGGAAATGGAAAGAGTATAGCACCACTGCAAACTTACCAAGACACGGTCGTCCACCTAAACTAACAGACCGAACAAGGAGAGCACTGGTCAGAAATGCAAGCAAGTGCCCCAAGATAACTCTGGAGGAGCTGCGACGTACTGCCGCTGAGCTGGGGGAATCTGTACATGGGACAACTATAAGACGTACTCTACACAAATCTGGCCTTCATGGACAAGTGGCAAGAAGAAAGCCATTATTGAAAGGAGGCCATAAGAAATCCTGTTTGAAGTTTGCTAGAAGTCATATGGAGGACACAGCTACCATGTGGAAGAAGGTGCTTTGGTCAGATGAGACAAAAATTGAACTTTTTGGCCCAAATGCAAAACGTTATGTATGGCACAAACCTAACACTGCTCATCGTCCTGAGTGCACCATCCCCAGTGTCAAATATGGTGGGGGGAGCATCATGCTATAGGGCTGCTTTTCCTCAGCGGGGACTGGGAAGATTGTAAGAATAGTTGGGAAGATGGATAGAGCCAAATACAGAGACATTTTGGAGGAAAACCTGCTGGAGTCAGCAAGAGAATTGAGGCTGGGGCGGAGATTCACCTTCCAGCAGGACAATGACCCTAAACACAAAGCTAAATCTACAATGGAATGGTTTAAAAACAAACATATTAATGTGTTAGAATGGCCCAGTCAAAGTCCTGACCTAAATCCTATTGAAAATCGGTGGAAAGACCTGAAAACTGCTGTTCACAAACGCTCTCCTTCTAATTTGACAGAGCTTGAGTTGTTTTGTAAAGAGGAATGGGCTAAAATGTCAGTCTCTAGATGTGCAAATCTTGTAGCGTCATACCTCAAAAGACTTGCTGCTGTTATTGCAGAAAAAGGTGGTTCCACAAACTATTAATTCATGCTGTATGAATACTTATGCACGCCCCACTTTTTGGTTTTCTATTTTTTGAAAAATAACAGAATCATGTATCATTTTGCTTTCACCTCACAGTTGTCTGTTACTTGTGTGTGAACTTTCAGTAAAAAATTCAAAATAAAATCTTTATGTTTATGGTTGTAAACATAACAAAATATGCAAAAGTTCAAGGTATATTAGTACTTTCGAGGCACTGTATATTTCTCACAAAAATGAGTACTCCATAGTGATAGAGGTACAATATATCATATAAATGCCTATAGTTTACTTTGGAATGGCTAAAATAGCATGAAGCAGATCCTTTAAGGGTCAAAACAACAACAAAACATAAACATCATCCTAAAATTGTGTCTTTTTTATTTGTTTTTCTCCTCCTGATGCATACCTCAACTCTTGTCCTAATACCCATCATCACTATTCACTTGATCTCCCCTCATCATGTAGTTTAATTACATCAAAGGTCCAGTAGAGGGATCCAGCGGGGCTTTAGCACACAACATCTTCTTCTTTAAATGTTATTTCAGCAGGTTTCCTCCCCGTGCCATAACCACGTTAAAGTTGATTGTCCCTGGGCAGGCTGCACTCCTCTCTTTTCATCTCATCACATCACGCTGTCTTGCATCTGCTGCAGAACGTTTTATTGTGCTTTTATTGTCTTTTCATGAGAAGCGCTTTTCTGCAAACCAAATCTTTCTCGCAGGACAATCAAGTTTTGAATTCAATCAAAGGTTTTACTCAGAAATAAGAGGCACCAAAGTAGACCAACGGACCATATCCCCTCATGGATTTATATTCTGGATTGGTCCTGGGCAGCTCTATGTACACGTGTGTTGCACTGTAGCAGCGAGTTTCTGTGCACTCTGGCTGAATATAAACGACTAGAAATTCAATAGTGATTTCTGTGTTTCTGAAGCAGTCGTGACTGGGACTTCACTGAAGTTGTTCTTCTGCTGCATTAACTGTTGGCACTTTGGTCCCTGCCCCAGATGTTATTATAAATATATGTGGTATTACCAATTTATTGTTAAATATAGGCTAATAGATCTTATTAATTAATGTTCATTATTAGTATATAGCATCGGAACATCAGCAGATGGCGCTCAACCCCTTAAAATCGTATAAAAGCCCCTCCCTTTCGTTTATTCGTCCTCTGCTATTCTCTGTACTTCCGCCTTGGGTCCGCTGGGCTGGGAGCGCCCAGGGTGTGCTTACGTCTCCTGTCAGGTAGATATTGCAGCTATTTGCCGTTCATTTATCTTCGTACTTTATGGCCGCTAATACGAGCTTTTCTGTAGGATGGTTGAGGGCTTCATAGCGCACCATTCCATGGCGTCCAAGGCTCTGCTCGGTTGGCATTCCGGGGTCTGCTGGGGTGCGGTGTGAGCACTATCGAAGCACCGGGATGGCCGAGTAGCTCGTGTGGGCGTGCAACAGTACAGTATGAGCCAGCTAGCGTTACGGTCATTTTCCTACTTTTATGTTACAGTCTAACATTGTTTTTAATTTATAGGTCGAGGGGTTGGGTCATATCCCTGCTGCTTTTTGTTCTCCTGCTGCCTTGTTTTTCTTTTTTAGTGTTTTTATGGACCTTTTTCTTAACTGAAAAACAAATGTTACACGATGAACTATGGACTGAACGATTTCCGAGCTCTTAAAAGAATGGAAATATGAACAAAAGATTTTAAATGAAACAAATGTGATCAAATAAATATCATGTATACTTTTGGAACATTTCCTGTCTATCAATGAACGAACCTACGAGCCTTTCTAGAGGTCCGGAGCCTTCTCTCCGGTGGCGTTGTCTTTTTAGTTTATATTTATTTAAATCCTGCTAAATTATCTCCAGCAGGTTAGATTTGAACATATCAGAGTTAAGCATTATGGTTTACAAAAGACCGTGAACTGATAAACATTTGACCAACCTGCTCTGATGCAGCTGAAATCCTCATGAAATATCTGTTTGTTTAATAATCCAATATCTACAAGGAGCCATCAGGTTTTTTTTATTTATTTTCTTTTCAAAATAAAGTACACACAGTGCAGTGTTGGTTGCAGGAATTAAAAAGCTCTGCACTGTAAATTTTGTTTTGAATGGAACATTGATGTTCTTAATACTAAAAACACAGACTTGAATGAAAGTTACACTTAAAGGAATAGGCCACCGTTTTTACATACTAAGATATAACAAGTTAATTTGTACCTGTCTGGTCTCCACGTGTGCCTTGCATAATGTAAACACAGCACAGACGGCGTTAGCATTTAGCCTCTCTCTTCTCCTCTATAGCTCCAAACGAGGTGACGATAGAAGCTACCAAACTCTTCCACGTTTTCCCTATTTAAATATGGTTACGTGAAGTGTTACACCATAAAGTATAATTACACAAAATTAATCAATGTGGATTTTCTAAGCGGATAAAAAGGGGAACTATATTGTGAGGCGTAATAATACCAGGAGTAATTCGGCATCCGCGCAGTGATATCTTCACTTTACTGTGCATGAGAGACGCTGTCAAAGCCCCCGGTAGGCACCACACATGTTGTGTAGCGTAATCATTATGAAAGCAAATTGTACTTATACTGTCTCTAGAGCGCGGGATGTTCCTGTGGAGGCCAGTTACTTTACCAGACCCCCGCTTGGTACCTTCCCTTCTTACCGGGAGTCAAGACTGGGAGACTGGGTTGAACTTTTGGACTATGGACATATGGTTTCGTCTGTGTCTGGGACGGGGCGTAATCTGGGGTTCGTGGTTCGGAAAAGCTCTTAGGCTCCTTTGGACGGTGGTTTGGCTGAAATGGGTAACTTTCAGTACTGTTTAGTAATAGTGAATGTGATCCCTGGCGCTCAAATATTGTTTTTTTTAAATATGGCTTATGTAATTTTTATGAATGAACAATGTTACAAACTACTCGTTTAAAATGTGGGGTACTAAGTTGCCGGAGCTACAATCTGTAATTTAACAAAATAAATTGTAATATTTTCTTATGCATGTCTCTTGTCCACCCAGTATGCGAACCTGTGTTAGCCTTTGGTATTTCGGGCATCTACCGTTCTTCCTGTTTTAAACTGTGGCAACCTATACTATAGTAATAAAAGTCAAATTCTTCTGCCCCTATATAGCGCTCGGTTACATATAGAAGTGTCACAGTGGCATTGTTATGAATTGGTAAGGTTGGTTTGGTCCTGGAGCCATCACTACTATCCAAAATTGAACCTTAATATTAAAATTAATCCCCTCACACCACACAAGCATACAATGTGTTGATCGCAACTTCAAACAAAACAAAGAACAAATCGTGTTTCACTCTCTTCTATATTGGGCTGAACATGCAAATAACCAGGGATTACCTCTGTATGCCTGATTATGATCAAAGACCTGGATTTCAAGTCGATGCGTTGAGGAGAATCTCTTATCTCTGTAGAAACATGGTTGGGCTCAATACAAATATCAAACAAAGATTGTTTAATTTCTTTAAAGAAAAACAAAGCTCAAACCCTTGTCTTAATCACTGAGATTACTCTGTTTTACTCTGAGATCTGCTAAGGGATATGCTGTACCATGTCTATATGGGATTACTTTAGAGGAAACCGGTCAAAACAGGTTTGATTTGCATTGCTAGGTGGGCAAGACCTACTTGACTAAATGTTAAAGATATTGATGTGGGATGAAATAAATACAATAGGCACGAGGAATAAAATCTATAGTGAAATTAGATCAAATCAGAATGAATAAGCTGATACTAAAAGTCAGAAGTTTAGAGCGTTCCGGTTTCCAGGCCGACCTGGAGATTTAACACACACCAATAACAACGGCAAAAATTGATTAAAAACAGAAGCTGCAGCTCTATAGGCAATATAGCGCGCCGCCTCGTGCATCTTATTAAACTCAAGACAGAACAAACTTCAAACAATTTCTCCCACTGTGAGTGAAACACTGTCCATGTCCCGCGAGAGAGAATAGATCGATAAGATGGTCCCACGCCAGTGTTAAAGAGTCCACACCGCGGAAACATGATCAAAACACCAGGACGTGCACCACAACCCCCGCCATCGACAATAGCCATAAAATGTTCTAGTCTAGGAGGTAAAGCTTGGGTAGAGACCACTCTGTCCAGCACCTGTCTAACCACTGCACCAGGTATGAAGCTGAGGATTTCACAGAGTGCCCCCATCAGCACAAAAGTCTAGTCTACAGTTTGCATTTACAAACACAAGATCAGGTCCATAATGTTACAAAAGTTAAGTATCAAAAAGTCACATTCAGAGTTTCGGGTCATCTGGTTGCCATGGAAAGCCTGCAGTTCCATCAAAATGAAGCAGCTGTATGTTACGCTGAGGCATCATGAGTTTTTAAACACAGACAGCCACTCAGCCACTCTTGCCAGCATCCAGATGCATTGTGGGTACCAGGAGGGCAATTTAGTTCAAGTGCCTTCATCTGAGCACAACGGACACACAAACATACAATGGGGCAATAGACTTGATTCACTGTGCTGAGTTACAACCCAATTTGCGGAGAGAGTTCCACTGATGACCTGGCAACCCAAGGCGTGCTTTATTTACTATCTGGCAGCCCAGCGACGCATCCATTTTGAATGTGGCCTGTGGACAATGCTTCAACACTGCTTATGTCTCACCATTCATCCTCCGAGCTAAAGTGCTTGTAGGACAAACCCTTGAAGTATCACGAGGAGTAACAACGTGCTAACTCATGCCAGAGAGGGGCTGTTCAAACAGCAGGCTCATTATGATGAGTGGTATCTTTTCATGGGATTGAATAGTTGTTGTCACTGCTGTGTGTGGCAAATGGTGATGTGTCTGCCATGCAGTCATTTGGAGGAAATTAATCAAATAGGGATGCGGTTGATGATCGAATTGATTTTCATTAAACATTCAATAGTTTCAACATTCAAGATATCATCGACAGATACAAAATGTGTTATATAAACACCTATTACAGATGACCACTTTTTGAAACATTTTAATAGTTCAGTACAGTATATAATACAAGTAGACTCCACCAGAAACCATGGATTTGGTATGCACATACTTACATATCAGAGTGAGGCCAGTCATTTTGGACTGGCCTTTTCAACAGTAGAAATAGCAAAGTGAACACCAAGCTCCACAGATTTACAGTTCAGGGTAAGCCGACACAACAAATGGTAAATGGTCTCAACTTATATAGCATTTTTCTCGCTTTACAGGAAAAGAGACAGTCTGTCACCCATTCACACTCTCATTCATACACCAATGACACTGGAGGCGAGGTGGGTGAAGTGTCTTGACCAAGGACACAACGACTACTTAGCTTTGAATGGGCCAATTGCATTAGAGAATAAGAAGTTTAAAAATATTTTTTTTCAGCTAATAAGATACTTTATGTAGCACTATTTCACCCAACCATGACCTGACCCGACCCGTGCCCGCAGGCATAAAGACTGACCCGACGGTCATGCATGACATCTCGGCTCGACCCGGCCTGAATTTCTGGTCGTGCTCGAGCATAAAATCTTACCTTTGGCCTAGTTACCAGGATGGGAGACAATGTAATACCAGTTGCTCTGAGTTTGTAAGTTGTGTCGGTGCAAGAAATTACAGAATGAATGTAAGATTTTTATACCCTATAATCTTTTTTTGCCATTGCTGATTCATAACAGTAGTTTAAACAGGAAAATAAACCGTGGTGGTGACCACCGGTGTAAGCTGTTATTTTGAGTGTCGGGATGCTAGTGCTCTCCTGATAAATCTCTGAATGACAGTGAAAGATTCAATATGTGCTGTGGCTCTGGATAGTAGCTGGATAAAAGCTTGTACGTCTTCTTCCCGTGTGCGTTAACTTTAGCTCAATGTAGTAAACATGCAAGGGTTCAAAAGAGGAGGTAATTTTAATGCATAATCCTGGATTATTTTCTTCTATCCAGCATCTGCGAGTACAATGCACAAAGATATATGTCGATTTTTGTACATATTTACATATGTATGTGGACATAAGTGTGTGTTGATGTTTTCTGTGTTTAATTCTCATGCCTATTGTTATGTTATTGATGTGTTTTCCAGGTCACTGTTTAAAGGAATTATGTACAATTGATGAATGCTATAAGGTCACAGCCTAAAGGCCAGTGTAACGCCTCATTTGAAAGCTAAGACCTACAAATCTCATCTAAATGGATCTTTTCCTCGCGTTGTCACTTTTTGACATTTTTTCATCACTTTTCACCTTTTTTGGTGCGTTTTTGTCCCATTATTTTCCCGTTTTTGTCGCTTTTTTGTCCCATTTTCTGTCACTATTTTGATGCTTTTTTCAATAAGCTTTTAGATTTGGGTAAAGCCAAACTGCGAAGATGTGCTCGGTTTAGGTGGGGGTTAAGAGGTTAAGGTTATTTTGCAGTCTTAAGGCCAAAGTGCTGCTCTGACGTGGCCGTGGACAGGACACTGGTCTTCCAGCACAAACAACCTCATTCATCTTTCCTTCAGCTCATCTGCATAAATTTAAATAAGCTGCGTAAACATCAAGTGTTAGTTTGTTAGCAAAGCATTGAGCTCCTGGATTGGATCCTGTTAGATGTAATGTAGAAGAGAAATGCTCAATTTCTGGTGTGTGTGTGTGTGCGTGCGTTAGTGTGTGTGTGTGCTATGCTAATAATCCCACGGAGGGTCGAAGCAATCAAAAAGCTCTCACTTTTAATCAATGTCACACAGTGCCACATGCTCTCCCCTGTAAACCAGTTTGACAACTCCAGTATGGCGGACATAACACACATCCAAACACAAACCTGACACATTAAAGAGGAATACCTTTGCAGCGCATGGGGGGTTAACTTGCCAGAACAAATGTACAGATGCATATTTAAAGGTACACTGCGTAACATTTTAGATTATACTACTGTACCGCCTGTGGAAGTTCATCTAGTGACCAGCTCAACACAGAAAATGCTATTACTGTACTGCTGTGAATAATCAAACAATGGATTTGGATGAGAACCTAATCTGTTTAAATCTCAAATTCTGCTGACTTTTGTCGACATCTCCATGACTGTAAAGTTACAGTCATGTCTTGGTAGAGGTGAGCCGCTCAAAGCCAAAGCATTATGTTTGTTTGTACATTTATGAGGTATTTTTCAATGATGAAAATATCTGTCATAAAATAAATGTTTGTATTTCAATTTTGTTTATTGGGTAAAATTCTACGCGGTGTGGCTTTAAAGCACACTCGGTCACATGAATTGCTGCGTAATGAGTAATAAATTACATCACGATCTCTTTGGCTCTGTGGTAAATATAGTTTTAATATGATGTGTATCTGAACAAGGGGCTCGATGGTTTTAACAAATACTATAGATGTCCGTACTGTCATGGGGCCCACACTGGTTCATCCCTCTTGTTTATTGTTAAGGCAAATTTAAATAATGTATGTGTACAGACAATGCATTTTGATCATAAGGGTTGCATTATAGCACGATCTAAAAAAACAACAACGCACAACTCCAAAATGGCAAAAGATTTTTAAAATAAAAGAAAAAGATGGCCAACTTTAGTTTTGCTTTTACAGGTATTTTGCATTAGTTTTTCGACCGTTACTTCACTTCTATGACCAGAACACCAACGCACAATCAAAATAAGCCAAAATGAAGATATTTAACTAGAAATTAAAGCCAGTGATGGAGGATCTCACCTTTAAGCTCTTATCTTATACTTTTTCAGTGATTCTAAACAAATATGGATACAAGGTAAGAGCACTGAGTCTAATGTCTGAAAATACACAAAGTAGCGCCCAGACTCATCAGTGGTCCCGTGAAATGCTTTTTAACAGTGGAGTGGAAACCATCTCTGGTGACGACATCGTGAAGCACATTGAGAAAATGTCAAAAAGTGTGCAAAGTAGTAATCAAAGCAAAAGGCTACAGTATGATAATTTATTTCACCTTTTGTTTAATAAATATATAATTGTAATGCATCTTCAGTGAGAATCTACAATGTGAATAGTCTTGAAATAACAGAAAAGCCACTACATAAAAAAGTGTTTCCAAACTTTTGACCGATACTACTTGAAGTTTTAGAAAGGTCTTTACTTTTTGTTGCTCTTTTTTGGGCTTTTTTGTTAGCCTGGCTAACGCCAGACTGCTGTGTGCGCTCGAATCCTTTCGAACTTCACAACAGCCTGGGGACCATGGCCGACATTTTTCCATGGATTTGGGCACCAATCACAGAACGAGGAGGAACGGTAAGACGATGACGCGCTATTTGACATACGGAAGCTTGTAGTTTGTTTAGGGATAAAAAATAAAATAAAAAAAATATTTACGGATCTAACATGACAGCAGCAGACGCGATGCCATCTTTCGATCAAGCTTTAGAACGTGTTCTAAATAGTTTAGCTCAAAAGTTTACAGCAGGTACGTCATACGTCATCTGATACCATGATATGATTGGCTATGGCTACATGCAGACGCATGAGAGACATTCGTAGCGCCCAATAATGGACAATCGTAAACCACACCTCTCCTACGAGAAAATGAATTGGTGGTCCCCAGACTAAATATCACTTGTGATTTTAGTCTGGCGTTAGCCAGGCTACTTTTTTGTTGCTTTTTCGTCACACATTTTTGTTGCTATTTTGACACCTTTTTCAAGAAGCTTTCAGATTTGGGTAAAACCGAACTGGATAAAATACGCTTGGTTCAGGTGGGGGTTAAGAGATTAACTGTTTAAAGCTAGGATGCAAATTTAAAAAATACTCAGTTGACTACACCAAAACTTGAAGCTAGGGATGAGCAATAAAATGAAATGTCTCCTGTCAAAGCTTTCTTTCAACTTTTATCAAAGGACTAAACCAAACACAGGAGACTTACTTTAAAGTCTCTTTTACTTTTTCCCTTCATTATTATTATTCTAAGCTAACAGAAGAGATTTGAGTTTACAGGGCCAATATACTGACCAGTTTTCCCTGACAGACAGAACAACCAACAGACAGTGTGCTCTTTTAAACTTTAAAAGACCTCTCAGTCAGAACGGTGCTTTCAGCTGCAGTCCATGAAGCATGTCACTCTCTGAGTTTGAGCAGACTTGAGTATAGACTAGAGGAGGCATTATTGCATGCCGAAATGTAGCAGTAAACAGTGTACTAGTCATCATGAGCAGATAAAAATGCTGTAATGGTACTGTATCACACAAAGCCCACAGACCTCATCTACTTGTGTTTACATCAAGCACACACTTTATATACTGCAGGCCTCCCATAAATCATTGATGGATTTGTGCTTTCAAGAAATCTGAAATATTGATGTTCGGATCTCTGTGTTGGGCTTTAATCTGACATGCCTTTATTTTTTATTTTTCTTGGGCTGTTGCTGCTCTGTTGCAAGATTGGTGTCAAGTGCACCAGCCACACACACACACAGTGTCTTTTCCCTAACAACTAATACACATTCATTACATTTTCTGCCCGCTGTGTGTGTTCTCTGCACTTGACACCAATCTACCCTGAGGCAGGAGAGTGTGCCGCCCACTTAGGCATCGCTCGCTCTCTCTCCCTCCTCTGCCTGCCTTCCACCTTGATCCACTTGGCTGAAACAGGACTCTAATTGGCCGTGCAATGTCAGTGAGAGACCGCATGTGTGGCTGGAAAGAAAGTGTGTATTGACTTTGTCCAATAAAACACAGAGTAATATTCTAAAGTCCCACAACTGACCCCCAGAGTATTTTTGCCTTTTCAAGATAATCTGGCAACAATTACCAATTTTTCTACCTGGAATTCTGTGGGATTTCTGCTTCATTACACATTATGTTCTGGTCATAAAGGTTGATTGGGAGGCTGATAGCCTGCAGGTGAATAAGATGTGCATGACCATGTCAGAGATGTGCCAGACCAATGTTCAAGATGATTACAGTCTTAGATTAATAATTAAAGGTTCAGATTTATACTGTAGTCTGTGTAGTGTATAGTTGTTTTAATTACATTTGAATCATTCAGATTTCCTCAATTTGCAGGTTCCACTGTGAGTTCTGGCCTGAGAGGGAACAAAAGCCATACACTTGTGGCGCATGTGGGTGGCCACTTACTTACTGACAACCATTCACTCTCACATCCAATCATTACAGGCAATTCAGAATGATCAGTTTATCCCATTTACTTTAATTGTGTGACTCATTCTGTCTAAGTCTACACTAAAAGAAAACTATTTTATGATAACTTAACAAAGCAGGGCGGCCCTATAACACCCTTTGTCTCCCTCAATCTTAGATTACGGTATTGTTACTGCCTTTCATGTTTATTTGATTTTTTTTTTTAATTCCCAGGGGTCTTAGTTTTTGAATGATGGAATTATTATTTTTACTATTTTCATTACGGCGATTGCAGTGATTGAGTTTTAAGCAGGGGCGCTGACGCGCCCTCTCGGTACCTGACTAGGAAAAAGGTGTTTTTGACCATGCTGAGCACGCTGCTCTGTCAACTGGACTGAGTTTGGTTGAGTTGAGGATGTTTAGTTTGTATTCGCAAAAGCTTCTAGTTGTTGGGTTCAGAAAAGGTGACCCTAGAATTCAAATTACAAATTGTTCATTTTGTAGAGTGATTTGTGTTGTATTCTAGCTCTTATTTTAGCTTTTGGATATAACAAATGTTATTTCCACTGAACACAAAGTGGACAAAGCATATAGGCTTTTTACACCAGGAAAGAACCTGTATTTATACATGTCTGAATACATCACAGCAATGGCACAACAGATGGGTCAACACTGTTAAATTAATGGATCATGTGATAGCCAATCAGATGGTGAGCAGGTTGGTCAATAGCCAGTCCAACAGCTGGTGATATGAAGAGTGCAGGGCTGTTATTGTCACCGACAAGGATGTCTGACCTTCAGCCATCTAAATTGGTATTACACTAAGACGTTTTTAGACAATTAAATATAAACTCTGTGGCTGTTGTTTTTTGTTATGGGGTGAAGAAAATGTTTTTTGCATAAACTAGTTTGTAGATAGCAATTCTTGCATCCATTCACTCAAATTGTTGTATGTTCAACATAAACTATAGCGTCCATGTGTTTTTCTGACAATCTGAGCAAAATATAAAGAAGTAGACTAAGAGCTAGTGGACCCCATGTAAAGATACACTGTAATTCTGCGTAACATGAGAGTGAATGCCATTAGCAGGTTAAAGTGACACGACATGAGACTGTGATGTGTCTTTTTCACCTTTTTCACCTTATTTCAGTTCCGCTTCCGCCACATCCACACGTCTTACATGCAAACTATTATTTTCAGCAGCCTACTTTGTCACTTGCAGATTAGCATCCTGTTGTTTGAACTGAACTTGTAGACAGAATACAGAAATTTTATAAGCAATGGAGTTTGTTTTTGTTGTGCATGTGTAAATCATTTGAAATTCCCTCATCCCAGAGATATGGTGACCTTGCTTCCTTAGTTGTGTTTTGTTCAGAATTTGACTCAGAAAAGATAGGTCAGATAAGAAAGGATAATTCTGGACCATTTCCTTTTTATTTTGAACTCTATTTTATTGCAGTAACAGGTAATATATTCATTAGACTCGGTGGTGTAGTGATCATGAATACAAATGTGCAGAGAAGCAGTGAAGAGTTGGGAGGAGAACTTGAGTGTTTATTAAGTGGAGAAAAATGTCTGACGACACAAAAGCAGAGAGGATGTGCTCAAACTCTGGACTCTGAGCTAATGACACTCTCCAGATTGTGCACCAAGCCAACGGAAAGAAAATCAACTGGCATAACATTACGTGCTTGCCATTGTAGCAAATACCACATTAATGTTTTCCTTTTTTTTTTTTTTTACAAATCGAACCACAGAGCCCTCAGTACACCATCTGTAAATGGTTCAATGCTGTTACCTCCATTGACCACTGCAAAGAATAAAAGGAAGATCCCAAGAGCTTTGACGATACGCTAACATAATTTGCCCTTGCCAAAGTCAATCAGATGTTTTTTGTTTCCATTTTCTTCCCCTTTTTAAACACACCACAATTTGGAGATTGTAATATTCCTTTCGACCTCTACCGCATCAACAAACAGGCACGATGATGAGAAGATAATCTCTTTATGCCATTCACATGCATCACTTTTAAACCTGATCTTAGTTGTGTGTATAGATTTCAAAGGTTAGGTAAGGTTAGCAGTACCTCAAGGCGTAAGACAAACCTTCACTGCTAAGAGTAAGCTTTGATTCGAAGAGTTCATCACTTGTTTCTCCAGTTTGAATCGGCCCTTTCACTCATAGAAAGACTGTGACACGGCTCATTTGCACTGGGCACCTCAGATTGCAGTCTCACAAAGGACTGTCGTGCCTTTTGGATTGATTTGTTTAGAGGCCCAATTGAATTAGTTCATGAAAAGGCCTCAGAATTTACAAATCACTTTAGAATATAAGTAAGTGCGTTATTTGTCATTGTACAACCGTACAATTAAATTGTATTCCGGTGTTAGTCCTGAGCTGCTGCAACTGAGTGCGTCTCCATTATAGGCCAACCTGAGCAGCATCATTTAGAACCTTATAGTGGGTGACTCATTTTATCTCAGGCTTGTTAAATGTTTTTGTTTTTCAGTCACAGTTGATTAGTTTGCTTGATTTAATCTTTAAGGCCGGATAACTATGACATTGCTGTAGTGTGAGTTTATTGACTGTCTACAGCACTTTGGGCAGTGGCTAAAATAATAGTTAAAAGATAAAAGTACATTTGATTTAAATGCTGACACTTGTATAAAATATTGAAATTGCTAAAGACAAGTGTGCTTTTATAAAACTTTAAGATTTGATGACAGTTTTAATACGTTTATTGTATACATATACGTATATGTGGCCATACCGCCTTTGCAATGCCCAATCCCGTCAGACCTTGGAAGCTAAGCAGGGTAGGGCCTGGTCAGTACTTGGATGGGAGACCGTTCAGTAACACCAGGAAGCCTAGCGAATGTAGTGAGTGAGTGAGTGGTTGGTGGTGGTGGCTGATGTGCGCAGACTGGTTGCCTCGCTCATCATCACCGAGTATGGAGTGAATGAATAATGCACCAAATTGTAAAAGCGACTTTGAGCGTCTGGAAAAGCGCTATATAAGACTAATGCATTATTATTATTATTATTATACTACTCCTGATACATTGTACGTACCAAATTAAGTACAATGTGCTTTGTAACAATGTGTAATAACTTGTACGTATTTTGTTACATAAAACCCTAACTCCTAACCCTTAAGAATCTTATCATGTAGCTATAAACTACTAACACAATATTCCTTGGGAATATAGGTACAAGTTATTGCACATTATTACAAAGCACAGTGCATTGTACTAAATTTTGTATAGGTGAAATGTAAATAATAATATAATAATGGCTTACACTTGTATTAGCCTGGCTATCGCCAGACTAAATATCACATGTTATATTCAGTTTGGGGACCACCGATTCATTTTCTCGTAGGAGAGGTGTGGTTTATGATTGTCCATAGCCGTTTATTGTGCGCTACGAATGTCTATCATATGTCTGCACGTAGCCATAGCCAATCGTATCATCGTATCAATTGTATCTGATGACGTATGATGTACCCGCTGTAAACTTTCGAGCAAAACTATTTAGAACACGGTCTAAAGCAGGGTTGTCCAAAGTGCGGCCCGGGGGCCAAATTTGGCCCTCAGACCAATTTTTGGTGGCCCTCGACCTATTTGCTGAATTGGGATACATCTTCAGAGATGGTCCTTTTTATTTGAAATGTAATAATTCTACACAATTCTAACCTAACAACTAACATTTTATTGTGGAACAGACCTGGCATGAAGGTTTTAAGCATAAATAAAGGTACAGTATGGGGCACAATTTAAACCTCTGCTGGTCAAAGGTTTCGCGGCCTTAACAACCGATCTATGGCCCTTCACCCCGTGTATGCTTCAATATGTGGCCCCCTATGAAAAAAGTTTGGACACCCCTGGACTAAAGCTTGATCGAAAGATGGCGTCTGCTACTGGATCCGTAAATCAACCCAGTCTCTTCAGAAAAACGTACCCCAGGTACGCTTTTACAATATGGAATTACGTACCAGTAATACGTATTTTTGCAAAATTACGTTGGTTATTTACGTTTTACAAATTCATTCAAATAACACATAGCGCGTTCACGCAGAAGCCTACGGAAAATACTCTTACTAAAGCCTTGTTTTTACCTTTCGCTGTCTTCGTGGGGCGAGAACTCCATTACACGTCCCACAAATGTGCAGCTACAGCTCTGCCATGCTCTTGTTTGAGTGCATGATCCGAAAAACTCCTGCCGGGTCTTTGCGGGGCTGGTAGCGGGAGAGTATTTTTGCAGAGAAACGTTGAGATTTCGGAGAACTTCGGAAAACACTCGGCAAGCTCCGTAGGCTTCCGCGTGAACGCGCTATGTGTTATTTGAATGAATTTGTAAAACGTAAATAACCAACGTAATTTTGCAAAAATACGTATTACTGGTACATAATTCCATATTGTAAAAGCGTACCTGGGGTACGTTTTCTGAAGAGACTGGGTTGCCGTAAATATATACTGCAGTTTTGACAGCCGACTGCAGATGCACGGTGCATACCGGTTAGATTTCTGTCTGACTTGCTCCAGACAGGCTCTGATGTCACGGGAACGTGAAGCAACCACTGGAGGTGATGGCAGGGTGGTGACCGGTCGTGTGGTGTTTGTGGCTGGTCTTAGGTGTGGTGGGAGGGTGGCGTGGTGGCATGCCGGTGACGTAGTGAGGTTGTTATGCGGGGGGCGCTGTATCTCTCTACCATTACATTGATATGTTGCCACGTGACGGAAAACCGTAGGAAAATTAAAGTGATTGGCAAATTTGGTTGGAAAATGCAAATTCAAGTATTGTACCCATAATTGGTTGAATACTACAAGCCATTGTGTATTACTGGAATAATGTTTTAAAGAAAGAAGCAAAAACAACAACAGAAAAAAAGTAAAACAAAACTAAAAACAAATCGGACCAACAAATTGTATTTGTGGTCATACTGACTGAATGTGGCATCCTGTCACTTGTTGGAGGGAGATTTGTGCTTCACTGGCTCTGCGGCTTTGGTGTGTTGCTGGTGTGTTGTTGCGTTGTCGGCCTGCTGCAGCTGGGATTGGCTGGGATTGGCTGGGATCATTGTGCTGACTGTTGCCATCAGGTTGTTATACATTGCCCTGCTACTGGCTCCAACAACATTAATGAAAATCTGATATTAACAGGGGTGGGTATTTATAGGTTATACTTCCTCCCACTCCTTTTCGAGTTTATGTACAGTATTATGTATATATGAAAATATGTTAAAATGTCATGATGCATGTTAAAATGTTGCAAACGCTGCACATGTTAATGTAAAAAATAGTCATGTTTATATGTATTGTACATTGAACTCGGAATAAACAATCAATCAAACGTGGGGCATGGAAAGATCGTGAGACCCCAACGAGACCAGCCGACTTGATCAGCCGCGACATCTCTCCAAAGGCTACTGCAGCGGCTCCATGGCCCCATGCATGACGGGAAAACGCCCACCTGTCATCGGCTCACGCTCAGGTGACTGGATACGAGTCTGCTGTGATCAGAAACATGTGAACCCCTGCTCTCTCCTCAGGGCAACACTTTACACCGCACTCACACTACTTCTACTTCCTTCGCTAGCCCCTCTTGATTTAGAGGAAATATTTTACCTTACAAACTTGAACAAACAAACCAATGGGAACGTTTTCTCTGATGAAGAATTATGTCACTGGAGTAAAGGAAACAGAGCAGGAGGTAAATGACTTATTTGAAATAAACTTGAAATGAACGCGATATCTGAACGAGACGCTGTGTGATCTGAGGCCAGTCTCGTTGTTCTCTGGATGTGGAGCGGTCGGATAGTCTTCAGACTTTTTCTCCACCCCTGTTGCGTCGGCTACTCTCGCCGGTCATCCAGGCGAGCCGCAACCGCATCTCGAACGAGTCTAACGATTCGAGCTCACACAGCAGCATGGCTTTTCCCAGACTACACTTGTATTGCGCTTTACCAGCATCCTGTATTACCAAGTTTCTCAAAGCGCTACACTGTCATCATTATTCATTCACTCCTTACTCTGTGGTGCTAAGCTACTATTGTAGCCAAAGCTGCCCTGGGGTAGACTAATGGAAGCGAGGCACCAGTCTGTGGTGCCATCGCTCCCTCCGACCACCACCAACCACTCACTACTTTCAATGTCAGTAAGTAAGTGCTTTATTCGTCACAATTGTACAACAAAATTGCATTCAGGTGTTGGGTTCGTCCACTCCTGGCAACAAGAACATGAACGGGCTCGGGTGGGTCCGCGGCCTGTTACTAGACAGCCCACGGTCTGGTTCTGGGTCGCGGCCCCAATGTGGGGACCCCTGCTCTAGTAGACACACCAGTCTGGTTTTGTCAAAGAAATACTTCAGCAAATGTTTTATGTGTGCTGTCAGATGGGTTACTTTAAAGCCAGACCGTGTAGAATTTTACCCAATAAATAAAATTGAAATTCAAGCATTTATTTATGACAGATATTTTCATAATTGAAAAATGCCTCATAATGTAAAAAAAAAAACATGTGCTTTTGCTGTGAGTGGCTCACCTCTCCTAAGACATGACTGTAACTTTACTGGGAGTGGGTACGTCTCCAGCTCGTCTCCATGGAGATGTGACTAAAGTCAGTAGAGTTTGAGATTTAAATAGGTTAGGTCCTCATCCAAATCCATTCTTTGATTATCCACTGCAGTAATAGCATTTTCTGTGTTGAGCGGGTCATTCGGAGCATGTTTTCTATTGATGGCAACAGTATAGTCAAAAATGTTACGCAGTGTCCCTTTAAGGTCCAGTGTGAAGTTATCAGGCCAATGTTAACTTCAGGTTCAATTAGGGATGTCACGGTATGAAAACTTTACCTCACGGTTATTGTGACAAATTATCACGGTTTTCGGTATTATCGTGGTATTTTTTTTAATGTGTGTTAATAAGTTCAGAAAGCATTGATAGTCCTACATAAACTGAAATAGTTTCAAAAAGTGCAACAGTGTTTGTTAATATTAAAAAAAATACAGACAAAGCCATATCAAAAATGCAACTTTTCACATCAAAGTAAAGGAACTATAACTATGAATTGGTGATCGTTTGGAGGATATTACATGTACTATTTATAGCGCCAGAACCGTGTTAGAATATTTTTGAACTAGATAAACCCTCTATAATATTGTTCTCAGTTTGTGTCCTTCCAGTTTGCTTTCGCTCTGCAGATTTGGGAAAATGCCATCAGACAGTAATCATTGTTAAATTCATAATAATGCGGCCAGAGTGAATCTATTGCATTGGCGACCAACTTTAATCTGCCCTCCAGGAGCCCTGTAACGCACTGTGCCATTTCAATATGGAGGTATCCGCGACACGGCTTATATGCAATGGCCGCTAGCTGCTCTGCTTTATGACCGCAACACTGGAGGCCGCCATTGCTGTAGTACCTCCATATCATCGCTAGGCCCCCATTGAAAAGCATTGGACTTTAGACACGTTAAAAACAACTTTAATGCCTGGTTTCAATTTTTTTAACACTTTCTATGGCTACATATTCCTCCTGGGATAACGCTGGGTTAGTCACAAAAGAAGAAACCAGGCTGGTTTTCGAAAGATTTTTTTAAAAAATCTCCTAGAGGTTGGACTGTTAGCATTGGAGCTGCACGAGCTACACGTCACGCAAGGGCCGAGTCTACAGTGAAGATCCCGCCCTTATGCCCTTTTTATGAACATGCTTCGTCAGAGCTGGGGAGGAGGAGTCTGTAAATCCGCCATGAATTCCCCCTCGAACGTGGTCATTATGGTAAACGGGGAGGAGTGAGGAGGAGTTGTCTATTCTTTTTAACGGTCTATGCTTATATGCTGGCGGTGGCGCTGCGGCTGCACTATGGGGCGACTCGTTACATTCTCCCTCAACCCAAAGTCCCCACATCATGCATTTCTGCTAAAACGCTAACGTTAACTTACTTGCATTGGCTATAGAGTTGTGGTGACGGTCACACAGGTGAGTCATAAGGTTCGAAGTATCGCTGCCTTTAGCAGACACTTTTTTCCTGCACGTTCCGCGAACAGGATAACTGTCTTCTATCAACTGTCCATCGGCTTTCTTAAAATACCCAAAATATACCCAGACTTCGGACTTGGTCCTGTTTGAAGGCTGATAGACATCCTGAGCGCTGTCGTCTTGGACATGACTCCAGCTTCGAGAAAGTTTTGTTTTGGTTGTAAGCTACGGAGTGCGCCTTCAGCAGATGAGACGGCGGACGGTGAGGCTCACTTTGCTTACACCGCGGGCGCTGTAATCCACCAAGATAATATAGCTTTTCAAAAACAAGACGGTAATTATTACCGTCAACATTTTTACCGGGGTTTACCGCCGGTAAAACACCGGTAACCGTGACATCCCTAGGTTCAATATATATATATATGTGGCAATACCAGTTTTATTAACTGTATTTTAAATAACTGTATTAAATATGAGTATTTTAAATATGGAAACGGACAGCAGATGGCGCCACCGCTCTAATAGCGTTTAGTATAAAAGCCACCCCAGTTCACACGCACTTCCTCTGTCTCCTCACTGGCGTCTTCCGGCCTGGTTGGGCTGTGCCCAGAGGTTGGGCGTGTTCCCCGGGTCCAGGTAGCTATGGTTTATTCGTTTGTTCCTTAATATTGGTGTAGCCGCTAACGCAGGTTTAATTTTAGCGTCGCGGGTGGTTGAGAGCCTCAACGCGCACCACTCCTTGGCGTCCATTGCTCGCTCTCGGTGCATGGTGGCTCGGGGTCTGCTGGGGCCCTCCTGTGACGGAACTGGGGGCTATCGAAGCACCGAGCCGGCCGAGAAGGGCTAGATGTGGGCGTGCGACCATTATCTTGTGTAACTGGTTCCTTAACTACCTTTTTATTTACGTTCAGGTGGATCAGACTGCTGCTGTCTTGCTTCTCCTTGTCTTGTTTCCTATTTGTTGTTGTTTTGCTCCACTATTTGGGAGAAACTCAAGACGACCTACAGTACAGTGTACAAACTGTGGTTAAATGAAATGTGAATTGTGTATCAAATGTAAGCTAACTGAAGCTAATGTGAGCTACCAAAACTGTGAAATGAAATGTCAAAGTATGAAGTACAACAGAAAGATACAACACAAGTAAAACATAGAAATAAACTAAACTGTGTTAAAGGAACATGCTGCCTCTGTCTTTATGTATCGAACCTGTGTGCCTTTTAAAAGCACATTTCTTTCCAGTTTAGCTTTTATTTATTTTATATACCACTCATCATGTCACATATATATATATATATATATATATATATATATATATATATATATATATATATATATATATAAAAACTGTAATACAGCCCTCTTTGTTTTAGTCTTAGTCTTTTGGAGAAAAATACTTTTTAGTCTTGGTTACATTTCAGCAATTTTTGTATGTGATAGTTTTAGTTTAAGTCGAGAAGAAATCAAAAATGTTTTAGTCAAGTTTTAAGTTTCAGTAAAAATACAAATATATTTATACCATGGTCTGGGTGAATACTCGATTCTGATTGGCTGGAAGGTGTCCATTAAAAAGTGATAATGTACACCAGTTAAAAAAAACAGTTAAATCACGTTCTATATCACTCCACTGCAGCTGTTTCCATAGTAACGATAAACAATTGAGATGGAACTACTTTCAGGTAAAACTGATTAAAAGTGAAATAACTCCTGCCCAGGACTTAAAAAAATAAGTAAACAGGTCCCAATGAACAGTTTCAGTTAGCCGGACCATGGTATAAGCGGGATAATGCACTCCGAGGTGTCCATTATCAGAATAACTGGACTCCGCGGAAGCGCATCGTCCAGTTATTTCTGATAATGGACACCTCGTCGTGCATTATCCCTTACATATATATATATATATATATATATATATATATGTATATATATATATATATATATATATATATAGTGGAAATAAGAACAAATAAATGAGACAACTGTGGAATAACGTTTGAGGAACAGTGCCAGTGAGGATTACGTAAAGAGTCCAAAACACGTGGGCACTGTGACGATTACATTACAGTTATAGAATATCCTACAGGACTGCGGCCAAAGTTAGCCTATATCTGTCTATTCATCCAGTAATAATATTTTCTTTGTAATAAGTTGAACTTTCAGTAGCCTATAGTTTACGCCTAAAAAGAGATGAAAATAGGCAAACTGTTCAGTGTCCCACCGATCATCATTTCATTAATCTTTATTAGGTTTCTTCCGGACCGCGCACATTACGCAAAAAGAGTTTGTGAAGCACGGTGGGCGTTCCCTTGACTCTCTCCCTTTCATTCTTCTTTCGCGCTCTCCTCTCACTGCGCGTGCCGCTCGGTCAGAGGCAGAGATAACTCGTGCTCGGGCACAACACGCACGCGACAGAGCTGTTTGGTGAGAGGTGTGCCTCCTTCAGCAGACGGCGAGCGCTGTCAAGAGAAGTGCTTCTTCATCACCCACACCATGCAGTGCCACCGTGCTCCTCCTCGCTGCGGGACTGGAGCGGTACGAAGGCTGAAAAGTTCAGGAGCTTCGGAGTGACTGTGGACTTCAGCAGCAGAGAACTGGACTCAGGCGCTTCGTGTGTCTCGTTTAAACTCGAAGCCGCGTTAATATCCGGATGTCTGAAGGATTTTTAGCAATATCACTAGGTTGCAGTCTTTATTGGGACCTGTGATCAACGTGAGGTCTGACGTTGCGGAGGGATCCCCGGGTTATTTTTACACGGACCCACAGAAGACTTCACTTCTGCCTTTTCTGCGTGCTATTTCTGTCACAAAGCCTTCTCGATGTTTAGCGATGCATATGATGCGGTTTGTGCTTTGAGGACTGCGCTGCTGGATCTCCATCAACCCCTCGTGGATCTGTTACCGACAGTAGTCTCCACGCTGCATCCACATAGTTGAGGACAGTGACAATTTTCTGGAACAACGCTGCTCATTTTGGGGCCACATTATTATCAGGGTCGGGCACAGGTGCAGACAGACTTCAGGCTAGTGCCCTCCCATAGAAGGCTATAGACCAGAAGTTCCGCTGTTTAGTTTAAAGAGGATTGGACTTTGTCACAGAGCAAGAGAGTCGAGTCATTGCTGCGAGCCCAATCTCATTAACAGATCTGATATCTTGTTGAGTCGCTCCACAATCCTCCGTACCCTTTCACCATAATTGATTTTAATATATCCCTCGTTTCAGTCACTTTGAATTCATCTTCATCCATCAGCCCGCTTAGCTGTAAAACAGCCTCGTTTATGCCCCACGGAATATCCGGAATGAATTATCTGCTGCACGCTGAAATAAACCCACATGCTGCTTGTAAATTATCCACTTAACCCCCTCAAGAGACAGAGGGTTTGAGACAGATACATAGGCGAACAACACACACTCGAGCCTCGCTGTATCGTTATTAGGATATGTATTAAGAATATAGCGGTATATCAAGTCTCCTTACCCTGCAGCGGTTTTCTCAAATTCTGTCACATTGAGATAATATGCGCTTCATTCTGGTGTTCAGCAGTTCCAAAATTTAGGGTCAAAATAGCAAACAGTTGACTTTGATTTGTTTTTAAAATTTAACGGTAGCACTGAATTGTGTGTCCTCACAGCCACTTTTGTTGAACTGTGTTAAACTAAGCAACAGCAGTTTATCATTGCTTTGCTGCAGGTTATGTTGACTAAAATGTATTCAATACATTAACTTTAAATAGTTATGTGTATTTTGTAACAGACCGTGATCCATTCGTCCACTAAAGATTGTGTCGACAGTGTATAGTTTATTTGGAGTGTGATCTCGCTGTTGAGTTTTAACTTAGCTGCTTCATTGAAAGTCTATGGATGGTACTTTCACTGTATAGCCACATCCTCAACAGCATTCCACCGCCTCACTCACCTCCTCCTCTTCGTCCTCAGCCTCTGCACTTGAAACTGAGCCATGCACAATTGATTTTATTTCTCTTCACCATAAAGCCAAAATGCACACAACTATTTCATTTTTTTCCTTTGCCACTTACACAGCCCATGGTATAAGATGCGCGTTGGTGTTGATTTTCCCGCTCGAGTCAGTGCTGAAGGACATGCATAAAGCTGTAGGTTAGAGGTCAGCACTACAGAAATAAACTGTCAGCTAAAGACTGATATCGACAGACTGAAGAAAACACAAATAAAAGTCAATGAATGACGAAGAAACTGTGAAAGCCATTAACGTACCCTCTATATCAAGAAAAGACATTTTGACTTTCATTAAATGGGACTAAACGACAGTAGTCCCGGGGCCATGCGCAATGGCAGAGGCCTCTCAGACCAGTGGGCTGAGTCGGTGATGGTCCGGCCTCGCACCACAGAGCGCCACATCACAGTGCACAAGAGACTGGTACTGGGGTTCGCCCTGTCCATTCTCACCCTCATCATTGTCACCGCAGTTGCTGTAGTGCTCAGTGTCCGATATGAGGAGTGCGGAGCTCGAGATGGCACCCCTGAAGTGGGCTCTCGGGGTTCTGGAGGCTCAGCCAGACTCAATGGCAGCAGAGATAGGACAGGGGACCGTGGGGAGGAGGAGATGCAGCCCTGGAGGACGTCCCGCCTGCCCGGGACCCTGCGGCCCAGGCACTATCACCTACGGCTGGCTGTGTATATGGACAACTTCACCTTCTCTGGAGATGTCAGCATCGAGATTGAGTGTGTCAATGCTACACGTTTCATTGTACTGCACACTGACCGCCTAGAGGTATGCAGCATTATCAAATTGCATGCTCATTTTTACTGGTGATGTGCACAAGATAATCACTGTGATGATAATTAGAGTTTGGCGCCTGGTTGAGCTTCTCACCAAATCAGCAGCAGCCACTGATTGTGTGGTGACAAAACTGTGCTGTTGTGCTCTGGTGATTATGTTTCTGAGGAGAGCTTAATGAAAGTGGAAATGACAACATTACCTCCACTGCAGGCTGCACAACACACACACACACACACACACACACACACACACACACACACACACACACACACACACACTTACATATATATATGAACCGATATATATATATTGTAATTAGATGTCTTCCAATTTACACACAATGCAACATATTTTGAATGTTAATATAATTAATGATTTATGTTACTTTGTATTACTTTATTAACTTCTTAAGTCTACCATGATGTCCTCAAGAAGAGCATCTTAAAATACCCCAAATAAGCACATTTATTTTTCACCCACTTACTCGTCGAGGGTAGAGAATCCTCTTATAAACACGGGAGACGAGTAAAAGGTGACTCAAACATAAATCCAATTTATGAACAAAAGTATATAGCTACTTGGGAAAGTAAAAAAAAAAAAAAGGGAAATATTGGAAAGTAATAATATGGTATTTTTGAAGCAGTGACAGAGTTAAATGAATGTGGAAGTAATGTGTCCATTAAGATCACACACACGTTCCAATACTGAAAACTAAGAACTAATACAGGACTGAAATAAGCAGAAATGGGGAACCCAAATCTGAACCTTTGATGAGTCTGGAAAAAACCTTTCTGACTGTGTATAGTACTATACAGTCTGTTTAGTATAGTTTATTTATTTATTTGAACAGGGACAGTGTACAATATACATTAACCTCAGAAAGGAGCGATGCATTTTACCAGGTTGTAGCACTTGTGCTAATTTCCACCTGCAGTCCCTGGGCAGACTGATGTCAACAGACAAAGGGCCAGATCGTGTGCCTGGCGCAGTCTGTGCACAACTCTAAACGCAACGTGGTACACGCACGATCTTGCATGTGGCGCAGGTTTTGCGCTAAAGGCTGTGCCACTTGGGAGAGGGCGTTATTTAATAGGAAAAAGAGGCAGACCGAGGCTAGTTCATTAAAAGCAGCACTCGGGGCTCTGCTCTTCTGTGGCAACCTTCACATTAGTTTCCTCTTTACATCGCGCTGCCTTGTAATCTTCCTTTAGAATCGATGTATCATGTCAAATTGAAAACAAAAGCGAAAATATAGCCGCAAATATAGGGCAATTATTGGCCCTCGCCAACCACCCTGCCCAAAGCAAGGGGGCGCTTCGCGCCCTTTTGTCTCCCTCAATCTAAAATTACGGTATTGCTACTGCCTTTATGTTTGTTTTTAACTTTCTTCCCAAGGGTCTTAGTTTTAGGATTTTTGGAATGCGCTAACGCGCACTCGCGCTCAATTTTGACATTATACAGAGAAAAATTGTATGAATGTATGAATTTGTATCACACTATATCTGCAAACTGAAGCATATTTTTACATGTTACTTAGGATTGCGGCTGTGCCGCAGAAAATCCACAAAGGTTATCCAAGTACTTTGGATAACCTTTGGTTCCTCACTTCTCGCTGAATTATGGAGTTTAACATTTTTCCATCAGAATAAAATGGGACGTTCTGGTCATCGCTACGGCAACACCGTGAAAAATATGGCATGGGTGTGATAGGTTGCGTTCACGTTATAGAATTCTATTTCAGTTGGAGGGCAGGTGCCAATACAACAGTTTTTGAAAGAAATTTCCAAAAAGAAAATGTCCAAATGTTTTCTTTGATCATCATGTGACAGTGATTGGATTCACAAACCTGACATGTGAATTTTATGGCTGAAAGTCCTTTCTACTGGCCAACATCAAGCACATGTTTTTGAATATTGTCTCCACTTTTGGACGCCTTTGCGAGGAAATAATTAGACCATAGTTCATATGCGCTGGAAGATATGACTTTGAACTTTGTGACAGTTTTTGTTTCATGTGAATTGGCCAAGTAATTACAGAGAAATTAGCAATGATTTAAGACCATAAATTTGCATTTTGAGCGTTACTATGGTTACGGCCATGGAATTTTCAGTTGCCCTCCACCTCAATTTTAAACTATGGGCTCTTTAGAATGTTGTGATGTCACGTGAACGCCACCTATTGACTTTTCTGATCGGAACGACCAAATAGAATTTTGTGCCAAATTATTAAACTTTTCGTAAAACTAAAATTTGTACTCTCCATAGTCAATGGGCTCTTAGTCGCCCCTTGACTTTTATGTGGTCTCTACAATTACAATGTTGATTTTTGCATTATATATGTATGTGCACGGGACGTGCACGACAAGAAGAGTGCGTTAGTGGGTGTTTTAGAGGAGGGGAGCGCTTCGCGCTCGTTTTGTGCACTCCGCGCACTTTGGGGGAGTGCGCTCCACTTCGTTCCGCGCACTGTCCAATTACAATGTTCGTTTTCTGATACATGTGCACGTGCACGGAACGTGCACGACGAGAGGAGTGCGTTAGTGAGTGTTTTAGAGGAGGCGAGCGCTTTGCGCTCGTTTTGTGCGCTCCGATTACAAGAGCCCCTTCGCCAGCCCTGATGGCGCTCGGGCCTAATTACCTTGAAAAGTCTGCTTGAGCGTGCGCACGGGCCTACTTTGGTACAGTAGATCAACGCGCACACCCCTTACACCAAAACAACAACGACAGTTTCCCATAAATAAACCACACACTCAAGTGCCACAACACCACGACTAATCTGCGTTTTAAGGTGACGTTTACATCGTGTGTCAGTGTTTGCCTCCTGATGAATGAAGAGCATCAGCGGTGGTCGTTGTAATAAGCCTTGTGTATAGGCTACAGCTCAGTCCAAAAGAAAGAAGCGCATTTCTCAAACGGGGCGCATAGCAAACTTTTTTCTTTTTTTTCCCCAATTCAGCCGCTCCAAGAATCCTGCAGCTGTAGCGCAAATGTTCCAATAAGCTACAATTTTCATGCAACTACTGCATAACTCTGCAACTCCTCCGCAGCCAATATGACAGTTTCTGATCAATTAAATCCTTACATTTGGTAACTTTGCGCATTCTAACGGTGTCCAACGCCGAGGCTGCTGCCTTTCATTCCCCGCCCGCTCATCTTGGCACACAGCGGAGGGACAGTTTTATTTCTTTCATCTTTAATAAACATTGCGCGCTGCATGTGCATGTTATTAAGCGTTTACAGGACAAACTACACCCCTCGCAACCCACCGCCTTCCGCAGTAGAGGTCTGGGGAAAGCATGGGGAGGGGCGGCACCACAACATCACAATGCTAGTCTGTCCACCCCCTGTCCTGCCCACTTTTTGCACCAGGTATGACACTGAAGATTGCAAGGAGCGCCACCCGTCTGCGCACTCGTCTGCTCTACAGCCTGCGCTATGAACCACAAGATCTGGCCCAAAGTCTTAGAAAAATGCACATGTTAAAAATACATTTCCCCCCAAACAGCATTAAAATGAAACACACACTTCATCCATTCCTAAGCATTAATTTGCAAATACACTCTTGCATACACACCAATTACAGTACATTATGGGAACAGGTTTGTTTTAAAAGAAGCCATTTTTTGGCCTGGTGTGAAAAAGTGTTAAAATGTACACATGTGGTCAGCTCCGTTGGCAACATATGCCACTGTCTGATGGCCACACTCGAGAAAGCTGAGCTGCCGAGTGCTGTTTTACACTGAGGAATCCTACACTCGCCCCGAACACTCGACCGAGTGGCTCGAGATGAAATTTCTGAGCTCAGTGAAATAAACTTTTTTAACGGAGGAGCTGCAATACCATTAATTGTGTATATTATGTTTTAAGTTTAGTCAATTTATAATAATAATAATGCATCGGTTTTATATAGCGCTTTTCTGGACTATTGTAGCCACAGCTGCCCTGGGGTAGACTGATTGTAGCCACAGCTGCCCTGGGGTAGAGAGGCAACCAGTCTGCGCCATCGGCCCCTCCGACCACCACCAACCACTCACTCGCTCACTACATTCACTAGGCTTCCTGGTGTTACCAAACGGTCTCCCATCCAAGTACTGACCAGGCCCTTCCCTGCTTAGCTTCCAAGATCATGGAAACAATTTATAAGTTTTAAGCATATAATTAATACGATTAAAGTTAATTTTACCACATGAATACAATAATCCACTATTTGTAAAAAAAAAATTATTGTGGCTTTGAATTGATCAGTATAATAGACAAAGCCACTTTAATTTTATACATAGTGTATCTGCCTTAGTGATTTTGAAAAGGACTGTCTCTAACGAAGACTGTTTGGCCTTAGAGATGATCTTAACGTGACTAATTAACCATCCAAGTTTCTGTTTCAACTTAATATTCACCACTCCCGTGTGTTGAGGAAAAGGCCTCAGAGAAATGTCTGAATAACCTGATTTTTCAGGCTGATCATCTTGCCTAATGCCGAGCAGAATAAAACTGTCAAATTTCAACAGGAGCCAATTAAAAACCGTGAAGTGCATTTGTATGTTTTAGGTAAAGGCAGCAAGCGAGTCTCACCTCATGTCTTTAACCTTTATATGATAAGAAAATGGAAACTAGTAAGTTGCCTGTGAAACGGTCAAAGATGAAATAAGGCCACAAATGAGGCTCTTTAACCAGGAAATTAAAAATATACTACCAATATGGAGTGAATGAATAATAAAATGTAAAGCGTCTTTATTATTATTATTATTATTATTATTATTATATTTTTGTATTCTGGATCTAGAGCTGGACCATTAGAAGAGAATACCATTAAAATAAAACCTTATCAAATCAATTATACAGCGTAGTGTATCTAATGCAATTCGAGGCTTAGTGCTGCTTTTGCTGAATCTACAAAAATCCCTGAAAAACATTGTTCTAATTCCCATCGTTTCCTCTGTGTGTCAGCAGGCCTTCTCTTTATATTGATCAGTTCATTCATCAAAGAGCACAGCCACATTCACACATTAAACAGCCACTGTACCTTTTGACTGAGCAAAGATTGTAGGCTGAAGGATTTAAACATTTATTCACAACCTGTGCAAGTGTGCATGTTCTCCCCAGACCAAAAATATATGCAGTGCATTGTGATAAATGGCTTTCCCCCTCTAAACTGTGCATGACACTTCTAAAATAAAAATAGTGACACTGTTCACTGTTTAAACAAAGAGGAGGTAAACAGTACCATGTCTGTAGTTTAAATTATATGTAGTCTGGTTTCAGTGAGAATTACATTTTAAATTTATTTCAGTAGCCGGTGCAATTCGCATTGACAAGCAATTACATTACATGTATGGCAAATACAGTAGCAACATTTATTTTTCATATATTTATTTTTATTTTAAAGGGCTTTTGTTTTGAACATCAGCCATGCCACAGGTGGCATTTGGAGAGAATCAATATGGTCAGAGAAATAGGTTGCAGCATGATTTGTGACCTTTTCGTTTGTTTATAAATGCATAGGCACAATACAATACAGCTGAAATATCCTTGAAGTGTGACGTTGGATGTAGATTCAGCTTTGCTCAGGCCCTTTCACACGAAGTTCAGAGCAAAAAATTGAGTCAGGGAGGTGAACCACAGTCCCTAGGCATATCTGTACTTTGCCTGATTAGAGCTCAGTGCTTAGCTCAGTGAGCTCAGTGCTTAGCACAGCACTTAGCTTAGTGCTGTGTAAGTCTCTCTCTCTCTCTCTCTCTCTCTCTCTATATATATATATATATATATATATATATATATATATAGTATGATTACTTTCGTGTTAGCTCTTTACTTGAACCATAAACAAGCTTTTCTTGGTTTTGGCATTAGTTTCTGTCACATCAACTTGTCCTTTATCTGGAAGAGTCAGGTGTTGCTTAGCAACTGCTTATGAATCGATTCATAAGCACATCAAAACTGCTGCAAATCAGTCAATTCAAGTTGAGGTAGTTTGAATTATTCTATTGGTTGGATTATCGAGTGAAGTATTTGAGCCTCTTATTAAAAATGACTGTATTTCCTTCAAAAGTTTTCTTTTCCTGGAGTGTAGGGTGTGCTTTTTCCTGTTCTGTGCATTTGCTATGTTTCCAGTGTAAATCAACTTTATGTCAGAGGAGACTGGATATGTGCTTATTTGGATTGGGGCTTTGACCTTGTCTCTTCCCAGGGGTCTGCATTAAAGTAAGCGCAGCAGAAAGTGGCCAGCCTTGTTGACAACCTCTCCCCAGGGAATTAGACACAGGGCTTACTGTGGGTGCTGAGACAGGATTCAGGGGACAGCAGAGTGGCTGGGCAGCTTCTGTGTCACCATATTTACAAAAGCCCTTTGTTAGGTTTCAGCAAAAATACTAGTGTAGGAATAGTGCCATACGACCCTGTAATTGGCAATAAGTGATCAATTTAGATTACGGTAATCAATTGAGCCTTGGTCCTTACTTATGCCCCCAAGCATTGCCAGTCTCAAAAATATGCGTTTGTATGCATGCATAAGATTTAATACAATTCAAGCTGTAATCCATTGAACTCTGAGAATTGAGCGATCTGTTTCTATTGCTACAAATGCATACTTTTGGCTTCCTGCTCCTGTTATTTGTGTCACTGAGAGTTGTGTATCGATAAACTCCGCCTACAAATGCATGTCAGTTTCTATATAAAAGTACAGTATGAAAGTAAGGTATATGTCATTTCATTACTTTTATATAATGTCTTGGGTTTCTCCATCATAAATACATTAAAAGAGGATTTTAGAGTCAAATGTGGTCGATGAGTTGACAACAATGTCTGACAGTTAATTCTAACGGCTTTAAGAAAATACTATTAAGAGGCTAAAGAAATGAAATGTTTCCCTAAGTAGCTGGCCCCGCTTTCACAACAAAGTGGGGCCAGTACTGTCAGTTGCTCTTTGAAAGAATAGACTGGCTGTTCACATGTAGCTTGGGGAGCTACAAGCTAACACAATCAAAAACAACAAAAAAAGGAACATGAAGTGCTCACCCTCATCTATCATAAAATGTTGTTCCTTGCTGTAATTCCCGTACTTTCCAAATCTCGCAGTTCCGATGTCAACAAACCTATTCCTGCGCACTCACAAACAGAGGTTTAAAAGTACACTAAGGTCATGGCTTTCCTCAAGTATCATTAACAATTCAAAACAAGCTCTAGACAACATAATGTAATGCTTACCAATAAGCTGTTACAGCTTATTGGTAATGTCTAATCAAATATTAACACTTACACTTTCTTCTAGTTTCCTCATGAGGCACTCCTGTCCTTGTCAAGAGTAGAGGCAGCCCCAGTCCAAAAGCCTTGACTTAAGTCCTCAAAATGCAGTAAAACATAAAATAATCGCCAATTAGTACATTTAAAATAAATAAATACAATTTGGCGTGTTTTCTGCACATGCAAAACCAGAGTGTAGTCCTCCAGGTTACCACTGATGTAGATCACTGCAGTGCATCAGGTTCTAAATGAACCGACAACCGTGAGCTTAAAAAGAGTAGTTTCATGAATTGCTTATACGGAGTACAAAATGTAGTTAATGCATTTGAAATGTGTTTGATGAAATTAATAGCTTTGTAATGTGATATAATGCTTGATTTCTTTTGTCCAGGTCGCCCGGGTCTCTGTGACTGCAGAGGGCAGTGGGCGCCTCGCAAACAAACCTGGGGGTGGAGTCATGCGAATCCATCGACACTTTGCGTTCCCGCTCAATCTGATGTACGTAGTGGTGCTGCATCGTGAACTCAAGCCCATGAGACTGTACAGACTGAACATCAGCTTCGACGCTGCTATTGAAGACGAGCTGCTGGGCTTCTTCAGGAGCTCATACACCCTACAAAGGGAGAGAAGGTAACTCAACACACTCCATTGTCACCCAACGCTCCCGATTGTGGCCAAACACATCCTATCCCAACGCTTAATCGCCACTACCAGAAGAAAATCACGAGGTGCCCCGCTTTAGAAGCGCTGCGTCAATTGATCAATTGAGAATTTAACTCCACAATCGCTTATTAAAAGACACATAACAAAACTATTGACACTATTGATTAGGTTTTGGTTTTTATGCAGTCAGGCCAATGTGCTCTTCATTTTGGAGGTAAATCTCCATGAAGTTTGTTTATGCACAAAACAAAATTTGGTTTTGAGGAACAATGCTGTGTTTTCCATTCCTTGACGGGGAGTAGTTTTCTTTTGACCCGTTGTGAGTAATCAGCTTTAGGGTGAGTGTGCCGCTGCAGCTATAGCTCCATTCTGGAGCAGTGCTGCAAATCAATCCTGGATCAATACAGCAGCTGATGCACCAGCAGCGCTCGATCTCAACAAAACAACCTTTTTATTAAGATTTAATTCTTTTTCAAGCTGAAACATCATTACAGCCCATTTTGAACAAAGATGATACTTTTCAACAATCAATAGCATATTATTAATTGCTAAAGTTGATTTACAAAATAACAAAAAGGAAAAAATAAAGCAAATGAATGTGTACAATGTGAAGCTGACATTGTTGGCACCACATTGTGATTATGCTTTGATAATTATATTTGACTCATAATAGACGTATTTTAATAATAGAGATTAATATATTTTTGACAAAGTAAGTAAAAAGAAATTAAGCAATTTAAAAAAAACAATTTCAAAACTAGTCTACACTCAGTGATAAATTTGCCGTTGTGCTTAATTTTCCACTCACAAGCTTCGATTGAAAGTGTCACAGTAAAACAGTAAAACCTTAATTATATACTGTTTCATTCTAAAACAGCTAACCAATCCAAAAATATGCCAAAAGTACCACAAGGTGGTATATACTGTCGTTAAATATGTTATAATAATGTTTATCCATGGACTAAACCTTATCAAACAAACCAATCATTAAACTTGAACTCAGTAAACTGATTCCTCTGGGATGTATTGTCCACATTAAGTAGGTCTGCTGTGTGTAAGAGCGGGTGCAGTGTTAGCTTAAGGATTAGCCGGATGCAGCAGTGCAGCTAATGCTAACACATACACCAGTTGCAATTTGAGATTTGCCATATCTAAAGGGACTTAACCACGCTCAGCTTTAGTGCCTAAATACTACAGGCAGAATTAATTAGACAACACACGCACACACTCAATTCCCACGTATCAGCACTGACATTGTGGGCCCAATTTACCACATTCAAACAATCAAACAGCATAACACAATGATTTGTGCTTGTTTTCTTTGTATTCTAGTCAAGAATAGCAGACTGACATGCCGGTACCCTATGAATAAAAATAGCCACTGTCAGTACTGCGTTAATTAATGCACATGCTGTAACAGTGAGCTGAGTGGAGAGATATCCTATTCGAGGCAGACACTCGACCCAATCCATCATAAAGTCCACTGACCTGCTTTCTGCCCTGGACCTGCTCCTGTGACATCATATAGAGTAGGGTATAAAGAGACACATCAATACGCTTCTAATGTATATGGTCACAGTCCGCAGTGTACTATTTCAAAGTTTAAATACGCAGCGCCAATGCATTCTTCATCATCAGCCTATATGCGGACCAAGTTTATCTCATTTGGTTTGTGCTTACTGTTGGTATCTGTCAATTATATCAGTACAACCATCCACCTCCGAATCTTTCTCAGTTCATAGTTTTTCCACAAAAACCTCACCAGTCCAAAAAAAACCTATGGGCCTATACAGTATGTACATCAGATCATCCTCTTGTCTGTAGCTCCTGAAGAGGTGCATCAAAATCAGGGCACATTAAGAGACGGGCATGTCTGGGACACAAATGTAAAACATTAGAAAACACTGTCCAGTGTGTCCACCTGATGTCCGCAAATTCCTCCTTCTCTCAGATTACAACCGCCATTTTTAATCTTTTTCCCTATAGCCTTGAGGGCCTGTAGTCTTCCCTCTTCACATAACAAGCGACGCACCGATGGTTAATGAGCGCTAGCGTAGCTAACAATCCATAGCGTGCCAAGCAACAAAGACACAAGCGTTAACGACTCTGACAGATGCTTAATGAAGGTGAGCAGATTCACCAAAAGCTCTTTCAAATTCTGATTGGATAATCCAGTGAACAGATGAGAGGTTTCAGATCAATACAGCTCTGCGCAGCATGTGTGTCAAAGGGTAACGTATCTAATTCGGCAGCCAGCTGAAGCCGCTTAATAAATGCAATGGGTCTCTGAGCCTCGGCACAGTGCACATGGATGCTGGTGGACAGGTATGTATTGAGCACCAACGGCTGCCACGTAATGGAGGTTTTTATAGATCAAAGATGTCGTGGTTGACAAGAGACAGACCTGATACTCGCGGGTCAGATGAGCTACAAATCGACCTGTTAATTTCGAGCCTCGCCACTCGTCTGGCAGTGTGATTGAATGTCTTACCAAATTACACTATAGTTTGTGTTGAGGGAGAGGGAGGTCTGACTAGGTGGTTTTCTATTACATTTATATGCTTTTAAAGGGCCTATATCATGCTATTTTAGACCTTGCAAAGTTCATTACAGGCACATATCGTTAATATTTCACATTTGGCAAAATTAAATACTAACCCAGAAGTTGAGATGCTCGGTTCCTCTGAAGCGCCGCCTCTCGCCGTGTGGATTCCGCCCATTGCATTTTAATTTCTTATTCTGGTATATCATAAAACAGACGAACAAATATTTTTATGGCCAGCATTTAGTTTGAGAAAAAAAAAGTTGTCACAGGAGTCGGGGACGCTCATCATTTACTGTATGCACGTTTCTGTCTTTCCCAAGCATTCACACCTTCTCCCCTCTCGCTCCTTTGTTCATCAAAAGGTCCTCACCTGAGCATGTTAACCATATGCTCTCAGACATACAACCTCGCATGGCAAAGAAGTTTAGATAGATAAATCCTACTTCACATTGAGAATAAGGATTTCATATAAACACAACCATATGGAACGCCAACTTGAACTATTTTTTCCAAAGCAACAAAGCATGCATGAGAGATTATGACTGATTATGCTCAAAAACTGTGCACACACTTTCACCAATTAAACATTATGTTTACCAATATAGGCCTGCTGTTGTCCAGTGCAGACGTCTAAGGTCGTTTTCACACATGTTGGAATGCCCTGTGGTTCAACCCGAGAGTTTCAACTAACTTTCAAAGTTAGTTCAGTCTGTGAACAGTCTGTGTTCACAGGTGTTCAGGTGTTCGCTGAACTTATTCCCATGACAACGGGCATCAATCTATCAATGTGACGACACACACGCACATGCGCACTTCCCTGATGTTACTAGCCTGGAAAAATCCAGACTCACCGCTGTACCAGCGAGTGAGTCTGGTTACCGTTGCGTCAAATCCATTTCCCACAGCGGTACATACGCAAGCAAACAGGAAGCGGAGTAAACCAATCAGCGAAGGGCGGGCGTCTGCCGTTGATGCGGTGTTATTAGCGGTTTTGCGTTAATATTTGCGCAGGATTATACATCACGAAACTCACCTACTGACGATGTGTTTTTGGTCATTTACCGTCGATTGGAGACGCGCTCTTTCTCTCGTGCGTCGTTCGTAGATTGTCATTGAGGGGACTTCTGTGTCCCGTGAGTGACGCTGCTCGCTAACAACACGTCACGGCAAATAAACGAATCTGATTGCACGTGAACGGATTGATTTTGCGGATACAGCCAGCGGGGGCGGGGTGACCAGACTGATCCCCCGCTGTATACAAAATACAGAGGGGAATCATTCTGGTCCCACCAGGCTATGATGTTACACTATGGTCACTCTTTTCTCTCTCGTGGCTAAATACACTGAGACTGCTTTAGGCTAAATACAGAAGCCTAAAGTGAGTCGATCTAAATAAAGCCTGTGTGAAAACAATCTAAAATGATCATGCTTGGCTTGATATAGCCATAGACCGCCACTCTGAGAGAGCGGGAGTGTGTGTTTACTGTGCAAGAGCAGAGAGCACTTCCTGGAGGGGGCGGGTCACCACCAACTGACGTACTTCAGGGGGATCAGTCATTGTTCAGGAGAGGGCAGAGCAGCAGCTCAGAGTGCAGGACATGCAGGAATAAAGCCAAATATTACTTTGGGGATTTTTTTGATGAGGAATTAGCATTTTAATGAGGTTATACGCTCAAAAAGTAGATTTTGCATGATATAGGCCCTTTAATACCGAAAATGGCTAAATAACACAGTTTTGACAATTTAGTAGTATTGGCTTTTGAAATTGCTCTAAATGTATTATTTCTTTTGGATTTGTATTACAAATTAAATCATAATTCAGTTCCAAAGATGGGAATGTAAAATCTTTGACTGTCTTTGACTTACAAGCTATAAAACTGCAAACTGGCCTCCAAGTTGACTGTTTATTTATCATATATTTTTAGTGCTCTACTTTATTTTGTTGAATTAGTAGACAGCTATTAGTAAACAGACACACATTGCGGTTGATTGCAGTTAATTCATAGGACACAGAAGAAATCAAGTATCACTGTATTTCACCTGTAAATATTTACATATTAGCAATCTGTGGTCCTGTTTAAATACTTTTCTAAAGGCATCCGGCTGTAAAATGACTCCTGTTGGGTTTTTAGTTTGCCCTTATCATGTTTATTTTTATCCTCTCTCTTCCTCTAAATAAAGGAACATTGAAATCTGAGTGAATAGAGCAGGTCCCCTCCTCCTGCTGCACCCTCATCACATCCATATGCTGTGGCAGAGATGATGAATCAGCCTGTTTAGCTCTTCCTGTGTAAAACTATAGCTGCAGAAGCTTATGCACTGCAGTGTTACAATGAGACGCATATGCCATCTGAGCTGTCACTCATGAGAGGCTGAGTGTGTCCAGCCCAGATGTGTTTATAAGATCATTATAAAAAGCACTTCTTGTCGAATACACACAAATGCTTTGTGAAGTACCTGACTCGACAGTTTGTGCGTCAGTCACTTCTTTGAATCTGAATGAGGACCGGCTCGTAGATGTGTGTCGCTTGTCATTCAGTGTTTCTCCTTCTGTGCATCTCCAGATGAGATAATGGAACACATTACATCAGGAAATAATGTCATTTCCATTCCTCTCTGGGCTCAGCAGAGAACTGATTGACCAGGCCATAAATCCATGCGTGAGGCGTAGGCCACAGCTACCTATAATGAAAGTTCAGACACTTTTTGATCAAACGAACATGAATGAATTAAATCCTTTATTCATTTGAATTTATTGAGCTATAGATGTGTAGAACCTAAACACAGTAAATAACAGACCAGTGTACGAAGTCAGGAGGGTCACAGTGTAAGATCTTTAAGATCTTTGTCAAATGATCAGTAGGGTTGGCCGATGTCTCCTTAATTGGCAGTTGTCGATGTTTACAGTGAATCATCGTGATGGACGAGGATTATAATAGTCATCTCTCATTATAAGCATTTAAAGACATTTACATATAGGCTGCATATTATCTATGTTAGGAAAAAATGATCTAAACTAAACATGAACTAAACGGAGTCATGGAACACGAATTTTGCAAGAAAAATGTGTATAAACTTGTCCATAAAAGTCTCAGAGGATGACTTACTCAGAGCGTCATCAGCTCCTCAATACCAAGGCTCTTATCACACTAATACGAATGTAAATCAGAGCTTATTATTTGCATTTTAACATAATGTTTAAGAAACAGTGGGCGAACGGGACAATATTTAGAAGTTTGCATCACAGCCTATATGTTTTTGAAGCTGCTCCACGCGCCGCCCATTCCTTGTGCTCGTAGCGTTGTACCTCCTGCACCGCGCCTCTCCTCTTTCTCCTCTCTCTCCTCTCTTAGTCCTTCGTGAGAATATCCAAATCCATGCGCTCTCAGCTAGCTCCGATGTGATATCCATCGCGGCGCTTTAAAGCTGTTTAGTTGGCGTGCGAAAGCAAAGCGAAACCATGCTGTGTTAAACAGTGAAGCTGCTTTTAGAAAGAGAGTCAGGCGCGGTCAGAAAAAAACCCAGCGCTGCGTCTTGATTTTAAATACAGCTAACACGTCATGTCTCTGGCAGGCTATTAAACTAGCATGCATATTAGTCGTGATTTCATTTACAGTGCAATTCCTGCAACGTTTTTAGGTTTACTAGGCCTACAGAAGATCAGTGCGTGTTTCTGACCGGAGGGGGCTCTACATCTACAATAGCTCACAATAAGCACTAAACATGATTTTATATGGTAGGCAGAGTTACATGTCCTTGTCGTGAACATTTTTCCCGAAACACAAAGGCTGCCACCGCTAATACTATACCCCACAAAATGCCCACTTTTTCTACGTGCTGCAGTACATGTGCTACAAAACCACTGTTCAGAGTTGACACACGGTGTATTTTCAAACCCGGTCGTCAGCCTTGAATGGCGACCACTACCACACGCACTTAGCTGCTTGTGAGTCATGGTTGTCAGGGGTGACACTGGGGGCTTGGTTGTCAATCAGGATTTGGGTGACTTCAGGTGTTGCGTGGCTGTAGTGAGAGTTGGCAGCGTGCGGAATGTCGTGTCGTGCTGTGTGTGTTAATATGTGGAGCCCGGTGCATGATGTGGTGTGTGTGACAGACTCATCCTCTGGTCTTAATAGATTCTCTTTTTATCTGCTTCCTCTCAGGCTTTCCCTTTTATTCCTCTGCGCTCTGTCTCAGGCGGCTGCTGTTTATCACCCTCTACCTTCTTCTTGTTCCTCATCATCATCTCGAAACACCCCACATTCTAGCCTTCACTACCACCACCTTCATTGCCTGCTACACCCCCACCCATAAATCCAACAAGAGCTGGGGATATAGTTGCATTGCATTGTGACAATACATTTATGTATTAGAACAAGGGTTGCCTATTGGAGATTGCAAACATTTTATGTAGTTGTCAATAAAGCTCATATGACCAGAACCGTTTTCAAGCGATTGAACGGAAACACACCCATACTAAATCCTTCATTTAAAGGGGGGGTATTATGTAAAATCTACTTTTTCAAGCTTTATATCATGTTATTATGTCATTCCCTCATTAAACACATGCCTGGAGTGTTGCCTTGGCTCATTCACATATTTTTGAGTAATCAGTAAAAACTTAGACGGCAGCCATTTTAGGTGTAGCTATGCCTCAGTCCTCCTAGGAACGCCCCCACCTCCTGGAGACGCCTCTGGACCTTTTGTCACCAGCCAAGCCACCAACCACTGCTCCTCAGCTCAGCAGAGCCCCCTCCCCACACAGTGTTGTTGTTTAAATGCCACAGCAGTGTGCTGAAGGGGGCGTGTCGGAAAGCTTCTTAAAGAGACAGAGGCCTATTTCAAGACGTTCAGTACAGCCATTTTGAGAGAGCAATTTTATTCAAGGCAGTTATTTTAATTTACTGCATATACAGACCAACAGAAGGTTACGTCATCATTGTAGTATGCTATAGACTGGTGCTATGTGATCTTTAATAAGTGTTTATTTATTTTATTTCTTCAAGTCACATTCAAACGGCTTTTAAAATGTATGGTATTCATCTACGTTTTTACATCTTTTAATTAGTCTTTATCGCACGCAACTATGTTTTAATGTCCTACTGTAAAATTACTTGCTAATGGGGTGAAAAGAAATGAAGGAACATCATTAGGCCAAGGACGTGTCTCTCAGTGCGACTAATTTCTGCCAATCAAAGGTTATTCAAGTTCCTTAAATGGCAAAATTAACTTGTGCAGATATTAAATACAGAGCCGTTACTCTTTGATATCACAAGTTGTTTGTCCTAATTCAAAGGTCCTTATTTGCATTCCCCTCAACACCGTGCTTCCTGTCTGGCTTTACCCCCACCCTCCCCGTCTCTCACGCTACTCTTCCATGTTCACTTTTGTCTGTTTCTCCTTTGCTTTATCTGTCATTCTTCCTCCCTGTGACTGAGACTCTCACTCCTTTAATCCTGGTTTTTGGTACTGGTATCCCCCTCTATACCGAGCCTCTATCTGCCTCCCCTGCCACGTCTCCATTCATTCAAACTCAACTATGACAGGTTTCATCTCTCTATTTCTTTACATAGTGCTCGTCTTTTCACATGATTCGTTGGGGCCTTTATCCCGACAGTGCACCTTTTACATTACCCCCTCTTGCACCATTCCTTCTTTCTTTCATGTTTTCTTTTCCTCAAATCCAGCGTAAAATGATAACAAAAGTTTTCAGAGGGATTATTTCCCAGAGTCAACTTTTTTTCCGTGTTGCAATGTCAGGTGACAGACGGACGAACCCAACAAAGCACTGATATGGGAATAATCAATGCAGCTTAAGGAAATCACAGGGAACAGGGAGTTTCTGTTTATTGTGGATTATCTCAGAACAGAAGCGTTCTTTTTTTCTTCTTTTTTCCCTTTTTTACTGAAAAATGCTAAATACTGTCAAAAGTTTTCTGTGAGCTTTGAGGCAACCTGCCGACTCAGTCTCCGGAGGATTATCCTTAACCTCTGAGGTCTGTAAATTTCCTCTTTGATAAGTTCGTCTGGTTCAAAAAAGTACGACGGAGCCCCCCTTGTACAACACCATCATATATTCTGTCTGGAGTTCTTCTATTGGTTCTGCTTTGAAATACATGCGTTCAGTTTAGTAAGTAGAGAGGTGATGGCTTCACAAGGACACACTATACCTTTTATGTAAAGGCTGCTCGCTGTCCTAGGAGTCCTTCAGTCTGTTACGCGCTAGAGCTAAACACCATTTGTTTATGTTTTCAATGTGGACAGCAATAACATGGTACCTGACTTACGTATTGTTTTACATTTCACAGCTTATGAGCTAGGGGAATTTAGAGTGTAAGTGCAGACTGACTGACTGAGAGTGCTTCCGTCTATCATTAGCAAGTGCTGAAGTCTCATATTACTTTATAACTTACAATTATACAAAGAAATGGTCATTTTAGATTCTTTGCTATGTTCACTTATACAATTAGCATTGTTCTTCTGTCAGTGTTTCTGCAATGCATCAAAAGGAAACAAAGACAAGAAAATTAAAAGTTATTGAATGAAAATGTATTGTCTTAAAAGTAGTAAAAACAATACATGTGCTTCCTGTAGCGATTAAATAAAAAATAAATGTAGTTTAAAATAATGACATACTGTAGCTCAATTTTTACCCGGTTGGTTCCATGTTTAAAAAAGAACTTAAAGCAAGTTTCTTTAAGATTTACGCTGATGGTTGACAACTGAATTTTCTTTTGAATTACTTCAGTTGGAGATGTGTCAAATTGTACAATTGAGAGAAAGTAACTGACCTTGTTCATGTTGTCATTGGTATTGCTGCGCAATATAATTAGAAGTAAACTAGGAAAGGCGAGATGTGGATCTGCTGGTCTGAGGGGTCCCCCCCCCCCCCAGTCCAACAGACTCATTAAACCTCGTCTCTTAAAGGAGCTATATCATGCAAAATCGTTTTTTTGGAGCTTTTAGCCATGTTGTTATGCTATTTCCTTATCAAAAACACCCCCAGAGCAGTTTTTGACTTCATTCACGCAGTTCTAAGTAATCCTCCTGAATCCTGCTCTCTGAGGTGCATTGAGTTGCCTTGTGTACGAAATGCGCGGTATACGTAAATAAAGTTGCCTTGCCTTGAGCAGCTGCTCCGCCCTCTCCTGGTAAAGGACTGACTTGTTCCGTCGTCAGAGCGGAACGGAAGTGCTCGACGTCTGTAATGTAATGCATTATGGCCTGATTTTAATTTGTAAAACAGCTTTTTTCATTATTTCTGTCGTAAGGAAGAAAGAAAAAAAAATGTAAAAAAAGAAAAAAAGGGAAGTGCCTGATGCGTCTGCGCTGCCCCTGCAGAGAAAACAAACACACCCCCTGAGCGTCTGAACAGATGTCGTGTTTGCACCGAAAGTTGTGAAGAAGGAGCTCTTTCTAACCTACTCTGGACACCTGTTCTTTTTCTTACCTCACGATAATGTCACGGAGAAAAGCGCGTTTGGCTGCGAGGACAGGACTTTATTCAACCTTCCTAAAGAAGAGGCCACTCGCCAGAAGTTGGAATTTCTCTCCAGGATTCAGCGACTATCAGCCAAAATAGTGTTTGTCTGTGACTGTCTCTGATGCTTGGTGAACCTTGGCCAGAACCAAAGTGGATTCACTTTTATAACCAACGCGAGTCCCATAATAAAAACACCCGATGAACCAGAGCGGTGAGTCAATCAAAACGAGCGTGTGTCTTAGCCATTTATGAAGCTGTGTTGCACATGTCAACTTCTTATAACTGCATTGTGAAGTAACTTCACTTTTGCTGTGGTATTTATATTTCAACTACTGCTAAAGTTATATGAGCGGAGAGAGGGGGCGGAGTAACTGAATCCAAGCGGTTTGAAAAATACCTCCAGAAAATACTTATATTTATCACAAAAATTAGTGCTCCATAGCGGTAGAGGTACAATATATCATATAAATGCCTATACTTTACTGTGGAATGACTAAAATAGCATGATACAGATCGTTTAACGCATAGGATGCAAACCTCAACAACACAGTCAACCAGTTAGGGCAGCTGGGTGACGGCTTGTTGGTTGGGGCTACTGCCCTCTCTCAACTGGCCCACTCCACACCCTGACTTTTTAACGCACCACACTATATAGGGCAAAAAATAAACAAACACTTGTACATAAAAAATATCATAGTGGCGATAGTAATGACAACAATGATTTATCAAGATCTTTGTGTTTAGCAAATAAGATTCGATTCCATGCCATGAATATTAAATAATATGTATAATATTATAGTATTGTAATATTATAATAGTATATTAGTGATATATATGATAACGAAAATGTAATAATAATAAAACTAATAATAGTAATAATAATAATAATAATAATAATAACAACAATAACAAATGCATTGTTTTGTATGATCATAATCCTCATTTTGATGTATGCAATTGCATAAATGTAATTCATAAACAGGTGCATGCACACAGTTGTGTGTGTATGTGCCTGGATGGAAAATGGAAAATCGAACACATGAATTTCTTATTCTCTTGTTACGCATGCAGCTGTTGATGGTGCATGCGCCTTGTTTTGATTATTATGGCGTTACTTAGTCAAACTGTTGTTAAGATGATGTTATTAATGTAAATAGTACCTTCCTATGGGAGTACATGCGTTCCAGTCATATAATCTTATTTTCTTCTGATGTAATTGCCTTTGAGGACACTTGTCTACTTAAGGAATAGACAAATTGTCTTCTTTGTTGTGGATACAGTCCTCACGTATTACTGTGAAATATAAATGTTTATTATGTTGAATGTGGGGTAGGCGCTCATAAGCTTCTTGCTTCAGCCTACTCCTTTTGAGCATCTGTGACTGTTTAATGTGTATTTTGTAAATTTGGGTTACATATCACTTTGATGGTGCACACATTTGGTGCATTTGTAGCATTAAAAATATTGTATAAGAATTTTAAAATTCCACCCAAAAGTTCTAGTTTGACCCGCTGCTGCCTAAATAAACTCTGCGGTGTGTGTGGTGTGTCATTGGGTTAACAGTGTTGTTTTTAAAGTGCAATATAAATAAAGTTGGATTGGATTGGTGGTGTTTTGAAAGTCCCACCTCCATTGTTGAATGTGAATATGGTTCTTTTCCAGATGGCTATCTCTGTGTTTAAGCGAAATCCACTTCAGGTGTTGTTGTTTGGTTGTTGAAATATCTATTTTTGTTCTCTCATCTGGCCATAGCACACATGTCAAATAAATTAACACACAGTATGAAGGGTCCCAGGCCTTCACGGGGCCCTAAGAGTGAGTTGACTTGGGGCCCCTCAATAAACTTGTGCTGATCGGACACTTCTTCTCACTAACTTCTCACTTAAGACGACGGTTCAAAAATAAATGTAGGCAGCATAAATCTATCTAAGCTAGGCTAAATAAACAGAATTTAATTATTTTGTTAACTATATGTAGCGTTGTAGCTGCAGTTTTCACAACATTATTTTGAATATTTTCTGCAATAAAAATGTAGGCACTCCTCGGGGGCTGCTCAGTCTGCTTATAGGCTGGGCCGGCCCTGACAGTCTGTGACCCTCCATTTTGTACTTTTGGAGAGTGCCGGCCTCCTTATAGCATATCTTTCAAATAAATGATGAAGGATCTGAATATACTTAGGGAGAGATTCTCAAGCAGGTGTAGCAGGTGGAGAGTATAGGACTGGAGTCACCGTCCTCACGGTGCACTGAGAAAAGTCACACAGCCTTTTCGGGGTTATATTTTTATAAATGAAAATATTAAAAATATATATATATTTTTATATTATAAAAATATGTTTTTTTTATTTGCGTACTATTGTCTTGGTTTATGTGTTGTGTTGTTCTTGTAATTAATAATCCATGAAACGCGTAAGGTAGTTTAATTTCTTCCTTATATCTTTATTAAAAGAGTTCGTATACCCTATAATACAAAACATTGCCAGTAATTCGTTTTATTTGATCTCTTGTAAGATTTTTATTGATTAGAATTGATGGATATTTACCAGAATTTAGGTGCCATGTCTTGATGTGTTTTAGCGTTTCACTTCCTGTAAATGCAGCTGGTCTGATAAAAAAATAAAATAACAATAAAAATAATTCAAGTAAAATTCACAGATGTCCAAATTAATTTGTTTTTTATTGAGGGAAATACTGTAATTCCCAGTATAATGGTACTACCTCTTTGCTGTTTTTGTCTGCTTTCTGCTGGAGCAACGACTAACTTTTTCTTTTGATTTATTCCAGGGTTGCTCAGCCTTTGATAAAGATTGTATTATTGTAAAGGCTGTTGTCATGGCTACAAACGCATAATGACTGGACCTGGCTCTCAGAACATAATGCCTCACTTCTGCTGCATACACTTGCTGTTTGTTCTTTTGTGATTCATACCTCTTCTCTTGCCAACTCTTCACAAACCTGCTGACCTGCCCTTTCTGATGATGCAAATGGACGAAACGAATTTGAACATTGCAATTGTTCATCATAGCATACTGTAAACACTGTTGTTGTCTGCATATAAGTGAGTAAGTATTGTGTCCAGGTGTTGAGTTAGTCCTGAGCTGCTGCGACTGAGCACGCCACCTTTGTGGGCCAACCTGACATGCATGTTTTTGGAGGTAGGGGAAACCGGAGTACTGCCTTCAGTGCTCCTCTGATCCTCTGAAACGGTGCAGCGCCCCCTGGGTTTGTCCCTGTTTCAGAGCGTGGTGTCCTGCACTGGTCAGCTCCTGCACTGGTCAGCTCCTCCACCTGCTCCTTCTTCTTCCTCTGTCTTTTTCTTCAGTGAGCAAGAACAATAACATGAGCAAGAACAATAATAGGGTTAGAAGATGTATGTGGCTTAGCTGCGAGTCTTGCCCGGATACCTCCTCGTTACTGGCAAATTCCGGGAAATATGCGTTTTCTTCCTTTATGCCAGTTTGCACAACATCGACTGAGGTACCAACTTGGACCCTTGGCATATACTGACTTGAATGACGAGGTTGAAATCTAGCTATCTGTAAACAACTTCATTCAATGCATAATTGGAATGCACTAAAATGTGCTTTGTATCACGCAGGTATTTGGCAGTGACCCAGTTCAGTCCCATCCACGCCCGTAAGGCCTTCCCCTGCTTTGATGAGCCCATTTACAAGGCCACTTTCTCCCTGACGCTGCGCCACGACCCGCAGTACCTGTCTCTGTCCAACATGCCCGTGGAGAGCAGTGTCCTGAGTGAGGAGGATGGCTGGGTCACCAACCACTTCAGCCGCACCCCTCGCATGTCCACCTACTACCTGGCCTGGGCTGTCTGCAACTTCACCTACAAAGAGACGCAGACTGACAGTGGAGTGACGGTAGGAATGCTGATCACAGCTATTTCATTCTCTTTATTTAATGACTGATTACTGAGAAGAACACTACACTGTTATCTGTTTATTTATTTATATGCAAGGCCTCTTCTGCTGTTACAAATAATAATCTCATAATTTTCTGGTATGTAACATTAATAAGAAACAATTAGATCTCATGGTATACAATTTGAGACAATAGAGTTGGAGTAATAATAATAATAGTAATAATAATAATAATGGTAATGATAATGCATAATGTGCTGGTGTAGCGCTTTTCAAGATACCCAAAGACACCTTACAATATAAAGGCACTAGTAGATGTGGTTGTTTAAATGCGGTTGCAAAGAGGTGGGTTTGAGGAATGTTGTGAAGGAAGTGAGTGAGGATGATTCTCGGATGTGCTTGGGCACGGAGTTCTAGAGGGTGAGGGCAGCAACAGAGAAGGCCCTATCTCCCCAGGTCTTCAGTTTTGTCCTAATAGGGGGGTGACAGGGTGTTGGCATTGGCTGATCGGAGGGCACGGATGGGTGCGTGGTGGTGCAGAGATGTAAGTAGGGGCCAGGTTATGGAGGGACTTGGATGCGAAGGTGTGGAGATGGTAGAAGTTATAAAACATTAAGAAACATTCAGCTCTTTACGCGGCTGAGGGCAGCACTGGTTAATTTGTATCAAGAGACCGAAGCCTCACTTTCACATCGGGAGCACAGCTATAGCTATTTTTCAGAATTTTACAATGATGTTTGAAAATATACTTTTAAACTGAGTCTAGGTCTACTTAGCATATTATAAAATATTATGATATAAAATCAAATATAGCCAGTCCATGTGTAGTGTGGGACATCCAACCTGTAATGTCCACACCTGGCTAATTTTAGCAAGGTGTACAGTTAACAAAGATTTCAGTGAAAAACTGTGTGGGGCCAGGCAGGTAGGGTGTGGGAGAAAGATACTGTCACTATAGACACTCCAGGAATGAAGTAGTGATCACAAGTGTCCATGGCTCATTGCCAGTAAATAAGACATGATAAAGCCTCTGAGTTTCTATTTTTACCTTCTTCTGTGATTCAATCACGACATTGTAATGTTTTCCTGAATTGTTGTGTTTAGTTCTACCTTTAAATCCAACCTACCTCTACTGTGTTAAGCAACTGCATTAGAACAGCTCAGAAAATGCAGCATTTGCCCTCAACTGCAGCATTGTCTGAGAAGGTTGTGAGACACAAAGTTGCCTTCATAAGATGGGCCACTAAAGGCCTTGTACTTACGCTTCGTGCACAGTACAATTAAAAGTAAAAAAATATTATTTTAGCCATAGCTGAAATCACAATTATTCAAAAACAATTGAAATAAATTGAAATAAAAAATTGAACAGCCCTGGCAGTAACTGCAGTCTGTTGTTACACATACAGTATAACCACAAATCTCCTGGTTTCCTGAACATCATGGAAGGATGGGTCAAATGTGCGCAATACATTTCGTTATGAATGTATAATAACTGGCAGTTTTATGTTATGCATGTCTGTGCACTGAACATAGGCAGAAACCTTGCCAAGTTTAAAGTTTGACCATTAACAACACTGTGACTTTGGATATTTCCTTCTTCTGAGTGAATTTCATCCAATGTCGTTGTGGTCAATTGCCCTTAACAATAAAATACAAATATTTAAAGCCGGAGTGGAGGAGTTCAAGTATCTCGGGGTCGTGTTCAGGAGTGAGGGACGGATGGGGTGTGAGATCGATAGACGGATCGGTGCAGCGGAAGAAAATGGATGGATGGATGAATCTTTAAAGCTTGCTAATCTTCTTCAAACATAGATGACAGAAAATTAAACAAAAGCTCTAAAATCCTGTATTTTATCTTGTAGACAGAAGCACATCCAGGTTTGGGATGTTCTTCCATTGGTGTGATTTGAAACCTCTTGCTGGTTTTGGCCGATGTCCCATTGTGCTCCTTATAACAACATTCAAAAACAGTGCTAGCACAAGTGATGGTGTTATGTGTATGTCTCCAAGGACAAATACATGCACAACCTTGTTCCTCCTCCTCTCGGTTTTCTTTCCCTCCTCCGATCATCTCTCTATCAGTGTAATTACAGCTCATCCATCTCTACTGCCAGCAACTCAAGGACAGCACTCTCACATGCACACATCACCAGCCTGCGACGCCTTGTTACTGACTGATAATTTTGGTGAAATGCAGTTTTAATGACAAATCTTATCTGGTTCATTTGTAACCATCACCAGCCTCCGACTTGACTGTGTGTGCTCAGTAATAAAGTAATAAATGCTTAAGCGCCAATCAGGAAGGCCTGGGTATTTGGGGCTCTTTGTGAATAAATGTTTGTAATTGAATAGTTTCACACAGACACAGAGACACTGAATGTGGTTACCTTGCTCTTCCATACTCTGATCATTTTATCTGCAATGAAATAACCATGGTTATGTTTGCATGTAGTAGTAAATGATAAATTCTGTCACCTGATCAACATCATGTAGTAATGAATAATTGGCCTGCAGTCAATCATTGAATAGTTTACCATAGCTACCACAACTCGCACTTCACGTACACGTTTCTCTTACAGATCATTTGGTACATTTATAATTGCAGTATCTCAATATACTTAATGGATCAAAGCTTTAGGTAATAAATAGAAAGATAATTGATAATCACATAGATTGTAGATCATGAAATTTCCACAAAAGACTGTGCATAATAATGTAATGTAAGCACTTCTATACACAGTTATTAGACACTACTAAGAGACGACATTAACTGGCCTATGCCACAATGCACTCAGGCCTGAGAGGCTAATGTATATGTACTTTTTGTACGAGTTGGAGAGGACTTGGAGGTCGGTGCTTAGTGTCGGCTTATCTTTCCAGGAGCAAATTGGGTACAACCCCACCCCTGTGTGGATCGATGCCCCTGTACACATGGCTTGAGAATTAGCCTTTACCAAATCCATCAGTTAAAGTCTTGCTCTTATGTTTGTATCAAACGAGTTCACAGCACACCTTTAGCTTAGCACTACCTGGGAAAGTCTCCAGCAGCTGACAGCCAAAGCTGATTACAGCTCTTCAGTAAATAATGTGCCCAGTGGGCTTGTGCACAGTTGAAGATAGGTTTGAAATGTCCATATTTTAAGATACTATCGCAAAGATTTAGATGAGAGTGGAAAATGTAAGACTTCAGAGTTGTCATCCATAAATATCCATAGCATAAGTACCAGTCATTGAGGATGTTTCACTTCTATCTTCAGAAGCTTCTTCTCACTCTTGCAATCAAAATGTAGACTGGAACGATAAGAGACCACTTACCTGTGTTTGCAGTGTTCAATCTGAATGATAAAAAAAAAAAAAATCAATGAATCAAGATAAAACAACTTGATATTTACAAGATTACAGACTGAAGACTCATTTCAAATAATTATACTTAAACAATGGACAGAGGAATCAGAATGCAAGTATAACAAGTATAAAAATAAATTAACAACAATAATACGAATCCAAATTAAATCATAAATATAGTTAACATGTGTTAGAACAAAGAACTCTTGTGATGTGTTGGGCTAGTTTATTTCCAGTGAATTGTCCGAAGACGAAATAAAAAGGATCACTTGTGAATAGACCATAATATGCTTAGTGCTGCAGACCCGGTTAGTGGCCTTTGCATATTATCATATTCAGCAACAGTTGCTCAATATCTGCTCTGTGTCTCTGTAACAGCATCGCTCTCATATTCAAATCCTTGTTTCAGCCTGAAGGCACTGGAAACGCTGCTGTCGGTTTGTGGAGCTGCCTTCACTGACAAAACATTAATCCTCACAAGCCTCCATCCCCCTCCGAACCTCAAACCAACAGCTTCTTATGCTGCAGAAAACATCCTTGCAGCCTCTTCACAGTGGCTAAATTTGTTTCATCTGACACAAACATTATTATTTCAGTCTGCTCAGTAGAGGGACCAGGGAAGAATGTTGCCGCCATTGTGAGAGACAATTCAAAGTAACTTGCTTCTTTTTATTCAGAAGACACATGATGCAAATTATATAATTAGACACACTATTCTGGCCACTCTTCCCTCATCATAGCACGTTACGTTTTAGGTGGAAAATAGGTTAGGAAATTGTGCACATTGATACTGATTAAAGCTTTTTCACACTGACATCATCTCTGTGGCTGGGCAGGTTTTCGAGGAGGGCAGGACACATTGTTCTGGTGAGAACAATGCCATCGGACGTAGAGGGAGATTGTTCGAGCTTGGTGGAGCTAGTTTTCTGGCGATCACATTTGTAGAGTCTGCGCCTTCCGTCATCGCACCAGAAGCACAAGCAGATATCCCTGTATGTATCCCATGTCTGTGGCAATAGTGAGTTGCAGTTAGCTTACCTTATACTTAGCCGCGTGTATAGATGAAAGCATGAATTGCTTCACTCATTGGCAAACAGCGTGTAATGGAAGCGCAGTGTAAATGGACTCATGAAGCACAACTCTCAAAAAAATGGCAAAGATTTATTCCAAAAAGGCCACAAGAAAAAGAAGGGCTAGAATTAGACACACCAGGAGTGGAGACATCAGGGAGGGTCAGGTGGTCACACAATGCGGGAAACCAAACAGGAAGACACATCTGAAACAAGACAAGGTAGTGAATAACAAAATAAAACAGGAAATCCAACAATGGGAAAATAAAACTATGTCACAGAGCTGGATGTGACACAGCGTTGCATTCAGGCTTGAAGTTCATTGATAATAATGCGAGTTAACACTAGAGTGAAGTGTAGTTTGTTTAGAAAACTCATCATTTTAGCCACTTGTGCCGCCTGCTGTTATAAAGCATCATCATGTCACTCAGAAGGTCTTATGTCAGGTCTCTTCTATGTGGAAGTGTTCATAGACAGAGGATACATGGCGAAACAAGAAGAAACAAGGGGACAGAACAGAAAGTTTAGTTGATGTTCCAGTGTAGAAACAGTGGCTGAAAAAGACTACCCAGTAACAAGTTAGTCAGACAGACTTTGCCCAAAACTTCATTTCTGGTAGTTCTATCTACAGCAGGGATCATAGCCCTCACTAGCCTCATTTGGCTTTTTATGGTCCCAAGCATCTCTCTAAGTAGTTTATTTTATTAAAAGTAGTTTGTTGTCTGCGTTTAGTCATTAATTAATTGAAGTGAAATATTAAAAAAAAAATTTTTTTAACGGTATTTAGTTCTATGAATATGGGATATATTAATTGAATTAATAATGTCAGGAGAGTTGCTGGCCCCAAAGTGCCTGTCGAGACAAAAAACAAAACAAAAACAGGTCCTTGGGCAAGTGTAATGTGTGACCACTGTATCAAAAGTGATCAAAGAAAAGGCATGGAGTAGTGGTTTCTCTATAGATGAAAAGATTCCTGGTAACTGATTTACTGCTTTGAATCATTAATTCATTTTCATGGTCAACTTTATAACACACCTTTTCCTCACCGCTCACATAACTTTTTTTTTAAATGTGCTCATTGTGATCCTTTCTGGGTGGATGCTGTGATACGCTGTGATCTCGTTGCCAAACAGCTGACATTCAGATGTCAGGAGGGAAAAGACCTGTCAAATAATAAAAAAAGATTAAATCTGTTCTTAACTTGATAGATATTACAGGGGATTTGTTTGCAATGTTGCAGATGGCCATTGAGTTGCCTTGTGTACTGTACGAAATGTGCAGTATAAATAAAGTTGCTTTGCCACTTTGAGGGATGTGTTGCAGCTTTTGGTATTAGGTTTATTTGGTCAGGAAGGCTCATGTTAATGAACATACATGGGTCTCAAGCCACACCGGATTGTACCCTTGGGTTAATTTCCATCCGTCGTCCCCCATGTGCACTCTCAAACACAATCTCTCATTCATCCTGGCCTATTGTACATGTTTTTAGTGGTAGGCAGAGACAGGGAGAACATGCAAACTCCACACAGAAAGGCCCCGTCCATGGTGGAATCGAACCCGGGACCTTCGAGCTGCGAAGCACAAGCGCTAACCACTGTGCTATCGTGCCGCCTGTGTTGGATGTTGTGATTCTTGCAATTGCAAGTTTGTGTTATGCTGTTGTTTTGAGAAACACTCCTCAAATATTATATACATTATATACATTAGTAGAAAAGATTTTGTCATACAGTATAAAGTGTCCCTCTCTGGAACATACTCCCCAACAACATCAGAAACTTGACCACTTTCAAAAAACTGCTTAAAACTCACCGGTTTCAGCTCGCATGCAACCTACAATAATCTTATTGTAGGTTGCATCTTAGGTTATGTCTGTCTGATCTGTAAAGCCTCTCTGACTTTCTTTGAAAAATGCTATATAAAACCAATGTTATTATTTAATATTTCGTGACTTGATTTGAAAATGTTTCAGTCGTAATAGTCTTCATTTAACATGCTCTTACTGTAATAGCAAAAAAGAAATATGGTTGTTTTAAAAACAGTAATATAGTATTTTTGTGCATTTTTTAAAATTTTGTATTATTCTTTATTTAACCAGAAAAGTCCAACTGAGATTAGGAATCTCATTTCCAAGGGTGTCTTAGCCCCACAGGGAACCTGTTGTACATGTTTTTAGTGGTAGGAGAAACCGGAGTACCCGGGGAGAACATGCAAACTCCACACAGAAAGCCCCAACGTGTCATGTACAGTAGTGCTTTACATACACAAGCGGTTTTAGTAGCAATAATTGTCACAATAATCAACGCTCATCATGTCAGATGCAGCTGTATATCATTTGTCTTGCTATGTTATCAACCAGTTCTTCTCATGCATGCATACAAAAACAAAACATGACAAACACACTACAAAATAGCTATTGTAACGCTGTTAGACACATTAAAGGTAACATTTCTATGTTTCAGATGTGAGATGCACAAACAACTTCTAGCCATCACTGTCTTCCAATTTCTCCTGTGTTGTTCACTCCAAGCAGCCATTCTTTCTTCAATTGTTGCTTTTGTCTTGTCTGTGTATAGTGCATAATGCGCCTGTTGGAATCTGACTCTGTGTAATGATCCTCCGTCTTTCAGACAGGATTACAGTGCGCCACGAGACAAACAATCAACAAACAAACAAACAAAGTGTGTGATGGCCCAGTCAGCAGCTTTGGTTGGATAACACATCTATCTTTCATGCATTTAGCTAATTATTTCTTAATCTTTTGTCATTTTACTGGCTCTCAGTGACTGTGATTGAGTGCTGCTCATGCTAATTTGTGAGCTAATCGCTGTGTGAATGGGAATGACAGATTACATCTGCTATGATACCTTACACAAAGGAGCTGACGTCCCCAAGAACCTATAAACACGTGAATGGGAAAGACATTGCGGCTCTCTAAAATAGTTAATACCATTAATAACGCAATAGTATGTTACTATTGGGGTGAAAATGTATTAACTCCTACAATGTGTATTAATTGTTTATTGCTTGCTTTATTTGATCTGAAAAGATCAGTAATACGTCTGGAGATTGAGGCTGCACAATAACTGTTGAGCGTGTACAACCCTGACAAAGTAATATAAACATTACCAGTTAGAAAATTAGCAATTTCTTACTATGTAAAAAAAAAGTTGATATTAACCTCATTACTTGCCGTCACCCCTGATCGGGGGCTAGGGTCAGGATTAGGGTTAGGTTTAGGGTCAGGGTTAGGGTTATGATTAGGATTAGGAACAGCAAATGTCATGTAAATTGTGTTTCGTGTAGTTTTAGAAACTAGAAGGTCTTAGGGGTTAATGTTAGGGTTAAATGAGGTGTCACACTGGCATATAGGCTGTAAGCTCTCCTGTCAATACGCTTTGAGATTTGGATATGCATAATTGCTAACAGGTAACAGGTTAACACGTATTTGTCCTTTCAGTGACCCAGCAGATGCTTGGGTGTGTTTTTTTTAGGTTATCCATGGTTACATCCAAAAATATATGATATATGTAGATATATTTTTTCGATACCAGTAGTACCTAAACTTTTTGTTTTCAATTTTGTACTGATATTGTTTAACAGTACCCAGTCCTATTTCTTACATGTATTTATTTATAACTTATTACAATGTAATATTCGTTACAAAGCCATTTTATGGTAGACCAATGGTTTTCACTGGGGCATCTCGAAGCTGTCAGTCTGTCTGCTTTCGGAGCAGTGTTTTGGACCACAGAAGCGCTGCGGCAGGTCTTACATAGTACATGCCTCCAACTCCTTTGTATGGAATATTCTCAATCTCATTGTTTTCGATTTGAACATCACAGATATGTCCTACATGTCTCTGTCTCATGTAACAGGGCCTCGTTCCTCATTTGTACCTCTCTCTCTGTTGCGGCGCACACCGCTGAGCCAAGTTATCGGAACCGTGGGTCTAATATAAATGTTATGTTATTTCAATAACACATTTCAAATTCTCTCTGAAGCAGTTCTCTGTAAAGTGTAAGTGAAAGTTAATTTGGAGCAGTGGGTGAGGGTCCATTAATGGGCCACACAGCGACAAAGTGTATAACAGTTGTTTAGCTTGTTTGAAGCCTAAGGACTGACAGACAGTTTTATTAAATACAGTGCACCAGTATGTCATGATGACAGTATTATACAACTTTTAAATAACTTTAAAATAAGGCTAGACTTTGAGCCAGATAAAAGTAACTCAAAAATAACGTAGTTACCAAATTTGAGACACTAACATACGTATAATACAAATATGTAACATTTTTCCCACTCTGACCAGTGAGTGAGCTATGAGTTGTTATAGAAAGAGTTAAACAACCTATAATATCTGCAGTGATGCCAGTGATGCAAAATGTCACATTAACATCCCATAATGATAATAAAGGTCATGGTTACGTGCTTTAATAATGATAAGGTTCAAATTATATTTAGATTTAAAGGTCACCACAGCATTTGATTTGTCTGTGACACTCATTTTTATGGGGCATTAAAAGGGCTCTGAGAATAGAGTGTCCTGTCTCCAATACCGAGCAGGTGTTTGATCCATGGTGAGTGGGGTTTGCTCCTCTTTTGTCTTATAAGTTTTTGTCCTTGAGGTTTGTTGTTGTTCGATAGAAGCCGTATTATACTATATATGTATATAACATATTTCAGCCGGAATCACTGAACGCAGTTGTAAAATTATTCGTTAAAGTCATTATGTCTTGCACACGCAATATCATTAAGTAATCCTAGTTGCAGGGTCTTAGGGATTGGCTGTTACTGTAAAGCAGAGGTCACTAAACGGCGGACCTCGGTCCGGATCCGGACCCATGCGCCAGCCCATCCGGACCCGAACCTTGGATCCGAACTTTGGACCCGATCCTGAATCCCCTCAGACAAGCGGCTGCGTGATGCTCTCTCTCTCCCTCTCTCTCTCCCTCTCCCTCTCCCTCTCTCCGACTGCACCAGAGCGGTAAACTACAGCCCAGATAAACAGAAAGAGAAAGTCCTTCATCTTAGCTCCATGATACTTTTTACATTTTTAGAAACAGTTACGGAATGACTGAAATATGGCTCGCTAAAAACAAAAGCGGAGGACGCCCTGTTAAATATGCACACGCGGTCGTAATGCGCAAATAGCGCGGCTGTTTCCCGATCGGCAGCAAGCAGGTCTGAACCAGGTCTGAACCAGGTCTGAACCAGGACTAAACCTGAACAAAGCAGGGCTCAGTGTGTAGGGATGGGAATTGATAAGATTTTATTGATATCAATGCCATCAATAATTTTACCTATCGATTTGATTCTTTATCGATTCTCTTATCGATGCCTGACTTGTCTGTGTGTTGGGGAAAAGCAAGGAATGAATGTGCTTTCGATAAACTCTATCAAAAAAGACACATTGTTAGTTTTCCCAAGAAAAAATATTCATTAAATTAAGCAAGTTTCCAAATATACTGTGAGTCTGTCGAGGTGCGCTCAGACCGGGTCAGTCTCGGACCCGGGCTCAGAGCGCAGCAGCACGGGGAGACAGCTGGCGCAGCAGCGAGGCACTGAACCCCGTGTGTCATGTCAGTAGCGACGTATCGAAAGTTTGGAAAGAAACAGCAATACAGCGCAAATAAACAGAGTGTTTGCAGCAGCAAAGCGAAAACGTATAACTGACATGTTTATAACAATGTTGTTTTAATTGACGACACTCTTTCGTCTCTCGTGAACGCGCAAAACGGAGGGGAAAGGTGAAGCGGAGAGCTGAGGGGTAGAATTAAGATTGGGCCAATGTTTCCCTGTTTACTTTGAAGCAGCGTCAACAGACTCGGAGAACTATGCGTCTAGCTCCGCAGCGCAAAAAGAGTGCTTTCAGAGCGGGAGCATCGATAAGAGGGATCGATAAGTAGACGTACGGTTCCGATGCTTTGCTCAAACAGTACCGGGTCTACTTCTAGAACCGGTTCTCGATTCCCATCCCTATCAGTGTGTGAGCCCTGCTTTGCCCTGAGCAAAGAAACACATCACTGTCATATATTATGTGCACATTGTGTATAACAGAGGCTACAGTAGCCTATGCACTCTGCTATTTAGGAGCCAACACTTATTTTTAGAGCAAAAAAACAATAACAGGATTCAATTGATTGCATTATTTTCAAATCACAAAAATAGATTAAAAATCTTGATATAACCGTGAATTAACCCCGTATGTTCCGGACCTTTGTTTGACCTTTTTTTTTCATTTCGGACCTTGGTGAAATTTAATTTGTGACCCCTGCTGTAAAGGAAGGACTGTTTTGTATAAGTCCCATTTATTGAACAAACGGACAAACCTAATGTCTAAGCCTTTGTGCATCTTGCCTTGGTGTATTTCTAACCATGCTTAAGCCCTCACACAGATGTTTGGCTTGTTTTAAAGTCAATAATCTTCCTCTCCCCATTGACATTGATAAAGAGACTATCACCCTCGCACAGCCTTACTTCTTCTGTGCACCGGCCTAAGCACAAGTGATGATATGATTGGACAGATGTGCCGCTACACACCCACGGGTCAGTGCTGTTTGTTATGGAGACACTGCCACTGCCTGGGCGCCTGCTGATCACGAGAAGTCAGGGAGTGAAGATGCGATAAGGTGCGTGGAGAGAGGGGCGTGTGCCTGTGTGTGTTGCTTGACGCTCTCTCCACGCCTGTATCAGTTGCTAAACCATCCATCAAATTACCGTGGCAACCGAGCGTCCATCACCCCATCCATCATCCAAGGGCGACAGGCAGAGCGACACAGCGCAGCTAGAGATGTCACAGACCAGAGGACAGATAACAAGGGGAGAAGGAGCCACAATAAAGCAGAAAAAGGAAAAGAAGCGATACGGAATACATGATGAATGTCTTAGTGCGGGTTGGAGTTGTGGGTAATTAATATTGAGCAGTGTGTGGATTACAACCAGTTTTTATAATCAACCCATGGACATCATACCTTGCCCTGTCCTTACAGTAGGCATTTATTATGGCATTCAATTCACAAGACCACAACAAACCTCTGACTCCACAGACTCTTGTGTATTTTCTTGACCTCGAGTTGGCCAGTTCCTAAAAATAGAAATACATTGTAATAACAATAATAAAAACTCAAGAGCGAAGAAGAAGAAATGAAACATAGTGTCTCAGTGGCCTAAGAATAGGCAGGTAATAATAGAGGTTAAAATTAAATCGCTATTATCATACTGGGTCATCTTTTTGCTTAAGTTTGATGTGATCATCCGAATTTTGAAGTCACTTCCAGAAGCAACATAACTGGGATTTTGATCAGTTTAAATATTAATTTAATATCTCTTTAGTTTCTCAACACTAACATAAACCTTTTAGTTATATGCTGTGTTCAGAGCTTTCTTCTCACACTTGAGTGCTGCACTGTAATACCCTTAAGCGTCACAGGCCCTTTCTGTGGTACATCAGGGTATGTGTCAGTAGGCTTTTTCCCCCACCAAAACCTTTCACTGTTCTCGTAGCTGTTTCAGTACAGGCCCCTCTTTTGGCGTGCCTTTGAACGTTAGAGTACCAGGGTGCTGGGCTGCTGTTGGAGGGTGTGTTTCAGTTCCTGCTCAGGGACAAGTACTTTCCAGTCAGACCAGCAATGTTTTTGTGATGTGGTTCAAAGTAGAACAGCAGGACATCAGGCTCACATACAGGCACTGACGTCTCCGAGCCACTGTTCTACTGCTGTTTTTCAGTACGAACATGAGCAGAGCACTCAGCCTAGTGTTGTCACACTGACGTTTATCTATCTATCTATCTATCTATCTATCTATCTATCTATCTATCTATCTATCTATCTATCTATCTATCTATCTATCTATCTATCTACAGGTGCTCGTCATATAATTAGAATAACATGAGAAAGTGCATTCACTTCTATTATTCAACTTAAACTGTGAAACTAATATATGATAGACTCATTACATGCAAAGTGAGATATGTATAGCCTTTATTTGTTATAATTTTGATTTTTATGGCTCAGCTTGTAAAAACCCCAAATTAAAAATCTCATAAAATTAGAATATTTTGAAAATGGACTGTCAGCCATAATCATCAAAATTATAACTAATAAAGGCTTGACATATGTCACTTTGCATGTGATGAGTCTATATCATATATTAGTTTCACATTTTAAGTTGAATTACAGAAATAAATTAACTTTTTCATGATATTATAATTATATGACGAGTACCTGTATGTATGTATGTACATATATATATATATATATATATATATATATATATATATATATATATATATATATACTGTATATATATATATATATATATATACTGTATATATATATATATATATATATATATATACTGTATATATATATATATATACTGTATATATATATATATATATATATATTATATATATATATATATATATATATATATATATATATATACTGTATATATATATATATATAATAGGTTCCATCATGGCATGGGAGGACAAGAAGCCCCTACATGGAAACATAACTGAAGTGGCGGATATCAGGAAATGCTACCAATGCCTGCACAGAGCTGGCCTGAAGGACAGCACAGAGGTACTCATCATGGCTGCACAGGAGCAGGCCTTGAGCACCAGAGCAATAGAGACCCAGATCTATCACGCCAGTGTACAGGGACATCTATGCAGGGTATGGGCTGGAAACCCCAAGGTCAAAGTGGGAAACACCTCCAAAGGTGGTAAAGAATGACTGAGCCAAGATCATGTGGGACTACGAGATACAGTCGGACATTGTGGTGGTGGACAAAGAGCAGAGGAAAGCCGTTGTGGTTGACATAGCAATACCAAGCGATTTCAACATCAGGAAAAAAGAACACCATAGAGAAATACCAGGGGCTCAGAGAAGAGCTGGAGAAGGCCTGGAGAGTGAAGGCATCAGTAGTGCCCGTGGTCGTTGGGACACTTGGGGCAGTGACCCCCAAACTGGAGGAGTAGCTCCAGCAGATCCCAGGAAATACATCAGACATCTCGGTCCAGAAAAGTGCAGTTCTAGGAACTGCAAAGATACTGTGCAGAGCCCTCAAGCTCCCAGGCCTCCCGGGAGGGTGAGGAAGAGTTATATATATATATATATATATATATATATATATATATATATATATATATATATATATATATATATATTTCAATACTTTCAATAACTTGCTACTCACTTGTAAATGAACAATAATGGTGCAATAAAATAATTTTGAATATATAGAGCTAGATGCCACAATATTGTGTATTTGTGTATTCAGTCTGAAAGTAATTGTATTTGTCTGGGTTTATTTCAGCACATATTTGATTTGGCAACACTGCAGTGCAGCTGTGTAATCCGTGCTCATGGATCAGCATGTCCCTGGGATGTTTAGATATTTATAAAGAAGTCTGTTTGCTGTCCTTCATGTTGCTTTTGATTAGATCTGGGATTGTAAACACACCACTGAAATAGATTATTTAAAATGCGCTGCTGAGCTGGGTGACTTTCTGACAAATAAGAAACTCACAAATGGTTCAGTGATGCTACTTGTAATTTTCTTAATATAGTAGTTTAGTTTAGTAATATAGCTCATTTTTAACAGGTTAGAAATTTGAGACCTTTGGTGATAACAGTGTTATATTTCACATGTGGATATACAGTCTGTAAAAATACTACAAAGCGATATGCTGTATCTTTTGCAGAATTATTTATTTAGTGTTGCGTAAGTATTCTGTGTATGTTGTGTATGTTACATTTATTGAGCCGTCTCCTTTGAGTGCCTGTTTTCTGAGATATTTAGCTCCACTCTGGCTCGAAACTCAGAGACATGACTGACATGGCCAACAAGCGTTTTAACGCTCACACCTCGAGGCAATTTAAAATTTCCACTTGAGCAAACCTTCATGTTTTTGAACTTTGAGAGTAAATCTGGAGAATTACATGCACATATGCAACTTTCTGGCTTCTTGCTGAAATCTCGTTCAAAAGCCGCAAGATGCTCACCACTCAGTGTCACATGAAGTTTTTGTGTGGCTAGCTCTCTGTAACCCCCCACACTTTTTGTAACATGCACTGCTCTGGTTTCTTCTCACCTGCAGCGAGAACATGACTGCAGGCGTTTGAGGAATCCTCCCGAGATCACATTCAATTCACCACTTGCTGCCACTCAGTCGAAAAAGCGAGCCGCGGTTTGGATAAAGCTTCCACTTTCTGTGCATATTTTCACTCAGCTGGCTGCAAGATGAGTTCAAGTACAGGGAAGAAAGTGTTGGAATTTGAGCGCTTTTAAAAAGTTTGAATTTGTATTGGAAGAATGCTCCTGCAGGCCTGTGTGTGAGTAGGGTATTAGTTTTGCGTATTTGTGTATGTAATTGGAGTAGGCATCGTCAGGATAATATTATGAAAATCCTTTTATGGCTGTAAGGCTCTGATTGACAGTAATTGCAGATGAGGAGCATAATGGATTCAGACACTGTCAGACATAGTCATAACTCTGATTTCTTTACAATGAGGTACCCTATTAACATGGGCACAGCTAGTTTAGTCATATAATTCTATCTATCTATCTATCTATCTATCTATCTATCTATCTATCTATCTATCTGTCTGTCTGTCTGTCTGTCTGTCTGTCTGTCTGTCTGTCTGTCTGTCTGTCTGTCTGTCTGTCTGTCTTGGCAGTACAATGTCTCAACGCTTGATGTAATGTACTGGCAATGTCTGTATTTTAAATGTTTTCTTTACAGTTGACTATAAAACACTGTCGATCAGGATGTGATCTTGCCACAGACAGGACAATTAGGATAATAATATTCCCAATTGTGGATTAAGGTTAACGCATGGAAATTTGGACATATATGGCCATATTTTATGTAGGCAAGTGATTTCTGATTTTGTGACAGCTGAAGGGAAATGTCATAACAATTAAGAAGACTGAGAGCTGCGCCAGTATCTCTGTCCATCAATGATTCATAATTGTGCCGTTCTGAGTGCCATAACTTCACGCTGTCAACCACAAAATCATTAAGCTTTGCCCACTTTATTTAGCAAGTTCCGAGCTCATATATTGTCAGCATATTAGGGAAGAGTGGTACGCTGTGATTTAAAGAACAGTTCAATCATATTTGCTGATGAAACATAGGTGTAATAGACACAAGCGTGTTACTTTGAGAATAGATTTCAACTTTGAGTGCAGTTTTAAGGCTCTTTGTGCAAACCTGAGAGATGGCAAAATCACAGTAGTGTTTTTTCCCAATATTAAGAACAGTAGGTTCATCAGTGGACTTTGAGTGACATGTCTTGGACAGTGATGGTAGTTTTGTGATCATTACATCATACAGCTGCCTTACATCAGTGTTCTTCAATGTTACTGTGTGTGCACTTGCCTCAGTCTTTATAGGATCCGAGTGTTAACTTTGATGGCTGGCCTTTCTTGACGCTAAAACACAGCTTTTCTGAAATTGTAGTATGACTGCAATTTTGGATATGCCTAATCTGAATATTCTGATATATTGTGCAATTACCTTGACTCTGTTGAGTGAATTAAGACACAAATATTCACAGATGTGAGATATTTCTTTAACTTTTAGACATTTCTGCCAACAATGCAATGGCTTTTGCAATGACCTGCACAAGATTAGACTTAAATGTCAATCCTTTTGCGCTCTAGAAATTACTGGTAATTTATGGAGGACCAAAAATGACTAAAGTATAAATAAATAAATAAATACATACAGGAATATATAAATAAATACATTCATTTTAGACAATAAAAATTAAATGTTTACATTGATATGTTAAATATTACTCTGAAATCAAATAAATATACTTTTATTTAGGTTATTTATCAATATCTACATTTCTTCCTTTATTTATTTATCCATTTATTGCATGTATTTATTTATGTATTTCTACATTTATTCATTTATTCATTTTTGTATTTCTACATTTATTCATTTATTCATATGGACGGCACGGTGGCACAGCGGTTAGCGCTCGTGCTTCACAGCTAGAAGGTCCCGGGTTCGATTCCCACCTGGACGGGGCCTTTCTGTGTGGAGTTTGCATGTTCTCCCCGTGTCTGCGTATGTTTCCTCCGGGTTTCCCCTACCACCAAAAACATGTACAATAGGCCAGGATGAATGAGAGTGTGTTTGAGAGTGCGCATGGGGACGACGGATGCAAATTAGCCCAAGGCTACAATCCGGTGTGGCTTGTTTACATGCATGAAACCCATGTATGTTCATTGACATGCACTGTCCCGACCAAATAAACCAACCAATAAATAAATGTATTTCTGTGTCACTACATTTATTTATTTATGTATTTCTGTGTTGCCGTATGCTAATTAGGCGGGCGGTGCTGAACTCAATCAAGAGCAGGATTGGTGGGCTGTAGGTCAGCCAGGGGAACTTCCATTCGAAACTGCCATCTGAATACAACACAAAAGTGCACAGAGGATCTCTAGCTAGCTAACAGAGTACCGTAATGTGAGGCAGTAATGATCGAGACCAGAGTTCAAATAAATAAATGAATAAATGTAGAAATACAAAAATGAATAAATGAATAAATGTAGAAATACATAAATAAATACATGCAATAAATGGATAAATAAATAAATGAAGAAATGTAGATATTGATAAATAACCTAAATAAAAGTATATTTATTTAATTTCAGAGTAATATTTAACATATCAATGTCAATATTTAATTTTTATTGTCCAAAATGAATGTATTTAGTCATTTTTGGTCCTCCATAGTAATTGTGCTCATGCCTCTTCAAATTAACAATTGTAAAATCCCTTTACCCATTGTTTACAAAGAAAGAGGAAGCCAGTACTGTTGCGTTCCTAACTCATTCACTTAACACATTTTTAAGGTTTATAAGCATGTTTCACCTCCTTCAGGACTCAAGATTGTCACGTGTCATAACTCAAAAATCAGGTCCAGGTTCTATTGTTGCTTGTGTTGTCACCTTCTCTTGTCGCCATGGTAAAACCCCCAGTGGTGTTTGGGTGCATTTACTGCCAGGGGGAGACAGATTAATGGCTCTATTCGTTATGAGAAGAGTGAAGAAACATGGCAGACTGTGGTGACATGTCTGGGGAGATGGAGTGCCATTGCGCACACATCTGTCTGCTGTGTAACGTGCCGCTGTTAGCTCGATCCATCCTGACCTCCTCAAACAAGGACTCTGTCACTTAGACACGTTCAAACATCAGACACTTCCAAACAGTGACAGGATTTATGACAGCACCAGCCAAATATAGAGAAGCCCAGTCTGAAAGGTGATCTGTCTACAGGGTTTGTACGGTAATAGAAGTGATCGCCTCTAAGTTTATTTTCAGAAAGTTTGTCATATTGTGAGTTGATTGACATAAAAATTCAAGCAGAGACAGCAAACCCAATATGGAACGTTTTTTGTTGTTGTTTTTGTTGTTTGTTTTGTTTTCTGTCTGTGTGTAATTACAGTACGTGAAGCATGCATCTGTGTTGCTATCATTTGATAATACTTAGTGTGGGGTTGAGCTGATGTGACATCCTGACGATGGTGCACTTGCTTTGTGTCGCCCTGTATTAGCCTGGCAAGTCCAGAATGATCCAGAATGTGTACTTGGATCATGTAACTTACTCACGTAACCATATTTAAATAGGGAAAACGTGGAAGACCTTGGTCACTTCTATCTTCACCCCAGTTTGGCCCCATAGAAGAGAGGACGAGAGGCTAAATGCTAACAACATCTTTGGTCTTTTTGCATGACTGAGCGCACACACAAAGACCAGACAGGTACGCATCAACTCGTTTAAGCTCAGGTAAGAACATATCTCAGTATGGAAAAACGGTGGCCTGTCCCTTTAAAATGAAATTAAAGCTTGTTGTATATTGCCTGAAAACTCAATATTTACTCACAGACATTTATTCAAGCATAGAGCTTATTGTACAAAACAATTTACTTTTGCAAATGCTCATGACCCACTGAAAAATGCCCTGCGACCCCCTTTTGGGTCCCACCAGTTGATAACCACCGATTTAGATATTGTACTGTGTTGTGTTACTGCATGCTCTTGAGCCTTTGTCCTGGCTGTACCTTGACTACAGTTGCTTGAATGTGGTGCCTGTTCTTTTTGCCCTGACTGCTCTAAACTGAAAACTACTTTTCTCTGAATGCTTCGCTTTCACAACAAAACTACCCAAAACTAAGAGACAGTAAGTACCTAAACCTTTTGACGGCGCACTGTTGTGACGTTGATCGAGTCCAAGTATTGGATCAGCCTCCAGCCACGGCTCAATTTCTAAACTGAAACTGACCAAATTGCTTTTCATCTGCAAGAGTGTCATTTTGTCCATCTTTCAGCAGGCCCCGAAAGCATCACTTCACTTTAATGAATCAGTTGGGAATCAGTGAAGTGGATCAGTTTTGACAGAAGTCCAAAATAACTGGAGACGCATTTACCTGCTCTCTCTCCATATAATCTCATACTGAATTTCACTTACTTAATATTAATCCATTTACTGTGCAGCTTCTGCCAGTGTCTAATTGGAGTAGCGATGCAATGATCCATGCAGACGGATAAATGGGGAAATATTCATCAGCTCATGAAACTGGAATAGTTTATCAATGAGAATAGATCATGTGTTCAATCCTTTTCTATTTCCTTATACAATACAATGATATTAATCTATTTACTGGCATTTAATTAAAGATAAGAAATACATATGCAACCTGGCCTATGACAATGTTGCTGTGACAACAATTTCATTATGTTTTCAATTTGTCATGTCCACTCTGTCACATTATACTATTTGAGGTGCTTATTCTTATTTTTTAAAAGAAATAGCATATTTGTGTTTGAGTTTATGTTGTTCATGTAGTAAATGGTAATCAGATCTACAACCGATTCAGTCTTAATCATTCAAAAAGATACAAAACTTACTGTTTGGTGCTTTTGCGGGAAGCTTTTTTTAACGTTGAAGCTGCTTGACCAAAGTGTTGTCCTGTCTGGGGAGCAAAGCAGCGACTCTGTCCCGCTGTCGCTGCTTTGCTATCAAGGCTCTTCATGAGGAAGCGGCGCCACATAATCCGTGATTCATAAATCCACTTCGCAGAAGTACTTCCAAACATGTTCGTTGTAACGTCCACGGTTCAGCTCGTCTGCTACAATCTTTGCGGCATCCCGGTGTTTACCCACTACCCACAGACAAAGTCACGCCCCTACTGCGTGCTCCGAAATCTCCCAAAACAAGCCGGTTTGAACCTAAAAGTTTACACTTTTAAATATACCAATACTGCTAGCTTAAACATGTAGAGGCTTCTTTGTGACTTCAACTAAACGATTCTGCAAAAAAGCGAAAATCACCAATTTTCGTCTTTTGCGTTTTTCTTGAAACTTTGGCTGCCGACTTGTGTCCCTGGTATTGACATTACGTTAATGTTGACTGTAATATACACTATCCAGATAGTCGTTTTGCTCATGTGTCATGTGTGCTGCTGTTGTGGTGATTGCCATAGCCTGTTGTCATGCTGTCGCTGGGCTGTCCGGTCTCTAGTCGATCAGGTCAGTGTGGAGGTCAGTGCACGGGGCGGCACAGTAGTACAGTGGTTAGCGCTCGTGCTTCACAGCTAGAAGGTCCGGGTTCGATTCCCACCAAGGCCGGGGCCTTTCTGTGTGGAGTTTGCATGTTCTCCCCGTGTCTGCGTAGGTTTCCTCCGGGTACTCTGGTTTCCCCTACCACTAAAAACATGTACAATAGGCCAGGATGAATGAGAGTGTGTTTGAGAGTGCGCATGGGGGACAACGGATGGAAATTAGCCCAAGGCTACAATCCGGTGTGGCTTGTTCATTAACATGCACTGTCCCGACCAAATAAACCAATAAATAAAATAAATAACCACTGGCCAGGCCCATGTTACTGAATAATATTGATCAGACAGAGCAATATGTGTGAGGCACAGCTGTGTACTGAAGTCACACATATGTAATCACTGTAACACATCGGTGCACATGGTATGGGGTGTAACTGAGGTGTTATTAATGATAATGAGTAACTCAAGAGTGAGAAAATTGCACAAGTAAATAAGCCAACATTTAAACTTTTGTTTTTGTTCAATTCTTGGTCAATAATCTAATACAACTGTGTGTAAAGTTATGTAAAATTCAACACAGCGTTACTGACCACTGCGGACCAGTAACGCTCCAATCATCTCGTCATCATAATTTGTTTGTTTTGTTTTCTTTATCACTACTTGTGACACTTACTTTTTAATATATTTTGCACTAATGGAGCCAGGACAAGGACATGATCACTGTTTCTTCACCTGAATTAGGATACTCCATGTATCCTATAGAGTAAGACAGTGTGATGCTGCCCAATAAAGATCGGATTTCTGGACAATTCTGGACAAATCACAGTGCTCAAAAGGTCTATTTTTGTCCTCCATGAAATCTTCACAGTCTTTCATTTTAATTATTAACAATATGCTCATCGTTGTAACCATATTATTAATGTAAATTTTCTCCACACAAAGTTTCGAATTGTTTCCAAAGAATGAGAGGAAAATAAATGTTATTGACTGTACCACCTGCAAGAAATATCATATTCATAACCCGGGAAAATACTTATATTTCTATAGAATTTTTGTGCGCCTGAAGATAGTATGTTACTGTCGGTGTCTGTATACACGCCACTAGAGCTGTAGCTCGGAAAATCATAGGCCAAGAGTCTGCAGTTTGATCCATAAAGTGAAACACAATTTCAAGTCTCAAGGCTTTTTTGAACACTCTCTACAGACCTGACCTGCCCTTCTCTGGCCTAGTTTCATTTGTCTTCATCCTAATAAGTCTTTTAACCCTAAATTTCCCTTAGCTTCTCTGAAGAAAAAACTTTCTTTACTCTAAAGATTAATTAGATAACTTGTAATAAAGTATATAGCATTTACATTTTCATGGATTAAGTTGTAGCACTGAATATCATTTCCAATTTCCTTAGGCCTAAAATATATTCCTACATAAAAAGATAATGATAATCTTCACTCCCACATTCTGTATAACCAAAAATACTTTTCTCTTTGTGTAAATTTATATGATGGTCTAACTTAGGATGGGAACAGCATGGTACCTAAAGTGGAATGCCATGGTATATAAATTAAGTACTAAATTAAGATAATACGTTTAATCAAACCCTAACCTTTCCAACATGGGGCCAGTTCTTGTGCCTGGCGTTCCTGTTGTGCTGTGTGCCTGCATCACTTGCGAGAGGGTGTCACTTATAAAAAGAAAGGAGGTCGACTGAGGCGTGGTTTATTACAAGCAGCTGATGTCAGCCTCACATTAATTTCCTCGTTTACATCGCGCTGCCTTGTGTTCTTCCAAACATTATGGGCTCTCACAGGTCAAACTAAAAACTTTATTAACCCCATCGTGAGCTAAACCACGATGTTGTCGTGTCCTGAGAGAATGAGATGTAACCTATGCCGGTCCCGCTGTGGCGCGGGTCGGCACTTGCTTGGGCGTAAACACGAAACAAAACAAATGCACATGTTCACCCCCCACTCCCCCACAACCCCTCGCCCTCCCACCCTGGTTGGTGGGAAAGGCTGTTGTACATAACATTGATCATGGGTGTTTCTCCACCACAAGTTCTTCCCATTTACATGCGTCAAGTCTATGAGCTGCAAGATCTCAAAGTGCGCTCCTACTAAGTGCAAAATTTTATTCTATAGTCTGCGTTTTGAAACACAAGATCGGGCCCTTAGTATGGTATATTTTTTGCTTTTTTAAACAGAGACAGTGCACATTCTAAGAAACAGAACAGGATGACTTGCTGAGTGTACCTTTGTAAGTTAGCTGTCAAAAAAAGCATCCAAGGCACAAAGATGCACAAAGATAAAAGGTCCTTTATTTACATGGACAGCCTAGGCGTTTCGACATGAGCGCGTGTCTTGGTCAGGGCAAAAGGTTTTGTGAATGAGACAGTTCACAATTTAACACTGACCGAAAAGGAAAGCTGCATTGTACCAGGTTATAGCAAAAATGCTAATTTCCGCCCGTAGTCCCTACAATTTACAGTACTGCATTAAAGTAAAGTGCGACTGATATGATCACTGTATCTGAAATAAATGTACTTTTTTTTTCTTTTTCACATATTATCATTCTGCCTATTCAATCTACCCTATCTTGAGATCTGTTCCCGTTGAAAATACTGTGAATGTGTTTGCCTGTAGATCCGGCTGTACGCTCGGCCTGATGCCATCTCCAGTGGAGCGGGGGACTACGCTCTCCACATCACCAAGAGGCTCCTGGGATTCTACCAGGACTATTTCCAAGTCCAGTACTCTCTGCCCAAGCTCGGTAAGGCGTTTTCGCTTCACCCTTTCTCATCGGCCTGCTTATATTTTGCAGTTTGTGGCAGTTTTGTTTGTGATATTGAAAGCGTTATTTGATGTTTTCTCTTTCTTCCAAATTTTCTCTGCAAAGTTTTTGCTTCCTGATGTTTAGAAAACAAAACATTTATTTTCATTTTTTGTGTGGCTCTTACCACTTTTTGGGAAGACAGCTGAGGCTCCCTTTTTCAAACAGTTAAAGGATCTATACCATGCTATTTTAGACCTTCCAAAGGCCATTACAGGCACATTTGGCAAAATGTATCTCATTCATTAAGAAATATGACTTATTTTCTTTTAACTCGGAAGTTGAGACGCTCAGTTCCTCAGAAACTCCGCCCCTCACCTACCGCATTATGTTTTAAACATAATGTTTAGCATTTAGCAATCAATGCCTGCTGTTGTCCGGTGCAGACGTCTGTAAAATGATAATGCTCAGCATGATACAGCCATGACTGCAGCTCTGAGAGAGTGGGCATGTATGTTAACTGTGCAAGAGCAGAAGGCACTTCCTGAAGGGGCCGGGTCAGCCCAAGGTTACGCAATTATGTTGAGACGAGTCATTTTCCATCAGAGGGTGGGGCAGCAGCTCAGAGAGCTACTTTGGGTTTGTTTTTGATGAAGAATTAGCATTGTAACAAGGTCAAAAGCTCAAAAAGGTTTTTGATATGATATAGGACCTTTAATACCTGCTTCATCATTCTGTGGACATTTGCATCAGAAGAGACTTCTTTGTCCTTGGGAAATGTATTCTGTTTCTGAGATTCCATACTAAAATAATAAAGCAATGGAGATTTTATAATCTTAAATGTTGGAGTTTTGGAGTTCAAAGCATTTTGACACTAAAGTGTGTTAGATGTCTGAGTGAGTCTACTGATGAAAAACGCACAAATCATAAGAAGATGTTTGAACTGTCTGTACCTCTTGCAAGGTTCTATCCAGATACTCTCCATGGTCCCGGAATAAAACTGTATGGCATGTTGACTTCATGACATGTATGTATTTCATGTTGTTTCTCCAACAAAAAGGAGGTTTCATGGTCACCAGATGCGTACCAGACTCCACAAAAGCAGAAAACTTAAAGCTGTGGTTCATTTGACATGACACCATTGATCTACATTGTAAACGCAACTATTGTGAAAGAAAAACAGAGCGTGTGAGCTGTTGTGTGTCAAAATATAGCATATTTCTTCCAGTGCAAACCAGGAAGTCAGAGGCTAACCTAGCACAGTGTTAGCAACTCTGTCTCGCGATGAACGAGACGTGCCTCTAACTAACTCAAGTGAACAATCAGGATGCGGGAGGGTCTGTGCGAGCTAGAAACGAATTTAGGCAACAGCTGAGAGATTTTAGCTATGACTTTCACGGTTTGATTCAGGCAGTGCTGTTTTAACACGATTAGGGTTGCCACCTATGTCTGACAAAAAACCTGGACATTTCGGCAACCCAATCAGCCCTTTTGCTTACAAGCAGTGGTGCCCTTCACATCTACTGTAACCCAAGACAAAAAATACCTCTCTACAGCGAAATTTGACATAACCTTGTGATGGAGCTACTGTATATTAGTTTTGCTTTAAGTAGTTAGTTACTTAGTGGTTAATGTTCAGTGGTGGAAAGAGGACAGAAAATGTGTACTCAAGTAAAAGTACAGTTATATGGCTGAAATATTACTCAATTACAATTGCAAGTACAAGAGTAAAGTATTAGTAACTAAACTCTTCATAGTGAACTGGTCTATCTCTAACAAGAATGATCTTTGCACAGATTAATTAAAAAATACATGAAATATCATACAACAAAAGCCTTTTGTTACATGAGGCCCAGTCCCAGTTTCAGCACAAGTTTAATATCAGACCTGGGGCAGTCTGTTTGAATAATAGACCTATGTTTACATATCTCATACTATCTACCAGACTACATTTCAAGACCACTATCCCTCAGTTAAGAATAATATAAGTTAAAAAAAAGTGTTAGCAGAGGCCCTTTCCCACACGGTCTCAAGTGTACTGATGTGGACAGTCTGCACTGATGAGTTAAAAAGACCTTCCTCTGTGAAGATAATGACAGGTCAACAAAGCCTTACCTTTAGAGGCAGATCTACACTGAGCTGGAGGCAAGTGTGCAGTGTCAGCCTTCTGTCTTTGTCTTTCTAGGACCTGACCTGACAAAATATTCATCTGTATGAATGAGGTGAAAACGTGTGTAGCTTTACTGAGGTGCTAATGTTACCCACGTGGGGAGAGGTAGCTCCTGTAAACTCCTCCAAACTCATCCCTTCTCTATAGCGATCTATTCTGCACAAAATGTATGTTTTGTGCCTGATTACTGATGCAGTTCGTGTCCTAGTGTTTATAAGACAGTCTCCTTGCGCTGTCGATAGTACAGCCTCTGTATCCCCGCGGTAAAAATAAACGCTGAGCCATAGAGGCAGACACACGTGAGTACAGCCAAAGAGCAGGCAGAGGAGGCGGGACATGCGCCCGAGGAGCCAATGTCAGCCTCGCTCTCTTTAAGCTCTGGCCAATCAGAGCAGGGAGAGAGCTGCAGCTGCTGTTGTGTGTGTGGTGCGATCAGCGGAGGAGAGAGAGCGGCTGGAGGAAAAGAGCTGAAATGCTCAACGAAAAAAAAAAAAGTGTGTGTACTACTGCGCTGTAGTGTCCCGGGAGAATATTTTTTTTCCCTGGGACAGACCATTAAGAAGAAGGACAATCAGGTAAAACCGGGACAGGTGGCAACACTAAACATGATAGAGTCGACTTTTACATCTCAAACAGTCTGTTCTTTCCGTAATGATTTTTAACTAGGCTTTTACATCTTCTAAATGCGGTTGATGGGTTGAACACAGCCACAAACATAATTCTGGCTGCAGGATTCTAAAGATTTTACTGGTGTTGCTGTCCAGCTAACTGTACGCATGCTTTAGGACCGAATGCTATGTCTCCTTATTTCCTATGATGAAAAATTAGGACAGTTGCCAGAGAAATTAACAATCAAAAAAAAATATATGATCTCTTGAATATGAAGAAAAAAGTCTTCAAAAAGTTTTCAAACTGACATAATGTTAAAACCAAGCTAACGGTACCTCCACAGCCCACAGTGATTTCCGGTTTCGATCCAGCACGCCAGAATAAAAGCACACAGCTCGTCTCAATCATTAGTTCAGCAGGTACTTGCTACATTACAAGAATATAATTAAATACACACATTTCAAGTGCCACTGTAATGCTAACAATACACATGTGACTTTATACGGTGACAACAATAGAAGAGAGGGGAAAGCTAAGCAAGTCTTTCAAAGCCAGGTTTCCAATTGTTGCAGGGTGCGCAGATAAACAGTGCATTTTAAAGGATAAATAGCCTGATAAGCACTTTAATAATCAGAAAGATGCACGAATAAAGACACAGGCTAATACAGCAATCGCTTAAAATTTAGACATTTGAGCTAGCATTAGAGCTTAAGTTAGCATTTAAACAACTGCTCTGATGGGAGCACCGCTGACATTAATTTCCTCGTTTACATCGCACTGCCTTGTGTTCTTCTTTAAGCCTTAGGTTCTCACAGGTCAAACTCAAAACTGTATTAACCCCATTGTGAGCTAAACAATGTTCATGTCTCTCTCTCTAAATGCACATGTTCAAGCAAGCCTTACACCAGTGGTTCCCAACGCTTTTTGCTTGAAGCTCAGCCTGCTCGCACTGGAGAAAGGTGACTTCATTGTGAGAAAAATGTATTCTTGACCTGAAGCTGACCAGCTGATATGTGATTGGAAATTCGACTGTTGCAGATGAGCATTGCTAGACTGATCTTTAATTGTGTTTTATGCACAATATGAGACAGAAAAACAAGCAGTGGGAGTTGAAATGAGGTGTCCATTAATGAGAGTGGTTCAAGGAGTTTGGGTTGAAAGGAGCTGCAGTGTCTCTGAAGTGAAACTACTTTGAAGAGTAGCATAAAGAAACTGAAAGAACTTAAATGTCACTTTAAGTTATTGTTCTACAACTTGATTTATTATTGTGCCAACTTCTGGACACCTTTCCAAGTGTAATTGTGCTACTCGAGATAACTGAATACATGGACCCAATTTAGATGAAGAAGAGGGAGATGTGGAGGGAAAAATGCAATGAAAATATCTCAACATTTCATGAAAATTGAATCATCAAAGAGTCTGACATGCCAGACTCTGCATAAATAACTTTATGTTGACACTGACATTACAGATTGCTTACATTAATCAAACAGGTTTAATTATTGTGGACAACATTATAGCAATACACTGCCTTTATGTGCAAAGCTCTTCTCTCTGTGATCACGTCACACCCAGCACCAGTTGTATCATTTAATTTAGTCATTTTATGTTTCCATTTATTCATTTGAGTGGATAACCCCTTGTGATGCACCATCTCGTTTTCAAAAGGGTCCTCCCTAGAAAATCATCAGTTAGTTACACTTGACTTTAAAGAGGTTCAGCTTCACAGATTTTTTCTAATGGTAGGATTAATTATCTCAATTGGAAGATTGTCCAAGCATAGAAATGCCTCCCACATTTACCCATAGTTTCCCTTCAACCTGCCTCAGTGTCAGAGGCATTCCTCTGAAAACGATGCAGTCATGCCCCTCCTCCCTTGTGCTCGTCCTTCTTCCTGTCCTAATTAATTGTGCTTTGCATTTGTCATGGTAGAATCAATTATCCATGTCAGACCATAGTGGACTTCCCCTTGTCTCTCCACACCCCAGACCTGCTCATATGAGCATACTGTAAAGCCTAGCCTGGCCTTAGCCATCCGTAAACTCCGGTCAATTATATTTTCCCTACATGTATGTCTGGGTTTGATCTCAGTGGCTGCGTTTCATCGGTTGAATTTCAACCTACCATTCAGCGAGCGGGGGAGGCGGGTGTTGTCGGTGACGTCAAGCATTTGCGCCGCATTTGCTGGTTGTAGTTCGGCAATGGCGGCGGATACGAACGTAAAGGAAGCTCTTCAATCCGTTCTGGCTCGGCTCCCAAATATCCAGAAATGATAACTGAAGCCTTAGAATGCGTAAGGAATGCTCTCAAGAGTTGTGATAGCTGCTTCACTCAACACGGGCGCACTACATACGTCACGACCAAACACTAGCGAAAATCAGATCCAATCGTTTCAAAGGAGTTCACCCCTCCCACCTGTTAACGGAGCTCAATTGAGCAAGTCCAGACCCTCTGTATGAAACGAGTACGAGGGTATGGTAAAACCAGGCTACATAAAGCCTAACATTTAATTCGTCAGTTACTTCCTCCTCATCCACGTCCGTTCATCGCATTAGAAATTCACTTTGAGTCACGGCTCCTATTTGTTCCATCATCTTAGATTAGCCTTGACATTTACTTACCTTCACTGACCTTTACACCCATATTAACTGCATTCACGGCTCTGACCATGCTGAGGTAAAGGTGGGTTTCACATGAACAGCTGGGCTCATTTGTAGAAAACTCTGCAAGTAAAAAATATTATACTAATACTATGTTTATTCCTTGGATGCTACCAGAAGCTTTCAGGTTTTTTCCAAGTAGTTCCCCAAAGATTATTTTCATTTCTTTGATGAGTGAAACTTGATAATGGTGTTTGCAAAACAACTCAAATGTCTCTTTTCAGCCAATGATTGAGTAATGAACACATTAGACTTCTGGCTGTCCTGGATGTACTTGGCCTAAGTTCCTTCCTCAAAATGTAAGCCCTCTTGGGGCTGGAGACCCCGTCTAACACCAGTGTATTTGACATTCTCAAACAGTTCATACACCATGAGTCACAAAATAGTATCCATGTTGAAAAAAGGTTTTATTCAGCCACCTGACTCTAATTTGCCACATAACTGAACATCAAATACTGGTTAGTTTTTCCCAAGTTGTGTTTATTGCCATCTAAAACAAATTAGCTACACAAATTGCTAAGGAAAATAATGAAATCTTTTGAGGTAACTGTGAAATGATTGGACAACATTCAGTTATTCCAGTAGAGTAACAGCACACACAGGTGCATGTCAATTATTCTCACATAATCGTCATGTGATGGTCGAGTGCATCTGACAGCTCTCTTGTCCACGGCTACAAAGATGACCTTGTTTCACACCATTGTGCAAGCAGTGCTGGAGATAGGGCTGCAATATGTAGGAACCGACAACGTTGACACTTTGTTTTAGGCAATGGTGGAAGAATTACTTGCTCAAGTGCTCAATGACGTCATGCTCTTGTGGGAGCAGGGATTCGAACCAGCTTATTACATTTCGAAATGGGCCAAATTTATTACATAATAGGCCGTTATTACGTTATCGGTTCCTACAAGGTATTTGGACAACATTGTGGTTTTTAACATACTGAAACATCTGTATCTAATTAATGTTTAACTTGTGTAAACCATGTGACTTTATTATTAATGTAATGTGAATTAAACTCTGCTATATACTGCTCTGTGTACACTGCCTGACAAAAAAAAAAGTCGGCACAAAGAAAAAGGTCACACGCTCTAATATTTTGTTGGACCACCTTTAGCTTTGATTACTGCACACATTTGCTGTGGCATTGTTTCTATAAGCTTCAGCAATGTCAAAAGATCCAGTGTTGCATTTTTCACCAAGATCTTGTATTGATGATGAGACAGTGTAGCCACTGTGCAAAGCCTTCTCCAGCACATCCCAAAGATTCTTAATAGGGTGCAGATCAGAACTCTGGTTAATCCATATGTGAAAATGATGTCTCGTGCTCCCTGAACCACTCTTTCACAATGTGAGCCTAATGAATCCTGGCATTGTCATCTTGGAATCGTGTCATCGTGTTTGATGGAATAACCTGGTCATTCAGGTTGTCAGCTGATCTATTTCTTTGGGCGCATACTGTAGTGTTGCTGAACCAGACCTGACCAACTGCAGCAACCCCGGGTCATAACAGTTAGTTAGATCCAGGTGGTGACTTTTTTGGTCAGGTTTTATACATTTATTTTACTTTTATATAACCATTTATCAAAGGAGAGGACAGGGATTTTCATGTGACTTTGTCTCCTCAGTGATGATAGAATGCATTCTTCCATTACAAATCTGCGTTGTGTACTGTTGCTTTTATGTGTATACCCATGTGAACATGGATTAGCCTATGAGAGTGTGTATGCTTTGTACTGATGTTGACATCAGTCTTTAGCCTCACACACTGTAAGTGCATGTGTGTGGTCCACAGCCTCTGGGCTCTGGGCTCCATCTGTTGTCATGCAGGGCATCAGGCTCCCCTGAGAGCCCCAGGGAGCAATGATGAGTGTAGATACACATTTAAAGGGACAGGGGAGAGAAAGTGCAGCCTATACACATAACTACAAAGAATCATTGAGTCATTCAGTTTGAAATTACTGTTCTTTTGCATGTTTGTCTGTCTGTTGAGACCACCGCCTAAACTTCCCCACGTCGATCAGATAAAGGCACACATACTTTGAATGGGACTGTACTTTTGAATGACTGACCCCTCATGTTCCTCTGCGGTCATATTTCACATGGATATAGTGTATCTTCAGCTTTACAAGCTCGAGTTTCTCAAAGCACAACACTGTAGTCTTTATTTGTTCACTTCACACTCAGTAGTGGTAGCTACTATTGTAGCCTTTGTGTGCAAAGGTTTACACAAAGATTTTAAAGTTTTGTTCACTTATAGATACGGTGACGAAACATCTTAGTTTAACCGGGACAGTCCAGGTGTTGAAGCCCCTGTCCCATGTCCCCTTGGATTGCTCCAAAACCATTGATTTGTCCCAGTTTTTTACAAGCTCTGTCCCAGTTGTCCCAGTTTCTCATCAGTGCCATGCCACAAGCAGTGTATTTCACTTAAAACTTAATGACTTTTGGTCATGTGTGCATCACAACAGGAAGTTCCCATAGCGAATGAACCAATCAAAAAGCTCTATGGTCTATTTAATTGACTTTTAAAAACAATGGGGCTTATCTTGTCATGTGGGAAACAGGAGTTAGTTCTGTGTGGAGACAAACTGTTCTGGTCCGAGACTTAAAATATTTCTCAAATATTTAGAATAGAATAGAATATAATTTTATTGTCTACCGAGGTAGAAATTCATCTTTGGCTCACCGACACATAAAAACACAAGACTAGGGACAATACAAACATGCCCAGTAGAAAAATACATAAGAAAAAGAAAATTACAGTAAAATGATGATGATACAGGCTAATTTCAGAATTTGTGTAGTCATAAATTAGTTAGTTAACTAAGCTATGTTTGAGTTGCAATTGGAAGTTGATGACACAACTCCAGTTCGATAATTCCTCAGTTAGTTCAGCAGCTTTTGCCAACAAACATTTGTTAAATTGCTACAAAATGTGTCTATTGCTTGTTGCTAAGATAGGAGCTCAAACCTGAACATGTGGCCTAATATACTGGAAGCTGCAGCATCAAGGCGAGCATGAGAGCTACAAAATTTCAAAAAGGATAAAAAAAAGAAAAGAGATCTGATTACTTTACTTTCAAAGAGAAATTAAAAGTTGTTTGGGACGTGCCGATGCGTTTCGGTCGACCTTCAGGGCCTTCCTCATCATATTATTGTGATGTTTTACCAAACCGTTTCAACACAGTACACTACATTAAATCAAACATAAATATATTCAATTTGTTTTTTTCATTAAACTTCAGAAAAAGAAGCCGAGAATAAATACTAAATAAAAAATACAGCTCAAATTGCAGCACATTTTGACCATGTGTTCTTGTTGTGTACCGGTACACTCTTTGCAAAAATGTGTACATTTCAGTAAGATGGAAGATGCATCACCAATACCATTATAAGGATAGTTTAGTGTCATACACTGTTGTACAGCCCTAGGGTCTTTCATTCAGTTCACTGCTTCAGTCATTAATGATATTTATAATAAAGTGCTACCCTGTGTATTCATGTTCAATTGTTACATCGAAGAGAATAATTTATTCACAGTGTTGTTCTGGGCTCTTTGCTGTGATGCTATTTGCAAAGCCAACTGAAGTCTTGTTCTCGCTGTTTAGCAGTTTAGCGTGCAGAGAGGTGATTTTCCCTAATAGATGCTCTGAACTGCATGGCATACTGTATCTCCGAGTGTGTGAGCAGGGCTTTGCACACAGAGGATGGCTTCTTTTGTTTTAGGGAATATCTCGCCGTATTTGCCCTTGGCTTTTCTTTCCCTTTCGGTTATTGTTGTAAAAGGAGCTGAGGAGACTATATACTGTAAGCTTGTTTCACTGTCAGGTTATGCTGCCTAAGATGATAATCTTAAAATCTGTGTCCACCTTTTCTTTATTTATGACTGACACCAAAGCAACACAGCAACCCATTTAAATCTCATTTGATTCAAAAGGCCCTTTGGTAGTTCACCGCATTATGCACAGGTGCTGCCCAGTTAAAGAGCCACAATGCCATTATGCATCTGTAAAAAAAAACTCAACAACTGGACCATGTTGTAAGCTTGTTATTTATTATATGAAGATAAAAAAATACAAATGATAACATGAAAGAACCTCATTGTTTTTCATATTAGCATTTAATAAAATGACATAGCGAATCAGGTTTTAGTCTATATGCGCTACTTTTCATTCACTAATACACAATTGTGTGACCATTTGGATAGTGCTATGAGCTTTGTTTATATCATAAAACATTTCTTACTTTGTGTTTCAGTAATTTTTTCTCAACATTTCAAAAGAGCCCGGATGAAGAGACTGTGAGAAGACTGTCTGTTTTGTGGGGGAGGGACTCTGAGGACAGAGCACTTGGGGCTATACTTTAACTTGACTCTCACAAGTTTAATTCTGCTGCAGAATAAATGACAAGTGCGACAGAGCATACAAAGTCGTCCTCACTCTTCTCCCCTGCACATTCTTTCCTGGATAAACTTTGCGATATAAGCACCTCTTTGGGAGCTTCTCAGCAGCTTTGCTTTCCCACTGTGGGACTTGCTCATCTTTTTGCTTCTTTTCAATTTTGCGATAACTATAGACATGATAACGTCCCTTCTCTTTCTCCTCCTTTGGGCTTCCGTAGAATTCGATAGAGAATGCCGCAGTGGAGCAGAAATCTTACTGGGGCTCAGGTGATGCCAGTGTCTGGAGAATTGGACCGAATATCTGAGTGTGTCTGAACTTTTCTGCGTGCAATCTCGCCAAGTGGACTAATGCGTTCTGTTGAGTTCTGGCTCCATCTGGGCTCCATAGAGACACACAAGCAGCAGCAGCGCCCCAGGTCGCACACTTACAACACATGCATCTAAAACTTCTTGCATATCTTTTCATCCTATTTTTCCCCCATTTCCCTCTTTGTCTCCAGCTCTGTCTGTCATGCACTTGCCTTAGGCCGACACATAACAACAGATGGACTAAACTGAAAGCCTCTTGCCGGTGCACACGGCGCAGACACACACGTACAGCGCTGCGGGCCAGTCAGCTGTCCGCCTGCTGCTGCCCGCTCCACAGCCGCTCCACAGCCGCACAACACGGCACGCTCGTCCTCAGCTCTTCCCTTGGCCATTTAGCATTCAAGCTAAATCAACTGTTTGTGCGTGTAGCCAACACACAACTTAGTTTGAGTTCACAATGCTTTTTGAAATATAAAATACAAAATTATAAACATTCTTGGAAATCAATCAATCAATAGTTTTGTATAGCCCGATATCACAACAGGAGTTGCCTCACAGGGCTGCACCAAACATTAAAACAATGAAACAAAACAACAAACAAGACAATGTAAAGTTCAGGCAAGTATCCAGGCAAACATAATGTCCAAATAAGTGATTGTATATTGCGCTCTTTTAATTACAATCATTCATTGATATTTTTATTATTATCAGATGTGTTGATTTGTGTATTTTGAATAATTATTACATAGCACAAAAGAGTTTTTGTACCATGTTAATCTGAGTGACTTATGCACTGCAGGTTCTGTTTTGTCAATTAAAGTGAGTGTACAACACAAAAAGTGTAGGTGGTATTGTGCTTCATACAACTTTATGATGTAGCCTTTTGCTGGAAATTACATTGCACTGTAAAGACTGCACCTGCAGGGCAAATTTCCTCTTGCTTTCAAACAATGCTTGTAGCCCAAAATTTTTTTAAAGGTTTTCTTTAATGATATTACTGATTGAAAAAACCTGCAATATGCAACTCTTTAAAGCTGTATTATCACCCAAATGAAGATTATTTTGTCTCAAGTGTTTTACAATTTATTTCTCACCGTTTTTTTCCAGTTCGGTTTCTCCATTCACTCGCAGTCATTTATGTCCAGTGCAGTGCTTTCGCTTGGACTTTTTGTGCTGTTTAACTGTGGGCTTCCTGTTCCAATGGCCAATTTTGTACCGTCAGCCCCAGAGCTGCGGTCTAAAAATGAATGGAGATCTTATCACCATTATCTAGTCTGAAAGTGTTTTAGCTACCATTTTGCTCCGTGACCTCCGCAGTGGAAGGTAATTTGGGGGTCTAGACTGGGGTTGGAGGGCGGGATGGATGAGCAGCGGGTCTCTTTAGGACGCCGCCTGCGTTTCAAAGCTCTTTGGGAAATGGCTAGAGGTTAGGAATTTCTATCCAGCGGTGACTAAAGCAGGAGTCTGCTGTGGCACAGACCTAGGAGGGAGTTTAAAGGGATTATTACCAAAGAGCTGGAGGATGACACCAGCAGCAGCTCATGTCTCTGATGGCCAAGTGATAGTGAGGCTGATCACAGGAGGCAACCAATCACAGAACATCATCTAAACGGTTCACAGGCACCTCGGTGAATGACAAAGTTAGAGCCCTAAATAGCATCCTCATCGCTTGTCTTCATTAAACTTTTAAAAATAACAATGCTATGTGTTTCTGCAATGTGAATCGTTATTAAAGTCAGTTTGTGTGTAAAGGTTTACAAAATGATTTAAAAGTTTTGTTCACTTAAAAATGCAGTGACGAGACATCTTAGTTTACCCGAGACAGTCCAGGTGTTGAAGCCTCTGTCCCATGTCCCCTTGGATTCCTCCAATACCATTGATTTGTCCCAGTTTTTTACAAGCTCTCTCCCAGTTGTCTCAGTTTCTCATCAGTGCCATGCCAGAAGCAGTGTATTTTACTTGAAACTTAATGACTTTTGGTCATGTGTGCATCACAACAGGAAGTTCCCATAGCGAATGAACCAATCAAAAAGCTCAAAGGCTATGGTCTATTTAATTGACATTGGACTTTACAAACAATTTTACCGTTCAACCTGGGGCGAAAAAGTCACTTTTTAGCTAACGCAATTGTGTCCCAGTTTTGAATTAAATAAATCGTCTGAATTTTTAGTCATTGCATCCTTACTGGATTGCTATGTTTGGAGGTTGGCAATTTTGCCCAGCTAAATGTGTGACATGGGTTTTTAGGCGAAGCAGTTGTGAAAAGACATGGCCAGAACACATTTTAGTGACAGGGCGGCTGAAAGGTTAGCGCTTTCGCTACGCAACAACAAGATGCCTGGTTCATTTCCCAGACTATCCAAGCCTGTCTGTGTGGAATTTACATATTCTTCCTGTGTCTGGGTGGGTGTCCTCTGGGTGCTGAGGTTTGCCCTATCAACCAAAATCAAACACAATAAGTTAGTCTTCCAGTCTACAGACTCCTGACCATAAAACTAGCTCAAAATCTGTAGATGGGTCTACTTCTCCTCGCTGTCCCAGCAGCATTGAAGAATACGGGTCAAATGCAGATGTCAGATTTCCCTACAGGGACAATAAAACACACCTCAGTGTTTTACCATGTTCTCTCATCAAAAACACACTTGGAGCTGTGATTCGAGCCACTTGCGCATCTTTAAGTAATCCTTGGATCTTCACCGATGGCTTTTCTTAGTGGCAGTAGCCAGTAAATGCTTTCCTTACCTCTCGATCTCTTGCCAAGCTTATTCTTCTCGCACAAAGTAAAGATACTAGCTGTAGCTTCACTGCAGCTTCTTTTTCAAATGTATTTTCTTTTTGTCGAAACAGCTGCACAGCAATATCAATATTGCATTATCTAACCAACAAAGTGAATGATAGTATGATGATAAGAGGTGATAAAGTACAATGCCCCCTTTTTGACACTCATAATATTGGCTGCCATTAATTTGAATGGTGTGGTGTCAATGCCCCAGCGGTTAGATATTGAAGCTCTTGCCATATTGATGATTCTTGTAAAAGCTCTTTACATTTTGATCTTTTGGTAAGGTTAAGGTATACTTTACAAATCCCCGTTGGGAAATTTGTCCTCTGAATCTGACCCTGCCTTGATGCTTTTGATTCTCATGGCGCCTTGGGACCCATCTCCAGATGTGGAGCCAGGCTAATGGTCAGAATCACGTGGCTGGAGGATTAATCTATTGTGCATCTTTTTAGAGGCAGAAGAAACCGGAGTACCCGGAGGAAACCTAGGCAAACACAGGTTTGTAACCTTTCTGGTTGCATGGTCTATGCAACCAGAAAGGCCCCATCCTGCCCGGGGATCCAACCTGGGACCTTCTATGTAAAGCACAACGCTAACTGCTGCACCATCGTGCCGTCCACATTTTTATTGTAATACAGTCCAAAATGTAACTTAAAATCACGTATTTAGTTGCAAGAATATTAAGAGGCCTGCCAATTGCCTTTCTGTCCTTTTATAACATAATCCATTTCACATTTTATACTCCCAGAGCAACCATCAGCAGCAGTAGTGACTGAAGTCCTCATAAAGACTTTTGACTCTTCAGTGTTCCTCTGAGAACCGTAACTTGCATAAACATCCAGTAATACCACCAGCTGTCACTGTCCCTCAGTCTCAATCACCGTTGCCCTTAATAACATTACGAAAGTAATTTATGTGCAATTTGCTTCTTTCTAAACCATCCAAAGACTTAAACAGGTAAATGTCTCCCAATGACCATATTAGCTTCATTAAAAAAAGTCCACAAAAAGTCTCTAGTTGATGGTTCATGCAAATTTGTACCTTTCAAAGTCAACTATACATTCATGCTCATGTTTACCTTTGGCAATATGTAAAATTCATTTATTTTAAAAATGCGTTTTTGTTCTTACCACTCATTTCATGATATCACCCCTTATTCTGAGACAAACCAAAGCCAGTCATTAATATATTAGCAAGAATATGACAGAATAGAATAGAATAGAAAAACTTTATTGTCTACAATAATGGCAGAAATTTGCCCAGCACTGATTTTTTAATTAACTGCAATTAACTGATTAAAGTTAATCAGTTAATTGCAGACACAACAGCAGCAGATTCTACTCTGTGATTGGTCCCCAAATCCACGCGAAGATTTCAGCCTTGGTCAGGCTGCTGAGCAGTTCGAAATGATTTGAGTGCGCTAAGCAGCATGGGTATTCCCAGGCAACCTAAATACTTGAATGAGTCCACTTGCTCTACTTCCTGTCCATTTATTTGAAGTGGTTTAAACAGTGGATTTGACGGCTCCTGTGTCCTTTGGCTGGTGAAGCACATTTATTTAGTCTTATTTACATTTAGCTGGAGATTACTGTCCCGAAACCATTTCATGAGCTCAATTTTGAGTTTACTTAGTGAGTCACTGAGTGAGCATTAGTGAGACGTGCGACCAAGGCCATATCATCAGCATATTTGATCAATGTTAATTTTTCTATGCCATATCTTACCTCATTTGTGTGTATATCGAAAATAGCAAAGGTGATAATATTCACCCTTGGGGCAGACCTGTGTTTAGCGTTAGACACGTTAACTTTGAGTCTTTGGGGTCTGCTGTAAAGAAACCCCTTCAATAAATAATGGTGGAGTTTACCCTTAGATGAGCCAAGCATGTGAGCAGAGTGCTTATGTTCACTGTGTTGAATGTGGACGAGAAGTCCATGAACAGTATGCACACCCATGACTTACAGTAGGAGTGTCAAGCTGGCGACTTATACACCCCCTTTGGCCCTATATGCAAATTGTAAAGGGTCCAAATGTCTGTGAAGCATCAGCTTTAGATGGTTGCATATGACTCTCTCCATACACTAAGTATGGGGGTCAGGGCAATAGGCCTGAAGTCTTTCATGTCCTTGGCCCTGGCTGTCTTGAGAAGGGGATTATATGGGGGAGGTTTGGAAGAGCCAGTCCATGTTTGTTTTGAGTTGCTACAAACAGTGCAATTTGTCATTAATGTAGCCGCAAGCTTGTTCTCACCCACACGTGCAAATGTCGTCTTGCTCATTCAGCCTCTGAAAGGGGGTGGTCCACCTCTGCCGTTTAACAGTGGACCAGTCATTTTTGCTGACTGGGCGAAGCTACAGCTGAGCAAGCAGGATTCATGAGGATTACTCAGTTAATTAAGATAAATACCCATATATTTCCATAATTTCTTAAACATTTTTGTTTATGTTTAGACCAAATCTCCTCCAGTCTCTGGGAGAATTGGTCTCTAATCCTTCCATTATTCTGACTGGAAACACACACAGGCAATAGTTAAAAATCAAAACCATCGCTGAATGATAAAAAGCTCATTAACACTAGATTTGGAGATATAATTCTGTGATGTATGCGTCAGAACAACTTCAGTAGAGACAGCCGAGGAAATGAAAGGCTGTTTCTATCTTTGGCTTCTTCAGAGTTATGGAGTATAACTCGTGTAGACAGCAGCGCAGTGATTAAATGTCTCTAATTGGTGCTTTTAAAGACAAAGGAAAGACAGGGTGTGAAGCTGAGGCTGCTATTTTAATGCCACCTCTAGTCAAGAACAGCTCATTATGTAAGCCATATACTGACCCAGGGCTGTTATTAATGGTGTGTGTTTGTAGGTGCACTCAAGTGCCACTACGGCAAGATTAATCGCTTGTTGAAAGTGAAATATGAATGATTGCGATCAAAAAAACAACACACAAACATTGCTACACAATAGAACGAACAAACAGTACACATAAATAGAAAAAGGCCTCGGTGTGCCGTACATTACACTGTGCATTTTTGGATAATGTCCACTGGAAACAACAAAAAATGAACTGCTAACCCTGCAGTTCACAAACAAGAATGCATTTATCGGTCCTCTCTCAAACCTTAATGTCAATGGCCATAGACAATGTATGTCGGTGACGCGTCATCTCAACTTAAAAAAACGAAACATCAATCTAACAACAATTGCAAACACGTCAGAAAAATTGCTATAGTTTTCCATATGCGATCAGCCCCATTTCTCATCTGTTGGTAACCATAAATGCTGCAGGTGCATGAGCAGGTGTACTGTAGCTTACGCAGGGTGACAGAGGCATGGTTCAGCTAAGGGACGTGGATCAATGCTGAAATCGACTGGGTTCTGGGCTGATCCTCCGTCTCTCGACTGTAATGAGGCGGCATGGGGTTTCAAAGTTTTTAAACACTTTTAATAGATGTCCTCTCAACTGTGACGGGGAGCGGCTCCACAGAACCAGCAGCAATTGAACCATGCTGTAGGTATAATGTTATTTTTACTGGAGGACAGCAGGTTTGAGCCGAGTGTTTGGTGTGAATTGTGGCACTAAAGACCAAAGTCCGCCCACATTTGCAGTTTGAAATTGCGGCGAAAGTGAGTTGGCTCGGCGGACCTTGGGGGTAAATGAGAGGGGATCTAGGGTGAGGGGGCGCGTTTAGTGCCACAAGAAACCAGCGCGTACAGTGTCAGATAAACACAGGTCATTCTCACACCTGCTCCATGGTGCGCTAAAGGCTAATGAAACAAGCGCCTGCGTCTTAGTGGATGTAATACTGAAAACCTATACTTCCGCTTCCTCCTTCACTGGGCATGATCAGGGAATGATCCGCTCATCAGATTGCTGTGTGGTACTTTTCCAGAAACTTCCACCAAAAAAATCCTAATTACATTTACTTTTTAGCCATGAGGGGGCAGGACATACACGGTTGTCGATGGTTTTGGACTATGTAAGAGCACTGGATTACACTAAAATGAGAAGGGAAAAAAATGAAGCTGGAAGAGCAGACAATACTCTAAAAACTTCAGTTTATCAGCAGAAAAAAGTTGGTTTGGTCTACAGATGCACTTTAAATCATTAGCAAAGTCAATACTGTACAATATTTTACTATTATACTAAATTGACTTTTTTTTTAGAGCTTTTTACTATATTATAATGTTTGTCCCATGTGAAGACATATGAGTTACGTTTTGATGGGTAAGAGGAGCGCGTTCCTCACCCATTGGTACCAGCATGGTCTCCCGCCAAGAAGACGAGAGACGGCGGCGCTGCTCATCACAGCAATGTCACAGCACAGTGACTTTCTCTTTTCTTTTCTCTGGATAAAGTGTTTAATTCCCAACTAAATGCAGGAATCTGATGTGCAGTATGTGCACTGAAAGCGTATAAACAATGGATGAAAGTGCAGGCAGCGCGCTTCTGTTAATGAATGACCTCGGAGCGATGAGGAAAAGAGAGGCGCGCACGGGAGACAAGTGCTTTGGCCCGCGATAAAGTTGGTTTATGTTGGACGGTGGATATTCACCTTGAACACCTTGGTGCCGGTCTGGATGAAGCTACAAACATGTTGCACACAGACTAAAACTCTACAGGCTGCACTTATTCGCTGTTGCACTGGTTAAGTCCTGATCATGTAAAAAGGCGACATTATGGGCGGCGCTTATAATCAATGAACTTACTGCCTACTACAGCAGGCTGAGTACAACAACAATACATTTAATTCAAGCTCAAGTTGTGATTCTATTTTGGTTGATTTCTTATTGGGTTTTCTGTGTTAATCAAATATGTTAACATTAGGCATACACAGTTGAAATAGGATAAATAACAAACACTTTCTCATATGTGTTTTAGTTTTAGCTTTAGTGAAATCAGTTGGTGGCGAGTAACTTTAGAAAACCAGGATCCACAGTGGCCGGAGACCAAAGAAGTTACTGCCAAGCCCTGCCCCTCCCGCTTTTTAAAAGGACAGTGACTATTTGTTTTTCAGCGTGGATGTAGGCCATCTTTGAATATTTCAGATCAACATAACATTTTCTAACCAACAAAATGATCAAAAGGTGTTTGAGCACCAGTGACAAGCATAATACCCACTTTAAAACGCTATACTTTATCATTTGGAAGAGTAGACCTGTGACTTTAAACACTTTGTTTTACTTAAAATGATTGTGCTCATTCACCTTTTGTGCCAGTCCCAAGTCAGGGTAAATGGAGAGGTTGTTTGGCATAGAATATTATTCCAACTAATTTTTTTTAATTTTTTTTTAAATCACAGTGGATGATGATTTACTAAATAGCAATAAGGAATCTGTTTTTGCTTTTGCTTTTTAGATGATAATAATAATAATAATAATAATAATAATAATAATAATAATAATAATAATACTATTGTGATCCTGGAATAGATTAGTCTGCATGGTTTTGTTTTGTCACGGTTTTAGTTCTGCTGGACCTTAGCGCTGCGTTTGACACAGTGCATTATGGGATCTTACTAGAGAGGTTAAAAACCTGGGTGGGAATCTCTGGAAAGGCTCTCGAGTGGTTCAGATCCTACCTTGAGGACCGAACTTACAATGTCGCGATGGGAAACTATGTCTCAGACCGGATGTCATTGACCTGTGGGGTTCCCCAGGGGTCGATTCTGGGGTCCCTTTTGTTCAATCTGTACATGCTTCCATTAGGTCAACTGATATCTAGTATCAATGTGTCCTATCACAATTATGCAGATGATACTCAGATCGATGTTTCACTGACAGTGGGTGAACACGGGCCTGTGTCATTGTATCAAACAGATCAGTGTGTGGATGCAAAACAACTTCCTCCAGTTAAATACAGATAAACTGAGATAATTGTTTTTGGCCCACAAAAACACAGAGAGGTTGTCATTGGTCATCTTGAAACACTTTCACTGGGACTGAAAAGTCAAGTTAGAAATCTAGGGGTAATCATGACTCAGACCTGAATTTTAACAGTCATATTAAGTCCATTACATCAGCGGCCTATTACCACCTAAAAAACATTGCCAAAATAAAAAACATAGTGTCAAAACCAGATTTGGAGAGATTCATTCATGCGTTTGTCTCGTTTAGACTACTGTAACGGCCTGTTCACTGGCCTTTCTAAACGAGCTGTTAGACCTGCAGTACATCCAAAATTCTGCTGCTCGAGTCCTGACCAGCACCAGGAAATACGACCATATCAGTCCAGTGCTCCGTTCTCTGCACTGGCTTCCTGTCACTCAGAGAATAGAATTTAAAATAGCCCTGCTTGTGTATAGGTCCCTTCATTGTCGGGCACCAAAGTACATCTCTGACATGTTACAGCAATATGAACCACGTCGGGCCCTGAGATCCTCAGGGAGGGGTCTCCTGGTGGTTCCCAGAGTCACCACTAAACACGGTGAGGCTGCGTTTCAGTTTCACGCAGCAAAAGTCTGGAACAGCCTCAGTGAGGACGTGAGACAGGCCTCAACCCTGACTTTGTTTAAGTCCAGGCTGAAAGGACACCTTCTTACTGCTGCCTATGGCAATTGAATGTATTTTAAAGGATCTGTATCATGCTATTTTAGGCATTCCAAAGTAAAGTATAGGCATTTATATGATATATTGTACCTCTATCACTATGGAGTACTCATTTTTGAGAGAAATATAAGTATTTCTGGGGGTATTTTCCAAACCCGGAAGACAAGACGCTTCGATTCAGTTAACTCCGCCCCTCTCTCCACTCATTCCACATTTGTAGTATTATAAATATAAATATCGCTGCAGAAAGTGAAGTTACTTCACATAATGCAGTTATAAGGAGTTGACATGTGCAACACAGTTTCATAAATGGCTAACACACACGCTAACACGCGTTTTGATTGACTTAGCGCTCAGCCTGGCCTCCCCATCATCGGGTGTTTACGTTATAGCACTCGGGTTGGTTATAAAAGTTAATCCACTTTGATTCTGGCCAAGGTTCACCAAGCATCCATCAGGTTGGTTGATATAGTAGCTGAATCCCAGAAAGAAATTCCAACTTCTGGCGAGTGCACTCTTCTTTAGGAAGGTTGACTAGTCCTCTCGTAGCCAAACCATGGATCTAATAGAGCCAAACGCGCATCCGTGACATTATCGTTGGGTAAGAAAAAAGAACAGGCAGTGTCCAGAGTAGGTTAGAAAGAGCTCAGTCTTCAAAAACATGACTTCTGTTCGGATCCTCCGGGGGTGCATTTGTTTACTCTCCCGGAACAGCACAGACGCTATTTATTTATTTATTTATGTATTTATTGATTGATTGATTGATTGATTGATTCATTCATTCATTCTTTCTTACAACAGAAATAATGAAAAGGCTGTTTTATAAATTAAAATCAGGCCGTAAGGCATTACATTACAGAGGTCTGGCCCTTCCTGTTTGACACTATGACGTAAAATACGTCAGAGTGTCACAAGTCAGAGTGTCGTTTTCCAGGAGAGGGCGGAGCAGCTGCTCAGAGAGCAGGATTCAGGAGGATTGCTTAGAACTGTGTGAATAAAGCCAAAACCGCTCTGGGGGTGTTTTTGAGGAAATAGCATAACAACATGGTTAAAAACTCCAAAAAGTCAATTTTGCATGATATAGGACCTTTAATATATACAATATACATATTTCTTAATGTATTTTTTTAATGAAATTATATTGTGTTTTTTAATGCTTTTTATTGCATTTTTATTGTGTTTGGGCATCTGGTGCTGCTGTGAGGCACATTGAGTTGTACATGTACAAATAAACTTGCCTTGGCTTGCCTTGCTCTTTGTTGTAACGCCTGGTCCAGAGTTTGGGGTCTCCTTGTGCTTGTCGTCCACTGGAGCTGAACTGGCAGCTGAATCCCAACTCCGGGCCTTTAGATGTGTTGTCATGGTAACCACACTAATACCTGTGGGCCGGGGGAGTGTGGTGGCTCGGCTGGTGGCTTGGCAGCATGTCGCCTCTACTCACAGGAAAGTACTGTGCTGTAGGTGACACTTTGACTCCTGAGTACTTCAACTTATGATAAAATAACAACTTTACTAGTGCACTGGCCAGTTTCCAGGGCTTGATTTGATTTGACTCGTGTATTTTACATTGTTCAAAAACTTAACACATAAATGTACATGTTGATTTAAAACATATGTGATGGATTTTAAGAGGCTTAATAGATGGCGACCTCCAGATTTCATAGATTTGTAATTGCAATTAAAGACAAGGAAAAATATTTGCAAAATGAACAAAAGTACATCTTCTACAAAATGTAAATATATACTGTTCCAAGCTTAGAAATATATCATGTGGAAAATTACAATCACTCAGTCACAGTAAAATTGAATCGCTGTAAGAAGAGGTGTCATATTATTCCTCATTGACATTAACATGAGGAACTCGTCAGATGCTGGTATTTCTGTTGTACCTAGAACACATTTACTCTCCTTGAAAAGTCACCATGATGAGAGGAGAATAATATGAAGTAAAAATAAACCATATGATTAGCTTATTATTTGTTGTTACTTTGCCCTATGTTCCTTGTTTATGACTTGTTTGTGATTTGCTACCTTTTTGCTACCTTTTATATATGTAAATGCTATTGTTTTTATTTTTGGGGTGGGCGCTTATAAGCCTTTGGCTTCGGCCCACTCCCTTTGAGTAGGTTAACTGCTCAAACAAATAAATAAACTAAACTAAACTTATGTAGTTGACCACCGGCTGTCAGCATATTCGGAGATACAATTTGTTGTCTGGCTAATGAAAGCACCCGTTTGCTAGCACTGTTTGTGGAGCAGAGGTTAGTGCTAATATTCTCCCACTAAAACATGTACAATAGGATCCCTGAGGGAGCCAGGGCATCTCCAAAAAGAGATGAATAGAATAGAAAAACTTTATTGTCTACCATGCACAATGATGGCAGAAATTTGCCTTTGGCTTGCCCATACACAGCTCACACACAGCAATATAATAAAATACATTAAAATACATTATGAAATGAGTTCATTGCAGACACAGCAGCAGCAGATTCACCTCATCAAAAGAAAAGGAAAGGGCACAAAATAATTCCTGTACACATTATTCTTGGCACAAGGAAGTCTGTATCTCTGCCATGATGGAAGGAGCCATCAATGGATAAATTGGTTTGTTGTTGGCCTGTGATTTTACTGCGCTGTTTAACAAAAACGTTGTTTTTGACAATTAAATGACCAAACCAAGAAACAATGTTAAATATCAGTACACTCTCAATTAAACACTGATAAACCTTTGTTAAGATGTGGTCACTGGTCAACCTCTCAACTGACGCAGCAGGAATCTGCTGATGCTGAGTCTCAGTGGAACTTTTCTATTAAAATAATAAAAATGTGTTATCTAATGTGTTATTATGTAATGGGGTTGAATAGAGACACGATAGGCACAGAAATGCTCCCACTCTTGTTGTCTGGAATGTATGGGCGCCTTATCGCGTTTCTCCAGCAGATAGCTTTATTTTAATTTTTGGCTTAATTTCCGTCATAACTGTTAGATACTTAATTGTGAAATGTTTGTGGCAGATGTTTCAGAAAAAAAGGTCTAATTAAGCTACTTTTCAACTTAATGCGCAGCTCTGTACTGCAGTCATTAAACCTACCACAAAGCAGCTTATTAAACTTCTTCTCTGTAACACCACTAGCGTTTTTATCGATTTATATATATATTTTCTTTTGATACCTCTGACAATTACCACACCCCTTCATCACTTTTTATCACCTGTTTTGTTGCTTTTTTGTTGTTTTTTCATCACTTTTCTGTCACTTGTTTTGTTGTGTTCCTGTCGCTCTTTTGAATGGGAAAATGTGCTCGGTTAAGGCGGGATTAAGAGGTTAAGCAATATTTCTCTCATGCCAGACATTAAGAGAAAAGTAGAACAGGGTCCCAACATTGAGGCATACACCATACTGTACACTGAAGTACATTTGCGTCCACTTTCTGCAGTTGTATTCAAACACGCTGGATGACCTATTTCCCGAAGCTTCATTCAGTTTAATAGATAATGATATAATAATAGTAAAATGGCTGGGGATTGGCCGGAGGTCTGCATTAGGGCAATTTTAGTGGTGAATAGTGAACATGCTTATTTGAGATTCACACGCGTCGGTAAATGACAGAACTAGTTCAGCCTGCAGCTACACTGGTGCACACAGCCGGACATCACTTCATCTCAGCCCTGACATCTTCATAATGAGCCTCATTATTAGCCCCAAGGATGGACACACAATAGAGGATTACCTTTATAAGTGGATTAGATCACACTTAATCTCAGAATAAGACGGCGGAGATGACACCTCTGTGCTGCAAATCTCAGAGGGAAAAGGCGTGTCGCTAATGTTTGAGAAGAACACATTTTGGTCTTTTGAGTTGCATGGAATAAAGAAAATGGAGATGTCATGAGGCATGTGCGTATTTGTCTTGTGTGATGGCCCTTGTGAAAATGTGTATAAAGAGTAAGTCCCTCTGTTTGGTAGTATTTAGCTTTCCACCAAACCAGGTCTATAACAAGACACTATTTCGATCTAAATGAGAGCTAAAGCTGGTCAACTAAGATATGACAAAAGCTGTGTTATCTCTGGAGGTTCTGAAGGGCGTGATTAATAGTTGTATTAACCAATCTGAGAAAGGCATGGTCCGTCTAATATGGCAGCTTACCTTGTACGAAAACATCACATTTAACACGAAATATTGTAAAAAAAAAACCTTCTTTTTTTAAATGCAGTCTTCTGCCAAATTACAGTTTTTCTAAATGGATGAGACACTAAGCTCCATTGACTGAACAAAGCCACCAAGTGACTGCTTACATATTTCAAAAACAGGACTTTGCTGTCAAAACCTTGAACACAACTCATAGTTTGCACAGTTTCCAAAAGTCTTGGACACATATTGTGCTCATTTGACACACTTTTCAAATGAGCTCAATGATTCAAAACATGAATGCTCCCAGGCCAAGTCAGGACTCTGGTCCAGCACTTCTCTCAAAACACACAAGCACTCACTAAACACATTTAATGAATGATACATTGAGATAATGTAAGCTTTGGTAGATTGTAGTTTGTCCCGCAAAAGCTTAATAACATGTGCGATGCAGTGTGCGATGTTTAATAAAGCTGAAAGAAATGAAGCTGTTCCTCCACTCAGCTGCGTGCAGCCACTCGCTGCAAAGTCAGATCCGAGATGAGTGTGAGGCAGGAGGAAAAAGAGGCAGCAGTCCTCAGCGTTGGACACTGCTCGAATGCTCACATTTACCAAATAAAAAGGATTGATTTGATCAGAAACTGTCACATGGGCTGGGGAGTTGTTGCAGAGTTATGTAGTAGTTGCAAGGAAATTGTAGCTTATTGGAACAGGTGCACTACAGCTGCTTTGCGCTCTGTTTGTGAAATGTGCTTCTTGGATTTTGGACTGAGCTGTTCAAGAGGAGCAGCAAGGCAAAAAGGAAACACAAGGCTTATTACGATGTCCGCCGCTGATGCTCTCTTCATTCATAAGGAGGTAAACGCAGCACAGTGGCACTTACACAAGTTGTAACAGCGTTTTCTCACTTTTTTAGAGTAACAAATGCAGCCGCTCATATCAGCTGCTTGTATCCGTGTGTGTGCGTAAGAGCGCCCTTAAAGGAGATTGAGCGAAGGGAATGCAGCAAGCCCTCATTGAAGTCAGTGCTGCTTGTAATACACGCCTCCGCCGACCCACTTTTTTCCCTAAGCGACGCCCTCAGGCTACCGGCGAAAGCACAGACGCAAAGTTGTATTTGCCTAAGATCCAAGCCTCGCTTCGACCAAGGCAAGGTAACTTTATTTACAACACGCATTTCGTACACAAGGCAACTCAATGCGCTCAATATGGACCAAGACTGTCCTTGTGCCAGGCACAAGATCTGGCCCATAAAGTTTCTTCTGAATGTACGCTAGTTGAGAGCCTTTTGCATTTGAATGGCGTGTTACAAATTTGTGTTACAGATTTGAAGCCTCTGCCCCAAATCACAAATTCCATCCACAGTTGGGACTTGTCGTCGTTATGTGTAAACCTACCATTAGCGGTTTTGGGATTGGCTGCTGTCAAACTCATGTCTAGCCAGGCTGGTCAGGCTGGGCTTGGCCTGCTGAGTGGCATGAGCACCAGCTAAAGCTTGTTTGAAGAACAATGGTACTGCTATACATTGACTACACATAGAGGAAGTTATATTCTTCTGCAGCTTTTAGACACAAGTACACAGAAAACAGATGTAACAACATTTTACTAATCTACCACTCAAAAGAATTCATAGGCTTAAAAATGTGGATACAGTGCCAGCCCACACACCTGTCGTTTATCATGAAAGAATTATACCAACATAAGACCAGCCAAAGCATCATATGTGACCAGTCACAGGAATGAAAGACACAAGTCGATTTTTGGGGATTTGGACGATACAGTGCTGTATGTACATGGAAAAAATGAAAGTGATGTGGCAATAAAATTAACTGACCAAATGCAAAAAGTATCTGACTGGCTGAGTCAAAACTGTCTGACATTCAATACTGACAAAACAGTCGCAATGTACTTTACAAATAGAGGTAAACGCATAAATTATCCAAATATTTTTATTGATGGCAAACAAATAAAAAATGTTAACGAATTCACCTACTTAGGTGTAACCCTGGACCCAACTCTGACTTTCAAAAATCACGTAAAAAAACTTTAAAACTCTTTAAAATTTAACTTGTCCAACTTTAGATACATACGGGGGTCTCTTACCACGGAGGCGTCCCATTTGTACCTGAACTCTATGATCTTGTCACATTTTATGTATTGCATATCGAGTTGGTCACAGGGCTGTAAAACGGTTCTGGGGCCTCTTGAATCATTATATAAATATGCACTCAAGATCCATGATAAGAAACCCAGGCGCTATCACCATTGTCAAATACTAAATAAGTATGGAATTCTGAATTTTAAAAACCTTATAATCTACACAAATGTTTGCTTACTTTTTAAAATTATTCATGGAGTCACTGCACCCCCTGTGAGAAAATGTATAACTTTATGTACTGATAAAATGACTCGAACAACTCGATCTACTTCTAGAGGAGAATGCAGCATCCCAAAATGTAAAACTGCCTTCGCTAAATCTGCCTTCTCTGTAATTGCAATGGGTCAGTGGAACACACTGCCAACAGAGATTATTGCATGTACTACATTCAAAAGATTTGCGCATTTAACTAAAAAATGGCTTATAGAAAATCAAACTTGCACTCATGATCTGTAACGACGTCATGAGGGAGCGACCGTTCACCTAGAAAAAGGATTGGTAGAAAAAGTTATAATGTTTTAAACGTATTTAAATTAAATGTATGTTCTGATGATGTTAAAATGTATAAATCCATGGTCACGTATTCATCTACATTTAAAATCAGTTTTTGTACTGTACATCAACCTGCCCAGGGACTACAGGTGGAAATTAGCATTTTTGCTATAACCTGGTACAATGCATCTTTCCTTTTGGTCAATGTTAAATTGTGCTCTGTCCCTGTCTAAATAAAATCATACCATACCATACCATATGGCCAAAATGGAGGAGCTGGAGGCCTGGGGCCGTAGCAGTGAAAATAAAAAAAAGCATAAATGTGTGGCTTATTGCGGGGCTTGTTCTTTTGAATGCCCACTTTAGGCTCAATGTTTTGCTCGTCTTCGACATCCTGAGCTACGACAGTGATGGCAGATTGTGGATAATTCCTAACCTTTACCCGTCCTGGGGCTGCACTGGGAGAAGGTTAAAGCCGGGACCGGTGTGAGAGAGTGGAGCTGATGGAGTTCACCGATCGTTTGTGGAGGAAAAACTTAATCCGGCTCTGTGTTGTGGTCGACTCCTCTCTGCGTCCGGAGGAAAACCAGCCGCCTTGAAACGGTCGCCGACAGTTTTGCATAAATCCGCATTATGATGCTTCGTTCCATCTTAAATATTCACTAATATTCTTTCATGGTTAAAATATAAAACTCCATCTCCTCTTGACTCCAGAAACAGGAGCTCTTCGGACTCGCCGCTGCCATGTTTGTTTACGATTAACTGCGCATGCGCAAGAAATGGGAAGTTTCTTAAAACCGGAAAATAGCGTATACATGAAGTTATATCCCGGTTACTGACGGAAAATCCCAGACAGAAAATGTGGGTTTCTCAAAATCGGGAAACTGCGTTTATATGATCAAAAACAAAACCGGAATATTAAAAACTCACGATAATAACCGGGAATTTCGAGCCCTTGTAAACGCACTCAGTGTGAAAGAACCTCATATAATTTACATTAACTGCCAAAAGAACAAGTCTGGCCCCTTGTTCATGTGAGAGTAGCTCCTTGAAGCAGAGAATGTGATTAATTATGTATAAATGCAATAATATAAATGTAAAGTTGACTAAATTTATTATAGTTTTAGCACCTACATTTTCATGGATTTTTAGCACTATAAAATGAGACTAAAATGGCAAAGAATTATTCAACTAAATCTTGACTAAAACTAAATTACATTTTTGTCAAAAAACTAAGACTAAAACTGTCAAAATAAACATTGGTACAACAACTAAAAAAATGATTGAACATAGGCAAAAAAACTGGGCTAATTAATCTGTCCTGTCTGTCTCTGCTGCATTAGTGTTTGAAGTGCATAATTTATGAGTACAGAGAATGTTTCATTAGAGTATAAGAAACCATAAATCCCATGGTTGTTTTAATAACGCTAGGTCTGCCGCGCCTTTTCTTCAATTAGCCGTTGCCAAGAAATTATTTAATTCAAGTACATAATGGGACTGGCTGAAAGAGATTTTATGCATGTTATTAATGTAAGTCTGCTCAAGTAAATGCTCTGAGTATTTTCTGATTTACGGTAAATGTTTGGCCTTGAGTGGAACTTCACAGAACAAGAGCTGCTTTCTATGAATTTAAAACAGTTGCTGGATCGCTGTTCAAGATGCACGTGGAGGAGTTTTGTCATTTTTGTTGCAGCTTTGTTTCTAATTATATTATTAACTGCTGCTGTTGCTTTAGTTATGGTGACGTGTAAACAGGGAGCAACCTCCCTCTCTCACTACAGCTGCATTTTTTGTATTTTTCTGCGAACTGCATTTGTGGTTTCTGTTTTCCACACTGTTTTACTGGATTTTGTACATCTTTGCCGTGTTTTTGTGAGGGTTTGGTGGATTTTTTTTTTACTGCAGAGAGTCCATAAGGAGCTATAGGAAACAAAAAAGGGACAAACGAGGAGGTGAGTTGAGACTCACTGCTAAGCCACACATGCCTTCTACTGTATTGTTCTGGCTAATGGACGTTCACTGGAGAATAAAATGGATTAACTGCTAAGCTCTTCCCAGAAGATGGTGAAAGACTGTTGTGGAGCGGAGGGAGTGGAGGGAGCTGCGCAGGAGGAAGGAGAAGGTGGAGCTGACCAGTGCAGGACACCACGCTCTGAAACAGGGACAAACCCAGGAGGCAGTGCACCGTTTCAGAGGATCAGAGGAGCAGCCAGGTTTCCTCCGGGTGCTACGGTTTCCCCGACCTCCAAAAACATGCTGGTCAGGCTGGCCCGCAATGGCAGCGAGGCTCAGTCGCAGGACTAACACCTGAACACTATTTAGTTGTACGCTTGACTATGACAAATAAAGCACTTACTTACTTTATTTAGTTTGATATAATATTTATTGTATTGTATTGTTTGCTCAACTTGGTAAATTGGAGGGATACTGTCTCTTCTTTAGAGAAACTGGAGAAACTGTGCTCTGAAGACTGGTTATTTCAGCTTAAGGCAGGTGTAGACTGTACTTTGTCTTAAAATAGTTTTCACACTTTATGGCTTGGGAAATATAAAATTGTACGCAAGCACAGCAATGCTTCAAGGATTGAACCATGTCCTAAATGTCACACAACAGCATAGTGTGCGTAGCCCAAATCATCTCAGGCAAAGTTTGACGCTCACCTCACAGAACTCTCAGAACTTTCCAAGGCTTGACTTAAGAGCTTATTAGAGTGCAACCGTTAGTGTAACCTCTTCCTCATTACCGTCTTTCCCAGCTATGAAGACACCATTATACACAGGCAAAACTGGGAACTTTGCTTGCTAAAACACTTTTGATTTTGCCCGGCCAGCAGTACGCCCTATTCCGATAAGCACACGCTTACAATCCACCAGGTCAACAACTAATGCTGGGTCATCTGAAGCATCAAACGCGATGAAGGGAACAGGCTGGAACAGATGGTCAGGGAAGCAGGCATATGTGTGACAAAATGTAAAGAGAGGTGAACAGACGGAGGCATGGAAGAAAGCAAAGAACAAGGCAGGTAGTTGAGAACAGAGAGTGAACGCATAAAGGCAGCAGATGGAAAAAAAAAAAAACAAGACAGGCAGCGAATGAAGATGTTATATAAATGCCCCATCTGCTGGCTAATGGGACTCACGTCTCATCGTCGGTCTCCTCAACAGCCCTGTTTGCACTCGCCATTAAAATATATGGTAAGACAAGTGGACAGCACATTACAGCGTGCACCTGTGACTGCTCCCATCCAAACTTGAATAAAATGGGGCCAGCTTATAACAACGCCAGGCAGATGTGGTCGTCATGCTCGAGCACAGAAATGAAATAAAAGTGCTGTTGCAGTTCAACATAATGTGACTTTTCCAGCAAATAAGAGTCTAAATGGATTGTCCCAATGTGCTACAGTGGCTATTTAGGGCATAACAATCCATTTTCCATGTCTTCAACCAGAGTGAGTACAATTTAGCGTGATGCATTACTTTAGTAAATTATACAAGTTCAATTGATCAAAAAGGAGCACAATATTGTTAGGGCTGTTGGTATCCAGAAAAAAAATATGAATACTTACTTATTTGAGTTATTTTTCAGGTTTATTTATGGCATATTTGCTTGACTTATTGCAGCGCACTAGTCGACTGTCTGTGTTTCAAAGTTCTCTTAAAATAAAGTGATTTGTAAAGTTATGAGAGAACTAGTTATTAGCCATAAAATGTGGTACATATAGTACTTAAAGTGCATATGACACAATTTTTGCTAAAACATAGTTAACACAATTATATTTAAGATTTTACAAAAACTGTTACCCAGCTGTCTTTAGCCGTTGACCATTTTTGTGATGTTTATAGTTTCAATTCCTGATTGGACACTGACAGGAAGTGACATAGATAGAGGACAATGATTTTAAACTGTTGCCATGCCAACCATGTTATGTCAATACATTTGTTAAGTGATGATGTCATCACTCTACTTCCAGGTCCAACGGAGCTTTAGCCGTATTTATTATAATGGGATTTAGCTGATTTTAACCTCCTATAGAGCCGACTACAAGGCTCTTTCTAAACATCTGATCACGAAGAAATATTATATTTACTTTGGATTTTCATTAGTTTGGCTTTTCTGTCATTAATTATCAACTTATTGTTTTCCATACACAACAAAGGCTTATTTTAAGTATAAAAAATCTTCATTTTACCTGGAGAAATGGTGAGCTATATTGTTCGAATTAGGTGTAAAACAGTTTTTGGCCTTTTATCTATTTCAGCAGATTAAGATAAAGTTGCGTTTTTTGCTGTGTTTATCAGTGGAACTCTCAACAGTTTGGACCCGGAGGTAGTTAATTATTGTGAGTGATGTCACACTTAACAAACGTATGGGAAATGAGTCAAACTGCTTTAAAACTTCCTTTCAGCAGATTAAAAATTCAAATACAAATTACTTTTCTGCCCAACATTTCTAAAATTGCTGCTTCACTGAAATAAAATGATCATTATTTACTTACAACAGATTAAAACCTGTCATATGCACTTTAACAGATTTTTGTATGCAATCAATATAATGTAAAAACCGTAAAAACCTCTGAGGTACAAAGTTTGGTCTCATGATTTACTTCTTATTATGAGGCGCCTATTGGGTCAAAGTGATTACCTTTTGAAGTCAGTTAGACTAGGATTAGGAGGACGTAAATGGGACAAAATGTATATCTCAGGGGAACAAAACACTCTGTTTTCCTGAGGAGAAATATTTTTGTGGGTTCAAAATGATTATCTCAAGAAAACCAACTCGACATGTTTGTGGGTGGAAGTGTGTGGGTAAGAGGAGGATCGCTGAAAGATTGTGACTGAGCCACAGAGAGTGTATTCCTGAGAGTGTGCGCAGAGGGTGCACTGTATGTTTAATGGTGAAGGACTTTTGTTTAGTTGAGTGAGTGGTGCAAGATGAGCAGCTGGGCCTGGTCTGGCAGGACACAGAGGATGGACACATCAGCCTTGGGTATAATCCTGCATTTTAAGTATTTATACAACTAAATATGTCCCCTTTTTAATCTGTGGTCTCTTTAAATAATGAATAGAAATATAAGTTGTTGTTTATGTTTGTTTTTTACCACCATAAGGAATAGCATCTTTTAGAGGAATTCAGTGACGTAGCTCCTTATCTAAAAACACAAAATTCTTAGTTAGTTACTTGCTTAGATTTACACCTCCTTTTTAATAGTGTCATATTGGAATAGAAGTTTATTTGTATGGTGCTTTTCACACGACACAAGTCACCCAAAGTGCTTCACGTAGTGCCGGAGATTTGTTCTTCATTCACTCCACACAAATATTGTACAATCATGTTCATGATCTTGCAGGCTTATTTGCATTATACTGTAGACAGGTGCCATTTGTCTTCACGGTTAACTGCATGAACTGCATGATTGTGTTTTTGTACCTGTACCTGTGGTGTAAAGGAGAGAAGGGTTGGGTTGGGTTGGGTCATATAGGACATTTTGTCAAGATACTATGCACACTCTCCAGCCTGCACTACCTGAAGCATCCCATGCACCACCTGTACCACAGTTTGAGAACTACAGGCATATCTTTATTTATGGCCTTATACAGTTAAATTACTGGTGTGTTTAACCAGACAGAAAAATGGAACAAAAATGTTTTCCTTTATGCAATGTCAAATTTATGTTTGAGTTTTGTTCACATTTACTGCTTGCTTCATTGTTGACCATGACCATTTATTTATTCATTTATGGATTTCAGTCACATTACTTTTTCATGTCCATTTTAAAGGACATATTTTAGTTGGACGCTTCTCATTTCACATCACTTACGATCCTCTGTGAAATATGAAAGATCTCTGTTCTCAACAACATTCTAAATTAAAAAGGGGAACACTTACTGCACAGGTGTTGTCAATGCTATCTTTAGGACACAGTAATCTAATGCGCAGATCCACGTGCCTCTGTGCTAGTTGGAGTATTATGGAGAGCTCATGCACATCTGCCACAATGATGGATATACTGTAGTTTTGGTGCATCTGGCTCGTCTTGTCAGTGTTCCCGATGTAAATGGGAAGACAATGACATTTCCGGCTCAGTGTCACCATGGTAACGATGCGTGAAAAAATAATGGAGTGGTTAATTTGACTATGAATGTGTGAGCTGTAAATGATATGACAGCTGTCCACCAGCAATAACGCGTGTCAAAGCATCTGTGGCGCCCCCACGCATGTCTTTAAGATAGCAGTTAGCTCTAAGTAATGCCGTGGGTTCTCTAACTTCCTGCCTGTGCCGTAATGAGTGTCAGGGGTTGAACGACAGCTTGGATTGTTAATGGGATTTTTGTTCTCAATAGTGCACAAGGGCTGGTTTGCCAAGTTTTAGACACTTTTCAGAAGTCTATAAAAGGCCCTAGAAAACTGAAATACTCCATACTGTGTATGGAGAAAATGGTAAGTGTACACAGATGCTTTCCCCACAACGGGCCAATGTACTCCAGGTTTATGACACCATAGGCTTAAGGTTGTCTGTGAAATGATAGTTAGTTTTTATTGCCACTGGGAAATCAAGCCCATTGATTGACCTGACTTACTAACAGACAATCTCACAGACACTGTCCTCTGGCTTTCGTCCACATTTAAGTGTCATAAGCCAATAAGTGACAGTGGCGCAGATAGTAGACCGCAGGGTCAGTGGTTCGAATATTACAGGTGCACACTTTCGTTGTGTCCTTGAGCAAGACACTTCACCCACCTTGCCTCCAGTGTCTGCGTGCATTGGTGTATGAATGAGAGTGTGAATGGATTCCTTGCTGTAAAGTGCTTTGAGTGCCTCGAGTAGGTTGAAAGGCGCTATATGTAAATGCAACCAATTATAAGCAGTAGGGCCCAACCTATTTTCATTTTTGGGTTCCGATACGGATATGAAGGGGTTGGCATGGCCGGTAGCCGAAATATAGGCCGATATTTTTAATCTCTCAAATAGTTAAACAGTTATTGTTATAGTAAAGGTTTCAATCATAGAAATATATCTATGAGTTTTCTAAGGCCGATGTCAATATGTGCTGCTGATATATTTGGCCAATATTTTGTGTCTCTAATTCTGTGTATAATGCTTCTAAACGTGTCAGTGTTGAACTGTGCCAGCAGGGGGCGCTATATGAGGAGTATAGGGCTGATTTATTCAGGACATTCATGTTAAGTAAGGTACTTCAGAGGGAGCTTGTTTGAATGACAAAAATCAGCAGAAAACAGAAAACAACAAGTCTCTCTAATGGTTCCGAAATTATAAGAAAAAGTCTACAACATAAGATATATAAAATAGGTCTACAAACTTGTGACCGATTTTCACTGCAATGTTTTCTCTGTTCCCCTGCTCCCATACGTATTTAGGATACTCATTTTAAGTAACTGTATCCCAGTACAGTTCAAATGTGAGCGTAATTTGAATACAATTACTTTCTTAAACTCAAATGAATACATCACAGTACTTAATCGTTACATTTTAGCTTCATATTGCAAGAACCTTTAAAATTACCTCTTTTTCCTCCTAAAATGAAATAAAGATTTAGGCAATGCTCATGTGTGTACATGTTTTACCTACTATAATCATTTTTGTAATTACTTGTATTTATAATAAATATATTGCAAATCAGTGTGAAAGTATTCAGAATACAGTTGTCTGATTGGACAAAATAACGGAACACATTACAAAGTACATTTTAAGGCAAGTATCATAGACCGTTAAAAAGAATAGACAACTCCTCCTCACTCCTCCCCGTTTACCATAATGACCACGTTCGCGGGGGAAATCATGGCAGATTTACAGACTCCTCCTCCCTTGCTCTGACGAAGCATGTTCCTAAAAAGGGCATAAGGGCGGGATCTTCACTGTAGACTCGGCCCTTGTGTCAGGGTTGCCAGGTCCGCGGTTAAACCGCAGAATTGGGCGGTTTTTAAAGCCATTCCGAAAAAAACTGTCCGCGGTTTTTTGCCTTGCTGTTTTCAATGTAAAATGGGCTATTTTTTCTTATTTTTTGATCAAAATCACTATTACGAATGACACAATCTCAAATCCAAAGCTCTGTGAGCTGACCTTTCAATAAGAGAGGGAGAAAGGGGCGGTTTCTCATCATCGCGGGAGCACATGGGCTCTGTTTACTGTAAACAATATTGAACATTCCAGCCGTGCCGTATGTCCGCGGGTTTTCCGCGTTTTTTCAGATATTTTTGGGCGGGTTTGGCTGCCCAGACCTGGCAACCCTGCCTTGCGTGACGTGTAGCTCGCGCAGGTCCAATGCTAACAGTCCGACCTTCATTAGTACGAGATTTCAACATTTTTCCTTTCAAAAACCAGCCTGGTTTCTTTAATTGTGACTAACCCAGCGTTATCACAGGAGGAATATGTAGCCATAGGAAGTGTTTAAAAAATAGAAACCAGGCGTTAAAGTTGTTTTTAACGTGTCTAAAGTCCAATGGTTTTCAATGGGAGACTAGCGATGATATGGAGGTACTACAGCAATGGCAGCCTCCAGTGTTGTGGTCGTAAAGCAGAGCAGCCAGCGGCCATTGGCAAGTATTCAGTATTCTGCTACTAAATACAATAACAAAGTATTCTCCCCAACACTGGCCATAAGCGACAATGTTAAGGACTATACAATACGTATAAATAGGGCCCATGTTACAGTCGGTTGTCTTTGGCATGACATGCTGCTATTATTGACACAGTGTTGTTTTTTCCCCTCTGTATTTTAACTTTAAAGCGTCTCATTGAGAATTGGTTAATTGTGCTACCTGTTGTTGTTAGCGGCAGATCAGCATGCTGTCTTAAGTGACCTCAGAGATTTATTTTTCAACTCTTACCTTACTGGGTCTGTTAAAAATCTGTAGTATTCCTGTATATGTTTCAGAATCTGACTGCCAGCATAGCCATGGTGCTGCCGCAAAATGTTCCATGGAAACACTACTGTATAGCAACATCTCAGTCTCATCTGCCTCATACTCTTCTTCTGGGAGTGCATGCAGTTTATTGCCAGCTCTGGAGAAAATTTGTACTTTGTGGCAAGGAAAAGCTCTCAAAGCAGTCATTTCAGCAAATTATAATGAATAATTTGCATCAGTACTGTGGCTCTGTAACATGCGTTTTATAATTATTGTATGCTCATTTATACAGGACACACTGATATTTTTGTCATTACAATTCTTTTTTTTTTTTTATCCCTCAAACTAAAATTACTTGAAACCATATAACATTTCGTTTGGATTGTTTTACATTTATTACAGAGCCCTCTTACAATTTACTGTGACCCACCTTGATATGGGCTCTGACCCATTACATGCTGGCAGTGGTTGAAATAATTGTAGCACATTCTGTTCTGCTGCCGGCAGATATTTTCCTCATTTCTCATCACTTGACACTGTTTCTTAGTCTGTACTGCTCATTAAATCCGTCTCTCTCTGCCCAATCCTTATTAAATATTTTTACACCTTTTCTTTTATTTTATAACTGTGCCACTCACCTCTTTGACAGCGTATAATACCAACTTCTACGCAGTCAACTAGTTACCATGTACTGTAATACCATGCCGTACACTCGCTTGATAAAAACACACATTTATACCAAGTTAGTTTTATTGAGAATCTAATGCACGCAAAAGAGTGTGCGCGAGTGTGTGTTGTTGTCTGAATATGAACTGATGGCCTCATTATTTTCAAAGCCCGCCTTCATATCTGAGGGGGGACTGCTATCATTATTCACTATTTACATTCATGAACCCTTTTCATTAGAACGACCTCTACTGAGATGCCACCCACTGCACCCAGTTTACATATTGAGCTGTCCAGCCACCACACATAATGATAATAATAGGCAGCCATCTTGTATTCAAAGCAGCACCATTGCGTTGTGAGTTTCAATGACCATTAACTTACTTTCAGTGTCTTTTACGGTAAAAAGGTGCTTTCTGTTCAGCTGTAGAGAAAAGCAACTGTGAAGGCGTTTAGATTCAACACTCACAAATACCCTCCTCACCGCTTGTGACTGTTGCATATGGCACTTATCTGAAATAGCATAGGATAATGGGTGGACAAGCAGGGCTCCATTTGGAAACAGTGAGAGAGTGGGTGTGAAGCTGGAAACAACAGACAAGTATGGCAGTGTCTCTGGCGCGGCAAGGCAGCATCCCAACAGCAAAGTCGCGCCAAACAAGATGAATGACAATAAACCTTTTTGTGCCTGTGGTGCGGGTACTTGGGCTTCTTCAAGTGCACACGGTATTCTAAAAAGTACAATTGTTGGGGTGTTTTTTAAACTAAATGAATTCATTATTTGTATTATTGGGTTCTTTTGTTGACCAGCACTTCTTAATTTGTGCGGGCTGTTTATGATATATGTATATGCCATAGAATCTTAGACAGCTATAAAAGACATGTTCATATTTATCTTGGTGAATCAGTAACACTCACTTGTTTCTCAGGGGCCAATGTGAATGCATGTATTTATGTCATGGGTTATGGTTATGGTGTGCCTAATACTACTGTGTGTATGTAAATATTTGTATTATTGTTATTTGGAGCATTACATTTCAAATCCATTTTCAAACCATATTATTGTGATAGAAGAAATACCATATGGCGCCTTGATTTCCTCAAAATGTGTTAAAAATGTATTAATCAATAAATAAAAGAGGAAAAAACAGACTTTTAACTATAACCCATTTCAACCCCATAAAATGTTGTAAAATCAGGTAAGGGAATTTGTGTTACTTATTTTGTCATTGTCTAAACCAGGGGTCACCAACCTTTTTTCAGCCGAGGGCTACTTCAAGAGCATTAAGTTGTTCGAGAGCTACCAGTTAAAAACAAATCCTAAAGACTTGAACGTACACTGTTTATTGATAGGTTATTGACCCCATATTATATCAAAATAGCTTTATTTTAAACTCGTACTGAGTCACAAGAACAGAAATAACTGTATTTTTTAAGAATCAGATGAAAGAAAATTAGGTGTTTTACACCTTAGAAAAAGTCTCAAGGGCTACTGGGCATGCCCCAAAGGGCACCTGGGTGCCCGCGGGCACCACGTTGGTGACCCCTGGTCTAAACCCTTCCATCCATCTTCTTCCACTTGTCCGTTGCCGGGTCATGGGGGCAGCTGTTGGAGCTGCCCAAATCACATTGCACCAGCCCCTATGGCTCCTCCTGCAGGTGGTGGGTCCACAGAAGGACGGCCTCCTGATTCTAACCGGGCCTGTTGGTCTCTCATAAGGGGCTTCTGAACCGCTCTTTGTCTGACCCGTCACCTAGGACCTGTTTGCCATGGGAGACCCCACCAGGGGCACGAAGCCCCTGACAACATAGACCCCTTCGGGCGCTCAAACCCCTCCACCACGATAAGGTAGCAGTTCCAGGAGGGGGTTGTCTAAACCCAGTAATATTAAAGAAGCGTGCACATTGCAGGTGCAGATGTAGAAAAGGCAATAACCACGCTCTTAATAGATCTAGAGTTTGTACGCGCAGGTTTCAGGTCATGAACACCGCCTCCAGGGTCACTTTGCCTCAGCGTGAAACAATTTATTTCATTTCAGCTTCTATTGAGTATAATGTCTCATTTGCATTTCCTCTTTTAACCAAAGCCTCTCCTTTGCATTTTCCCCCTCAAGTCAAACCGATTGCTTTAGCCTTCCCCTGTAGCCGACCAATCAGTTCTGCTGTCTGCGCCGCGCTCATGTGAAGAATGAGCTGTCAGCCAATGGTCGTCTGCCTATAGGAGCAGGCGCTGACTTGTTATTGGATGAAGGTTATAGAAGTAGTGCGTGTGACGCCTATTTGGATTACCGTTTCCATAGTAACCTCTGGATTTAATAAGCTGCCTCTGAGGTCCCGTCATGCTACACCTCCTGGGATCGACCAACCATTATGTATGGAGTCTTTTCAAATCCCGTCACCATTGCATCACTGTTGTTTTAGCAAGATTATTAATAATAATAAAAAAAGAAAAAAAGGAATAAAAGAAAATTGTTAAAATCGAAAGTGATTACATCTGGTCTGGACTATTGTTATTTTTGGCGTTGGTGAGGCCATCTAATTTGTAACAGGTTTTTTTAAGAATGGGGTAGGAGTTTATACGATTTTTTTCTTCATCATACTCCTGTTCTTCTTCTCATGGAATGTATTATTGTTACATTTGCTGGATTGTTGTTGTACCAATTTTATGTTGCATTACCATGAAAAAAATAATAAATAAATTGAAATGAAAAAATGAAATGAAATGATCTCGAGCCAATCAGTGCACAGGACAAAGCGAAAGATTAAAATATAAGGCATCTTGCAAAGAAAAGGGTCAACTGGTTAGATACACAAGAACTGAAATAATTATTTCTTCTCTATGTCACTGACTATAGGGCTTATAAAGCCAACTATTAGCAAAGACACACTTTTCACTTATGCCCCAGTAGCAAATACAGTATCATTAGTGATTGGCTACTTATGTTTTAACTACTATATTCATATTTTTCCCTCTGCTGTGTCTTAAATGTATATATAGACGGCTTATAGATGCTGGAGACGGAGGAACTTATTGGCAGGGAAATGTATCACAGGCTATATCCAGGAGATGTCATACCACGCACACCACGTTTATGGGCTCCCCAAAATACACAAGTACGGATTATTATAATTTGCCCAAGCATCTTAAACAATGGTGTTCTTTTACTGTATGTGACATCCCTGTTTACCTGTATTCCCACTGCAGAGGCTGTAACAGCAGTGAGACAGAGGCTGCTGTGAGGGCACCACACACCCCGAGAGAACCAAATTAACACTGGTTCACATCTGCCAACTACTGGAACACCACTTATTTTCAGTTGAGAGGAAACTTCTACAGACCGCGGTTTCTCCTCTAGTGGCCTGTTTGTACATGAAGGAAATAGAGATGCAGGCTTTTGCATCATTCACGGGCACGATCCCCAGTCATTGGTTCAGATGGAGCTTATATGTAGGTCAGAATCAAGACACAAGAGGTAGAACCATTCACACTGCATATTAATGCAGTGGATCCAAACATCCATTTTACACGTGAGGATGCTAAGAATAATCACCGCTTTCTTGGACTGTTATGTGACCATATGAGAGAACGGACATCTTCAAACAGAAGTCTGGCAGAAATCCACCCACATTGACCGATAGCTGCTCTTTGATTCAAACTATCCACTTCAACACAATCTAGGAGAGATTAGGACTTTACAACACAGAGCTCATCAAGTGCCTACAACTTCAGAGGGAAGGGCAAAAGAAGTACATTATGTCCAGGAAGCCCTTGCAGTCTGTGGGGTCCTTTTCAAAAAGCCCAAGGAGTAGAAAAAATAAACAGAAAGTGTGTCTGGAGTTGGGGAAAAATAGATTCTCTTACTTACTTACTTACTTACTTGTGGTCAAACTGTAAGTCTGGTTGAACACTGTGAGCTGTGAGTGAAGTTGTGCAAATAAAACTCCTAAGAGCACCGCAAAAACTGTAGTGAACTTGAATTACCCAACAGGTCAACACTGCAACCATACTTGGCACTTCCCCTTTCCATTTTACACAAAGATATCTCCATTGTTCCTCACAGCTGCCATTTTTGTGATAGCAAATGGATGCTGGGTTAAAAAGGCTAAGCGTGTGTCAGATGGAGGCGTTCCTTGACATTTGCTAGAAGCTGATTAAGTTCATAGTGGCTGAGAGTGACAGCTGCTGGCGGGAGCTGTTTTAAAAGCAGAGCAGTTTGATGACGCGACCCATGGTGCTTACAAAACAAAAGTTCCATTAATTACTGACATTTACCCCCTTAAAATATGTCCGTCACTGAGGTGTGAAAGAGCACAGCATTGTTTTTATTTCAAGTCTCAATTTATTTATTTATTTTTTGTAATTTCAAGAAGAACTGATTGGTTTATAGCTGCACATGTGATATTTGCCCTGTTATCATGGTGGTAGAACTTAATGACCAAAAAGGACAAGATCGCAGATTCAAGTGGTCGAAAGGAGTTTCCTTCACAAGGTGGCTGGGCGCACCTTCAGAGATAGGGACATATTAAAAACATAAATAAAGATTGCAATTCTTGTGCTTTATCTTGATAATGACACTGAATCATGACAGCGAACCTTTTATTCACTCGTGTTGTGAGCACCATTGATCAGGTTGGTTTGTGTGTCCCAGAGACATCCGCGTCATGTCTCTGGGATTTTGCTCTTCTCATATAACAGCTCTTTTAATCCGTTCACTCTGATACAGTTTCCCCATCTCAACTTAGCATCGAACCCATCCAAACTTTTCCTCCATGTTGGTCTGTCTAACGTCGCCATGACAACGGGGGCATGCTTCCGGTTCACGTCTGTGTAACATTGTAATTATTCCTTTTTTTTAAATGAATAAACAAACAGCATTTGTACTTAAAAACATCAGAGTTGTAAAGTTAGACATCCTGACAAGTCTTACAGCAACCTTGTAGGAGCAGGGGCAGAATTATCATTTGTAGACTGGGTCTCAGGTTGGTGCCCTCTGATACAGGGGCCACAAAACACATACTGATTAAATGAAGGCTACTAATTTATAGAAATGGGTTTGTGCAAGTATTCCAAAAGGTTTATGATAAAAATTGTCCAACGAAAAAATACAGTAATAACAGAAAGTGTAAAGATAAAACATGGATGTCTAAGGGTTTGCTAAATGCATGTGTGGCATGACGAGTGGTATATAAAATAAAATAAAAAGCCTGACAACGCCATCCAGTGTAAACTGGAAAAAAATGTGCTTTAAGGCACACAGGTTCGACCCATAAGGACAGAGGCAGCATGTTCCTTGTACATCAGTTTGGTTTATTTCTATGTTTTACTTTTTGTCTCTTTGAGATTTCATACTTTCTTTGCACAGGTTATCACAGTTTTCGTTATATTTAGTTGGGCTCACAAAATGCCCGGAACAGGTCAACGAAAAGGAAACAAAACAAGGAGAAAGCAAGACAAGGAGAAACAAGACAGCAGCGTGGTTAGGTCCACCTAAATGTAAATAAAAGGTAGTTAAGGAACCAGTCACGCAAAATAAAGGCAATCCACTAGGCAAGGCCGATCCTACCGTCGCACGCCCACATCTAGCCCTTCTCGGCCGGCTCGGTGCTTCGATAGCCCCCGAGTTCCGTCACAGGAGGGCCCCAGCAGACCCCGAGCCACCATGCACCGAGAGCGAGCAATGGACGCCATGGAGTGGTGCGCGTTGAGGCTCTCAACCACCCGTGACGCTAAAATTAGACCTGCGTTAGCAGCTACACCAATATTAAGAATGAACGAACTAACAAATAGCTACCTGGACCCATGAAACAGCACACACAACCCTGGGCGCAGCCCAACCAGGCCGGAAGACGCCAGTGAGGGAGACAGAGGAAGTGCGTGTGAACGAGGGTGGGCTTTTATACTAAACTATTAGAGCGGTGGCGCCATCTGCTGACGGTTTCGATATTTAAAAAGCTTATATTTAATAAGATTATTTAAAATACAGTTAATAAAACTGGTATTGCCACACATGCAAGAAAAAAAATTCACTTTACAAAAAATTTATAAATAATAGAACAAAAGAAGCGGAGGATAAATATAAGAAATATAAAAATAAACTGACAGGTATCATTAGAAAATGTAAACAGGATTATTATAATAAGTTGTTAGATAGCAATAAGAATAATATTAAAGGCTTGTGGAATATCTTAAATAGTTTAATTAGAAATAAACCAAGAACGATTATCCACAATATTTCAAAGATGAGGATAAAACTATAAAAAATAGGAATGAAGTAGTCGAAACATTTAATAAATTCTTCGTAGATGTTGGACCAAATCTTGCTGCAAAAATTGCAAATGTTGAGAACTATAATTGTAAATTGATAGACACAAATCCTCTGTCCATGTTCCTCAATCCTGTGGAGGAAGAGATGATACTGGACATTGTTAAAGGGTGTAAAAATAAAACCTCGACAGATTACCATGACATGGATATGAAAACTTTAAAAACTGTTATTGAAAGTATCTCTAAGCCGTTAACATACATCTGTAACCTATCGCTGCAAACTGGACAATTTCCTGAAAGTATGAAAGTAGCAAAAGTGATTCCTCTGTTCAAGGCAGGAGATAAACATCTCTTTACAAACTACAGGCCTGTTTCCCTTTTACCGCAATTCTCAAAAATCTTAGAGAAGGTTTATAACTCTAGACTTGACAGCTTTATTGAAAGTAATAAATTACTCTCTGAAAATCAGTTTGGTTTTAGGAATAATCACTCAACTTTACATGCGCTCTTTGATATAATCGATGAAGTAACTAATTCTGTAGACAAGAAGAAATATGCAATAGGGTTATTTATTGACCTGAGTAAAGCGTTTGATACAATAAACTATGATATATTAATTAATAAACTAGAACATTATGGGATTAGGGGGGTAGCACTACAGTGGGTTACCAGTTATTTAAAAAATAGAAAACAATATGTGAAAATTGGTGATTCAGTCGAGTTGTCGACAAATTGTGTGTGGTTTACCTCAAGGTTCCATTCTGGGCCCAAAATTGTTTAATATGTATAGTAACAACATTTGTAAAACCTCAAATACTTAGATTCATCTTGTTTGCAGATGATACAATTATTTTTGCATCGGGAGACGATTTACAACAACTGTGTCGGATTGTTAACTTGGAACTCAAAAGTGTCAATAAGTGGTTCAAACAAAATAAATTATCCTTAAATCTGAGTAAAAGCAAAATGATGATATTCGGCAATCGTAATTCCAATGCTCAGGAAGCAATTCAGATAGAGGGTGTTGTTATAGAGCGAGTGCATGAAATCAAATTCCTTGGAGTTATTATAGATGATAAAATGACTTGGAAATCGCACATTAAATATATATCTACGAAAATTTCTAGAAGCATTTCAGTAATAGCAAAAGCAAAGCACATTTTAAACATCAAAGCTCTGCATACCTTATACTGTTCTCTGATTTTGCCCTATTTAAATTATTGCACTGTGGTTTGGGGTAGTACTTATAAAAACACAGTAAAACCAATAGTAATGCTGCAAAAAAGAGCTATCCGATTAATTCATAAAGGTTTTTGGGGTTTTTGGACCGCACAAACTCATTATTTTTAAAATCAAAGATCATGAAGTTTTGTGACATTGTTGAGTTCCAAACAGTACAGATGTTATACAAAGCAAGGTACAGACTGTTACCGGGCCAAATACAAAGAAGGTTCCAAGAACGTACTGGTCGTTATGGATTACGTGATGAATTGAACTTTAGGATTCAGAAACATAGCACAACTTTGAAAAGCTTTAGTCCGACAGTTAATGGTGTACAATTGTGGAATAAACTGGAAATGGAGTTGAAACGAAGTCCAAATATCAACCTGTTCAAATATAAATACAAACAAAAGACTTTTGAAAAGTACAGAGAAGAAGAAACACGTTGCCACAAGGGGGAGTTGTAGAATTAAATTGCATTTGCATTCTATTAACTAAGACAGTGTTGTTGCTCTGAACGGTTGTCATTCTATTGCTCTAAATTACAAATTGAGAATTAGGATAAGCGAGTTATGGATCTGTTGAGAGGGACCCTCCCAACGGGCTCATAAACCTCGTCTTTTAACACACCACTAAGCATAGGAACATCATCTACAAATACAGCCAGTTAGGGCAGCTGGGTGGGGGTTTGTTGATGGGGAGTTACTGCCCTCTTCAATGGACCCGCTCTACACCCTGGCTTCTTAATGCACTACAGTATGTAGGGCTTACATATTACATAATCCATTGAATACAAAAAATAAAAAAAAATCTATGATGGAAATGACAACTGGGAAGTTGCAAGATCATGGATAATATAATATGTATATTAATGTGCCTTTTGAACACAGAACTAGTGCCTTTTGGAAGTTGTTAACTGTGAACCTTCTCTGTAAAAAAAAAAGGAAAAAGAAAAAAAGGGATGTGTGTATGTGTATGTATGTATATATATATATATATGTATATGTATGTATGTAGGTGTGTATGTGTGTATGTGTGCATATATGTGTATAAATAACTTAAGGATCGCCTTTTTCACTTGCTTTGTATTAGTCATAGCGTACATGAAATGAGACAGTTGTTGTGGTTGTGTTTCCTTTCCTTTCAGTTGTGTTTCTTTTCCGTTCCGTTAAACTCTGTTAATTTATATTTGTACAAACAATTCTAGAGGTGCTTTGTGGGTGTGGTCCGTGTTGAAATGGCCGCTCTGGTGGGTTGTAGGTTCTCTTTTGCCGGTGGGGCAAATAAAAAAAAATAAAAAATAAAAAATATGATGTTGCTTAATGTAGGATTGATAATGTAACTATAACAGGTAAAGTTGGGTCACGGAGGGGTACGTTGTGTGTGTGTGCATGCTGTGTTCCTGCTCTTGTGTCTTGTACTTTGTAACATGCTCCTTGTACTATTGTGATTTGATCAATTGTTTTTATTTCAATGATGTCGGGGGTGGGCGCTTATAAGCTTTGCTTCAGCCCACTCCTTTTGAGCAGAATTTTAACTGCTCAAATAAACTAATAAACTAAAACTAAACTAATGTAGTAATGAATAAAGTAGCTAGTAAATAAAGATTCTTACTAACACTTCTTTTAAACACTGGAGTTAATTAAATAACAATGAAGTAATCATTATGGCATTATTATCCCATCAAATGTACCCACATTATACAGCCCAGAATGTGTTCTCACGGGGACTACCTGGTATACAAGTACATTGACTGTATGTAATTGTAATTCACATAAGCATATTGCTATTGAAACGCATATTGAAAGAATTCTTGGGCCGAAAATGAGTCCCACATTGGCCCTTATCTATATTTATTCATGGCTACTCTACCCAGTTAGACAAGTAGGAATTCAGCCTACAGTCTTGTTACTGGCTTAAAAGGATGATCATCATAAAGACATATCTAAAATGTTTCCAGTTTGTTCATTAGAATATTCAAGCCAAACACATCAAAAGCCACACACCATGTATGCATCAAACTTACTGTATATATTCTTTTGGAATGGTTTTATAGATTTGATTTATAAACATATAAATATTTTTTGAGATGTTCCAGAATAGTTGAAACATACCACAGTTGATTCTGTTGCAGCACGAAATGATGATTTGTAATTTTAAACACACAGCACCATTTAAACGTGCACAAGAGGCTGTTGCAGACGTATAACACATGTACCTAAGTATAATACAGCTGTATGTGACTGGCAGCAGTTTGTCTCATGTTTGCAGGAAAAGGTTGAAAGTGGTGCCTGCAGCGTGCTCTCGCCTTTGTTTAAAGAAACATAATTGTTTTGATCTGAAAGGACTGTTCCCAGCTTTTGCTCCACGTTGTTTTTTTTACATCACAAGAAGCAAGCATGTGCAGTGAATGTGATTAAACACCATGAATGCAATGTTTCCCTGTGAAGCAGAACCACTGAGAAAGACGTCTGCCAACCAAAATCCCGCTCGGTTATTTCAATTTTGAATCAGGCCCGTTAGGTTTGGAGAAATAGCCCCTTTCCTCAATAAAACAATCGGGTTTGAGAAAGAAGTCAGTTTTTCACCTTTACCTTCTTCCTTTCATCTGCCTCTCATCAGCTCAGCTTCCACACTAATGAAGTCTATTTCTGCCCTGCTATCATTGTGTTCATTCTCATATGGACAGCTTCGTCATGAATTGGTCATTTTAATAATGAAGTAAACTCATTAGTGAAAAACAGTATTGACATTATGCTCAGGTAGATGGAGTCTTTCTATGGGAAGTTATTATAAACTAGTTTTGTATCTCCCTTTACAATATTCTTGCCTCAGAATGTTCATTTTGTCACGTTTTAATGTTTTATTTTTGAAATTATTACTTTGTTTTGGAGGTAATGCCTTCACTATAACTTGCACCAGTGAAGTGGTAATTTTATGAAAACAATTTAAAATAAAATGAACAATATTTATGTTCTAAAACAGGGCAAGGCAAAACACCACGGGCTGAATCTCACCACTGTAGCTCAAAGTAAAGATTTTCGGCAAGTGCCAAAGTTTTACATTAAATATGATAAGTGGGATGTTCTGTCAGGAGAGTTTAAATGTACTGACTGTATTTCCCGGATTTTTTGTACTTTACAGGTATTTGAACTCTTATTTGCGTAATAATATTTCTCAAAATCATCTTGGGGGCCAGAGGTTCTATGCTGGAGGGCCGGATTTGGCCCGCGGGCCTGACGTTGCCTACCCCTTGATCTAAAACATATGAAGAGGGACATTCCCATAGAAATCTGACTCCTTCGTGGCCCATTGGCACAGTATGGTTGAACAATTGTGTAAGTACTTCTTCGTCAGTCACAGTCTTTGTCCAGTGAGCAATAAAAACATCACAAAAAGGGAAAAGTTGGCACATTTGTTAAGACCATGTTCTGTCATGTTCTGGTGAAGAGGGAGCTGAGTCGGGGGCAAAGCTCTCGATTTACCGATCGATCTACGTTCCCACCCTCACCTATGGTCATGAGATCTGGGTAATGACCGAAAGGACAAGATCGCGGATACAAGCGGCCGAAATGAGTTTCCTTTGCAGGGTGGCTGGGCGGACCCTTCGAGATCGGGTGAGGAGCTCAGTTACCCGGGAGGAGCTCGGAGTAGAGTCGCTGCTCCTTCACGTCGAAAGGAGCCAGCTGAGGTGGCTAGGGCATCTGTTTCGGATGCCTCCTGGTCGCCTCCCTCGGGAGGTGCTCCAGGCATGTCCTATTGGGAGGAGGCCTCGTGGAAGACCCAGGACACGCTGGTGGGACTATGTCTCCGAGCTGGCCTGGTGTCGCCTCGGGGTCCCCCCAGAACAGCTGGAGGAGGTGTGTGTGGATCGGGAAGTCTGGGCATCTCTGCTGAGACTGCTGCCCCCGCGACCCGGCCCCGGATAAAGCGGAAGAAAATTGATGGATGGATGTTCTGTCATGAGCACTTTAATCAAAAGACTTTGATGAGAATATTCTCATCAAATATGAAAGCAATACTAATGCAAGTTAGTAATATAGTATTAAGTCATTAGATCAGTAGAATAGTGTATGTCAGGGTTGGTGTTGACAGAGTATTTTACACAGTATATGCAGTTTTTATACTCTCTTTGTAATGAGGATTGCAGTGCATTTGGTTTGTTTAAAGAGAGTTTGCCATATCTGTCTGTCCTTTACATGAATCACAGCCGAGTGCTTTTCTTTAATGGATGACCTTAATTTTTGGTCATTATTTAAGCCAGACTTTTAATTGCCTCTCTTCTTTAGTAATAGTTTGGTAATAAATCTCTATGTTCAGGTAAAGCACTTCTTCTCACTTGCAGTTTCTTGGCCTTTCGTTTTTCTCTCCTCACTCCCACTCTCCTCCTACAGCAGTGGTCATTTACATCAGAAACATATTTCCATGTTGTTGGATAAAAGGATCCTTTGGCAGGCTGTTAAGATGACTCATGGGTTTAATTTGAACCCAAAATGGGATGTGCTCACTTGCCAGCATCTATCCAGTCGGCCTGCCCGCTCCTCATTTAAAACACACAGTTCCAGCTGGATACGGCCCATACTCAAGGTGTTAATGGAATACCGGAGTTATAAAGTTACAATGTGATATTGTTGTTTTTCTCGTCAGATCTGTTGGCGGTGCCCAAACATCCGTATGCGGCGATGGAGAACTGGGGTCTGAGCGTGTTCGTGGAGCAGAAGATCTTACTGGACGCAGAGGTGTCTTCATCATCTTATCAGATGGAGCTGACCATGGTGGTGGTCCACGAGATCTGTCACCAGGTACGCATGCCATGAGGGATTAGAGAGAATGAGTGAAAAATGCATCGAACTAAAGCATGGCTGTCTAAAACTGTGCTGTATTTAAATTAGGACACAACGTTCTTCGTTGCCTGAAGTGTCATTATTTTGTTTTGACGTGACATTCAGGTGCAAAGCAATATCATAACCTTTACATTGGTCTTGCGTAGTAGTTTACTCTTAGTTATTCTTATTTTACACCGTTCATATGGTCATTTTTTTCTGTCTTTTCCTTTTTTGTGTGTGTGTATAGCATATCCTTTATATGTCCTTTAGTGTTCAGCTTACTCTGGCATTATAATCTAAAGCGTTTTGCTTCAGTTATCTTGCTCTATACTTACCATAGTCTTTATTGTGATGTACGTAATATTTGTTTGGTCAGACGGGAGAAGAGAAGGGGTGCATTGTATCTGACCCTTATTTTGAAAAAGCAATCTTTCACTCCTAAGTCGTGACATCTACAGCACAGGAGCTAACTTTGACTTTTGACTGTGTGATCTCTTTCTATAAACCGATTTCCTCCTTTGAGAGCTGATGTTAAGCTGCTTACAAGAGGTCATTATACCTATGGCCTGACCTTATACTGCTCATATTCTTCAAGAATCTACCTCATCAACTAGAGTAGTGCTAGAAAACATCAACTGCAGCCAATTAAGGGAAGCACAATCCAGACATGATGTGACCACAGAACTGCTCGCTTATTAAGTAGGCCCTGGGGGGAAACAAAGCAGACATCAAGAGTTTTAACAGCTTTTCTTCCAACAATAATAATAATTTTGTGAGATTACTAATTTGGAAGTACTGAAAACATGTTATCACGTTTAAAGGAATTGATAGATGTGTTTTGGAATCAAATCTAGGAGAAACTCATTCTTATTGGCCAGTGTCATCTATGGATAACCAGCATAATATATATTTTAATTACATTTTGGGCCCATCAAAATAAGTCAAGAAAACCACTCAAGTAACATTTGTATCTCTTCTCATCCCATTAGACTTTGACTAAACCTGTAAACGACAAACGACTGAGACTGTGAAAACTGTGCTTCAAATTCTCTCCCTGCAAACTGAATGAATGTGATAGAAGTCACAACAGCTTCAAGTGGAACGTCTGATGCCGGCGTGCGTGTTACAAATCTACTGAGCTATGAAAACAGGCTGAGACATGATCCTGTTTTTACCATACCATGTTGAGCATCTGACAGGCCAACAAACACAATGAAGCAGAAATACAAGTAAAGGACTCTGTCGGCTTATAGGTTACACCATAACAGAGGAAATGCAGAGAGGAAAGAGCAGTCACAGTGCCCTGAATGAAAATACAGCTGAAAATACTTTAGGATCGATAAACTGCCAGCAGAACTGAAGGCAAATTGATACAATGCCTCTCGAAAGTACTAATACACCTTGAACTTTTGCACATTTTGTCATGTTTACAACCATAAACATAAAGATTTTATTTTGAATTCTTTACTGAAAGTTCACACACAAGTAACAGACAACTGTGAAGTGAAAGCAAAATGATACATGATTCTGTTATTTTCAAAAAATAGAAAACCGAAAGGTGGGGCGTGCATAAGTATTCATACAGCATGAATTAATACTTTGTGGAACCCCCTTTTTCTGCAATAACAGCAGCAAGTCTTCTGGGGTATGACTCTACAAGATTTGCACATCAAGAGACTGACATTTTAGTCCATTCCTCTTTCCAAAACAACTCAAGCTCTGTCAAATTAGAAGGAGAGCGTTTGTGAACAGCAGTTTTCATGTCTTTCCACAGATTTTCAATAGGATTTAGGTCAGGACTTTGACTGGGCCATTCTAACATGAATATGTTTTTTTTATTATTATTTTTTAAACCATTCCATTGTAGATTTAGCTTTGTGCACGCCCCACTTTTCACTTTTCAATTTAAAAAAATAACAGAATCATGTATCATTTTGCTTTCACTTCACAGTTGTCTGTTACTTGTGTGTGAACTTTCAGTAAAAAATTCAAAATAAAATCTTTATGTTTATGGTTGTAAACATGACAAAATGTGCAAAAATCCAAGGCGTATTAGTACTTTCGAGAGGCACTGTAAATGGAAGAGAATAGTGAAACAAGATTTGGTAAAGTGCATCCACAGCTGCCAGATCATATCTGAACACATTCTGACAAACTCCACTTTCTATAGAATGGCGCCACGGTAGTACAGCAGTTAGAGCTCGTGCTTCACAGCTAGATGGTCCGGGTTCGATTTCCTCCGGGTACTCTGGTTTCCCTTACCACTAAAAACATGTACAATAGGCCAAGATGAATGTGAGTGTGTTGGGGGGATGACGGATGGAAATTAGCCCAAGGCTACAATCCGGTGTGGCGTGTTCATTAACTTGCACTGTCCCTACCAAATAAACCAATAAATAAATAATTTGTCAAAAACAAAGAACCTTAAGATCGGGAACTATCTACCACCTCCAGTCAAAGTGGAGTCAATAAATAATATCATTTTAGCCAAAAATGTTTTGTGTGTAATTTCGTCCATTTACTGACAAGCTTGATACAATTTGAAATGTTTGAACAGTGACCATACTAGTCATGCGTTTACAATAATAATTGTGGCCCTCTCCTGTCTGAGGAAAAAAGGTTTGGAACTACTGCTTTATTGACTGTAAAAGCAGTGTGATTTACTGTAGGGTGACCAGATCGTAACCAGCCAAATGTGGGACATGAAGCACTTTAAAGAGAGACAAAGCAGGACAATGAGGGACATTTTTAAAGACGTAAAATTACACTCAATTGAAACATTATCATTATTTTAAATTAGCCTATTTTAATCACATGGGCAATATAAATCAATCAGTTGATCATTCACTTTCATTTGTTATGAAAGTGCATAAATGGTGAAGATTCCCAATAATAAATACCCACTGTGCATGCAAACATTAGCAGAGCAATAATCGCTTAGAATTCAGTGAAGGAAAAAAATGTGTAGCCTACAGTAACATTCTGCAGCAAAGTATAAAATATTGAATTTTGTTTAACTGCAACAGAGACATCAAACTGTTTATAGTGGTCATTGAGCTCAAGTCACTGCAGTGACAACTACACAATTGACTCTAAAGCCAGACTGAACTGTTCTACTTTAAACTAAGCAGACATTCATCAGCCATCAGTTCAATAACTCGATTATATTTGTATAACACGGAGAAAGGAAGTTTTCCCCCATCATAGTTAGGTCTTGATCCCTCGCGGGGTTCTCATTGGAATCTGCTGCTACGGTCTGCACGGCACCGGAGCGTCAGCGAGTGAGAGGCGGGCTTTAGAGTAGAATATCCAATCAGAGACAACCTAACACGTCAAAACGCGGTGCTATTGGCTGTCAGTCTGCTGCGGAGACGAGTGCGAGAGGGGACAAATGACACAGACGTGGAGGATCCTGCCGATCCGCGTCTGAGGAGTAAAATAAAGTTTGTGCAGCAGCAGAGTTGAATGCGGGATACCGCTCCAATTTGCGTGATGCAGGATTTGAGTTGGAAATGCTGTGCAGTCCCGCACAATGCGGAACATCTGGTCACGCTAGTGTGATTCGATACACAGATCACGACAAAGCTGTATTGCAATATATTGCAAAACTATACATTATTTCAGCCCTCATCGTGTGTGATGTGTCATCAACGCAAACTTGACGGTTTAGGTTCAGCTGTGAATGTGCTGCTTGGCACTACAAGTTTCGGTGAAGTAAAGCTCTAAATGTCTTTCTGATATTTCTATACCGAATCTCAAGATGCTTCATGGTAATTTAATGAGCGAAAGAGCCTCTCTTCCTCCTAGCACCAAAAAAGCATGTACTGGAAATTGTCAAATCCACATCCCCATTTTTGAATAGTTCAAGTTGAACTAGAAAAAGGAAATATACTGTAGATTGTGTAAGAAGGCTAACATTTAAGAACACATCTGCAGTAAGATAATTAAGCCTTTCCCCCAGAACTTTCCTGTCATGTGCCCCAGTGTCTGACAGTGTGCATTGGCGTCACCACATATGCACGCTGGCATTTCAGTGGTTGGTGTGTCAACACTATCAGCATAATGAGAGGCGGTCTACAGCTTTAACTTGGCAAATGAGCTGCCACTGCTGTGAAAAATGCATGCCTCTGGTTGGGATCATTATACTGATGAAACAGAGGATGTTCATTGTAAATATCTTTGTGCCGGTGGCAAAAGCATGGCGTCTTTATTTCATCTCCTCCAGGACGTGGCCTCAGACTCTCACTCCTCTGTTGAGCCCAGATCTAAGCTGTCTTCAGGCGACCGCAGCGCCAAAGCCAACAGCCTCTGAATAACAAGCTTCTCAATGAGATAGCCCAAGCAAGACAAATATACAAGCTGTGTTTGAAATGTAGCCGTGCCGGCTTTGGCTTTGGCAATGTTTTATCTCTTTAGTTCTAAGAAGAAAGGAAATTGATAAAGTAAGGATTTTTGTCTTGCTATGCGCTCAATTACACCCCTTACCAGTCTCAGGCACACACCATTTGATGTTTTTCTAACTTAAGCTTCTTTGTTTGTGGCACATGAGTTCAACAGCTAATTTGCAATTTAAACCTGTGCACTGAAACTTTATGATTTAAAATAGACATGCATAATTTATATGGAATTACTTCAAAAGCTACACAGATTGATGTTTTTCTTTTGCCATATAAATTGATTGCTTTGTTGTTGTATTTTCATTAGACGGGATTTTAATGGAAATGTTTGAGCATCTAAACTTTTTGAACTGCTATACCCGCACTTTTGATAATTATTTGTTCATCTAATTCCTTTTTTTCTCCTTCCATTTGGAGAAGGGCTTCAAGTGGGTCCTGGCACTGAACAATGATTGGCCTCTACATAAGTTGATACAGTATTTGTGATGTATGTCGTAAACTATATTTAAACACCAAACTCTGGCAATAAATTCTGGAAAGTGATTTGAACTTGTGCGTTCCCTGCCGTTACATAAGCCGGTTTGAGCTGTTGTTGTTCTCTGGGGGACAGATGGAGCGCATGTGGACTCAAACAGCAGCCGACAACCTGATGTGTCCCCATCAACTGACACAAACACAGATGGTCCCGCACCACAGCCATTCACAAAACACGAACAGCCTTTCCACAAACTCAAGAGAGCCCACGGACCTGTCTAGTTATCTGAAATTGCTTTGTCGTATAAGATAATTAATATAAGCAGGTCTTGAGGAGGTCAATGCCAGGTTTTTTTTTTTTCTGACTGACAATACACATGCAAGTACTTATGGATTGAAACGCCAATAGTTTTGATCTGATACTACAGTGTTGGATAAGGCTCTCTTCTTTTGAGCAAGTGTTCTGTTTCATGTGTCGTATATTTTGGGACCCGGCAGTGACAGATAAACCAAAAGAAGAAAAAGAACGCATAAAAGAAATTCACGCACAAAAGACGAATTAACAGGCAAACACTAAAGTCTGTTAATTAGGTAAGATATGAACTTAATTATGAATGATGTGAGATTTGTGAGGGTTTTCCACTTTTGAGCGACACGTTACACATTTGCATCTGTGACCGTACCGATAAAAACCTGATAAATGACTGGCTGCAAACAGATGCTCCGTCTTTGGAACAAAAACTAGTGGCTGGCTGCTCAGGTTGTACCTTTCAGGGTCTCAGTGCATTACGGGATCTTAAGACAGTGTATCGGCTTAATTCTTTATTCCAAAATCGCAGGGGCTCATGGTAAAAATGTCTGGCTATACTGCTTTACACGGTTATGATGTGCAGCAGGAAGTTGACAACTGCACTCGCTTCACACCCACAGGCAATTTAGTGAGCTGCCAATTAACCCAATGTCCTCTGAGTGTGTCGTGGTGTGGGAGGAGAACATGAAGAAGAAGCTGAACAGAACGTCTGTAGGTTGTCTACCCACTGCCTCTCAATGCGAGGCCCTGAGCCATTATAGTGGAATGAAAAGACGGCTGTCCTATGTCAGTGGGTCAACTGGATTCAGAAAACCTTTCACCCAAATCTGATTCTGTGGTACATCTTGTTTTCCTAAAATCCCCAAAATGAGTTCACACGCATACAGACACGGGGGAAGCTGGTTGCGTCTGCCAGGAGAGGCTTCTAGTTTATTCCTATCAGCTGTCGGGTAATTAAAAAAGACAAAGAAAACATTGGGATGAGATTCAGGGAAGCAGATTTGCGCTCTTCATCTGCTGATCTCTCTCGTTCACACATTAATGCGACCATATGCATGAGGACACTGGAGATGCTTGCCGCGGGTTGGCGGCAGAGGACGCGTGGCACATATGTTGATACGTGCATATACTTGCTACTTGGCGCTGCTCACAAACGTCTATAATCACCATAATCTTCTACTGCTGTAACGCTACTGCAGCAGGATCATGAGTGTTCTTTAAATATACTGTATGGCTTTCCTGACTTTTTTAAAACTTGAATATGAGCTGAGACATTCATCAAATTGCTATGAAATTCAGACGATCCGAGAGAAGCCTGGAAAAAAGTAGAGAAGAATATAAAACCCTGACCAATTTAATATACAAGTTTCTCCATTATTCAATCCATTTTTGTTCACAAAACACATTTTAACAAGTAAAACAGTATCCAAAGTGCTGCCTTAGTAAACTAGAAGAATACATTTAGAGATATCATGTTAAATTGACTTTATGCAACAGTCATTCAATTCTGCAAAAATGGCAATTAAAAGTATTAAGTTTAAAAAGTGTTTGAAAATACACAAACTATAAATCTATATAACTATCTAAAGGCATTCAACTGCAGCTTTCGCTGAAATTATGAAACATATTTTGCTCAAAAGTTTCTTGTTGTGTCCAATTCGCTTTTGATGATTAAAATTCCTCTGATTGATGGAATGTTTGCAAATCTTAATAAAATATGCACAGGCTTTTTTTTATTTGTGTTTGTGTCGTTGTATAAACCCTTAATATTACAAAATGCCGAACAATATTACAGAATGTGGTTTCATCGTCTCATGTAAAGAGCTTTGTGACATAAAGTTCTTCTTCTTCTTCATCATAAGTGAGCATGCACATTAGAATTGTATTTACATAATGTTAATAGAAAAAGCAGCTTGGCACAGACACACAAAATTATGTATTTATTTACCGTATTTTCCGGACTATACGTCGCACTTGTTTTGATAGTTTGGCTGGGGGTGCGACTTATACTCAGGTGCGACTTATATATCCAAATATATAATTTCACATGTTTGTTATTTTCACACTGACAGCTGCTAGATGGCGCTCTAGGCGCGTGTACCAGTATCTGCTACTCCTTTACCACTGAAGATCTAAAAAAACGGTAATTGAGCAGCAGAAAGAAAGTTTGGGCGAGAAACTACTCTTACTGCAATGAAGAAAACAAAAAGAGCTAATCGCGGACTAAAAGCTCGATGGCCACAGCTAGAGGAACGAGTTCGCAAATAAGAGCTTGAACAACGTGATGCCGGGAGAGGCTTATAAACGGTGCAGTTACGCCTCCATGCCCAGGTGCTAAGGCTGGTGCGACTTATATATGTTTTTTTCTTCTTCATTACGCATTTTTTGGGTGGTGCGACTTAAACTCCGGAGCGACTGTCAAGTGACTGATTAAGACCGGCGGAAACCTTACTGTTCTCCGAATAGGGCCTTTCATGGCATAATCGCACATGTCTTCAAACTAAATAAGCCCATCACCACTTAGAGTCTATAGCAGCCTATACAATGTCTGTGTGTGTGTGTGTGTGTGTGTGTGTGTGTGTGTGTGTGTGTGTGTGTGTGTGTGTGTGTGTGTGTGTGTGTGTGTGTGTGTGTGTGTGTGGCAGAGCTGTCAGGCTGCATATTTTCCTGTGCAGTGTTTTGGTTCAAAGTGGATAATTTATTACTGCAGCCTGTGTTTGCATAGAGTTCATTTGAATACAAGGAGGCATTAATCATCTCATTGTTTGCTCCCTCTACCTGGCTCTCACTCTCATTCTTAGCTTTTCTTAAAAACACCCCCTTCCTTCTCACTGCATCTTTTCGCCCGTTTTATATTTTATACATCTAGCACCGCAGTCTCCTCACACCAACAGCCTGGAGTTATTTTTCTCATGTGTTGCCGTTTTCTCCAGATGGCAGTGACATTTGAACTCTGAAATGTCTGCCATTAGTCTTACTGCGTGAAAAGCGACAAAACAGGAAGTTGAAAAATGCATCCTCTGTAATCGCTAAATAAAAGTGAATGGAGAGAAATCAGTGTTCACCTGCCACTGCCTTACGCTGCTGTTGCATTATTGAAGGACACAGAGAAGTGATCGATATTATGTGAAAAGAATATTTAAAACAGTGGTGTGTGTGTGTGTGTTCTTGTAATTACGACATTGTGAGGACCAGTTTGAGTTTTTAACCAACAGAGCGAGGACATTTTTGGAAAGTGAGGACATTTTGGGTGGTCCTCACTTATTTGAAGGACTGTTTGAGGGTCAAGATGTGGTTTTAGGGTTAGGGTTAGGATTAGGGTTAGGGGCTTAGGGTTCAGGGTTAGGGTCTGGGTAATACATTATGTCTATGAGTGTCCTCACTAAGATAGAATTACAAATTATGTGTGTGTGTGTGTGTGTGTGTGTGTGTGTGTGTGTGTGTGTGTGTGTGTGTGTGTGTGTGTGTGTGTGTGTGTGTGTGTGTGTGTGTGTGTGTGTGTGTGTGTGTGTGTGTGTGTGTGTGTGTGTGTGTGTGTGTGTGTGTGTGGATGCAGGTAATTAAAAGACTATAAACAAGCATCTATGAGCCGCCTCTGTAACAACTTATGTGACGAGTGCGTAAAGCCGGTTCGGGAGGCAGTGCCATTTTGTCCATGCGTACGTGAATGCAACACTGTTTCGATGTCCTCTAAGTGAAACGTGGGCATGAATACGTAACTAGTGATATTATACTCATTTGAAATATATGAAAATGCATGGGAAGCTGACCTTCAATTAAATGATTTGGAGGAATTGTTGCGCGAGCAGCATTATAGAAGTGAAATGAGTGCCCATGCAGTACGAAGGTTTAGCATTTGAGACATAAGAGGATGTTGTACATATAAATTGTTACAAAAGCTTTTGGTGGAGGTGCAGATGTGTTAGCGTGTAGTATGTGTACAACAGGCAATGATGGTGAAATAATCTGGATGTGCTCTCATCCTAATTAGCCTAATTTAGTCCAACCATGTTTAGAATAGCACAATTTAACTGATTAAAAATGAGCAAAACAGATACACAGAATGCACATTATCCAAGCGGGTGTACAAACAGAGCTCAGGTATGAGTCTTGTTTCTTAGGTATATGGGTGATAATGGAAATGTATGATTCATGAAATTATTTGGTTTTGGATGATAGGTGCTTGAGTGTATTTGCAGGATATGCAAAAGTAAAAGTGCCGTGGCTTAATAAGAAGATTTTTAATCAATGGAGTAAAGATGAACTGCAAATGTCTGAACAATTATTATTTTATCTAGGTACGCCGCATTAATAAACCATTAACCGGGGTTCTCTTTTATGTATTTTTTATAGGTTATTATCCTCGTAGGGTATGAATTTGTCTGCAATTGACCCATTCTCTCAGACCTTGACCCAGGATCTCCTTACACTGGCAGTTACATGTTTTACGTAACTCTTTACCCTATACCATAACAGGGGATCTTTGGTGAAACACTGTTGTGATGAAATCTGATCATTCAGGCTTGGCATTTCAGATTGTCATTTATGCTTTGAACAATTCGGCCTGCTAATGCACCTTTATGATCTTTGATTCAACCGTCTTAAAGTTGTTTATGATTCATGTTTGTTTGGGTGAATACAGTGCATATCAAATCATCTTTATTTCTGTAGCACATTTTATAAACAAGTGTGTCTAAAGTGCTGCACATAAGAAAACTGTAGGAATCAAAAATAAATCAAGTGAAACTGAACCAACAATCCACCAAAAACAATAAATAAATAAAAATAAAAATAAACTGATTTAGAAAATTAATTAAATTGTTAAAAACTAAAAGACACAGAAGATCACACAATTCATGCTGAATTAAAAGAATAAAAGTGGGTCTCAAGATGAGATTTAAAACCACAGTCAGGTCTAAAAGCACTAAAATGGCAGAGTCATAGAATCAATGAAAATGGTCATTAAAAACCTACAAACTACAAAGTGCATTTCCTTTGCTATATAATGCCTTATAGCATGACTGAAAAACATCATAATAATAATATAACATGCATCTAGAAATACTTGGAGTTGAGCAAAAACTCTTTTTTCTAAATTCTTTGACAAGAATGGAAGCTTCGAGATTGGAGGATAATTAGAAAGGACAGAGGACTCCAGACTAGGTTTTTTGCAGCTTAGCACAATCCCTGAGGTTAGGCTACGATTAACTATTTTCTGGACAAAAGGGCCAATAGCTGTCCAAGCTTCTATAAAAGAGGTATGAGGGGACAGGGTCTGTGCGGCAGGATGATGGTTTGAGCTTATTAACAATATTAGTGAGAAATGCCAAAGACACAGGTACAAACTGTTGAAAAACTGCGGAGCAGTTTCTCTCTATTACAAGGTTGTGGAAAGAGACAGAAATGTTAGCCCTGATAGTTGCCACTTTGTCACTAAAAAAGATCACCAATCTCTCACAAGCTGCACTTGAAGATTCCATAGTGTCCAAAATTCTGGGACAGTCAAAAGGTACTTTGACTCCTCAGCTTTAAGGATTCTCTGATAATTTTGCTATGAGTTGGTGAAAATTTGAGAGCCTATCTTTCTTCTACTTGCGCTCCGCTTTTCTCCTCTCCTGCCTCGCTGCACGTGTGACATCATTGAGCCATGGCTCCGGTTTAGTTCTGGGGCGCATGATCTTTAGTGCAGCAATGCTGTCTACTATATTGGAGCAGGTGGAAAGAAATTGTGCTGTTAAGAGATCAGTGTCTAAAGAACACATAAACCCACTATCACACTGTATAGTGTTGTTGATGAATAGTGAGGAGACTTCGTGTGTTGAGCTTGAGCACACGACTGTAATGAATTTGTGTGGATTCGTGTACATGTTGAATAAAGTTAAAAGCATCAAGCAATTCAAAACTCTTTAGCCAGGGGCTTTGAAGTGCAACACATGTTTAATAAATTTAGCTATTAAAACTTATGAAATCTTAATAGTCATATTGAGTAAGAGTACCCGCAACAAAGTCAGAGAAGTCTTATACATTATGTACAGAATATTGCCTGAGGTTCAGTGTACATACAGAACATTTTCCTATTGTTGTTCTCAGTTTGTCCATTTAGGCTGCGGTAGTTCACTCATTTCCTTTTTTCTTTTAATTGACAGTCAGTCAACATCAAAGTGCACACACTGAGCTGTGTTGGCATAAATCAAAGGTTTTAGGTTGTTACAAGTTTCTTTTTGTGTTTCAAGCATTCATTATGTTATAAAATTAGTGTGCTGCATAGATTGTTTTGTTTTTATGTGCTGAGGGACTGTCCACCAGAATGTTTTTAACTGAATAGACTGTATTTGCATTTTGGTGATTTTAGAGGTGCCCAAGCAGGTTAATATGATTCTGCCTGTGCTCCGCCCATTAAATTCATTTCTGACTGTGAGGTGCAGCCTCACACTGGTCTGTGGACCCTGGCTCCAGTCAACACAGCAGCCTAAAGCTTTAGTCAGGGCACTTGTCTTATGTTTTATTTAGCTTTTGTTACAGTTGGATTGCAGTACTGTGAACAGTGCGTGTGTTGAATAGTAATTTGCGCTATTGAATGACATTTATTATGGACTTATTAACTATTGGCAATCGAGGATAGATTGGCCGATACTGAACTGGGCCAAGGTCGGGGATCAAAGGGCGCACAGCAAGCTCTGAGTGACTGAGCTGATGCTGCTGCCTCAGGGCAGTGATCAGTGTTTTTGTGACAGTGTTTCCAGTGTTGAGTGGTCTGGCTGTGGGCAGCTGCGTGTCTCTCTTACTGAGAATGACAAGCGTAAGGAGAGAATGCACTTTGGCGTCTCAACACTCGAAGACATAAAGATGAAATCAAACCTTGTGTTTGAAACCTACCAGGCCCTGCCTGACTTCTGACGGGAAATGGCTGTGAAGGAGCAGTGACAGAGGCCGAAGCCTTGTGCGAGGAGCTCCAATTGACTCCGACATAACGTTAAAATTTAGCTAAAGGTAGCTACACAGCCCACCGTTCTGACTTGAAGGAATAAGCCACCGTTTTTCCATACTGAGATATGTTCTTACCTGAGCTTAGATGAGTTGATGCGTAACTGTCAGTCATGCAAATATACGAAAGACTTTGTTAGCATTTAGCCTCTCCCAGCAAATCATAGCTCCAAACTGAAGTGAAGTTAGAAGCTACCAAGCTCTTCCACGTTTTCCCTATTTAAATACAATTACGTGAAAAGTTACACGATCCAAGTCTAGTTTCACAAAATTAAACATGTCAATATTCTTTAGAATATTCTAATATTCTAAAAAGGGGCACTATATTGTAAGGTGTAATAATACCGCGCGGACGTCAAAGTGCTCCTGTATTATTATGCCTTACCCACAGCTCAGACCACACCAAACGTAGGAGGCAGTGGGCGTTGATGTCGCAGCCGTTCGGAGGCAGCGCGGAGCGGAGCGAACAGGCGGAAGATGTGCAATCCTGGTGTACGTATCATCGCAGCAACTTCACCCAGGGCCGAGCTTTAGAGACGAGGAGCGTCTCAGGAGCGGCAGTGGGCGAGCGAGGAACAAGAGTGAGGGGACTCAGCGGAGAGAAGGTGCAGCTGCAGAGCGAGGACGGGCCATTTAATCTCTCAAATTTTCTTTCAGTTGAGAGATTAAATGTGTTTTGTCTGTTAATAGTAAGGCATGAAGGAAGTTAAAATAATTAACTGCTGAACTAATTAATGAGACGGTGCTTTTATTTTGGCGTCCAGGATCAAAACCAGAAATCACTCTATGGGCTGTGGCGCTACCGCTTGATTCTAACGTTATGCATGAATTATGAATGTTTTTTTAATTCATAAAAAAACCCAGAAAATTACATTAGAATTGGCTATATTTAGGGCCCATGGTCCTACAGCATAAGCCTTTTCTTATGTAGGCCTATCTGCTGAAAAGTGTCCTGATCTTCAGGAGCCCCCAGGCCCTTACAGCGCCTATGGGTAAAACTCACCAAGAACAACCTGCATCATTTTAAATAAAGTTGGAAACTTTTAGAGCAGTCAGCTAGTGGCCACTGTGAAATTCCTCTCTGTCCTCTTCACTGCAGTCAAACCAAGATTAATTAATCAGGAACTTTGAGAGTCAGGCTGCACTGTTTCTAATGTTTCATATTGTCTATAAGTGACTACCGGAGATGTTTTATTTTTCCAATGTGCTAAATGACACCCTTTGTGCTTTTCATTCAAACCATGTTACAAGTCAGATTGGGTCTTGTATGTAGCAGAGAATGAATATTTATCAGAGAGGGTCAGACGGAGCGAGGGAGGAAGAGGACATGATCAAAGGCAGAGATGGCTTTGTTCTAGAGACGAAAAGACAAATGAATGGAAACACAAAGGGGTGAGGGAGGCCGGGGCTGCATCGGCTCCAACCAAGGGACAGTGGGATTTGTTTTAATTTTGGACTTAATGAGTAGCTGTTCCAAAAACTATTAATATCTCTTCTGTCTGAGCTGCAGTTTCTAAAATTATCAGTTAAACAAAGACATTTTGTACAGTATTTTCTCCCACGCTGGTTGTTTTTGAGAGGGCAGCAATCACTTTAAAATGTAAATGTAAAACTGTATTTGTATTGAAGGGCTGCATGTTTAAGCACATTAATAATTGCCTGTACCTTTCGCACACAAATGTATAGACATGTTTTTCACTGGTGGGTCAGTGGTGATGAGCCTGTTTTTCTGCTGAGCTTTTCTCCAGTTATCCCAGTATTTTTGTGGCTTTACTGCAGATTTCTTTAAAAAGGAAAAAGTTTCATGTCACTGCTCATGACATCAAACTTGCTTTCCTTCCCCTCTGCACTCTTTACTTTTAGGATTCCCATCTGAGGTTTTACAGCTATATGACAGATGTAAGGAACGCTATATAATATATTAAAAAAAGAAGTAATCTAAGTTTGTTCCTAGAAGATTCAACATGAAATCACTATGTGCTCAGTGGAAGAAGTATTATGTGATTTTCTTTCTTTAAGTACACACACAGGAGCACTGTATTTACTGAAGTGAAAGGGTCAGATAAGATGGTAAATAAAAGGAGGCACTTTCAATCACAGACTACAAAAGGTTAAAGCGTTTCACACAGATTTGAAACTACTTTAAGGTTTTAATGTGATCTATTTTTTATAAAGAACTGTACTGAATTGTAATGGACCAAATAAAAGGCAGGGACAAAGGTGTTAAAAAATGAGAAAATTAATAATTTAATAATCTCCCAACTGAATTAACAAAGGATCACAAAAATAAGGCCCAACTATAACTGACAAAAATCTGGGCCCAACTGAACAGAACAGTAACTGAACTCAAACAAAAAAAACAAGGCTGCTTAAATAGGGGTGGAGTAAACCATAATGTAATTAGAGGGGGTATAACACAAAGAAACACAAAATAATAAACTTAGCAAAATCATAACAAACAAGAATAGCTAACAAACTACAACTTAGCTCAACATGATAAGTGCATGAAAAGGTAAGTTCAAACAAATCAAAAGGAACAACAGAATAAACGTATAACAATTAGTGTCCCCCCTCAGTTCATTGTAGCTTGGTACACTCCAAGGTTTTAAAATGGCCTCCAACCCCTCCAGCACCTCAAACAAGACAAGTGTAAGTAAACAATTCAAACCAAAATTAACTGTAGTGTCCAAATAAAGAAATAATTCAAATTAACATAATGTGCAGTGTCATTTGTAACATAGGTAAATTGTGACTGAAACAATACTATCACAAAAGTGTGGTGGTGGTGGTGGTGGTGGTGGTAGTGGAGGCATCCACCACATGAATGTACCAATGTTTTTCCTGACTTTATTAAGTAAAAATACCTCAAATTTGTTCTCACTTTCATAAATACTTTTACTGATTTCACGACCTCTACATATTAGAAATTAATTTGTGTTGTAGTTTAAATGACCGACTAGAAGTATTTCCACAAGGTAAGAGTTTATAGATCTTACACATTTGCCTACATTTACTGTGTAACACTGTAAGGATGAAATAGATGCGTATTAGAAGTTATCATGGATGTAAAATAAAGCTTTGCAGCTGCACCTTTTCAGATATTTTCCACCGCTCTTGGACTTGCGTAGCGAATGTGCAGGGGAGTTCATCTGCTCACACATTTTATCATAGGGGAACAAAACTTTGTCTGGCCAGCATTATGTTTTTGTCAGTTCCTCCTGCTCGGCTAGAGGGAATTGAACCAGCTCTTGTTGAGCCAGACAGCAGCTCAGCAGTCTGCCAGCTCCCATCGTGTGGTCAGTTTGAATCCTGTCCCAAACTCAGGCCAGACTACACCAAGAAACTGATGTTAGTATGCATGCGGTGCACATGTTTCAGCCTCAGAGCTCCTGCTGTTGGTCGCACCGCACAAGTGAACTTGACTTCTTTTTTTTTTAAGGAATTTTGATGCCGTTTCAGCTTGTAATAATCATGACATAAATCGTGAGAGAATAGCTGATGATTATAATGTAACACACATGTAAATGCATTTTAATGTAGGAGGTACAAGATTGTGAAGTTTATGTGAAAGAAACTATTGTTGCCTCAAATAATTACAAATAATTGCTTTGCAAACGAGTTTAGCGTTTTTATTGTGTAAAATGTTGTATATTTAGATAGCAACAACTGAAATTAAAAAAAGGTGTAATATTTTAAATCGTGGTGTTTCATTTGCCAATGAATACAAAAACTTTCAATTTCTTTATAGACAGTTTTTTTAAGTCACACATTAATTGAGCTGTAAGAAGAAGAAGAAGAAGACTTTATTTGTATAGCGCCTTTCACAGATATGGTCACAAGCGCTTTACATGAGACAATTTTTAAACATTTATCTGCGCCAACGGTCCCTCTGACCATCATTCATTCATGCACACACATCATTCATCCTGGCCTGTTGTACATGTTTTTAGTGGTAGGGGAAACCGGAGTAAGCTCCACACAGACAGGCCCGTCATCGTGGGAATCAAACCCGGGACTTTCTTGCTGTGAAGCGAGAGCGTTAACTGCTACGCTACCGTGCCGCCCAGGAAAAGTGCTCATTTTTGAAAGTGCATATGTTTAAACCCTGTCAAGATGATCATTGTGTGATCAATAAAGGCTTATCTTATAACAGCCAGCAGGACCTTCCGAAGTCGGTCGGAATTTTTAGCACAGGGAATAAATTAGATATTTTAACAAAGCGGCAGCCCGCACAATTATATATTCTGTAACATTATTAAGGGTCTTTACTCAGTCTGTCCCCTTTATTTTACATTGTGGGAAAAGAAATAAAAGAAATAAATAATACAAATTATATATACATACATACAGTGCCCATCCAAGTTTGGAGACACTTTTTATGGTTTGGCCAAACCATAAAAGGTGCGGGGGGGGGGTCATAAATGATATTATTTGAGCAAAATAAATGGTCTAAAATCATCAAATATGACTGAGTAAGGACTACAGGTGCATTAAACACTCAAATTCCAGTTTATTTGTTTGAAATAAATACTTATTAGCAATTGTCATGTTTTGATACATTTGTGGGGGCCACAGTTGTGGACCGGGGGGTCGCAGCCCGACTACAGCACGCGCGGGGGGGGGGGCTTCAAGGATAAAAGGTTGGGAACCACTGCATTAAACCATTATGTAGGAAATAACTCAAAATATGTTTTAGGATTTAAACTCCTAACTGGAGTTTTCTTTTTTTTTTTTTTTTTTTTAAGGCAGCACATCTACCATTTCTGACTTCATTTGCTTTTGTAAACTGATCCGCAACTGGAGTAAAGGCAGAGTCTGACATTATATTCAAGGTGCTTTTTAAATAATCAACAAGCCATGATAAAGAAACGACTACAAAGAGCATGGCACATACTTCTCTGGGTCACTTGACAAAAAAACATGTTTTGTGTGCAGTTCCAGGAAAAGGGAGCTTTAATGAGGGTTTCGAGTGAATCTAACGGATTTCTATTCGTCTAATACAGCTCGGCTTAGAGACTGCAGCTCAAATTTACAGGGAAAACTCTCCCTCTAAAACAAACCTGGCAGAGACACAGTTTTATTCCCAAACCTTGTTCTGTGTAATTCACACTGGGTTGCCAGGAAACAGCTCTGGTCCAAACTCATTACTCTTGCAGCCATTATCAGCACAGTCAGGTCTCTGCTCTCTGTAAGTGCCCCACCTTCCCTAACTTCTCTGGTGCTTTGTTATGCCCAGGATCAACTCGGGACACGGGTCCAAATGACTGCTTTCCGTCTTTGTTAGTCAGATTGTTTGGATGTTTAGTTCAGTAAGATGTTGTGCACTGAAACTTGTTGGAGCGTGTCGTAGGACATGATGGTATTTAAGTCTGTGCTTTGAGGAATTTCAGAATTTATGGCAAATCGACTCAGTTCAGTTCCTCTGTGAATGACATTCATGCAGGATGCTTATCCTGATAGAATCCAGTGTGTGCCATAATGATAAGAGTTATACATACTTAATACGTGTGGATGTTTGTCTGATAGAAGTACCATTTCAAATGTCACTGTCCTAAATCTACATTACCTGACAAAAAAAATATCGCCACCCTGATCTAACTAACATCCTGAATGACCAGGTTATTTCATCAATAGATTTGTTCTTCCCTGATGGCACGGGCATATTCCAAGATGACAATGTGCCAGGATTCACCGGGCTCACATTGTGAAAGAGTGGTTCAGGTTCAGGGAGCATGAGACATTATTTTCAGTCATGGATTGGCCACCACAGAGTCTTAACCCTGTTGAATATCTTTGGATCACACTATCTTTAATACAAGATCTTAGTGGAAAATTAATGCAACACTGGATCAGCAATTGCATGCTGTAATCAAATCTAAAGGCATTCCAGCCAAATATTAGAGCGTGTGAAGTTTTTTCTTTTTCTTTTTCTTTTTTTTTCATCAGGCAGTGCGTTAATGCCATAAAACGTATCTACAAAAAAAGACATTGTTTTAAAGTTGATAACACTTTTTAATTGTGGATTTAAGGCGCATGGGTAATCTCATTATCAATTTCTATACAGTATGTTTGTGTTTTCATTATACAATGGGCTTTCTACCAACTTATCGACCAAAACAAGTCAACAAGCAATGTAATTTACAGAATATAAAAATGCATCTATTACATATCGCATACTATACAATTGTCAGGGCGAAAGCATTAAATTTAGTTTGCAGTCCTAATTAGCTTTGGCGCTTTCTGTTGCTGTTGTGAGAGTCTATATCTATTTATTGTATCTTGTGTTTCTGCCCGCAGTGGTTTGGTGACCTGGTGACCCCGGTGTGGTGGGAGGACGTGTGGCTCAAAGAAGGATTCGCACATTTCTTTGAGTATGTTGGCACCGATTTTCTCTTCCCAAAGTGGAACATGGTGAGTCAAAGTTTATAGCTCCTTCTTTTGCCCTTTAATTTGAATTTTTTTTAAAATTCTGAAGACTCCAATTCACCCCTGCAAAGGTTTAAGCAGAGCTTACTGCAATTTTGACTATAGTTGAAAAGTCACAAAGTTTAATGTTTTGCACCTCTTGGACTTGCAAAACTAATCTAGAAATACAAATACTTTATTTGTGAAAAAGATTCAGGTGCCAAGTTTTCTATTTCTATGTGACTGGTGATGGACTCAAGTAATCTCAAGTAAATAGGCTGTGAAACGAGGTCAATGATTTTGGAACATGTCCTGTAGATGTTTTCCGCACCAAGAAAACACTGTTCAACTCTATTGTCAGTCAGACATAGCCACAGTTTTCTAAATGTTGGAAAGCACAATATTGTCACAACATATTAAAACTGTCAGCTGCTACAGCTGTGGGTGCGATGCTTCTATGTCATTCTTTGCCTGAGTCATTGTCTTGTTTTAACCATTTACGATGTGTATTACTGTCATTTTTTTGTCCTGGAAATATTAGTGAGCCGAACCAAGGCACATTCATCAACTACAGATTGTTCATTAGCACTGAGATTTCTCCTTTTGGGTAACCTTTGCAACTGCACAAAAATTACAACAACAACAAAAAAATCCACAATAAGACAAAAGCATAAGACTCTACATTAACTGTTCAGGCAGGTGTTTTAACCACTCTGACATATTGCCTTATTCCATCATTCCTTTATTTCATGAACTGATTACTAATGTGTACATTGTGTGTCAGTCATTATTTGCCTTCAGAGGGTACTCGAGATGATACTTGAGGTGAACATTATTGTGTCCCTGGACAATACACTTGAGCCCTAAGGCCCACTCCAGCCACGTAATGTTGCTGGAAGGTAAGCCATCTCCTACAGATACAGTATATCAATTCACCAAGCAACAGTATTGTTGCATCTGCATCTGACAAAGAAGGAGAAGTTTGCAAAACATACTTATGTTTCAATTTATTCATGACCCCTGGCCTTCCATCCTCGCTCACATTGATGGGTTTGTTGTTTCTTCCTTGCCAGAACTGTTTCCCTGCTGCCCCACAAGCTCAAGTGTTCAAGAAAACATACATTTTTCAGTTTAGATTTGTAAACAATTAATAATCACAAAATGCATAAACCATTTTTTTTTTACATGTATTGCTACATGGAAACACCTTTTGTTTTTACAGGCCACACCTAAGTAAGGCATGATTTACTTTCTGTTACAGCCCCAGCACTTATCTTGGCCATGCATGCTGCTCATCTGTGAGCTACATGCGGCATTTAAATCCCTTTTACCATTGTTACGCTTGAATGGGTGCGTTAATAGAAACAAAGTGATTTTCCAATAACAAGCACAACAATGATAAAGCGGCCCATTCCAGATGAAGCTATTCATTTATAATAAAGGCTTTTATTTAAAAGGCTGTTTCTGTCAGCCCAGTCTCCGGGCAGCGGGGAACAAAGCCAAGACTCGGAGGCCTCTTAACTGAACAAATAGGTTGCAATGCATGAAGCAGTACGTTTTATTTCACTGTTTATCAAAACACAAGCGTTAGTGTTTTCAAAGCAGCAACTCCAGATGTTTTATGTGTCGATGCATTTTTTTTTATCTTGATGATTCCAAAAATATTTGGTCCTAATGATAATTTACACATTCATCTCTTTAGAATGAACAGAATCCACTTGAAGTCTATGAATTTGTTTAAACACTGAAATGAAGTCGCAGGTGAAATGTGTCTTGCTCTAGAACAGTGGTTCCCAACTGGTTGGTCGGGACTTAAAGGTGGGTCGCAGAACTATTTTATGTGGGTCATAAGGGAACATTTCTTATAATAATTATATGTATCTTCAATAAAAGTATAGAAGCATCTGAAACAGTAAAAATGGCTGTTGTTTTGGTCATAATTTCAGGTTCATAGGCTTATGTAATATTTATTCAATATTATTTTATGGGGAAAATACAGCATTTTACATGATATAAAAGAACGTTTTGGGTGGCGACTTGCCATTCTAGGATTATGGTGGGTCCCGACAGCGTTCCAGTTGAGAACCCTAATCCTAGAGTGTGACCTGCTTAACCTCCTCTGCAACTGTTACCCTTATGTCTAGCATGTGTGTGTGCGTGCGTGTGTGTTTTTTTTCCTACTCCTATATTTATGGGAATTGTTCATGCAGAACCAATCTGACTAATGAGAAAAAAAATAAAAAATGTTATGAATGTGTCAAAAATATACTGTTAAAATCCAGGCATCAGGACAACACGATGCATCTCTCACTGTCTTCTAATGGTGGTTCAGTCTTTGGTCCACATAGACTACTGAAGACTGCACAGAGGTCAGAGCAGAGGGTAGATTAATGGTGCGTTCCAGGCAACTGGCAACTGGTATCTTTGCCACTTGAAAATTACGACTTACGACCTCAGAGTGTTCTAGGTGAATAAACTGGCGAATAAACAAAACGGCTAATGCTACAACAGTTACCTCATACGATGCTAACGTTATATGAACGTTTCTCCAAACCAGATATAATTAAAAAACATGCGACTTAACGTTATGTTGAAAGCTGTGACCAAAAGTAACGTTCATGTCACTGATGCAGTGGTTTTGTTACAGTTTTAACATTAGCTGCGAGCCTCCACTGTGGGCCGCCATTACTGTCGTCATCTCATATACTGTACGAACTCGTAGCACTCTTGAGGTTTCCGAGTTTACAAGTTGTAATTACCAGTTCGAGCGGTGTTCCAAGGCACTTTTCCAAGTGGGAGGTGGGAAATTTGCCAGTTACCAGTTGCCTGGAACGCACCATAGGTATCATTTAATTTAATGTGTTTTTTGTTTTGTTTTTTCAAGCAAAAACAACCTGCTCATTTTTATGGCGTATTATATGTAAAAGATCAGCAGGACCCTGATAGTCACATTACTGTAGGTCTCTACGGTGTTACGTCACAAATGAAGCGGAGGTGAATACAGCGCTCTCGCTTCATTGAAAACAATGGGAGATCGCTGATATTGGGTGGTTGTTTGAGAGGATTTATTAAGGTGAATAATTGTCGGATTGTGATGAAATGTGATTTGATTACCATGATAACCTGCCTATTGAGGCAAAGGTCTGATAGAAACAGAAATTTGACTTAATTGGTCCCGATGAATGTTTGTACAAACTTCCAAGAGGTCGCCTAGTACGCGTCGCTAATCCATCGTAACTTTGTGTTGAATTTCTCGCATTTATGTTTCGCCTTACGGGAAATAATCATGATCTAAGTTAAACGTAATGCTGACGAGAAAATGTTTTAGAAGCTTTTAGGTGACGTTCTGTCTAGTTTATTCAGCTTTAGATTTAGTTAAAGCATGACTTAGCTAACACATGTCATGACATTAAACATTTGATTAATGTCATGACATTAATAAAGACCTCCTCGTGGTCTTTATCTAAGCTGCGGGCTGAGCGGGACTTTAGTCCGCTGACGAAGCCTTTTGGATGAGAGGCGAAACGTTCGAGACTTCAACTACTGAGTACAGAAGATGACTCAAGTACCTTCATTGAAGATTTGATTAACAATTTATTTTATGTTTAAAGCAAAGTAAATGGTAGAATTTGGAGCCTGATGTGTCCGGCACAGTTACGTTTAAAACATAATCCACACAATGTGTTTAGATCTGCAGACGTCGATTCTAATCATAAAACTTACTCAGTTTACAAGATTGAAGCTGTAGTTCCGACAAAATGGAACATCCAACCGCACATCAGCTTTTAGGCAGGATTTACTAAGAAAAACAAAATTTATCGAACACAATCTGTCACTCACAGGCAAAAACGCTGTTAAATACCGCCATTGTTTTCACCTCCACATCTGCGGCGCACTGAAAGTACCCGGATGGTAGAAGAGCCCTATAATAATAATAACAATTATCAAAAGGGACTCGAGAAGAACCTCCAAAAAAAGCTATAATAACAATAATAATCATAATCATAATATGGATGAGTATGATGCATGTATTGATGACTTTGTTTATTTTGTTTATAAGGATGGCTAATGAGGACAGATACAGACAGGACCGTCGCAGAGGGAGTGCGAGACCCTGTGCGAACTTGAAATACGAGGCCCTGCTCTGACACTTGTCATTCATTACCAGAGATTCCACTAGACGTTTATCCCCCCAGACCAGAGCCCTATTCGCACGGGATTAGAATTACCTGGGGATGTCGGTAAAACTGAAATTACCCTAGGACATCAGGTATTTTTTTATGTGCATTCGCACGGGATCAGCAATGTCAGTAATTCACATTTTTTCGCGGAAATGATGGATGGATAATGAACGCTGAATGATGACAACAAGCCTTGTATTCATCCGTGATGCGAGCGCTAACTCTCAGGTTTGTTTATGAGCTTTGCGTTAGCAAGAAAAGCTATGTCTTACCGCACGGTGCTCGCTACGACAAACGACATCAGCGTCAGGTCTGTGGGATTCATATGTTCTCATAAAACAGCAGTTTCCTTTCTTCTTTAATGCGTTCGCTCTGAAACAGCCTCCTCTAAACTTTGCACTAAAAGCATGAATCAAAACTTTCCCCAGAGTCTCCGGTTGACCTGTCTAACGTTGCCATGACACCGGCGCTGTACTTCCGGTTCACCTCTGTAACTTCTCTTTTACACTTTTTAAATGTATTAAAAAAACCGAGGTCGGAGTAATGATTTGATTATTACTATAGCTTAAATGCAGACATAAATATATTGTCAAAAAGACGTTTTAAATCGATGTTGCTCAGCCCCATGTTTTCGCGTCTGTCTCCAGTGCAGCATGGGAGCGCGCACACACACACACAGACACACCCACGCACACACACGCACACGCACACACACACACACACAGCGCGCAGGCCTTGGAGCAGGTGTCTGACGGCGGGGCTCGGGCTAGTATCAAAGGTAAGCTCTTTTTGTAGGCTCTATATACAGTAAATACAGGCAAAATGAGTGGGGTGATTTAGCTCGTGAATTATTTTTACCTATGCTTTCTGCACAATGCGTTTGGGAGAAAAAAAAAAAAAAAAGATTGCGATGCCCTCTAGTGGCGCGAGGCCCTGTGCGGTTGCACAGTTCGCACAGCCCTTGCGACGGTACTGGATACAGACAAACAAATCAACGTGTTCTTCAAAGGAAGTACCAAATCCATTCATGTGTCACTTGAAAAGTGTGAAGTGATAGTCAAAGTGATAGTCAGGTGCTATAGCAGCTGTTGTCCTTGCATCAGTCCGTGAATCATGTACATTTGTGCGCGTATTGGCCTATTAGTCGTGGGTCCACATGTGAGTCCATCTGGTTCACAGCTGCCATATGTGAACTTCAGGTGAATTAAAGGGTCGGCTAATTAAAGGGGATGTCTCATTTAGTCTCATTGCACCTCACCAACTCTACTCTGATGCGCAGTGCCACTTAGCTCGTTTCACTAATGGCATCATTTATCGCGGTCTCCTGACTCTGTCTGTTTACACGTGGCTCTGCGAGGAAAGCCAGAGCCAGACAGCACCTTAATAGAGATTTGTTTTAGTTAACACTGGTTTATGTGGTTAAAATGTTGTGCATAAATCATAAGAATGCGTTGAAAATGATTGTAGGGGGCTTTAATTACCGGATTGCTTTTTTCTTACAGCACAGTAGTAATAACCTGGTAATATGCAGGGAATAGCTTGGTCACTTTAACATTCTTAAACATTTCTCTGCCCTGTTTCATATTATTAGAAATAACAATCTTTCCTTAACTGACTGTCTTTACACAGGACTAAGGTCATGGCTAGTGTAAGGATTCGTTATATTATATGAAATAAAATGTGTGTGACCTCTTTCCATGTAATTATCATAATGTTATTGAGCTGGTATTGTTGTGATTCCATCCTATCACATTGTTGTGTTGTGCTTCCAGATATTGGTATTGCCTTTTTTTTAATTTTGGCAAGGCGCTGTGGTTTCCGAGTGTTTCTAGTTTGTATTTTTATCTTAGATTTATGGCTGATACATGAAAAGCAATTGTGTTTACCTAGCCTAAGTGATTAAAACCTCACACTAATCTCTAAAATCCATAGATCCTTCATTTATTCCGATCCCTGCTGATGGTGTACATTTCAAAGGAAGCCGCTTTAATACTGTTCATTAATGGCTGGAACTTAATGGGCTCACAACATATTGCTTAACAAGATGGAACGTCATTAAAAGGAAATCTCCTTAGTCAACACTGTAATCCATGAATCAGGCTGCGCCGCACATCGACAGAGCTCCCCGATCGCTTGGTAATTCAGACAAAGTTTGATAAAGCTCAACATGTTTGCAGAGAACTGGTGAAATGAGTTGAGGGAGCTATATAATAGAGTGGTGGAATACAATGTAAGCTCAAACAGTAAGAACAAGAAATGGATAAATTTATGCTTCTCCAGAAAATTAATCAAAAGTTCGAAATCCTTTTTATTTATTTATTTCAAACCTGCTGCTCATCCAACAAGAACATGTTCACAACTCTTGGAATGGCTATATGTTAAACAGGTGCAAAATCAATAAAAAATAAAGCATTCTTACACGCTCCAACAGTCGTCTGATTGGCAAAGACTAAGAGCGCTGACAATAACTTTCTTATGTGACAATCTTTTCGCTTTTTACAGGAAAAGCAGCGCTTTCTGACAGATGTTCTCCATGAAGTGATGCTATTGGACGGCTTAAGCTCATCCCATCCCATCTCACAGGACGTCCAGCAGGCCACGGACATTGACAGAGTTTTTGACTGGATTGCCTACAAAAAAGTAAATACCTAGTACCTTTGGTGTTAGTATTAGAACCCTAAAATCAACAGTGTGATTGCTTAATGGAGCTCATCCTGTTCCAGAACAGCTCCTCCTACATATCCAGGAGAGACTTTCCTCACCTCTTGATCTCATCCTAAGCTTAAACCTTTCACTGCGATTTAAAACATTTGCCATAGATACATTACAGCCACACAGGCTGCACAGACTTTCTTTTTGTCTCAGCTCCACAGTGAAGAGGAGTAAAAGTAGGGGTGTGGGAAGGGCTAACCGGAGATTGTGTGAAAACCAGGGACCCAGCTAAAATACCCAGCACTGAAACTACTCTTTTAGAAGAATATAACAAGCAAAGACACAGATAGTGATAAAGATGTGTTTGAGATTATTACCAAATACCCGCAAAAACCATAATAACTGCTCTGTAATCTGTGACTTTATTTGAAGAAGTTGTCGTGGTAAACTTTGGTTGTGTTTGCAGGGAGCTGCCTTGATCCGAATGCTGGCTAATGTGATGGGACAGCCACTGTTCCAGAAAGGACTCAATGTAAGTCAGACTTTAAGTTGTTTACTGTGACACGTTCCACACTTATCTGGACATGTCCAGGCCGGCAGAGGTTCAGCTGTGAAATCATTTCCCTTCAAAACGCCAGTCCACAAGTTTTATGCTGAGCTTACAGTGGGGCTTTGGCAGTGGGAGAAGGTTTGCTGCAGCTATTTAAACATGCTGCACCTACAGCCAGTCTCTCTTGAGAAGTCACTGTAGTTCAAGTTTAATATTCTTCAACCCAATGCAGATGTGCTCTTAATATTGATTATTATAATCATGAAATGTGTTGATGAGCCTTTCCCACAGCCAGACGCCCACACACTACACGTCCTGATTCTTATGCAGAGACTGTCACTGACCTGAAACTCACTGAGACTATTTAAAACACTGCTGAACCAGCAGCACTCTCCCACAATGCATTTCTTCTGTGAACACTTCCTCTGTGGAGCTGGAGTATGGAGCTTTTACAGCAATAACAATATGATTAAATCATTGGGAAACTAAAAGCATTAGGGCTATCCTAATTTATAGTCATGAAAAAGTGCTCAAAATGGTTGTGTTTTAAAAGAAATACAAAAGAAGACATTTCCTTACACAACCATCCGCTTTCATTGTCATTAGCCAAAAGAGAAGAACGCTCAGGTTAAAGTTTCAACATAATGAGGCATCACAATGTTTACTTTCATATTAGAAAAATAATGGTATAATATAGTGTTTTTTTGTGTAACTTAGTTGTCTTCAGTTTGAAATGTTTTAATCTTAGAGAAACTGTTTCATAAAAGAGGAGTGAAAGTTCAACCACAGACTGGAAAACAAAGGCTATTTTCAGTGAAAGCCTGTGGTGTAGATGTGATGGACTTAATATTACACATCATAGGGGCTGGTTGTACCATTTTGTATTTGATTAATCAATTGCCTTGTGTTTGCTTAGACAAAGCAACTCAATGCGCTCACTCCGAGACGGGACAACATTAAAAAAAAACAGGTCCCTGTGAGTTGTATTTGCTGTTCATTTATTCTTGTGCAGTTACAGTGAAGTTCACATATCCAGTAAATTATAGATATATATCGTACAGTCACAGGCAACTGGGCACTAAACCAAGAGCAAAGTGTAACTTTCTTACTCACTTTGGGACGCAGTAACACATTTTTAAACAAACCAGTTATTCATTTTTGTCACCTTGCACACAATCTATTTCCCCTCATCCAGTTTATTTATGTTATTGTATTTAAACCTGACCGTCTTCTCAAAGCTCCTCAAGACATCCCAATTCCTTCCAATGGAAATGAGTTTGGCCCCAGAAAATAGACGAGGTTGAACTTGGACAAATGACTAGTTGCCACTCTATGACAGATTGCCAATTTTACCAGACAAACACACTGCAATTCCACTGTTATTGTGTTTTAAAACGAGCTCTGGCTGGATTTTTAGTTTTGTACGACCTCAGAAATGGAGTCTCACGGCAAGAAAACAGCTGGAGGTTTTTGCTTCTAACGTTTCTGTACCATCAGATAGCTATCTGCCGCTCAGTTTCAATTGAACATTTCTCTCTGGAAGCAGGTCGGGAAAGTATGAACATAGCACTGAGGCATTCCAGCTTACAGAACACTGACTTAAGAGAAAGACTGAGAGACAACACTTGTGCTTTTCAAATTCTGCAATACTTTTGTCAGTCAAGTCATCTAAAAATCCGTGAATTTCCTTTTGTTTCACAGCCACTAGCGCTGCACAATATATTGTCAAATATTAGTAGTATACACATTTTGAGCAAACAAAAAGAAATAAATATACATACAAGCTTAAAAATATGCAAAAGTTCAGTTATAGTCCTGATTCCTAATTGGCTTCAACCTTCCTGATTTAGTATTTGTTCAGTTCTAGTAGTAAGTATTATGTTTTTCTTGTGTATATTATACTTATTAACATTAGATTAATAGTAGTTATTTCAACACGTGCACTATGTCTCTCCTTAGGATTACCTTCTGAGTCACATGTACGGCAACGCGGCCCGGGACGACCTGTGGAAAAAACTGACTCAGGTAACACAGCACCTCTCCTCATTACCTCTTTGTGCAAAAAAAACACACAACACCTGTCTGGTATAGTGCCGCGTGACAGTGCCTTGCTCATTAACGTGGACTCAAACCCATGACCCGCCCATGCTCAGCTGGGACACAGTAACCTCAGACGCTCACAGATGTTAATGATAGAACAAGAGTCTCTAATGAGGGACACGTAATGAGGCGGGGATTAAAAAGGCCCCTGTTCCTGACTGACATGCGGAGATGAGCCTCACTTTGTTGTTTGTCGCACACGCAAAGGCAACCCACTAATTACAGTCGTCTCTGTTGCCTCTGCTGATTACACGAGAGATGAAGTTCTGCTATAATGAGCCCCACCTCGCAAATTATCTGGCAACCAATCACCCCTCTAATCACCTGCAGTCCATCAACTCTGGTTAAGTTTGTCCCAGCGATCTCACAAGGGCTTCACATGACAGTCACCGAAATGAATGCCATTCAAGTGCGTGTGTCATTAACGATGCGTTTCGATCAGGCTATGCGTTCAGAGGGGCGGGACATTGACATCGGGGAGATGATGGACAGATGGACTCTACAAATGGGATACCCAGTCATAACCGTCAGCAAGAACCAAACGGAGCAGCTCCCGACGCATTACATCACAGCGAGCCAGCAGCACTTCCTGTATGGACAGGATACCAGGAACAACAACAACAACAACAACAGGTAAGACTCCTCCAGGGCTGCCCATTCAGGCTTTCAGCACTTTTCATTTGACTATAGGCAAGTTTTTTGTCAAGCACAATTCAGACACAAGGCAAGTGCTGTTACACACAATTTTAAGAAGGCTGATACAATAAAATAAAAACTATCTATTAATTGGAGATGCTCAGATTTTTTAAGGAAATCAGGTTTCTTGGTAACGTTATTTAAACTTTTTGTTCAGCAGAAAAAAACCACGCACATCCAAATGTAGGTAAAGCTGCGTTCTGGATCTAAAAATGAATCAGCAGTGACAATGTAGAAAGAAGATCCGCACAGCAGTAAGAGCTCCCAGTTTTTTATTCACACCATATCAAAATTATGACGTTTCAGGCTGCATGCCCTTCATCAGACATGAAACATTCAACAAGTAAGGTTTCGCCCTGTCGGTCCTTATTTTACCGATAATGACCGGCGTTCTATACATTATCCCGCTTATTATACGGCTGTTTGCCAACTGTACACACACAAATAAACTTCATACACTTTTATGAAGGCAGAAAGGTTTATTTAATGATTTCCGCGGCAAATAGTTCCCAAAAGTTTGCGCGTTGCTTGGCAACGTTTGTTGATTCCAGGCAGTGTGGCGAGGCTAGTAGCAGCACGGCTAGCTACTTATTGCTAGCCGTGCTGCTACTTAGTTGAAGGTGCAGTTGGAGAGGAGGAATGGTGGTGAATCTCTGGGTAAGTTGAAAGTCGGACTCCCGTTAACTTCACGAGTGATTCCCCCAACTTCTCTCGCAGGGACGGGGACAGAGATAGTGTCCGCCTGTCCGCTACTACTACTGGCAGAGTGATATGAAAGACCTGTATTACAAGCACGAACCTCGTTGCCATTGGCAGCGGTCATTATTTTTTCAGAGGTCTTCTATCAAAAAATAATGACCGGTAGAACGTTGGGAAATGACATTCAAATCAATGGAGCGTTCTACTTGCATTGTGAAGGGCCGTATAATAACATCATTTAATCAAATTTTTTGTTATTGTAAACAGTAGAATACCAGTGTTTTATCTCAACTACTTTTCACTGCTAAAACAGGATAATTGTTTGTCGAGGATGTATTTATTTATAATTGTAAACACAGTTTTGCTTTTCTCCATCAACAAAAACATGCCTGAAGTGGTGATCAGTTTCTTTTGTTTAATTGATGTGATGAGTAATTCTGCATATTCAGTCCGGCATTAGCCCTCTCCTCTGCTCTCACCTAAATATTTCTAAAGTCCCGAAAGCATAATGTTAAACTTTGAACCACCACAAATGTCATCATTGTTCAAAAACAGATTAAGACTTCACCATTATCGGTCTTCCACTTCATTCATCTCATTCTTTAAACTCCATAAATCACCTCCTCTCCTTAAAGCCGCACCGCGTAGAATTTTACCCAATAAATAAAACTGAAATACAAGCATTTACTTTATGACACATATATTCATAATTGAAAAATACCTCATAAATGCACAAACAAACATGAGCCTTTGCTGTGAGCGGCTCAGCTCTCCTAAGACATGACTGTAACTTTACCGGGAGTGAGTACATCTCCAGCTCGTCTCCATGGAGATGTGATTAAAGTCAGCAGAATTTGAGATTTAAAATGGTTCGGTCCTCATCCAAATCCATTCTTTGATTACCCTCTGCAGTAATAGCATTTTCTGTGTTGAGCTGGTCATTAGGACCATGTGTTGTACTGATGGCAACAGTACAGTCCAAAATGTTACGCAGTGTGCCTTTAAATATGCTGCATACATACAAAGTTGATCGTGAGCGATGCAGTCGAGGTCAATGCATTAATTTATAGTGAAAGCCAGTGTAGCCAATGGAAACCAAATCAAATGCTTGCATCTTCCAACTGGTTATTCTATAAATCATTTACACACACAAAAAATCACATCAGAATCACAGAACAATTTTAAAGATAGGCCGTGTTCTGGTGTGCCGGCAGTAAGTAAGCATGTGTTTTTTTTCTGCCATCTTCTTTTACATTATCCTGTCCTCTGGGGAAAATATGCCTCCTCCTTCATATCATTCATTCACACCTCAGCAAGCACCAAGTTTGTCCTCACTGATCAGGGCTCTGAAGCCTTTTCTGCACATTCCTTATCACCTTTACATCATTTATATTTCATTTATATTTGAAACTGCGGATGTTTTATTCAAGTCTTTCACAACCTCTGGAGTTTATTCTCTTTGCTGTTTTATCGACCCACTTTTCTTTCTACATCAATAGTTTATTTCCCGGCTTCCTCTTGTTTCAGCTTATAATTTCTGTAATTGCTGCTTTTTCTTGTACAGCGCAATCGCTCCTTTCTCGGTTCGTTTTTCCACACTCACATGAAAAGTATTTCTCTTTCTTTCACTATTCGTGAGCCGATGAAGTGAAGCGCTCATTGTCATCTGTGCGTTGATCAAGTTGAAACTCAGGTGAAACTCGAGAAGCCCCACTGACACACACACACTCAGGGGTTTCTCATAAAAACATAATGTGGGGCTGTGGTTTCTCGCTGAACCTTCATCACTGTGTTGTAGTGGCGGTGGCGGCGGCGGCAGCAGCGGTGAGGGAAATCAGAGGCGGCTTGTGGATCCTGTAAAGCTGTATTCAAGAGCACAGTGGCCCCGTGGCGCGACATGCTGTTCGCCAGATTTAGACTTTCTCTTTTCTGCTGGACACATGTCGGGACACTGTAGTCAGACAATCAGAGCTTTGTGGATAAGAAGAGGCGAAGAAAGGCATAGGAGAAAGCAGAACAAAGTGACAAAGGCCCTATCTCAGAAAACGTTTTTATAACCACCACGATCTTGTAGTTTTTGAGCATTTCTGTATAAAGATCAGGAATTTCCTCCATTGTGAGAGCAATCTACCTTTATTGCCATTGCTTTCCCTCGGACAGAATGGCTGGCTACACAGTGCCAATGGCCGCTTGGATCAGTGACATGCTGCGGCCTCATTTTAGCCTGGGAGTTTTATCACTTGGAGCGGCGCTTTTCGCAGTCGGAGGTTTAGCTCGCTAAGAGAGTCGTTTACCTTCAGAACACAGTCTTTGAAATCGTACCTACGGAACTTGATCACGATTTTTTGTCAGCGGACAATAGGCCTGCAATATTCCAACTGTGAGTGTCCATAATTATTAAAAACATGAATAATGGCCACAGTTTGAGGATACTGCTGTGAGATTTTGGTGGAGTACACCCTGGACAGCTGATAGTCAAGATGATACAGTATTTCCACACATAAAGACAATGCATTTAGTTTCCTCTTAAATGAATAGGCCACCGTTTTTGCATACCTTAGCTTAGATGAGTTGATGCCTAACTGTCTGGTCTTTACGCGTGCCCTCAGTCAGGTAAACAGAGCACTGACGGCGTTAGCATTTAGCCTCTCCACCTCTCCTCCATGTGGCCAAACGGAGGTGAAGATAGAAGCAACCAAGCTCTTCTACATTTTCCCTATTTAAATACAGTTACATGAGCCTTTACACGATCCAAGTCTAGTTACACAAAATTAAAACATGTCAATTTTCTAAGTGGATAAAAAGGGGAAACTATATTGCAAGGCGTAGTAATATCTTAGGAGCACTTCGACTTTACTGCGCAGACGTCGAAGTGCTCCTGGTATTATTACGCCTTGCAATATACTGTAGTTCCCTTTTTAGGTCACAACGGAAGTAGGGATGGTCCGATATGAAAATTTTCTGCCGATATCGATATCCGATATTTGCCTCGCTGCTGTGGCCGATATCCGATATTTGCCGATATTTATTTCGACATTAAAAATCAATAGAAAGGCTCACTCAAATGTTGTAAAGTTTGCAAATTGTCGTTCCATTATTGGAATGTCTTATGCTTATGCCTGGGACTCACTGTCTCACACACTATGATGAAACAAACAATCCTTTTTAATAGAAAAATATTTAAAAAGATCAAATGCAATGTTGGAGTGAAATGTCTTTTTGTTTTTGGCTAAATATTTAGTCAGACCTACTTATTATTCTTTTTACCCATGTCCGGGAAACAGTGACACTGGGAATATGCTAGGCTACTATTTATTGTATTTTTTATTTAAACATGTAGTCTACCATGTTGTTTAACCCTTATGTCATCCTACAGTATGTTCATTTTTGTACATTTTGCAAGATTTTTTTTTTTCCATTTGATGACCATTTTGTCTGTGTTGCAGCTTGAGACGTGGATTTCTGCAGAAAATGTTCTTTTGAGCCAAATTTTCCGAATCCAGTGTTTGTTTTTCTCTCATGTCTTTTATATTGGAGATCTGCATTTTCCATACGTTCACCACCCTAGTGTACAAAACTGTACAAGCCATAAAATCTACATTTTTCAATATTTTTTTCCACTTCTTTTTGCATAAATCACATGAACTACTTGAAACTTTTCCAAAACTACCAAACATGTCATCATTTTCTGGATTTTAACCCTTAAAATCACAGTTTCAAAACTTAAAACTGAAAAAACTTGTTACACAAAAACACAAAAGTGGGATTATATGTTGAATAATAAAATCTAGAGAGCTGAGGCTTTGTCTGTTTCCAGAGCCTTGTTTGTGTCAGAGATGAGAAGTGAAATGGATTTGATGCATTTATGGTTTTTGTGTAGTGGACGATTCTTTATTTGAAAATGGCAACGACTGGAACAGCCCCATTGACTTCCATTAAACACATGTTTTTCTTTGCTCTTCCAGAGCTGTTTAAAACTTCACTTTTTACAATGTCAGCATTTTATTTGGAAGAAAAAGAATGAATTTGAACATTTTTACTGAATTTCATCAGATTGGACCTCATTGCCATTGTTGGCACATGAATAAAATCACTGTATTTTTTCCTATTGAATATAATGGAAATAAGGCATTTCCAATGGACTTTACCCTGAAAACTTCCATTGTTAAATCTCACTGAAATACGGCATAAAATCACTCAATCTGTGACATCAGGGTTTCATTTGGAAGAAAATTTGTGAAATTTGACATTTTTACTGTATTTAATAAATTTCAACTTTTTTTTGACAGTTGGCCATGCCAGTGTTGTTTCATATTATACAGTTTGTAAACTCTGTGTTTATGTGATAACCAGACCACGGTGGGCGGAGCCTAAACTCATTTTTTTTGTGCAAAAATATTAATTAGCAGCTCAAAGTGACCTCAACACACACAAAAACTTGGACAAAGACCTGCAGTCTGGATTTATTCATGTGTTTCCCTCAGGTTTACAAACATGGGCCTCGTTTTCAAAACAGAGACTTTTGTGCTTCAAAACCAATGGCCGCTGACTGCTCTGCTTTTTGACTACGACACTGGAGGCCGCCATTGCTCCGCTATTGCTGTAGTACCTCCATATGGCCGCTATTCCCCCATTGGAATGCATTGGACTTTAGACACGTTAAAAACAGCTTTAATGCCCGGTGCCTAATGTTTTAGAAGTGGCTAGAGCTAGATATTCCTCCTGTGATTACGCTGGGTTAAAAACAATCTGGGGCACCGGGCTGGTTATGGTAGCAAAAATATTTAGAAATCTCCTACTTAACGGGGGTCTGACTGTTGGCATTGGAGCTGCGCGAGCTACACGTCACGCAAGGGCCGAGTCTACAGTGAAGCTCCCGCCCTTATGCCCTTATTAGGAACATGCTTCGTCAGAGCTGGGGAGGAGGAGTCTGTAAATCCGCCATGATTTCCCCCTCGAACGTGGTCATTATGGTAAACGGGGAGGAGTGAGGAATGACGGTCTATTAATAATATGTCTATGTTCAAAACTAACGACTGATTGTGACGCTCCCCACTGAGCTTTTTTGATGTTAAAGATTTCTAAACTGTAAAAATCTTCACACTAAATATTATTGTCGATACATCACTTGTAAAATTATTCATATATTTTATAGGAAACACAAAGGCAAACAAATCCTATTGTTTCCCCCTCGGCCACAGCTTCAGTATAAGCTGACACATCTGAACAGTGTTTGGAATAACGCCGTTTAAAATAACGGCGTTAGGTAACGGCGTTATTTTTTCAGTAACGGAGTAATCTAATTCATTACTCTCCCCGTCATTACAACGCCGTTATCGTTACTGGGTAAACAAAGTGGCACGTTACAATTCGACTGGATGAGCGCCGCGGTGTCAGCTCCTGCAGCAGGAGCGGTGGAGAGGGTGGGCGGAGTCTCACGGAGTACTGTTGCATCGTGCTCTCTGCTCCAAAAACTACGTGTGTCCCAGACGCGCGGCCGTCATCCCCACAGCGCGGTGCGGCCGCGGGGGAGAATCGAGTTGGTGATCATTGATCTGTAGTGTTGGAACTTATTTTTAACCCAAAGACGCAGAATCGGTGGAGACGCGTCTTTCCCCCCTCCCTGTGTCTCTCTCAGCGCCTTTTCTTCTTCCTCTCTCCCCGCTCTCCGCTCCAGAGACATCGTTTTCCGTTTTGCCTGATGAATGAACGGAGAGACTTGCACAATGCCTGTGCGTAAAGTCTGATCGTTGGCTGCGTTGGCACATGTTTCTTTTACTCCTGTTCCTCCCCATTCTCTTTGAATACAGCCGTATTCCTAAATTAATAAAACAGCGGCGCAAACACTGGTCAATACCATTCAGTCACAGAGGCTTCCCCCCCACTCTACCCCCCATTCAGTTCATTCAGTTACTATGAACATCTTTGACTTGATAGTACATAAATCCAAACACCTGTCTGTTCTACTCATTCACACTGACTTTTGAAAACTGCAAAAGAAAAAAAGAAAAATTCTTTGATATTTAGCAAGTTTTTTATTTAACAGTAACACAAATAGTTACTTTCCCTGGTAACGAGTTACTTTCATTATAGAGTAATTCAGTTACTAACTCAGTTACTTTTTGGAACAAGTAGTGAGTAACTATAACTAATTACTTTTTTAAAGTAACGTTCCCAACACTGCATCTGAAAGATGCATCTGTGTACAATGTAGGGCTGAACGATTTTGGAAAATAATCTAATTGCAATTTTTTTTCTTCAATATTGCAATTGCGATTAAATATACGATTATTGTTGCAAGGTCCTCTTCTCATGTATTTTTCACCTAACACAAGCAATAAATCGGTCTGTTTCATAACAAACAATTTTAGATTAATTTGAAGTGAAAATTACAACAATAAAGCAAACAAAATTGTTGCTTGACCTATTCAAAATTTGTGAAAATGTGGACTGCACTTCTTAAAAACTGTCTGAACTTTACAGTACAGTCTATAAATAAAAGATAAATTATATATATAGATATAAAAAAGAAAAAAAAGATAAAACTCACTGATCCAGTCAGTAACATCACCCATACTAAAGTCATACTTGCCAACATTGGGTTGTGAAAAATAGAGAGATATTTTTTCATCGGTGTATCGTGCCAGGTGTGTAATTGTTGATGTCATTTCTTACTTTCTATTTACCCGATGAAGAAAACTTGTGCTGGAAATATTGTTTCTTTGATATTCCATATTATTCTGTTTACCACTGAGGACAAAGAAAAAAATTAGCAGTTTTAATTGTTGAAAAGAGTAGGCTACCAGAAGTAGGGAGACCAGTTCTATAAGAATGAAAAAATAGAACAAAAGTGAGGACAAAGGGTAAAAAAACCTATGGAAAATAGGCTATATTTAACACAATCTTGTATCAAATTAAAATACTTTTGCAAAATAGGAACAGAAAATATTATATGCCTAAATAAGAATTTACATGTTATCATCTAATGATTGTAAGGTCTACACAGGCCTACAAGCTTTTAAAAAAAAATCATTTAGTCAAATGCGCTGTGAGTAATGTCTCCATGGTAACGCTGAGGGGAGGGGCTGACCGACCGACTCTCTCGTTCCCTCTTGCTAATGAAGTACAAAGACAAACAGAGCGATGAATGTGTGATACCTGTCTCTTCCCCCCGAGCGTGAGTGTGTGCGCGGCGGCACGGCTGTGTGTGTGCTGTAGGGGTGTGTGTGTGTGCTGTAGGGGTGTGTGTGTGTGTGCTGTAGGGGTGTGTGTGTGTGCTGTAGGGCTGTCCTGTCGGACCGTTCATGGTAAAAGCACAACGTGCGAAGCCAAAGGTGGATGTTGTCTTCCACAGCGGCTGTGGCGAGTCTAAATGAATCTACGCAATCAGCACTGAGTAGACTATAGAGCGACTCTTTACTCTTTACAAGCAACACAGGCTCACCTATATCTCTGTGGAGGAGACGTGTGTGTGAATCCGGAGGTGAGGGAGTTTCTGTGATCATCAGAGAGTGTAGCAGCAGCGAGAGAATGGCGTGATGAGCGCTGCAGCTCACGCAATGCTAACGGAGAAGAAAGCAATAGTCCTTCGCGGTGGTTGCATGATAAACGCTGATATTTTCACTGTACATCCACAATCTACCGCGCACCTTAACTAGACTGAGACGTAAACAAAAGCACGCGGCGGAGCGGACTTTGCTGCCATATCTAGCTGCTCCATTCACTTCCAAAATTGCTTGCCCTAGTACAATGTTAGAAAAGTGGAAAATTCTGAAATGCAGTGAAAATGGCAAATTCAACTCCTTTTCTTCAAAATGAAATACTGACATCACAGATATGTTACTTTTTTCCTGTATTGCAGTGAGATTTTAAATCTGAAGTTTTATGGCAGAAAAGTCCCATTATATTCTAATGGGAAAATACCACAATTTCATTCATCTGCTGACAATAGGAACAAAGTCCAAACTGAAAAAATACAGTAAAAATGTCAAATCTGACTCTTGTTCTTCAAAATGAAATGCTGACATTATAAAATATGACTTTTATATGGCGATAGGAGAGCAAAGAAAATTGGAAGTCATGAATTTCTTTATAATGGAAGTCAATTGGGCCAGGAACATGTTGACATAAAGAATCGTCCACTACAGAAAAACTACAAATGCTGTCAAATCCATTTTGGTCCTCATCTTTGACACATCCAAGGCTCTAACACCACCAAAGCCCCAGCTCTCTACTATTTATTATTCAGAACATATTCAAGTTTTTATGTTTTTTAGTTAGACATTTTCTAAAGTTTACAAAATAAAGCCGGCATTTAAAGGGTTAAAATTCATAAAATTATTGAATGTGTGGTAGTTTTGGAAAGTCATCAAGTAGTTCAAGAGATTTATGCAAAAAAAGTAGAAAAAAATATTAATGTATGGTGATTTTATGGCTGTTTTCAGGCGTGTACATTTTTGTACACTAGGGTGGCGAATGTAAGACAATTGAAGGATGACATAACATACATGTTTTAACTTTAAACAAATCTGATGGACGGCCTGAGGCTCTGTATGAAGCTTTGGATTGCAAAAAATAGCATCATGTCACTTTAACAGCACCTGAACTTATGAGGCCAGAATGTGAAGATTTAGAGCTGGTTTAGAGCAGGCAAAAGGCAAACAGTAGATTTACAAGATTAGCATGAGCTTTGTACTGCATTGTTTTCAATGAAAAATGCGCTTACGATGCAAATGCATCTAATTAAATATGAGTGAAAATGCGGACATAACGCCTCGTCTTCACGGGTCATTAACATGACAAAAGTGGGCACAGTAAACGTGAATACAGCCATTATCATCACTGTAGTAAACCTACATGATGACAGATAGCCAATGTTTACGTGTTGTAGCTTTTAGCGTGCGAGAAGCTAGGCTATCGCTAACAAACAAAGTTATAAATCTGGCATCAGGACGGAGAAACTTTTGGTTGGTAGTAGTGAGCAATGCAGACATGGTTAAAAGTATTTGACCATAATATCTACACCATCTCTTGCCTTATATACTGCATTAACACACAGTTGTATATTTTTATTGGCGAGGCTCTATGTTTCATCCCATTATTTATTCCTGATTGTGGGACTTTTAGACTGGATCTTTGCTATCTGTGCCATTTGTCTAACACGCGTGAAGCTACAATCCTGTCAGAATAAGTTTGGAAACGTTTCAGGGTGCTTTAAAACTGTGAAAGTGTAGAGGTGACATTACAAAGACGGCAGGTTTTTTTTTTTTTTCACATTGCCTCGTTTGATTTCTTTCCTCCCACCATCAAACGGGCGTGACGCTGAAGGAAATAAACGCTCTTTAAAGACGAGAGCAGACAATAACACAGACAAGGACAAACCGGGGGATACTGAGGTCCACGTCATGATACCAAGAAGAAATCAGACTGGATTTGTGTCACAACCCAACGCTGCCAGAGAGCAGAGAAGAGAGCAGATAAACACCACCTCATGTAATAAGCTTCCTTTAGATGCGACATGGATTATAATTAGTTAGGACCGGGATATTTATGTCCCTGTTTTCCTGAAGCAGTTATTCAATTAATGCCAAAGATAAATGATTAAAGTGCGGCTTGAAATCAGCAACACTGTTTTGATGAAATGAGAGGAGGAGAAAATGTATGTTCCTAAATTAAATCTAGCCCCTTTTCTACATTTTTCCGTGCCTCTTCTCATCGCTCAACGCTCCCAACGCTAACCGAAAGTGTATTGCTACTATATTGAGGATGCACCTAGAGTGTCTACTACCTCAGTTTTTGAACTGATTCTCTTTCTTAGACAGGTTAGTGCACTCTGCTGGCATTTTGTATGACTCCATTTAACACCTCCGAGACATTTTCTAGGCACAACCATTATTTAAAGGGATACTACAAAAAATACTGAGGCTAAGGTGTCCATTTCATATACAAGTGCTCGTCATATAATAAGAATATCATGAAAAAGTGCATTCACTTCTCTTATTCAACTTAAACTGTGAAACTAATATATGATAGTCTCATTACATGCAACGTGAGATATGTATAGCCTTTATTTGTTATCATTTTAATTATTATGGCTCAGTTTGTAAAAACCCAAAATTAAAAATCTCATGAAATTAGAATATTTTGAAAATTATAAAATTGTAATAAATAAAGGCTTGACATATGTCACTTTGCATGTAATTAATGAACTTTTTCATGATATTCTAATTATATGACGAGCACCTGTAATATGAAGCTCATTGCTCATTGACCTTTACTGCCAATCACATAATTGATTTCAGAGCATTTTAGTTGCTAGGCCGCCTCATCGATCTCCCGTTGCCCCGGTGACAGATAGTGTTGAATTACTTTGTTGGCCGGTTGTATCACTTGACCCAAGCTGATTTTCCACCATGTGCAAATGGACAAATTGATCAAAGTCTGAAACACTTAGTTCAAGTTTGTTATCTGTAATTAAACTCCTTTTAATTGAAATACTAACGAGAACTAAGACGAACAGCTTTTAGTGGAAGTCATTATTGCATGTATAGGCCTATGTTAATCTTTGATATTCAATTTTGAAATGACTCAACCTCAGTTTTATACATTGTTTTGCAAATCGCCTAAGGAGAAAATAAATAAAGTTTTAATGTACAAAATCGCACATGTGGATTGAAGCTGTAGAAATAATTTTTATTGACAACTTTTAGAAATTGTGCCAAGGTAAATGATGTGTTACTTCTATGAAGTTACTTTCTAAATATAATTAGTTGTTACAGTAAGGGAATCAAAGTGAATTGTGCTTAAGAAGTGGGTCATGGGTCTCTGTGGCTCCAAACACTACACATCAAAGGCTTTTGTCTTTGACTTTACTTTTTCATTCAGTTTGTGCCCTGCTTTTTTGAAGCATGTTGCTCTCTGTAATCCCATTTTACCCAAAATATAAATAAAATGATTTATACATTGCCAGAAAATCTTGAACTGGCCAGAAAAAAGTAAGAGATTACAAGACACAATCTGGGCAGTGTATTTTATTTAAATTGAAACAATGACAGTCTTTCTAGAGGAAGAGAAAGACTGTTCCCGTGATATGCTCGTTGTTGAGTCATTTTGTGATCAACTTTATGCCCCTTTCCTTAATACTGCCACACACGACACCCTGTGCGGCAGCACACTTATTTATTTCGCACCACAAAATAATGTTTCGGGCGTCACTAGCCCTTCATCAGACGCTAGTGACGCCCAAAACGTTATTTTGTGGTTCAAAATAAATTATTTGGGAGTGCAACAGCGGTGCAGAGTTTCTAATCCTTTCATCTCGCATACTATCGAACTCATGCACGCCACTAAACTTACTTGGGATGTGCTTGTCTGTCTAACCCTCTTGACCTGCTGTATCCTACCTGTTCATTTGGTCAACATTTTTGTTATTAGTGGGAAATCCATTGTTGGCATTCATTTTTGTAAATCAAACTGTATTTTCAATCTCTGCTTGAGCCTGTTTATTGTATCTAAGTGAAAACAGTAAATTAACATTTTGGATGTGAAAGTGGTTGATCTGAAAAAGGTTTGAGAAACACTGATCGATGGAAATGTTGAATTGATTATTAATGTTGATACTAACTGTCGAGTTTAGTAATTTGCTCTAATTTTCTTTTTCCTGTCCTGTACTGATGTCACCCTCCTCTCTCTAGTTTGCAGTGGCAAGTGCTGCTGACGGTCGTCATGGGAAACGCATCTATGGTCAGCAGAGAGCAGCTAATATGGATCAATAACAAAACAGGTATTCAAAATTGGCACTTCCAAAGCCTTTTTACATCAAGAAACCCATATTACACACCAGTGTACACAGACAAGGCGGATGAAGTGTCTTGCCCAAGGACACAGTAGCGGTAGGATTCATCCACAGACCTTTGAATCAGATGCAAACTCTGTACCAAGTGAGCTACTTCCGCCACATGAGCTGATATATTATTCTCACTGACTATTAAATAGCTCGTAATAAACTGCATCCACTATTTCTTCTTAAACATATATTTTAAAAAGAATACATGTACTTTTGTTGTGTTGTCTCTGTAGAGTAGTGCAATTCGTGAGCAGCCAGGGAGGCTCACCTTGCTACAAAGCTCTCCAATAAGAAAGGCTCAGATCATGAGTTGAAGACAGTTTAATTCCAACAACAGGGAGGAAGTTTGGGAAGTAGGTCAAAACCCGGGTCAACAGCTATTTTCCTTGTTTTCTTCAGTTGGTTGTTCTGCACCGACCAGGCGCTGCACACGCTGCTCCACTAAAGCTCACAACCTCATTTTCTCTTGAGAAAGGTGCTTTTCTTTGCAAGAAAACGGCGTTAGACTGTGAACAAAACACGGCAGGTGTTTAAGTAGGGTACAGCACATACATTCATTTACAGCAGCTCTTTTCAGATCCAGATTCATACTGTTTCTGTGTTCAGTTCGCCACAACAAAGTCTTCTTTCACTTGTTCAACACAAGCAAATGATTTCCATTTTGTCTGTTGCCTAACCACTATATGTAGCTCTGTGCTTAGAATTACAGCAGCAGGTACAACATTTAGCCATGTAGTCCCCATACAAAGCCATTTCAAATGTCTGGATTTGTGATTTAATGAAAAAAATAAGAATCCAAAATAATGGTTCACTTAAACATTTCATTAACTTATTAACCCCTCTGTTTGATTGTTTCAGAAACGCACAGAATTGACGCGATGCACGGGAACACGTGGTTGCTTGGTAACATAAATCAGACGGGGTATTTCCGAGTAAACTATGACCTTCAGAACTGGAGACTCCTCATTCAGCAGCTACACTCCAATCCTCAGGTAGCTGTCTTTCTGTCATGTATACAGTTCATATGTATATATAGCGTACCTATAGTCTATATATTTTTTTATATTAACATGTCAAACCTGCATCCATCCTGTCTCGCAGATGATCTCCGTTGGCAACAGAGCCGGCCTAATCGATGATGCCTTCAATCTGGCCAGGTGACTTTGACACCACTCACACCTTCTTTACCCTTTCAGTCATTGATGTTTAAACAGGCAATTCCTTGTCAATGCCTCCCTGTACACTTCAGCTTGTAAAACATGCTGTTTGTCCAGATCTACCCACAGTTTCTCCCTGTTCCTCACACTTCATTATTGATTTCCTATAAGGGCTGTCTGTTTCTCGTGGTTGTCTCATATATCATTTTAGTCATAGTTTATGCAAGGTTTGTTGACAGGCAAATGGACCATTTCAAACACGTTGTTTGCACTTTACGGCACAGTAATAACATGGTATTAGAATGGTAATAGTACTGTAAATACGGCTAGCTATGAATAATGCCTTTTACTGCCCAATAAACTATGTTTATCTGTCATTCACTGCCTTTGCTGAGTATTAGGGCTAGTACTAGGGCTAAGCCATAATTAAATAAATTATGCGTGTGTGTTCTGTTTCTATTGCATTACCATAATAATAATAAGCTTCAAAGATTTTTATTGTCAGTTCATTGATATGAATCGAAATCTTCAAGTCCTTGGTGTGGAGCGGGGGGTGAGGGGTGGAAGCACAGAGAGAGTAGGGAAGGGATAGTTTCAGATCCATGCTATTTCCTTTTTTATTACGATTCTATTACTGTTGTGTACGACCAGTAAGTATATTGGAAATGTAACACCCATAGTCAATGTTTGTGTCATGTTTTGATGATTTTATAATTGACTTTATGCTTACCGTCTTTTTGCGCCTGTTTGTTTGTGGTGTATCATCTAATTGCTTCCTAACTTGCTGCATCCATAGCTAATACTAGACTTAATGCAATTTACACTTTTCTGCTAAATGAACGGCCCTTTATCTTGTGTTAGAATTTAAAAGCATTTTGTTTTGTTTTTTTGTTTGTTTTGTTTTTTCATATTGGTATAGGATTTAACTTCTTGTGGTGTTGATTAGTTGGTAGTTTTATTTCCCTTTTATAATTGCTAACAAGGTTCTGTCACTCAGGATATAGTTATTGGTTTGGAGTTGTAGTGCCTTTTATATCCTACAAACATTGGTTTTACATTCACAATAATACTGAGAAACTGTAGTCTTAAGTAAAGTATGTTTTTGATCAATTCTCCCTGTTTTTACAGTGAGCCTTCAGGTCCCTTAGTAAGAATTAAGACTTTAGCATTTTGTTTTAAGTGTGTGTCTGGTCTGTAATATCCACATCCCCGATGCGCCGGCCTCCCTACGTGAGAAGTGAGAGTCTGATGAATGTGCAATAAGTGAGTCCGCCACCACAGAGAACGCAAAGAGGTGCAGGCGCGTCTCATTCTTCAAATGTGATGTTTACTGCCTCAGGGTTTTTTGAGTGCTGTAACCAAAATCTACTGTGACACGGACTCAATAAGTCAACCCAGAGAAGAGACTTGTGCATCTCTTCTGCAGCCGTCTGTCCTCCGTCATGTCGAATGAGACAAATGTGTTTAGAATAAGTGTGTGTGCGTTTGAGTTAAAAGCTCAGCAGGAGACTCCTATACACACACTACAGAAACACAACTACTGATCCGTCTTCTTCTGTGGGGATGTCAGAAGTGCACTTTTTTAATCCCAAATCTGTAACGATGGCAGTAAACTTTTTTGTGTGTTTTGTTTATTCTTACAGGAGAGCAGCTTAATTCCAATAATGAGATCATTATTGTGGATTAATGTGCTACAAGTTAATTAATTTATAGAGGTGCTAGATTTGAGGTGTTTGATTCGTTGAAAATACAAACAGTGTTAAATTAATAGTGATCTGAATTAAAGAATATTTTAAGGATTTTAAAAAACAGGTCGAGAAGGAAAAAAGGATTGTCGGCATAAACCTGTTCATTTGTGCTAAAGTGAAGTTCTTTATCATCAATAAAAGAGACAAAGCTAGTTGGCCTATTGTAAAGTCTCCTCTCAACGGGTCACATTTACAGGGCGATATGTGTAAGAAGCAAAAAATAGAGCACAATATCGTGTTTCATGTTGCATCATGAAAAGGCTTACTTCTTGAGAATAATTTTCATTGTGAAACTATACCATGATTTCCAGTTAGCAGAGTTTTGCAGACAGTTGCCCTGACGGTGCAGGGAAATTGCTCCTTCAGCATGAAGAATACGGTTTTATTTCACCTGACTTTTCTAATTTCCTTAATTAAACTGATAGTAATGGTATCTTTAATCTCAGTTAATCCAATCAGTACTAGTCCTCCTCATGAGACCCTTTCGATTGTGTGAAATGCCTGCAATCCTCTGCAGGAAATGCTGTCTGGTGACAGCACAGTTCTCAGTGTGTATGCCACAGTGCACAGCTAGTTTAGTGGAAATAAATGAGTGTGTCTGTGCGAATGTGCACTGAAACTGTGATGGATGCGTCCTCTTTATGGCCACTACAGTCACTCGTTAGTTCTCCAGTGAGCCTTGCTAATGTCTAATGGACAAACAATTAACTGGGCCTTAACAATGTTAAAGAGTTAATGAGCTTGTTAAGGCGACGGCTCAGGCAGGGACACAAAGACAATTAGCCACAGAGAGAGAGCGAGAGTAAAATTATATAATGTATAATCTCTTTTATTGGCAACATGCTGAGCACACATTACGCCCAATGTCCTTCACTATGGGTCAACATGAAAGTCTAAACCAGACTTGTGGAAAGTTTAATTTCTGGATGGCCTGAAGACTGGTGTTTTATTGTGACTGTCGGCTCCATGGCAATGACAGACATATGAGAATAGTGATGTGACAGTTCGCATCTGGAGGAGGAGACGCATGGATGACAGAGGAAGTGGACAAGTGGAAAACAGTAATGGTCACAAAACGCATCAAAGAGGTTGCTACAGCAACACTTTCCCTGGACCATGCTCTGTTTACAGCTCAGGCCTGTAAGCGGTTCAAAGCACCGTAAACAAGAAGTCTCTGCAGGCTGGATGGATTATGATAATTTCTCATAGGCCAGGTGCATGATGGGAATAGAGATGAATGTGTGGCTGTTGGTTGAGCTGGGTATGAGGCAGATTATGGAAATCTGGAGTTCCTCAGCCACTAAAAGACTTATCTAAAAACACAGGAGTTCTCAGAAAAAGTGCTAATCTGTAAATATATACAGAAATAAATAAATTAACCTAATCGAGGCCTCATATGCACGTAACATGCTGCTTTCCAAACATGAGTTTTAGATCCACTCACATCGTCACACTCTTCATGTCAGTGGGGCCCCACAGTTTGACGGACAGCTGCTCTGTAAATGTCACAGCACACTGTGTGTGTTGAATGAATCACATCAATTTCTTCAGTTGCTGCTAAACAACGATGACACCAAACAAACACTGTTACTATTTTTGTGCAAGCTGACTTTGCGTCCTCGCTGCCCGCCTCGTTAATATTCATGATGAGTGGGCGGAGCTGAAGGTCAGATCAGGAAGCATCTCTGTGCACCGCCAAAACACCCTGAATACTAATGAAGGCACCACGGACTCATGTGAATATTCATGAGCAGGTGGATTTAACCTCGGCTGCAGGGCGCTGTGCTGGTATTATGTGGCCACTTTTAACTTAATGTCCTCATTCTGCATATTGATCTCTGGACTGCCATTGTTTAACTCAATGCTTTACAGTGGGACGAAAATGTATGTGAACGCTTTGGAATTTCTCACATTTCTGCCTAAATAGGTCATAAAATGTGGTCTGATCTTCATCAAAATCATAAGAATGATCAGTGTCTGCTTAAACTAATACCACCCAAACATTTACATTTTATCATATTTTTATTGGCCGTAACATGTAAACATTCACAGGACAGGGAGGAAAAAGTAAGTGAACCCAGGAATCTCACTGAACTGCAGCAGTTTTGTAAACAGGACTGGTCCAAGATGAACTCCTGATCGTTTGAGCGTCTAATCTGCAACTACAGGAAAGCAGTTATTGCTACAAAAAAGCCAGCTATTTAATACAGGGGTTCACTTATTTATTCAGTGCATGTTGTGAATGTCTTAGGTCTTTCTTCAAAATATCTTCATAAACTTGTGAATTAATTTTTCTATTGATGATATCACGTTGTCCAGGCCCTGAGGCAACAAAACAGCCCCACACCATGATTCTCCTGCACCATACCTCACAGTGAGGATAGGGTTTTGATGTTGGTGTGCTGTTCCATTTATCCTCCACACATGACGTTGTGTGTTCCTCCCAAACTATTCAGCTTTGGTTTGTGAAAGAGCTCTTGGATGCTCCACAGCACTACTGGAAAAATATACTGTGGACTGATTAACCCAAAGTTGAATTGGACCATTCCTCTTTACAAAACTGCTGCAGTTCAGCGAGATTCCTGGGTTCACTTACTTTTTCCTCCCTTTACATGTTTTTGGCAATAAAAATATGATAAAATGAAAATGTTTGTGTGGTATTAGTTTAAGCAGACACTGTTTATTCATTCTTATTATTTTTGATGAAGATCAGACCACATTTTATGACCAATTTAGGCAGAAATACGAGAAATTCCAAAGCGTTCACATACATTTTCATCCCACTGTATATGTTCTAATTCTGTTTATTTACTTGGTATTTTAAAAGCCTTATAAACATTTGTTCATTATAGTGCCATATTGTTACAAATCATACAATTTTAAGATATATTTCAGCTGATTGAGACACTTTTATTTTTACTCATTAGCCGTGTTTTATTTGTAGTCCTGGTTTAGTTTTAAATACATTTTAGTTTTAAATCTGTTGTAAACAAAATGGTTGTTGGTGATCAGGTCATTTTGAAGGTGGCCCTGGAGTAGAAGTTGCCTAGTTCGACCAAACATTGACTAATAACTTTTGCCATCTTCAAAATAGTTGTGTTGTAATAATTGGTCTGATTTGCAGGGCAGGGTACCTCCCTCAGAACATCCCGCTCTTGCTGATTGGCTACCTGCCGGAGGAGTCGTCCTTCCTGCCATGGCATGCAGCGAGTCGAGTGCTGTACCAGCTGGACAAACTGCTGGACCGCACAGACGAGTACAACCTGTTCAGCGTAAATGAGACCACACACTCACTACATCTGCTTTGTCCAGACTGAGTTTGTTGACTTTCTTCTCATAAACACTGTAATAATGGCCGTGTGTCTGCAGGACTATGTGCTGAAGCAAGTTGCATCGCGGTATCATCAGATGGGGTGGCCCAACCCTGGGTCAGGCAACGAGGGCAACGTCCTTCAGGCATCCTACCAGACGGAGTACGTATCCTCTACACTCACACTGTTTAATGCTCTCGTCTCTTAAGGCGCGATGTTGTTCAAGAGTTATAGTTACTGAGGCGATCTTTGTTGGAGCAAAACCTTATCTTGTAATACTGTATTCCTGGAAACAATGACCTCATATCATAATTGTGTGACTTTTAAACCAGCACACTTTAATTAGAAAACTACTATTACTACATAATAATGATGAGTTGATATAAGCTGACAGTGAAGCGGGAAAAAATATAAATCAATATTAATGTAGCCGCGTGAAGACCCTGCCTAACTTCCCTTTCAGAGAAAACATTTTGCCATCATACTTGACTCCAGTATTTATTGATTGCTGTTTAACTTGTTGCCCTTGAACACCTGCAGGGAGCTACAGCGAGAGCTCATCATGTTAGCGTGCAGCTTCGGGAACAAGCAGTGTCACCGTCAGGCTGTGGCTTACATCTCCGACTGGATTTCCAGCAACAAAAACAGGTACACAAATGCACAAGCCATTACACATTGACAAGGATGTACTGCCTGGGAACTTGAGAGTGTAATTTATTTCTAAACGCAGCCCGTTTGGATAAAAACGAGCTGCTAGTTTGGAAAAAATGTGAATAGCGTTTGCCACATGGAAATCTTCTCTGGGCCGTGCGTTGTTTGATTTGTATTTCCCTTTATTGTGGCAGTTCTTTGTGTGTGTAACCTTCTATTCTTTTACGCACCGCTGCCGGCTCGTTCGCCTCCTCAAAGGTCTTTTATGAGATCTGCTAAATTAGATTTCAAACAGCAATTTAAATAGAAACAGCTGCTGGATCGGACAGTGGGGAGCAGATGAGAAGGAGAGGAGCGCTAAAAATAAATATACAATTATCAATTAATTGTGCAGTGATGACAGACATAATTTGAGTTGTGTAGCTATTACAGTCATGCTTGGTCACTGTACTAACTAAATTACAGTCTTTTCCATCACATAAACTGGGAGCATTAAATATTTATAACTTTAATATCAGGGGTAGCACTTGAATCTGGCCCCATATGTGATAAATAAAGTCGGATAAATAAACCTGAAATCTGTGCGGTCACCCCAACACGATGAAGTAAATCAATCGTCAGTAACAAGTTAAATTCAGTTTTGCGTTCAAATATGAACAAATATTGGGAAATGACAGTAATTAAGCACAGATTTATACAAATGAGTTTCCAGGAATGCTGACATTTAAGCGTTCCATTCTCAATTCACTTAAAGGAACAGGCCACCGTTTTTCCATACTGAGACATGTTCTTACCTGAGCTTAGACGAGTTGATGCGTACCTGTCTGGTCTTTACATGTGCGCTCAGTAATGCAAAAACACCAAACATGTTGTTAACATTTAACCTCTCCCGGCATATTCCTATGGACCCAAACGAGGGTGAACTTAAAAGCGACCAAGCACTTCCACGTTTTCTCTATTTAATTACAGTTACATGAGCGTTTACACGATCCCTGTATAGTTACACAAAATTAAACATGTCGATTTTCTAAGCGGAAAGAAAGGGACACTATATTGTAAGTCGTAATATTACCTTAGGAGCACTTCGACGTCCGCGCAGTAATATCTTCACTTTACTGCACGGACGTGGAAGTGCTCCTAACCGTATTTAAAAAGGGAAAACGTGGAAGAGCTTAAAGAGGGGGTATTATGCTTTTTTCAATCACATAGCACCAGTCTATAGCATACTACAATGATGACGTAACCTTCTGTTGGTCTGTATATGCAGTAAATTAAAATAACTGCCTTGAATAAAATTGCTCTCTCAAAATGGCTGTACTGAACGTCTTGAAATAGGCCTCTGTCTCTTTAAGAAGCTTTCCGACACGCCCCCTTCAGCACACTGCTGTGGCATCTAAACAACACTACTGTGCGGGGAGGGGGCTCTGCTGAGCTGAGGAGCAGTGGTTGGTGGCTTGGCTGGTGACGAAAGGTCCAGAGGCGTCTCCAGGAGGTGGGGGCGTTCCTAGGAGGACTGAGGCATAGCTACACCTAAAATGGCTGCCGTCTAAGTTTTTACTAATTACTCAAAAATATGTGAATGAGCCAAGGCAACACTCCAGGCATGTGTTTAATGAGGGAATGACATAATAACATGATATAAAGCTTAAAAACGCACGCGTAAAGACCAGACAGGTACGCATCAACTCGTTAAGGTAAGAACATTATCTCAGTGTGCAAAAACGGTGACCTGTTCCTTTAAGGTCCTAAGGAGACCACCTCAGCATAACTAAGTACCACCCCTGGGTCACCTCAGTGAAAAAGTCTGGATACACCTCTGTTTCTATGCAGTGATTTCCTCCAAAATTTGCTATAGATTAGATTCCCTCATGCTGGCTTGGGGCAGCGCAAGCATAAAATGTTGTGATGCCCTGTGGCTCGAGTATTTTCTTAGAGATAACACTTAAGTGAAATATGATGGGAGAACTTTGTGGAAGAACAAAAATAACTTAGAAGTCCCTCCCTGAACTCTTTCTTGACTTTGTTTTTCATGCAAAGTCTGGCTGTTGTTTGTAGAAAGCATCATGGGAGCAGTGCGCATAAGAACCATATGGCACAAGTTTCTTTTTTCAATCTTTCACATCACAGTGTCGCCCTTTAAAGTGTGGGAAACACTTTGAAATTGTCCCATTTTCAGCAGTGAGAAATGGCGCTCACACGTTAACCGTCATGCTGTGCTGTTGTCTCTAGGGAAGACACTTAATATTTCATGCTTTATTCAGTCATTTAATCCCATCTGCCCCGCTAATGTATGTGGCTCTCCTGCACACAACTGCTGTATTAATTATCAGACGTGACGCACTTTGGTTTCACTCCAACACACAAGTCGGTTTGACTTCACAAGGCTCACGAAACTGTGAAAGTATTCTTTTTTTCGAATTAATCTTTTGCTTTTACAAAATAAATGTCAGAGGACCTGGTGATATGGGGTTGGAACGTGACACTTTTGGTTCAAGAGAGCAATACAGCTCCGCAATATTTTATTCATAGTTACGGTTATTGTTATTTACTTTATTGTCCCTGGAGGGAAATTTGTCCTCAGCATTTGACCCATCCCTCGATGCCGCCGGGGGAACCCGTAAGGAGCGGTGGGCGACCGTAGTGCATCTCAAGATGTGGAGCCAGGCTAATGGTCGGAAGCACTTGGCAGGAGGTTTCACGTATTGTACATGTTTTTAGCGATAGGGGAAACCAGAGCACCCGGAGGAAACTTACACAGACACGGGGAGAACATGCAAACTCCACACAGAAAGGCCCAGTCCAGGCGGGGTTTGAACCTGGGACCTTCTAGCTGTGAAGCACGAGCGCAAACTGCTGCGCCACCGTGCCGACTTATAATAGGTTGATGTGTTGCTATTGTGGTTACTTTTTGTACTAAATTGTGAGACATCCAGGATTATACATAAAAACAAATAAACACTGAATTGATACACCGGGACATAGTTACCGCCGACGGTTTCTGTCGTCTGAGATTTCCGGCTTAATTGAAATATCATCTGTCCTCGCCCACTTTTGCAGTCTGGTGGGACTATAGTTCACATCCTGGCCCTGTGTAGAAGAGAATTTGTAATTCTCAACTGTGGGCCCTCTAAATAAACTATCTGTTCACCGGTATTGATGCAATTGTCTTTATGATTCCTGTTGATAAGATAACATGGCTTTTGTCCCAAATGTAATCAAAGCTTGCTTGAATTCCCCATCATATTCTCTTACAATTAAGGAGTCTCAACTTTTCTAATCTTAAATTCAGGCCTGTCAATCAGACACAGTTTTGAAATTACATGGACCATTACCAAAATAATAACCACTTTTTCTTTCTTTTTTTACATTCACAAAATGTTAGCATCAAACCAAACTCACAAATGCATGATTGGCCAAATTCCCTCTTAACACACTGTGATAATCACTATGGTAATTTACTCATTTTACAATAAGACTGTGATTTCATTCTAATATGCATGATTGGATCAAAAGATTATGTTCTGATTTGTTTTTGCAGTGGTTGTAGCCAGCAGTGATTATCTTAGTGGGGGGTTTGGGCATCAGCAGCCTCCCTCCCCACTTCACTGGAACAGCTTTGTGTTTGACACAAATCTTCAATCAGCCATTGTGTGGAAGTGGACAGGATTTGGTGACAATAAGGTCACGTCATGAACTATACAAATTGTTTGACATTTGGCTATTTACTGTTTTTTTGCTCCGTTTCCCTGAACAATAGAGGAAAAAGGTGTGTTGTAATTGTTTATACCAGCAGGCACTTGTCTTGTATTCTTCCAGACTTAATACTTTGTCTTTTCATATCATTGTTTTGTTAAAATTCATAGCTTAAGAAGACGAGTGTGTCTTTATTATTACTTTGAAAGTCAAAATTAAGTCACCAGATGTTTTGTCGGAGTCAAAGAAGTGGGTTGTCCTTGGTTTCAGTAATTCACTCTGGACAAAACACTGGCTGCTTCCTTTTTTGTTAGGGGGTCGCGAAGACAGACCGGTCACATGTTTGCGATTATTATGCCAGATGCCCTTCCTGTGATAACACCCGGTCGTTCCTCTGTGCTGCTGAATCCCATGTTCATACCAGTTGTCTTCTTGCGCACTGAAAATGAATTTCTATAATTCAAAAGCAGTTATCTTTGTTGTTCTATTCACACAGCTAACATTGTGTGCTAAGAGGAGCGGATTTGTTCAGACAGCCCGGAGCGCATGTGCGGTGAATACTGATGAGGCCGTTGCTGAATTGGACAAAAGGTGCATTAATCGTTAGACAGCTGACGATACATTTAGTGGTTTATCAGTGAGACAACAACATTTAATGACTGGCATTTACACAGGCGCCCAGACAGAAAGCAGATGGTAGCGAAACGTGTTTACTGTTGGAGATAGTGGAGAGGGGGGATATATTTGTGGAGAAAATAGAGCTTCATGACATAAAATATTCTCTTTGGAGTTTAAAAACACACACAATCTTTTTATAAAAATATAGCCATCTGGAAAAGTGTATCATCATTGTTTCTAAGCCATTTTATTCTCTTTTTTTTTTTTTACATGATAACAGCCATATCAGTGTAGCAATTAGGAGTCTGTTTTAAGTACGATTTCATAGTTACCGTTTTAACAGCTCAACAGGTGAAGTTCACAGTCTCTTTGACACTTTTCTCTGATAAGGAGTTGAAATGGAAAGACGGTGCAATATGAAATTTGCAAGCATCCAACCCTGTGATGCTTCACACTGTTTTTGCACCAAGATAACGCCCAAAAAAGAAAGTGTGAGGAGGTGGCAGCGGTGAGTGTTGCTTTCAGAGTGAAATGGGGGGATTTTGTCTTTGTCTGTCATAGCAATGTAATCTGTGTCTTTGAGAGCCAAAGAGGGATAGTATAATATTCAGTGCAGCAAGGCAGTTTGTACAGTTTTGTGTTTTTCAAGCACGTTTTTTAACAGGGCTATTGCAGATGAGCTACCAACTGTATTTATTATTTCTTACAACACAGTATGTACATGAGGGCCATCTTCTTTCCCCAATTATCACAGTTAAATAATGCAATGCTGGATGATTTTTTTTTTTTTTTTAGCATTAACACATTGAAGCTTCTGTAACATCTGGGAGGCTACATTTTTTGAGCGCCATGTGTGAATGCTGTTTGACCATGTTTAGCGCACTCTCAAGGGTCTAATATAGCTCACACGGAATCAATGAGTTACCTGTTGTTTCTGAATGTCAGCAGCGATTTAATGAAGTATAGGGACGGCCAGATGTTTCAATCTGTCGCTGATGCAAATTGATTCAAATTTGGTTAGTGTCTTGGCGAAACAAGCAATATTTATCAAGTTACATTTTAAGATGCCTTTTCTCCAATTCGTAATGATGAACAAGTTGAACATGAGTCGTACAAATATTAAAAATCAAACTCAATCAATGATACTGTGTTTCTTTGTGTTGGTTCTCACTGTCCAGGGTGTACTCTGCCTTAGTCTCCTAGTCTGTTTTGTTTGCTATTTTGTAAATTTTGTGGTTTGATAAACATCACTCTGTTTTTCATTACGGTGTCTTTGATGGTGTATTTGCCGTTCCATTATCCTAATAGTACCAAAAACATGGTCATATTTATGGGGCTATGGTTTTCATCCCTGAATGAAGAGCCCCGGCGTTTAGCTCTGGACTAGTGCCTGAGAGAGCAGTGCCAGTCTGTAGCAGATGTTCTCTAAGAAGGCCCTTTCTGCTTCAATCAGCATTAATGTCTGTACATGTGTGTGCTTCTGCTCGGTCTGAAGTGGAGCATCTCTAAAATGATTTCCCAGGTCGCTGAGTGATGTAATTGTGCCTGCCTCATTCACCCTCCACACAGCACACAAGTTGAGTGTGCTTCTTTTGCTGGGTCACTGATGTGTGATCTAAATATGTGTCTTATATTAGGGACATTTTGGATGAAGCGTCCTCTCCATCACATGCACAGGTTTGAAGGAAATGCTCACCTCTCTCTTTGCTGTCGATCCAGGCCAGTAACCAGCTGGGGCAAGGGTTTTTGCATCAGCCTGAGGGTCGGATTTGAACGTTTTAACTGTATGGAAGTGTGCGTGTTTTGTTTTTCCCAGAAGCATATTTCAGATGTTTTGTCCAGTAAATCTTATTCAGTAAATTCAGTAAATTCAGTAAATCTTATGCCAGCTGAATGTTTATGAGAAAAGTCCGAAGTCTATTTTTTTGTGATCGTCATTTCCTAGTAAATTATGAGGGTCACATCAGGAACATGCTTTCGAGTGAGTTGTTGGCTTGCATAAAATGAATATACTGAAATGCATTTTAATTCACATTTGCCTCTGGTGAACTCTGGCATCTTGACTGCTTTGTAAAACTATTACAGCTAATATGACAGTGGTTGTTGCTATGGTTCCGTTTCACACATGTAGCTGACCACAATTTTGCCACAATGTTGCTCACGTCCTTGTGTCTAGTTTCTCTCTTTCCGTTGATCATGTCCTTTTGGTTCTCACCTCTCGATTTAATCAAACATGTTCAAATAATTTCCATGTTATGCCCTAGGCTATGAATGTATTCTTTATTGGATGAAAACTCCTATCTGTTGCCAGAAAGTGATTTTTAACCCCAACTGTGTCTTTTATCAGCATTCAAACATGTATTAACTCAGCTGCTTCACGGTTCTGTTGGTTTCAGTCAATTATCAGAGTGAAACGCTGATGTTCAAAGACCCTTTTTTGTTGTCTGACAGGATTCCTCCTAACATCAGGGACATAGTGTACTGCACGGGGGTCAGCCTGATGGACGAGGATGTGTGGGAGTTCATCTGGATGAAGTTTCACTCGTCTGGAGCGGTGTCCGAGAAGAAAATCCTGCTGGAGGCTCTGACCTGCTCGGACAACACCTTCCTCCTGAACAGGTGCAGAGCATATAATGTAGTCCTGTAATGTTGCAATGATACACTCCACTATTTACAGGTACACTTTTATTTGAGAAGAAGCCCTTTACAAACAGCACACGTGGCTTCTCTCCGGGTGTAGCTTTGTGCCGTACATTTATACCTATGTACTAGTAGTTTGTCTATAGTTTGTTGTATTTGAGAATTATTTTCAAAGGAAAGTTAATTTTGATGATGTCCTGCAGTAAAGGGTTTGACACAGAGAGTACTATAGGTGTTCATGACCCCCACATGACACCTTTCCATTCAAAACGAAGGCCTGCCTTTATCTGTGGCGACACCACTGAAATCAGACCAGGTTGAGAACCACTGTGCAAGAGGGTACTTGATATACAAATGAAGTCAAGGGGTAGAGTATGGGAGACAAAAAGCCTTAGTTTCTGCCCGTTAAACGTAAATTGTTATGACTCATTAGAAGACAAGGCTACTGTAAGTACCTGGAGAGGGCAGTCGTATATCTTAAACCTCCTTGCATATTTGGTGAAGGTTTTTGTTTCTTCACCTAAATGGCCTCTTTCTCTCCTCTTTCAACCATCTTTTCTCCCTGGCTAAATTCTGACGTCACTGTTATCAAAAATGTGGTCTTCAAGATGGAGATGCCCTGCTGACTGTGGGCCACAAGTGATTTCTTTGCTGTGTTTGTAAACCACTCATAATCACCTATGCCCCGTCAGTCACAGACACCTTTTGAAAGGAAAACAAAATTACATTTGTTCATTTGTCACACTCCAATTCCTGTTAAAAAAAACTGCAGATCTAGACCATGTGCATCTCTAAACCAGGCCACGGATGTCCTTTGAGGTTCAGGTTAGGTGAGGATGTGCTGTGATAGGGGTCTATTTTATCACCCGCTAAGTGTTGGCTATCTCTTATTGAGCAAAAAGTGGGGGATAGATGTCTGATGTGCTCAAACAGTGAGACAGATCTGTGCGCCTCTGCTAGAAAGAGCAAGATGCTATCGATTTCGCAACCTCAGTAAACTGTCCTGCAACGCGAGGGCTGCTTCATGTTCAGATAGCTGTTATCACATACCGCACGTACGCACACACAACTCAAAGAGCACGCCGCCAAATACTGATTGGTCACACAGGAAATGGTTTCAGCACAGAGGGATTGTGGGAAAAGAGAGAGAAAATTGATTTGGGGTTCTAATGAAAAGACAGGCGCAACAAACAACGCAGTCTTGCGCACAGCACGACGGCACAGGGATGGTGCAGGAACAGACACTTAATAATTTACTGCCGTTTTTTCCTTTTTCTCTCTCAATACTCAAAACACTCTCAACACTTTTTACATTTTCCACACCACCAAGCAGTGTATTGAACGAAAGAAATCCAGTAGCAGCAACACACCAAGAAGAATGTACTACTCAGTAATCAACTAACTCAATTTTAGAAGATGATGATGATTTATGTAGCATGTGAAAAAGTTTGCTATTTTAGACCCGGTACAACCAGGTTAAGATGGATACACTACTTTATCACAAAAGTAAAAAACGGAAACGAAAAAAATATATCGTGCAAAAACACTCACTCACTCACTCACTCACTCACTCGGTGAGTGGGTGAGTGAGTGAGTGGGTGAGGGAGGCTGGGTGAAATCAATAATGCTTTGTAGGTATGCCCTGTATGTGTCCTTTTCATTCTTAATAGGTTGTGTTAATGTTCTACAATTCTATTTCAGTTGGAGGGCAGGTGCCAAGTCAACTCTATGGGAGAGAAACAGTTTTTGAAAGAAATGTTAAAGAACAAAATGTCCAAATGTTTTCCTGATCATTATTTGATAGTGATTGGATTCACAAACCTGCCACATTATTCTTATGGCTGAAAGTCCTTCCTATTGGCCAACATTGGATGCCTTTATGAGGAAATAATTAGTTCATATGTGCTGGAGGAGAGGACTTTAAACTTTGTGACAGTTTTTGTTCCATGCGAAGACTAGAAATCTGCATTTTGACAGTTACCATAGTTACCACCATATTATTTTCAGCTGTTCCACCTCAATTTTAAACTATAGAGTTCAGGACTGTGATGTCACATCACTAAGCCTCATGGGATTTGCAGCAATTGTAAACTAATGGAGACTTTTAAAGTTAAATTACTGGCGTTATAGGTTCACATTAAAACACTTGGACACCACAGTGTGTTAGATGTATTTACCAGGAGTGACTCAACAGCCAAAGTTGTTCCACTGCTTTTTTTCTCCACTTTTTATACTGTTTTCAGCTCATGTTAGTCTATGGAAAATGTTGCGAACAGCCAACATGGCAGATCTCCATGGTAACAGATGGGAGCAATATCTACGTCACATCAGTGGCGCCAAAAGGTTACCGCCCCATTTCGGGGGAACCAGCAGCTCTCGTCCATTGAAATGAATGGGGAAAGATCGTCTGAGAACTTCTAATTTACATATGGCTATGTGCATACTCTCTATATAAAACTCATGCACTAATCAGTTTGTTTCCTCCTCACTGATGCGTTAAAAGTCACGCAACTACCATGTGTTTTCCTGATCTGTCAGCTTAAAATTGTTGTTTGTCTGTTGCCTAGGTTACTGAACCTGTCTCTGACCTCTGACCTGGTCCCGGAGCAGGATGTGATCGATGTGATCATCCACGTGTGTAGAAACCCCCAGGGGCGAGACCTGGCCTGGAAGTACTTCAGGGAAAAGTGGGACATCCTGAATGCACGGTCAGACACACCTTTACTGCTGTGCCCCTGTGAACGGCCAAATACACTTGATCAACTCTGTGATGCTGTCTTGTAGGTACGGGGAGGCCTTGTTTATGAACTCAAAGCTGATTGGTGGAGTTACGGAGTTTCTCAACACAGAAAAGGAACTTAACGAGGTGAACTAAAAATACAAGATTTTGTATTTCCTGTATTTGTAAACTTTCTGTACCATATTCTCATCTTAAACGACTCTTCGTCGCATCTTATTTAATTTAAATCCTGTTTAAGCTCTTGGCTCAGAGGAAGTTGAAATTAAATTATACAACAAGGGCATTATTTATCAAGGCTCAATGTTAATTTAAGTTGCTGACCTGATTAATTAGGAAAAATTAACTTATCTTAAGTAAAGACTTTTGGTAAAGATGGCTTTATATAACAGTAATGGAAGTAAGAAGCAGATGCAGCAAAGTGAAGTTATAACAATATGAAGAGTATGAAAGTGAGTTGGAGAGATGGATTTTCTCTTTCGCTCCACTGAAGCTGACAAACTTGGAGCTGAAGTTTCCCCATAATTCTCCCGAACAAAGTTTATCCAGCAGCAGAAAGTTTCTGTTAATACCTCACCTCACACGACTGCAGCTGTAAAAACGTCATTTAAGACAAAGTTGGCTTTAATAACTTACAGACATTCACTTTGAAACTTTGATGTTGAAGCTTATGATCCGTTGTTTGTATTTGGTGGGGGTTTGCAATGAATCATTTGCAATAGGATTCTCATATTTTATTTACTCCACAGTGACACATACAAACATAGGTCTGCACAATAGAACATATTAGAGACTTATTTCTCACAGTTGGTCAGACGCACAAAAGTAACAAATATTTACTTTTACTTGACTTGCTGTAACTGATACTGAAGAGTTTCAGGGCATTGTCAACTATAGTCATGTATCCTTGGTGGCAGTAGTAGCTTAATAATGTATTTGTAGGATTTGCCACAATAGTAATGACAGCAGTAGTAGTTGTGATAGTTGCCAGAAGACCTTTTTGGCCCTCATTTAAGTCAGTCTGGCAATTCAACTTCTATTTACGTTGCTCAAACTCTGTTTTTCTTCTCCTCCAAATTTTACTTCTTCACCGGCATGAAATTGCAATTATTGGAATGGAAGTTGATGTATGTAGCGCTTTTCACATGACACATGTCACCCACACAGTCACAGTGTATTTGTTCTTCATTCACTCCGAACACGGTGGTTGTGTTAAATAATGTTTCCTCTGGGTAAACTGTACACGTTCACATTCATTTGCTAACACAGACCATTCATTCAGGTCCTATTGTACATGTTTTAGTGTTAGGGGAAACCGGAGTACCCACAGAAAACCTACACAGACACGGAGAGAACATGCAAACTCCACACTCCACGCTCCCTGTTCGGCCCGGGGATCATACCAGGGACTTTCTTGCTGTGAAGGACGGGCGCTAACCACTTTGCCGATTTAAAACAGCGCTTTGCTCTCTCGCTCTATAGTAAAATTACCCTAGGTTCGCTTCCGTGGCTGAGTTGGGCCTTTCTGTGTAGAGGTTGCCTGTTTTTAATGCATGTTTCATCCAGGTGCCTCAAATGGAGAATATCAGTGGAACTTTCCTGGTAAAAGAAAAGTAGAAGAAAAATAGACCAGTTTAAATCAAAATCTCTTGTTTCCCCAGTTGAAAGAGTTCATCCAGACCAGTGGTGTGGGGGCAGGACCTGCATTGCCCCGGGCCCTGGAGATCGTGGAGGGCAACGTCCGCTGGCACCGTCTCCACCGGCGACATTTTTACCAGTGGCTCCGAAAACCTCAAGCATCTGCTTTTAATGGCTGACACACAAAACAAAATCTGACTGCTAAAGATAGAGAGACTCTATTGCAGCCATACAAAAAAGATACCAATGGAGACGTAAAATATATTATTTAGTCTATTTTTTCAGATATCTGTTGAGTTAAAGTTGTTATGGACCAGCTCTGTTTTGAATTAGCTTTTGTTGGATGGAACTTAAAATTAAGCAACTAAACCAAATCGTTACAAGTTTACACATGAAGCTTTTTCAAAATGATTTGGGGTTATCTAGCAGAGTTCTGGAGCTAATAAGGTTTTGAAAGATGTGGAGGAAAAATATGAATGCACTTTTAGCTCTAATTTTGGAAGCCTATTTCATGATTTAGGTACAATGAATTAATGTGCAATGTTTAATAGCCATCAGTAACTCGGCATTGTAGTTGGATTCATTGAAAAATATACAGAACAAGAATAACATTATGGTCATTTATCTAGGGAGCCCCAGCAACCGAAAATGAGCACGCATTACCCACAAGAACAGTGCAGTTATTGAGATACGTATATGAGAATCAACTTTCACTTGAAGCAAAATAAATATTCCCCAAACACTGATAAGGCAATCTGTGTCATTCACGTCGCCTATCCCAGTATCAATGCTCTGCCACTTTATTTTGTAATTGATTATGTCAATTACCAGTGCAATTACTACCTATCCTTCACGTATTAGTTACATTCAACTCAACCTGTCAAACAGTCCCTAAAGTTGCTGTATGTATTTGCACAAAATACACTCAAAAAAGGTATGATGTGACTTAGTTGTGACTGTTTAACAGCAAACAGGGAATTACTGTATAAAGTCCACACAGCTTTTAGTAAAAGTGCCCTTGAGTTGAATTGTCTCTGGCTCTGTGGTTCTCTGATCTGTGCGGTCCTTTGATTGTGGTATGTGAGCGATGTGACACTGTAATGGCCCTGCGCAGAGGCAATTTATAAAAGAATCAGGGATAGCACCAGAGTCTCTCTCAACAAAAAGCACAATTGTATGCAGCACATTGTTTTCTTTTTATAGGCTGCCTTCTGTTAACCTCCCAGTAATCATATTGACAAGATGTTTGCAAGCGAGTCCTACACATTTCAGGAGATCTGTTGTTGATATTGAGCTCAAGGCTTTTGCCAAAGAGTGGAAATATTCTGAGCGGTTGCTTTAGCCCAGAGTCCTTTACTTTGTGTGTAGCACGTTTCTCCTCTAGAACAGCTGCAAAAGCTGGAACACAGCTGTGAAACTCATGTGTATTGTTGCAGTCGTTGAAATACTTCAGATGTAACTGAACATCAAGTGCAGTGAGGTTGTGATGTTCCACTTGAGTCAGAAATATCTATAATTTGTTGACTTGCAGTATAGTAATGTTTCTTAAATGCGTGTATTTAATTAATCTGAGATAACTAGTCCTCTTCATCCTCTGGTGAACACAATTTTGCCATTATTATTATTTTCAATTAGAGGTTTAAGAATATGTTGTTGTGTAAAAAGCCAAATGTATCTAAATGAAGAGGCAGAAAAATAGTGCAAGCACAAAGGTCCTACCAAGTGCAATAGATTTATCAAACCATCTATTAATGTAAAAGCACAATGAACAGAGTGTTGGTTGAAAAAGCCCATTAAACATGACATTTGAAGCCTATCATTTATCCCAGGCGACAGCACAAGAATGGGTTTTATGGCTGTTGGAAAAATGTGTCATTACAGGCAGAGACAAAGCTTTTAAAGCCTTTATGAATGATAGGGCTTAATATTACAGTCTTGAGTGGACAACTTGATTAGTGGACATTTTTGAGAAACTATACTCTTTCTTTTTCTTAAGTCTATCTCTAGTCCTCTTTCCAGCATGATGAAAATCCACAGTGCCATGTACAAACCTGCAAAGTGGCAAATTTCACAGAGCGGCGTAGTGAAGACAGAGACTGATTCATAATTCAGCAGGAATTGTCCGAGAGACTGGCATGAACGGTCTTCTTCAGCGGATTTGTGGACACAGCAAATGTACATTAGCAGCCATATACAATTATAAACTGAGGACAAAATACAGTGCAATAGCTTGGAATCAGGACGCACAATGGAGCCCTGAAGAATATGGACTGTCAAGAAGTGGGCGTCTGCTTTCCCCTTTAGCAATGAAAATGTAAATTACACAAACTGGAATAATGAGGAAGCAGACAGAGAAAAGTCCCTCTCTTACATCTACGGAGAGACAACGTTTCTAAAGCAGACTGTAAATGGACACAGTGAATCAGAAATATTTCTCCAGTGAGTGCTGTGAGTCAGCCCTTGTGTCTAATCTTGATCCTATATTGCGCAAAGACTTTTTACTCCGGTATACTTCTGTTGTTTTTGTTTCTTTTTGGGGTGGGTGAGGGGGGTTGATGTTAATAACTGAGCCATATGTGATAAAAGTAATGGGCCTGCCTGCTTCTCTCTTCACTGTGTCCTGTAACGGGTGGGTGTGTGCGTGTGCGTGTGCGTGTGTGTATGTGTGTGTGTATGTGTGTGAGAGAGACAGGGAGAGCGTGAAAGCAGCAGTTGAGTCCGTACTGAAAGAGAATTATTGATATCATCGTTGTAATGAGCCTTGACGATGGTGGCTAAGTTGTAAATGTAAAAAATGTGCAAAAATAAAATACAATTAAAAAAAAAAAGCAAATTAATGATACTGGAATCATAAATTGTGAATTGTTCTTTCGCGGGGAGAATTTGGCTAACAAATGGAACACCACACACTTTACAAAATATGTTAATGAGAAGTATGCACTAAAGGTCAGAAATGGTTTTACTTTATGGGCAAAGTGCATATTTATAAAGGTCATGACTAAATGCAGATGAGGTAATTTTGGGGACCAAATGTGAAAGCGGATGGGCTGTTTACTGTCTGCACTGATGTGGTTTTTCTCTGTGTTTTCAGATGATATTAAAAATGGTTAACCTTGTGTGTGATTTGTTTTTTTGTTACAACGCTAACATTTCTAATTAAAGAGCAATGAAACATGAAAGAGTTTTAATATATTAACATGGTCGTTTGAAGTGACTAGTCTGAATTCACTGAGAGGAAATGTAGGTATTTTGTTCATATAAAAGTGAGATGTGGGAACTTATTAAAAACCAAAAGTCCCCCAAAGCATCGTTCAAAGCCTCCAGGCCGCTCACATTTATTAGAGTGAAGACTGTGAATCTAATTTGAGAATAAACAGAAATATACTTGTTAAATAAGGTGCCATCTAGGGATTTTCATGATACTGTTACTGTTACAAAAAGTATTTTTTTCACTTACCCTAAAATAAAAATAATAAAAAGTCATTATTTTTTTCAAGGGGTAATATTAAGCTCGGGGGCAGCACGGTGACAAAGCAGTTATGCATGATCGAAGTGGGGCCTTTCTGCCTCTTTTTCTCCAGCATGTTTATGTCTATTTTTGTTGTTTCAAAGCAGATGTTCATTAATGTGCATTGTCCCTATCAAATAAAAACTTAAATAGAAGATTCGGTCATCCTCCACATTCAGTTGTTTTGCCCTTCTCTTGTAGCTCTTGGCTACACACTACATTGCAGTAGATGATGTAAAGTTATGTTTCACAACATTATTTAAGATGAGTTGTACTTTAAATACTTTAGATGTTTGTTAGTTTGTTTGTTTTTTACAAATACTTCAAAATTATGCTTTCATTTACGTAGTAATTTTACGGTGAAACTTTATTTGTAAATTTGTACATTACTTTTCCTCAAGTAATGTAATGAAGTTATTTTGGCGGCCATTGTTTTCAGAAGTGAGCAGAACTGAGTAACTCATGCCCCTAGAGGCCATAAGCTCTAACTGCAGGTGTCGTAGCATGTTGCATTTTTTATTGACTCATTAATTGTTCGTGAGAGTAAATACTACACTGACAGAAAAGACAAAGGGAGAGAGTGATATTGTACATTGTGCCACAACCCAATTACACAATGGAGATCATTTTCTCACTCGAACTTGGCTGTAAATACTGCTAAAGTGGCGCTAGCCCGCAGTTAGCTTTGCCCGTTAGCCTGTTAGCTTCTTCTTCGTGATTCCATTAGTGTGTATTGCGCCCCCGGGTCGGAGGCAGGGAAGCGTGGTTTTCTGGCCAGAGACACCAGGGGGAGATGAAAGACCCCCAATCATCCCATCAACACTTGTATTACCCTTGGAGAGACTACAAAAAGGATTTATTAAGGTAAACACGTTACTTAGTAATGTTTTATTTTGGGTAAGAATTGTCTCTTTGGACCCAATATGTCACAGACCCCTGCTCTGTGTGCTCCATTTTCGCCCAATCACCTGACCATAATTGATTGACTGCGGAACTTTCCGCAGTCAATAATTGGTTTTCATGTTCTTTATTATTATTATTATAGTATTTTTTTCCTGATTTTCAGCAGTTTTCACAGCTTTCACAGTTTCAGCAATTTCCACAAGTTATACATAAAAATGTTCAGCATGTTTCAGAGATTATTGCTATTACTTTGGGAATTCAGCGATTTCCGGTTCTTCCACAATTGGCCGATCTTCGGCCGATTTTTCCCATTGACTTATAATGGGGCTTCCGCAAATTCACTGATTCTGCAGTTTTTTCCACAGTTTCAGCAATTTCTGCAGTTTGTACATGTTCAGCTTCCGCAACTTGTCAGTTTTCAGAAAAAATCGGCCTTCCGCAGTTTTCCATTTTTTTTCTACGGGCTTGGGAATTCTGCCATTCATTTGTATTGAGAATTCTGCCATTCATTTTAATAGGCCCATACATTTTAATAGGACTTCAGGCACATTCAGGCCTTTCAGCCATTTCTACAGCTAAAGCCATTTCAGCAGTTTCAAAGACTTTAACAGTTTTAAGGATTCAACAGTTTCAAGGATTTCAGGAGTTTCAAGGATTTCAGGAGTTTCAAGGTTTCAACAGTTTCAAGGATTTCAGGAGTTTCAAGGTTTCAACAGTTTCAAGGATTTCAGGAGTTTCAAGGTTTCAACAGTTTCAAGGACTTCAGCAGTTTCAAGAATTTCAGGAGTTTCAAGGACTTCAGCAGTTTGAAACCAAGGACTTCAGCAGTGGCTGACGCCATGGAGATTGACCTTCAGCAGTTTAAAGGATTTCGGAAGTTTGAAGGATTCAACAGTTTCAAGGATTTCAGGAGTTTCAAGGACTTCAGCAGTTTCAAGGACAGGGACAAAGACCCAGACCAAGACCCGAACCAAGACCAGACCGAGACCCAGACCAAGACCCGAACCAAGACCCAGACCGGGACCCAGACCAAGACCCAAACCAAGACCCAAACCAAACCAGACCTAGACCCGAACCAAGACCAGACCCAGACCAGACCCGAGCAAAGACCAGACCCAGACCAAGACTCAGACCAATACCCGAGACCAGACCCAGACCTGATTAAGACCCGAACTGAGACCCAAACCAAGACCAAGCCAAGACCAGACCAAGACCCGAACCAAGAGCAGACCCAGACCCGACCAAGACAAGACCAAAACCCAACCAAGACCCGATCAAAGACCAGACTAAGACCCGAACCAAGACCAGACCAAGACGCAAACCAAGACACAGACCACGACCCGAACCAAGACCAGACCAAGACCCGCACCAAGACCAGACAGTTTCTGCAACAAAATAGGGATTTTTTTGCAATTACAACACAATTATGCAACTTTATTGGGATTTTTGCATGTAAAGAAGTATTATGCAACTAAATAGGGATTTTTGTATATAAAGCACTATACTACAACTAAATGGGGATTTTCACAATAAAAGCACTATAATACAACTAAATTGGGATTTTCACAATAAAAGCAGTATAATACAACTAAATAGGGATTTTCACAATAAAAGCACTATAATACAACTAAATAGGGATTTTCACAATAAAAGCACTATAATACAACTAAATGGGGATTTTCACAATAAAAGCACTATAATACAACTAAATAGGGATGTTCACAATAAAAGCAGTATAATACAACTAAATAGGGATTTTCACAATAAAAGCACTATAATACAACTTAATAGGGATTTTCACAATAAAAGCACTATAATACAACTAAATAGGGATTTTCACAATAAAAGCACAATAAAAGCACTATAATACAACTAAATGGGATTTTCACAATAAAAGCAGTATAATACAACTAAATAGGGATTTTCACAATAAAAGCACTATAATACAACTTAATAGGGATTTTCACAATAAAAGCACTATAATACAACTAAATAGGGATTTTCACAATAAAAGCACTATAATACAACTAAATGGGGATTTTCACAATAAAAGAACTATAATACAACAACTAAATGGGGATTTTCAACCGTTCCAAGGACATTTTCAAGGATTTCAGCAGTTTCAAGGACAGGAACAAAGACGCAGACCAGGACCCAAACCAAGACCGAAACCCGAACCCAGACCGAGACCCGGACCAAGACCCCAACCCAGACCCAGACTGGGACCCAGACCAAGATCCGAACCAAGACCCAAACCAAGATCCGAACCAAGACCCAGACCAAGACCCGAACCAAGACCCAGACCGAGACCAAGACCCAAACTAAGACCCAAACCAAGACCTGACCGAGACGCCAACCAAGACCTAGACCGAGACCCAGACACGAAGCAAGACCGAGACTAAGACCCGAACCAAGAACCAGAACGAGACCCCAGACCCAAACCAAGACCCAAACCAAGAACAAGACCCGACCCAAGACCCAAACCGAGACCCAGACCAGGTTGCCATAGTTACCAGAACTAAAACACTATCAAGGCAAACCACAAAAGCCAGTCAAGACCCAGACCCAAACCAAGACCCAGACCCGAGCCAAGACCCAGACCAGGTTGCCATAGTTACCAGAACCAAAACAATATCAAGGCGAACCACAAAAGCCAAACCAAGACCCGAACCAAGTCTCAGAGTCAGACCTGGACCAAGACCCAAACTAAGACCCAGGCCAACATCCAGACCAAGTCTCAGACCAGGACCAGACCAAGTCCAAGACCAGGTTACTATAGTTACCGGAACCAAAATCAGATCAAGGCGGACCACAAAAGGTGGCCAAGTCCAGACCAAGACCCGAACCCAGACCAAGACCCGATCCAAGTTCCAGACCAAGACCCGAACCCAGATCAAGACCCAGAGCCAAACCAAGACCAGACCATTTTGCCATAATTACCAGAACCAAAAGCAGATCAAGGCCAAACAATAGAAGCTGGGCTAAGTCCAAACCAGGCTCCCATAGTAACCGGAACCAAAATCAGATCGAGGCGAACCACAGAAGCCAGGCCAAGTCCAGGCTACGTTGCCATAGTTTCCGGAACCAAAATCAGATCGAGGCGAACCACAGAAGCCAGGCCAAGTCCAGACCAGGTTGCCATAGTTACTGGAAATAAATTATTTCAGCGGTGTGGGCAATTTAAACAGTTTCAAGGACACTTTCAATAATTTCAGGAGTTTCAAGGATATTCGACAGTTTACAGAATTTCAGGAGTTTCAAGGATTTCAGGAGTTTCAAGGTTTCAACAGTTTCAAGGATTTCAGGTGTTTAAAGGTTTCAACAGTTTCAAGGATTTTAGGAGTTTAAAGGTTACAACAGTTTCAAGGATTTTAGGAGTTTAAAGGTTACAACAGTTTCAAGGATTTTAGGAGTTTTGAGTTTTTCATGAGATTCAAGGATATCAGTAGATTCAAGGGCATTGGGAATTTCAATGATTTTTCAAGTATTTCAACCGTTTCACAGCATTTTCAAGGATTTCAAGGATTTTTCAGATAACTTCTGCATTAGAACTATTCCGCAGTCAATCGCAATGGCTTCAGCCATTGCAAAATTTCTAGTACAGTATGTTCCCTCTGCTGCCAGGACTAAACGATTCTAGAACATCCCTGGCCAATGAGAAGGTCAAATGAAACAAAATAAGGGTATATTTTAGTTTTCTGAACCTGCTACCTAAGGCTAAGAGCTTCTCTATTTTTTTCATTTTGAGTGTGACTTTGTTTACAATATTGTTATTTTACCTAAGCTCCCATTTCAGTTACATCTCTCCCATAGCAGAGTCTTTCCTCATATGATCCCTTGCATGGGGGGCAGTGCTGATGTCCGGTCTCCATAGAAACAAAAGATCCACATCATGAACCTGCAGCTGGTGTCACTGTCAGATGTGACTCTCCACATCATCGCCGTGATGAACAACTTCACTGTATCCCGAGGTATCATGGGAAATCACTGCACACGCCACATTTTTCTCGCACTGGTTTCTATGTGTGTATGTGTGCGTGTGTGTGTGTGTCCGTACGTACGTGTGTATTTTTGTCCAAGATAAATGGAGCTAGGAAAGAATGTGACAGAGAGAAAAATGAGCAGAGCCGAGTACAGAGAGAGTGTGAAGATAGAGCAGTGTTTTTATGAATGGGGAGTAGGCCAGCCAGTTTACTCCACAACTAAATTAACTCTGCCGTGTTTCCACCAAAGTAAAAGGTCCCCTGGAGAGAACTGATACCATAATAAATAAATTCAAGTTTGAAATAAAGAACGGCAAATTTAGCATTTTTGTGACCATTGGGAGGTCAAGTGGAAAACCGATCATGTTTGTCAGGTGTACAGCCACACCCCATAATTCACCGCATACTTACTTTCGACACCAGTCACGCACACCAAATCTTAACTCACCTCAACCCACCCCATCTTCTCATGGGGTGGGAGCTGTTATATACACTTTGGTTTAAAGAAGAAAAAAGAATGATCTGATGAAGGCTAATGCCGAAACGTAATCACTATCATAAAATTGGACATCGGCTAATGAGTGTGCGATGCTGTTTTTTGATTTATGGAGCTGTTATTTAACACTATTAATTTAAGTTTGCACGTTATGCAGTGTAGGCCTATAGAGTATTCAGTCCACTACTTTTTTGTAGTGAGTAAAGATCTATTGTTGCTCAAATTACAAAGGTGTCAGAATAATGCATAGGCCTAATGCTGTTTGCAGTATACAGTATGTACATTGTGGTGCATGCACATTTGAAAAACCTTATTGTGAAACACCGTTCAAGGTTTAAATTTGAGAAACTGCTGTAAGAGACTAAAATAGGGGTAGAACGACTTAAATGATCGACTGAGTGAACTAAGAGTTCGGAGTGGGAGGACAGCAGTTATTCTTGCCACGGAGAATCTCATTTTAGATAACACACACCACTACAGTTTAATGGAGGACAGTGAGAGTGAAAACTGGCCATTAATTTTCTGATAACAAGTATAATCCTGGCTTACTGTGGTAACTGCTTCACTTTTTCACTAAGACCACATGTTAAGTGTGTGCTGGGATAAGAACAGTTATTGCATATTCATTCCATGTTAACAAAGTCAGCATGTGCATACTGCGGAAAAAAAACAAAAAAAACCTAAAAACATTTTGGCCGCTGATAGACGTTTTATCATGTCAGACAAAATACGACCAATATTAATTTACAATCCTCTCTAAGGAGTGACGTCAAATGATTGGAGCTTGAGTCAATCAAGTTCATCAAATGCTGGAAAGTATCATGATTTCAATGGCAATCTGATAGTTGGACATTTGTATGAGCTTCACCACATTATGTTAAAGTTTCCACTTTGTTGGTCTTCAATGAAGGTACTTGAGTCATCTTCTTTACTCAGTAGTTGAAGTCTTCGAACGTTTCGCCTCTCATCCAAAAGGCTTCGTCGGCGGACTACAGTCTCGCTCAGCCCGCAGCTTAGATAAAGACCACAAGGAGGAGTAGGGGTTGGCCCAGCTCCTCCACTCTAATCACAGCTACTCTCAACTGTGGGTAAACACCTTTGAAGTAGAGCGTCTCTAACGACCTGCTCACCCCAGTATCGGTCAGTCCTGTCCTTTTCATAGATGATCACTGCCCATTATCTGTCCTATTCATGGCTGATCACTGCTAATTACCTGCCTATTGTTCTTTTGTTAGCTGAGGTATCGTCTCCTTGGACTGGTGGGGCCCTGTCGGTTTTCCCCGAAGGAGATTGGAGTAAAGTGACGGAAGATTAAATCTGAGCCCACCATTCCGGTTCATGGAGGGATTTTAGCTTATTTTACTCCTCTTTCAAACCAACGTTCTTTAGCTAAAATTTTGACCTCCCCGTCCTCAAAGGAGTGGTTGGAGGCTTTGAGGTGGAGGTGCACAGCCGACTGAGGGCCGCTTGTTCTTTCTCTTCGGTGTTGATAAAGTCTCTTCTGTAGAACTTGTTTCGTTTCTCCAATATAATGTTCTTTGCATTCTTCTTCTTTGCATCGAATAGAATAAACCACATTGCTTTGTTTGTGGCTCGGAGTTTTGTCTTTGGGATGGACTAATTTTTGTCTCAGTGTGTTAACCGGTTTGTGGTACACTGGGATCCTGTGCTGCCTAAAGATTCTCTGAAGTTTCTCTGAGACCCCGGCTACATACGGCACTGCAACTCCCTTTTTCTGGGCTCTGTAGTCTGTCTGTCTTGTTCTTTGGGTCTTCTTGCTCTTTGTGCTTTGGTGAAAGACCAGTTAGAATAGCCGCAGTCTGAGAGGGCTCTCTGGACATGTTGCTCCTCTTTGGTCTTTCCTTCTGCACTGGTAGGCACCTCTTTAGCTCTATGTCTGAGTGTCCTGATGACCCCTAGTTTGTGCTGGAGTGGATGGTTTGAGTCAAACATCAAATACTGGTCAGTATGAGTTGCCTTCCTGTAAACCTCAGTCTGAAGTTGTCCATTCTCCCCATGATAACTTTATAATCTAAAAAGGCAAGTTGTTTCTCCTTTGCGTCCTCCCGATTAAATTTAATGCTGGGGTCCACAGCATTGATGTGATCTGTAAAAGGTGCCACTTCCTTCTCTTTAATTTTGATCCACGTGTCGTCTACATATGACAGTGGCTGGGTTTGTTTCCTGGGTATGAGGCCAAGGCTTTGGACCCCAGCATTAAATTTACTTTAAAGGAGAAACAACTTGCCTTTTTAGATGGTAAAGTTATCATAGGGGAGAACGGACAGCTTCACTTATTTAGTGTAAAAACTATAATGAATGTACCACAAGCATTATTCCAATATGAAAAATATGAAAAAGCGGACGTTTTCAACACATTGCATGCAAAATGATCTTCCCTTGGCCATGTATGTTTGATTGTAAAAGCAGAACGTATGTAAATTCATACACATTTCCACACATTTATTTATTCAACCGTTTATATTTACCTGGTTGGTTTTCTCATTCTCTCTCTACATTCCCAAACCACCTTTTACACCCACCTCGTTTCCCTTGTATAACTTTTAGCATGTGTTGTAATAAGCGAGAAGAAATAAGCAACTTTGACCAGACAAAGCATTATTTTAGAGGGCAGTATTTAGGGGCTCAGCAAATGCCTTTTGTCAATGTTTTTGTCACATACAGATTTACTCACAACAGTGAAAAGTAATTCACAATTCAAATTAGTAACTAAATGTTTAAGTCTGGCTTTAAATGTATTTTTATTTTTATTTATTGGTTTATGCAATAACTTGTAAATATATAGGCCCATAAGGAGTTTGTATTTTGTCAGGAAGGAGTTTGCCATAGGTTACCGAAATGGGCTGAAGGAAAACAGCTTGAAATCATTTGCTTTGAGGAGGCAGTAGGAGATTTGGTTTGATTCACAAAACAAGAAAAGAAGATTTGCATGTTAATGTTTGTCAATGTGAAGCCACAATACAAACTCAAGCGTCAGGCGCACAAATCTGCCGCTTCAAGGACAAGCACTTTGCATCCACATCTTCAGTCGATAACAAGCGTGGAAAGTCTTTACATATTTACAAGAAAATATGCCTGAAATAGCAAACAGAAGATCAAGTCAAAGTTTGTCCAAGTTTAGCTATAAAGTATTTAAGTTGTTTTTATTGGCTGTGCCTTGGCGAAAAACAAACAAAAAGCAAAAAAACAAAACAAAAAAAAAAGCATACAAACATAAATAGCATGCAAAGAGACTACAATTATTCTTCTCACCAGGACGGTTCGACTTTTTCAATGAAGAGGAGCTCAGCCACACCGGGATGAAACATGAGGGACTATTCTATAAAAAGTGATGAAGGTAATAGGGTAAGGAAAGGCACTGCATCATTTAGTTGGGGAAACCTGTCAGGTGTGTGCGAGCCAAGGAAGATCTTGTACTTAGGCTAGGCTTGGTCAGGGTTCTTCAAATGGGCGGATTTAGGCTATTCCTCTTCTTTCTTTCTTGGTCCATATGTATAGGCTTGGACAGGACAGCTCAACTTGTCAGAGCCCGGGACATGAACCCAAGGCTCTGAGGTTGGAACAGCCATCCATCTGCCACTCGACCACTGACTGTGCCAAGATACGTCTGCATGTTTTTTATGGCCACTCTGAAAGGCCCTACACATGGGATTCAAACTTCTTGCAGTGAGGTGAGAGACCACTCAGCCCCCGCCAGGAGGACTGATGCATTAGTAATCACAATAGTTTTTATTTCTTACATTTTGTTGTTTTATTTTTTTCCACCCTCAGTTTTAAAAGTGGCAAATCTACACAGTAAACACCTACACAAGTGCAGTGTACAGCAGCCGTGTCAGATTAATAGGACTATGTGGAGTGGTTTGGGCTTTGGGGCTCAGATAGGACCTGGAGCATCCATCAGCTGTGACTGCTGATATAATTACTACACACACACAGTCATACAAAGGCTCTGTCATTTTGCTGTGTTTCCTCAACTTGTCTCCAGGAAACAACCAATTTCCTCTGAGCATTTCAATTTAAGTTCCCCCTTCGATCCCACTCTCTTTCTTGTTCTTTGCTGCTCCTGAATGGTCCTAAATTATATGCTCAATGTTAGCAGCTCATAAGCCTCTATCAATCAGCGTTTTCCACAGAGAACAAGCCCACATTTACCCGAATGAAAACCCACAGTGCACACAAAAGTCAAACTATTTGTTTTTTATGTAATTGAATGCAAATTAAATGTTGAGTTTATTTGGGGCATCACAAAGAACAACTAAAAATCATTAGCTCATTATATATTATCCCATATCCCATAAGTGTTTTCTCTGTGGATTTGTAAAATCTATGGAAGTAAATAACATTGTGTTTATGCCTTTATTGCATATCTTTACTCTGCTGATAAATAATATATTCAGGCAGTGGTGTCTCTGTGGAGAACACAAACATTGAGTTAGCTTTGCCCACCTTTCCTGCATAGGGCATTTACATTCTTGATCTGAGCTGAAAATTTGCTCAGTGCGGCAGGAGTGTGAAAATGGATTCAAAGCACTGAATAATTAAGGTATTATCTGGAAATAGACTCTGAGTTAACCTGGCCCCGCACCATTTTTCAGCGTTAGACTGGAGATTTGTGAAGCAGCACGCTGGGACCAGTATCCTATGAGAACAGGTGATCGATGCCGCTTGTGCATGTGGTCTTCTTCCGCCTCATTATAAGGAACAGTGGACTTGTAGCGTTATTTTTCCTTTTCCAACTCTCACTAATGTTAGATGATGTCCAGAGATAGCTCAGGCAAATGTTTCCAGGTCATGTAATTCCCACCAGACAAAATGTCCAGCTCTGTGTAACAATATCCACAGTTCCTCTTAACACTGCACTACAGGTAGGAATGAAGTCTTCTTGGAGAGAAGAAATTAAGGAATCATTTGTAGTATGGCAGTGACTGTTTATCAGAAACTTGGTTTGTCTAAGCTTCATTGTAGTTGTGTGACAAATACAGTATTTAGGCTCATAGGCATTGATCGAAACTTTCTTAATACTTTCATTGTTGGAAACAATAATTTCAGCGAGGCTATAAATCCCACTTTTGCATAAACATCACAGTAGTGGGTCTTATAACCATCTTCTGTGATGAATCTAACTGCATTCAAAGGCTTAAGCACAGAGGCAGTGGAAGGCACAGTATACGGTATCACCATAATAAAAAAAAAAGACAGTTCTGTCTTGTTTGTTCCTGCACATGTTTACCAAATGAAAGCTTCTCATCGATCCAAATGCCAAGATATTTATAATATGGCACTTGCCATGAAATGTTTGGAGTGGAAATAGATATAATCTGTGACAAAACCAACCATGTTTTCTGAAGAACAACATGCATTCTGTTTTAGAAGAATTCATTAATAATTTTGAAGTAGGATCTATTTTTCAATCCCTTATAAAAGCGCACAAGCCTTGTCAATACACACATTATTAGAAAAGTGTAATTAACACATAACATGACTACTTAACACTGACACTTCATTTTTACTTAATGTTGATTTTTACCATGTTTAAAATAAATCTTTATAAAGGCATTTTGTTCACACATATGAAACCCAATTAAAATGGGATGGCATGTTTTTGGTGGATTTCTGTTCATGTACATGTGACAGGTTAAATGCACTGTAGTGAGGGGGTGGGGCTACCCAAGGTGTTTTCTATCAAAATCAGGAAGTAGCAAAGATGTACTGCACCATATGCCACAGCTGGACTGCTTTAAGCCACTTGATGCTTGTGAACTCTTTCCTGCCTACACAACCTATCTGACTCCGTTTCTATATTAAACACGAGCTGCCCCCTAGCCCGAGGGTTCACGTAATCTGTGTTGCAGCGTGGGTCTTCTGCTGCGTTTGAGAATTTAGTTAGTTTAGTCCATAAAATAGTTTTACATTTCAGTCTGTTTGATTTAGTTATGCCATTGTTTTGGCAACATTAGTATTGTTTGCCTTAATCTTACATTTGTTGGCTGTCTAAATATTGTAAATATTAATTCAGATAAGGTATTTTTTGAAGTTTGAACTCTTACAAAGGTCTGCTTGATTACATACAGTTTCATAGTTGAGTTGCTTTTACTGTACATGTTTTGGTTTGCTGGGTTTTGCTTTGTTTTCCAATTGTGTACTGTATTTTTCGCACTATAAGGCGCACATAAAAGCCTTTAATTTTAACAGTGCGCCTTATATCCCGGTGCGCCCTATGTATCAATTTCTGGCTGTGTACTGCATTGTACCTTTGTTTACAGGTAAACCAGCATTAATTAATGTGCCGTGTATTCCGGTGCGCCTTATTTATGAAAATAAACATTATCATTGATAATGCGCCTTATAATCAGGTGCGCCTAATGGTGCGAAAAATAAGGTACTATATATTTCGAGTCTTGCCTCCCGAGTTTGTGCCCACGATGACCCCCCCCCCCCCAACACATGACTGTCTACAACCGATCTCTGTCACCTTGCAATCTACACACCTGCTGTCCGGCGGGGGAAATGAAAGCAACAAAAGAGCCAGGTTGAACGAGTTAGGGAAGGCACAATGTGTGAGAAGGACCGCCGTGCGCACACAAACCCAGCCAGACACCATAACGGAGAGAACACCTGCACCACAGCGCAGGCTACACGCAGCGCCAAGGCAATCAGACCCTGCCTCGCAAGTAGCAGCTCGCCCCATGTAGTGGTGCTTGGTGGGCTGTTTCTTCAAACCCTCCTTACATATACTCCCCATTTTATTTATCTCAGTTCAGCTTTCCATTGGATCTGTATTTAGGAGCAACTGTGGTGCCTTTGAATTTAAAGGTACATCAAACCTTTATGCCTAATCCACCTAATCGAAGTGCATGCTTTTACATTACATGGGAGACAAAACCGATAAGTCTAGTCTGTCTAAAACAAACACAATCTAAGTGTTGCAAGGCCTGTAGGGTAACGACTCACCAACCAGCCTCGCGAGAGAGCTGGGCATTAGTGTCTTCCTTTTGAAACCCGTCTTCTGGCAGTGATTGGACATCAGGATGCCAAACAGTCACCACACACACACAATGCAGAGGGGGAGACGGAACCAAAACTACGACATGTAAGAGCTGTTATAAACTACAGCAACCCCGAGGTGTTAAGAAAAGCCACATTTTTCCACTGTATGCCATATTAAATAAAACATGTTATGAGTTTAAGGTGATTTTTAAGTAGCCATTTTTTGCATGTCTGGCGCAGTGTTAAAAGGCTTAAAGGGGCTTAAATATGTCTAATAATTACAATAATTATATTGCTGGGGCATGTCACCCTGTATGTGTCACATTGCACATTTTCACTTTGAATGCAAGACTTCACAATCTGTCTCTAATGACCAGTTTCAGTCCGTAATAAAAGGTTTGAAAGACAAAAACCTTCTCGATGCATGTGGCCATTACCATCTGAATAGCTCCTTCCAGCTCACACCCACTTGTTTCATTCTGTGAGCCCGTAATTGTGGATGATTATCATTGTTATCAACACTGTCTCATACAGCCAAAGAAGTTTCATGGAAACTCAAGCTCAAATCAAGTATGAACAATAAACTGATGTGACCTTTATGACTGACCAGCTCTTTTAGTTTAGTTTAGTTTATTAGAGCAGTTATTCTGCTCAAAAGGAGTGGGCTGAAGCAAAGCTTATAAGCGCCCACCCCCGACATCATTACAATAAAAACATTTAATCAAATCACAATAGTACAGGGAGCATGTTACAAAGTACAAGACACAAGAGCCCGGGAACACAGCATGCACACACAGAACGTACCCCTCCGTGACCCAACTTTACCTGTTATAATTACATTATCAATCCTACATTAAGCAACATCATTCTTTGATTTTTGATTTGCACCACCGGCAAAAGAGAACCTACAACCCACCAGAGCGGCCGTTTCAACACGGACCACACCCACAAAGCACCTCTAGAAATGTTTGTATAAATATAAATTAACAGAATTTAACGGAAAGGAAACACAACTGAAAGGAAACACAACTACAACAACTGTCTCATTTCATGTACGATGACTAATACAAAGCAAGTGACAAAGGCGATCATTAAGTTATTTATACACACATATGCATACACACACACACGCACACACACATAATATACTGTATATATATATATATAAATATATATACATACACACACATACATTTTGTTTTTCTTTTTTTTTCTTTACAGATGGTTATCAATGCCAAACATAGTTAACAACTTCCAAAAGGCACTAGTTCATTAATATACAGTACATATTATCCGTGATCTTGTAACTTCCCAGTTGTCATTTCCATTGTTCCATTTTTCTTTTTTCCTTTTTCTTGTGTACAATGACTTATGTAATATGTAAGCCCTACATACTGTAGTGTGTTAAAAAGCCAGGGTGTAGAGCAGGTCCATTGAAGAGGGCAGTAGCTCCCCATCAACAACCCCTACCCAGCTGCCCTAACTTGCTGAATTAGTAGATGATGTTCCTATGCTTAGTGGTGCGTTAAAAGACAAGGTTTATGAGCCCGTTGTGAGGGTCCTCACAACAGATCCATAACTCGCTTATCCTAATTCTCAATTTGTAATTTTGAGCAATAGAATGACAACCGTTCAGAGCAACAACACTCTTCCTTAATTAATTGAATGCAAATTGATCCTACTACTCCCCCTTGTGGCAACACATTTCTTCTTCTCTGTATATTTCAAAAGTCTTTTGTTTGTATTTATATTTGAACAGGTTGATGTTTGGACATTGTTTCATCTCCATCTCCATTTTGTTCCACAATTGTACACCATTAACTGTCGGACTAAAACTTTTCAAAGTTGTGCTATGTTTCTGAATCCTAAAGTTCAATTCATCACGTAATTCATAACGACCAGTACGTTCTTGAAAACTTCTTTGTATTTGGCCCGGTAACAGTTTGTACCTTGCTTTGTATAACATCTGTACTGTTTGGAACTCAACAATGTCACAAAACTTCGTGACCTTTGATTTTAAAAATAATGAGTTTGTGTGGTCCAAAAACCCAACTTTATGAATTAATCGAGCAGCTCTTTTTTGTAGCATTACTATTGGTTTTAATGTGCTTTTATAAGTACTTTTATAAGTACTACCCCAAACCACAGTATAATAATTTAAATAGGGCAGTATAAGAGAACAATATAAGGTATGTAGAGCTTTGATGTTTATGTGCTCTGCTTTTGCTATTACTGCAATGCTTCTAGAACTTTTTGTAGATATATATTTAATATGAGATTTCCAAGTAATTCTGTCATCTATAATAACACCAAGGAATTTAATTTCATGCACCTGCCCTATAACAACACCCTCTATCTGAATTGCTTCCTGAGCATTGGAATTACTGTTGCCGAATATCATCATTTTGGTTTTACTCAGATTTAGGGACAAACCGTTCGATCCGGATCTCAATTGTGAAAAGAGCTGGATCTTTTTCCCCCAGAGCTCCCTCGAACAAACACAAGAATCAACCCAACAACGGAGCAGGCCACACTACAAGTGAAAGCTTGCTGCTCTGAAGTCTAAGCTAAATGCACTAAAAATGATTTGACAGCCTCTTTTCATTAGTTGTGGCACAAGCGTTTATTCACAAACACATTTCTCAAAGGGAAAATCAGTCCAATTGTAATTTTAGATGATTTAAACAAACAAAGTGCCTTTTATCAATCACATCTTTTATCTTCTTCGCTTAGCATTAGGGCTAACTTAGGGCTAAGCCTCGTCTTCCAATGTTTTCCTTCCCGAACCGTAAAAAAATCAAATCAAATGTCTATCCATGAAACTTGAACTTGCAACTTACCACAACAACAACAAAAGCCTAACTAACTGAGATATAAATGATTTCTACGCACATGAAGACAGTTTCAAAGCTAACTTGGTTGAATGCATGCAGTTGGCTAACAAAAGCATTGCTAGCTTGTTTGTTGACTTGATCAAACTATTTTAATGCTTTTTATATTGGGAGTTTTCTGGCTGGCGTTATTAAGATTTTACATTAAAAAGAGCCAGTCTCTTTGAGATGAATGCATCCCAAAGACTTGGCTCCTAGAAAAGAGCCATATATCCCATCACTACAATAAACAATAGGAAAAGTGCTTATATTACTTGAATCCTGGTTCAGGGACTGTTGGAAAATGTCATCATGTCATCACCTGAAGCCATTCCCCTCTGTGCCTTTTATATCATTTCAGATTCGGGTTTCACACAGATTGCAGACCCACTTAGAATCCCAATGTCTTATTATTTTAGATGTTTTTAGACATTGGTTACACTGACTGTACCAGCACTTTTGGTATTATTTAAACAAGATACCTGACGTTTTGTTGTACCTTTGTTATCCAGCCCTACAGGTACAATATACAAGTTCAATTTATGACATTAAGCGTTTAGTTGCCCTCTACTTCTAAAACAGTGCACCATCAGATGAGAGGTGAAACTGTGTCAACTATACACATAACATTGTCCACTCTCTGTGACCAATTACATGGTGTCTGGCTCCTTTGACGTACAATGATTGACGTTCCAAATGCTATTTTTCTTGTGAGTGAATATGTATCTCTGAATTCTGTCTTCTGTCCCTTTAGGCCACTTTGATTACAGCTATATAGATTTTGCATATACATCAGCCATACATTGCTTTAGTTGAGTCTTTGTGGACCTACAATACAACAGGCACAAACTTGTCAACAGAGAAGTCTTGGGTTCAAAGCGGCCCCAGCGCTTGTCAAAAGTGCTTTTCAATTTCACACTCCACTATTTGTGAAATTGTGTTTGTGAGATGTAATGTGTGGTGTATGGGGAGACATGTGGTGTTGGGGATAGGGATATTATTTTGTGTGTGTGCGTGCACAGTAAAAAGGCGTCTGAATTAAAATGAAGTACATTTCACTTGATACTAATTTGTTGTCAAAGCTTTAAATTTAAACTTTTGCCAGTTTCCTAAATTGAATTCTGCCAAAGTTGTGTGAGCACTCTCATCTGTTTGGTCCTGATAGAGGATTAAACCACCACCACATCACGGTGAGCGACTGTGAGGAGAGAGAAAGAGGGAGGTGGGGGGTCTTGATAAGACCCGCTCTTTAATAGGACAAAGATAACACAAGGATAGCAGCTCAGTGTGGTCCAGTACTTTTGCTTCACTCATGTTGGTCGCTCTTCTTTTATATCCTCAAGTGATCCAAAAGCCACATTAATGTCTTGTTGTTGTGGGTGTTCAGTTAAAATATATCTAGAGGTCACTTGAGTTTGTAAATATCTTGGGGTAATTCAGGAACAGAAAGATGGGCTGTTGGCCTGAGTCGCAGCGACACAGTAGGTGTGACATCACAATAATGGCCAACCTGACCCACATGTTTTCGAGGTAGTGGAAACCTACTGTACAGCGAGAATGTGCAAACTTCACACAAAACGGTCCCATCGAGTCCAGGGTTTAAAACGGGACCTTCTTATTGTGAGATGAAAGCTCTTAACATTGTACCAGTTCCGTTGTCCTTGGTCCCCAGTCACAGTAGGTCCGGAGACAGAGCAAGCTGATTTATAGGCCGCTCTGCATAGTCGTAGAAAACTCTATAGACCTATATGAAACCTGTGAAATCCCTTTGTATGTCCAAAGCTTCTCTGAGGGGCTTCAAAATGAAGACAAATGTTGCCGTGCAGGAATAACAGCACCTCACATAATAAACCACTAATATTAAAGCAGGTAGGGAATCTCTGCTTATTACAGTGCATACAAAAATACTCCTTGATCCTGGATGAAGCTATAGGCTTTCATCTAAACACATCTCCGAAAAGTGATGTTCACTGATGCCAAATACAATATTTATTTTTACCCTGCAGTTTCCAGCATATTTTTATTCAGGGTCTCAGCTAGCATCACTTGGAAATGCATAAATTCGAGTTAATGCTGACTTGAGCAATGGTGTCTCTGTGAGCATCTCAGTTCCAGTTGGCTCCATTTCACAAAGCTTGCCTGGTGGCTGCACTTGGCACCACAGCACCACCCACATCTTGAAAATGTAAAACTACTTTTATCCCATGGAGACCTCCTAGATACAATGAAAACCTGTACACTCTTCACCCACATACTGTACATCTGTGCACAGCACTTCACAGAAATGCTGTACATGACCTAGATATTCATAAACATAGAATAGATTTACCGTCAATTAAAAAAACACAATTGAATGTTGAATTTCTAGGTATATTCCATGTTTAACCATGAAGAGCCAAGATTTCTGTTTCACAGTCGGCAGAAAGCTCAGCACATTCATGGTGACTCACTGCAGGTGAAAAGGAGTTGTGATGTTCTAATAACGTCTTTTATCATTGTTCTGCCTGTTTTTAAAGAACAAAGCTCTGTGTGTTTCCATTAGAGCATCCAGCCGTGCAAGACAACAGTAAGACTTATTTTAAAATGTCACATTGCTCCGAGAAGAAAACACCAACAAAACAGTTTTGTGGGCTTGGTTCGCAAACAAAATCTGACATTTACGACGACACAAATCAAAATGCTGATTTAAAGATTAAGAATAAACTGTAATGGCGAAATCATTACTTTTCTGGCATTTAGGAGCTCTCTTCACAACCAAGTGACCTTTACAAAGGGTAAAGCATGCCTAATACTAATATGTGTGATGCCAAGCCCATTCATTATGGAGGAGACAATTATTCTCATTTTAGTTTTCTTACAGAAAACAGGGTTTTACTCTAGCGCCTGAATTGACGAGATAATATATTGCCGGATTAGCCTTTTTTGTTGTGGTGCCATTGCTCATAGTTTGAGAAAGTGATATATTTAATTGAATATACAGTACATGTACCAAAAGGGTCATGCCAGTTTGCTTTTTCTGATTTTGTGTTTGATGCCCTTAGTGTAAACACAATACATCCTAAAATGAGACTGACCACAAAAAGAGCATTAAATCAGTTAGAATAACAATGTCACGATGTTGAGGAAATGTCCTTAAGTTATTACCGTTAGCTGTACCTACTTGATACCGACCGAAAAGCTAGGAGCGGTATCAAAAAATATATGGTACCTAGTTTCGGTACTTTTTTCACTCCTGATGCCAATTTCTGACCTAAAAAAAAGGGAGGGGGGGAAGGGGTGCAGGTCTGCGCCAGGTCTAAATCAGGACTTAAACTAAACCAGTTATAATTATGTACCAACACTAAATCAGGACTGCATAAGAAACTACAGTTCTTGAGAAAAGATAAGAGCACAGCATGGCACTGACAACAAAAATACGTTATACTGTATTTAGTTTAAACGCACAGGACAGACCAAAACACTGCGCTGCTGCAGTGAGAGGAGAAACAAAGATCAGTTGTGGAAAATGAGCGCTCACTATTTATTAGAAACTTTGCACAGCACAGAAATCCTTCAAAACATACAGTAGACATCTCACTATTGTCGTTTTATAAAGTTTAGAGCTAGTACATTTACTTTTGAAGGGTATTTGTACCTACATAAATGATTAGAGACAGAGTGAGTGCTGTCACTGTGTAAAAGATCTGGATCAGATCTGCTCAGGAGGTGGAAATGTCCTTTCTCTCTTTTATTGCTGCTTGAATGGAAATTCTGCTGAAAACATGAAGTTGCATGTGATGCTGCTGACTTGTGCTGCTTTCTGTGCTGTTTTAGGATATGCTGATGAATTAAAATAACATAGGTATCGAAAAAAGTACTTTTCAGGTACTTGTATCGAAAAGCAGGTATTGTTAAAGTAGTTGGGGGGAAAGGACCGGTACCCAGTCCTACCCGAGAGAGATAATATATTGATGGTCCCGCTAAGGATGGGAATTGATATGTTTTTGATCATTTCTCTTATTGATCCGGTTCCTTATCAATTCCAAATAGATAAAAATTGGCTATATAATATGTACATACTTCTTTAAGTAAGTGTTTTTATTTGAACAGGGCTAATAAATCGGCCTCTTTTGACATAAACTACAGAGCACTTAAAAAAGCTATTGTAAAATGGTTATTAAAATTAACAAGATTTAAAGCTGAAATGTTTATTTCAGAGGGGCAGGAGAGTGTTGACAACGGCGGACGAATGGAGTAGGATCTGTCTGCGGCCTGCAAGAGAGAGGCGTGTCATGTAGTGGGCGTGTCATGAAGTGACATCACTACACTACACGGCATTGTGTCCTATTTTTAAGACAAATTTGCCAATTTAAAACCAAGTTTGGACTTTATTTTAAATCAATTGGATTTCTGTTTATTAATTTCTTCAGTAAACCAATTTGTGTTTTGGACCTTAAAGCAGTACTAAGTAACTCATGCCCCAAGAGGCCATAAGCACCACTGCAGGTGTCGTAGCATGTTGCATTTTTTTTACTTATTAATTGTCCGTGAGAGTAAATACTACGTCGTCAGAAAAGACAAAGGGCGAGAGGGATATTGTTCATCCAATTACACAATGGAGATAATTCTTTTCACTCAAAGTTGGCTGTAAATACTGTATAAGTTGCGCTAGCCCGCAGTTAGCTTTTGCCTGTTAGCTTCTTCTTCGTGATTCCATTAGTGTGTATTGCGCCTCCGACCCGGTGGCAGGAAAGTTGCAATTGTGGTTTTCTGGTCAGAGTCACCAGGGGGAGATGAAAGACCCCAAATCATCCCATCAACACTCGTGTTACCCCCAGAGAGACTACGAAAAGGATTTATTAAAGTAAACACAAAAAGCAAACTCGTGATCAAATACATTTTCATCACTCAGTTCTTTTCAATGTAGAGTTATGCAAATCCGCGCTACATTCTTCTGTCTTAAATCACGCTCTGAAGGCAAGTTGGCTCAGGAAACGTGTGTTGGGAATAACGCTGTTTAAGTATAACGGCGCTACTAACGCCGCTACTTTTTCGGTAACGGAGTAATCTAATTAATTACTCCCCCCATCGTTACAATGCCGTTACCGTTACTGGGAAAACAGAGTGACACGTTCCAATTCGGCTGAATGAAGCGCCGCGGTATCAGGGATCCGGATAGCGGGCAGCCCAGCTCCGCTCCCCGCAGAGGTGTTTCATGCAGCAGCAGCATAAACACAGCACGGGGAGACCAGGGATGGTGATGATTGGCTAAAAAGTTGGGTGGGCGGAGTCTCTACTCATGCTGCTTTTGTTGATTCCTCTCACACTTCTAAACTCAACACAACAGTGAGACAGCGACAATGGCAGCACGGACAAGCTATGGCAATTCAAAGGTAACATTTTCAAACTGGAAGTACCGTCACTACTTCTCCGTAATTGAAATAAAAGGCAAGAACGTGTATGTTAAATGTATGCCCTGGGAATAAAATTCTGTCCACGTCTGCCAGAAGTAACTCCAGTCTAAAAAAGCACCTCTCATCGTCACATGCTTACACGCCTCTTGTCAGTACTAATCCAACTCCAAGCTTTGGTGCAAAGATACAGATAATTTCACTACTTATTAGTCTGTTTTCCCTTTGTTTGTTATTCAAGTTTATATTTGTGTGCCTTGGATTTACACTTAAATACAAAGTGTGGGATTTTTTTAAATTTTTCATTATTTAGTTATAGCTATATTTCATATTTCCAGACATATGTGCAGTTGCAATCTGTTCACTTAAAATGAATGTTAAAATGTACTGTTTCTATTTTTCATTCAGTTACTAAGAACATCTTTGATACGATAGTACATAATATAAAATATATTCATAATTACTTTGCATAGTAACTAATTACTTTTACAGCATAGTAACTGAGTTACTAATTCAATTACTTTTTGGGAGAGGTAATTTGTAACGGTAACTAATTACTTTTTTAAAGTAATATGCCCAACACTGGTAATGGTCAGCAGGGCGCTGTGTGTGCTTACAGCCAGGGCATCATCAGTCACACTGGAAAAGTTAGCCTGGAAAAGTTCACTGGTTTCACGTAGAAAAAACTAACCTCTGCAGTAGTATTCCAGCGTTAGCAGCAGCAGCCTCCGTGAGACACACAGGGAAGCGATGCATAATCATGAGCCACACACACACAATGACACGCCCCCACGGCGTGCGCTATTTCTCCGACCTTTTCACCCTGAGATTTCACGCTTTTAAATATACCAATACTGTTATCTAAAACATGGTGAGGCTTCTTTGTGATCTCAACTTAAAGAATCTGCAAAAAAGCGAAAATCACTAAAAAAAAAAAAGTCTTTCTCGATGGTTCTTGCGACGGGGCACATTTGTTCTCATCGCGACTTACAAAACTTTAATGACGATCTGTACAGTGCTCCTCTGTGGGGTTCTGCCCACAACAAATGCCGTATGTCACATAGTGGAAAAACAAGCGTGTACTGGGTAGAGTCGATACGTGCATGTGGAAACTACAGTATGTGGAACAGTGGCTGGGTATACAGGGTATACAGGCACTGGGCTGGGTAGGGAAACACTTTTGTGATAAAGTCAAAGAAGGGGGCTGTGGCTCTGCACGTGGATTTGCAGCGGCTCCAGACTGCAGGTTTACAATATTAAGAGGCCGCGGCGCAAAACGGCATCGATAACAGGCTTCGTTTATGAAAGAGACATGCGGTTCCGATGGATTCCGCCTCCATAGTCCCGCTCGCGCAGAAGAATTAAAGAGCATGCAGAAACGTGATCAAAACACCAGCATGTGTGCTCACCTCTCCTCAGACCTAACTTTATCTGTAAATATTAGGGGTGGGAGCATTGGATGGGCGAGAATGTTTGAAATGTAAAGCACTTTGTGATGGACTTGTGTATGAAAAGCACTTTATGAATAAAATTAGATTGGTTGATAGTCTGAATCATTTGTAACCGGGGTGGTGCAGAGGGGTAGAAATAACTAGACGCTCTGGCAAGTAGCAGTTTTAACCTTAGCTATTAACCGCAAAGGCCCACAGGTAAGTAATATTGACAGAGGCAGGTTCCATACTTTAAATAAATCAGTGTTTTATTTATTCACGTTATTTTTCTCAAGTGTCTCTTTTCCTTAGTTCCATGTTTAAAACCAGAAGTCCATAGTTATTAGATCATGATATTCAGAGACAAAGTCCCCAGACTAAGGCGCCCCAACAGTGGGCTTACAAGACTGCATGAATGCACACATGTAAACAAAAACATAACAGACACGGGTAAACGAGATGACAAACAAGACGGTGTTCCGGTTCTCGCCGTGACCCTGTCACGATGTGATGTTTACATTTTGAACGAGCTCGGCACATGGATATTTCATAAAATATCGTAGCTAGCTGTGCGCCACCATGGCCAATTAGCTGTTGTGGACCTGCTGTCTCCCCCTGAAGTCGACAGGAACAGGAAAGGATTGCTACGAAAATGTGTGATGTTCATGATAACTGTACTGACATTGAGATAAAAGGTAATAAAGGTTTCCGTCTTACCATATGAGTGCGTTGGCGTCTTTTACACTACACGCAATGAATAATAAGTAAAAGAATAATCACTCTCTCAACCAGTCTCGAACTCACTCCACGTGTTTGAAAAAGGTGTTCTTCAGGACACCTGCGCTAACCCCTACACTACAGCACCACACCAAGTGTTGTCTCAATGCTTGTATTTATCAGATATTCTGTACCCATCACAGCAAGCCATGCCATTCCATCGGCCATGTCAAAATGTGACAGTCACCAATTGACGTGGGATGTTATTAATTGTACAACGAGGCTGCGTCCTTTCCTCATCCTGTTAATGCATATATGTGCACCTGACATCGCCGGTGACACTGTTTGCAGCAGTTGGCTGTCGGTAGGGATTTTACGATCTAAAAGCCACAAAATAGCAGAAGCTCTAATCAACATGGTGGCCTATGCACCCATCTGACCACGGCGTGTCGCTGTTGTACTACAAACTTTTGCCAATGGAATTTAGCTTATTTGTGCAGATGACTTTTTAACAAGAGGCCCCATACAAGCATCATCTCCTCATCATTAACATCAAACCTATTAAGAGGAATATTGAATAGGCGTAAAGTTCAGCTCTGCATTTATGGCGCAATGTTTCAGCTCTGCTCCGTCGAAATTCGAACAGCGACACGCTGTGGTCAAATGGGTGCATAGGCCACCATGTTGATTAGAGTTTATGCTATTTTGTGGCATTTATTTCGTAAAATCTCTATCGACAGCCATGCAAACAGTGTCACCAGCGATGTCAGGCGCACATATATGCATTAACAGGATGAGGAAAGGACGCAGCCTCGTTGTACAATTAATAACATCCCACATCAATTGGTGACTGTCACATTTTGACATGGCCGATGGAATGGCATGGCTTACTGTGATGGGTACAGAATATCTGATAAATACAAGCATTGAGACAACACTTGGTGTGGTGCTGTAGTGTAGGGTTAGCGCAGGTGTCCTGAAGCACACCTTTTTCAAACACGTGGAGTGAGTTCGAGACTGGTTGAGAGAGTGATTATTCTTTTAATTATTATTCATTGCGTGTAGTGTAAAAGACGCCAACGCACTCATATGGTAAGACGGAAACCTTTATTACCTTTATCTCAATGTCAGTACAGTTATCATGAACATCACACACAATTTTCGTAGCAATCCTTTCCTGTTCCTGTCGACTTCAGGGGGAGACAGCAGGTCCACAACAGCTAATTGGCCATGGTGGCGCACAGCTAGCTACGATATTTTATGAAATATCCATGTGCCGAGCTCGCGCAAAATTACCAAAACTTGGTAATACAGGCTTGTAAAGCGCAATACAAGTGTAAGGCATTATTATTATTAAAATGTAAACATCACATCGTGACAGGGTCACGGCGAGAACCGGAACAACGGCAGAGTTCTGCACTGGCCCGCAAGTGCTTGGAGTTCGACCTACAATATATAAAACAGTTGGTCACAAAACAATTCATAACCCGCCGCACTTTAGCTACGACCAAAACATACCGCTCTCCGAGGCGCAGTGTCACCCGGCATTGGGATAAAATGCTACATCCACCGGACCTTCGGGACCTCCGCACCCGATACACAGTGGCTCAATCCACCGGACCTTCGGGACCTCCGCACCCGATACACAGTGGCTCAATCCACCGGACCTTCGGGACCTCCGCACCCGATACACAGTGGCTCAATCCACCGGACCTTCGGGACCTCCGCATCCAATACACAGTGGTTCCGCATTGCGCTGAAGCGCTCCCCCCGGATAGTTGTGCCCCTCGGCGCTATAAAGCAGTGCTTGTTAGGGCCAACCCAATTTAATTAATTTTGAAAAGAAACTTCGCTCTACCTGTTAGCCTGTTGCTCCAAACACGAGCGGACGCCGGCCTGACCACCCGGAAGAACAAAGACCAGAGGCAGAGCGAAGATAGGCGTGACCTTTTATACGTTTTACGTTGCGCCCCTAGTGGGCGCACCGTCACAATTTCTTTTCTGTGCTTGGACGGGGAATAGAAGAACACAGAGGAAGAGGGCATCCTGTTGTAGCTTCAGAGTAAAGGAAAGTGCAGGAAAAATGAGAAGTGGAGAGTCTCTTTGGCTAAGAGAAATCAATCAGCCTGACACACCTGTATGCCTGGAGAGACAAAATAAGCAAAACAACTCAACTGAATTATTTAAATGTGTTTGCGAGCGGTGCCTGGACACTGGCACACACAAACACACTCCATTTTATCAGCAGTGTTTGGGGCATTTTTTTGCCTCTTCTTTAGCCCCATCCCACCGCGGTAATCGCTGCATGGCAGACTGTTTGTATATGAGCATGCAAGAAACACTTCAGGAAAGAAATTCATAACAATATGAGTGGAACACCAACAGAGAATAAAAGGAGTCATCGTTGAGTGATTTGTACAGAGATGTCGTCTGGAGAAATTGAGAAACTGGCTCAAATGAGAAACCTCTGCTTTCATCTAAATGTCCAATCATCTCCCCTTCTGTCTCTACCTCAAGATGCAAGTAAAAAGATTTTGGTGATTATTTTGGAATAATTATGGACACGTTGGCGATGTGGTCGAAGCGAATGCATAATAGAAGTTGTCCAGTTATTCACAGTGGCTCAATGTGCACTGCTGACCAAATTAACTAATAAATACAAGTTAAATATTTTTGATCAAAATGGTTGTTTGAATTGTTAAAAATAATAAATGCTCGCCCTAACTGTCCTACACCCATGGCCTTAATGCAGACACTGATGTGGAACAATGTTTGTATTCGTCACCACCAGCTGTGTGCCAGGCGAAAGATCAGGCTCAAAATATTTAACTAAATGTGGAAACTGGTAAAAAAAATAAAAATAAACACTCCACATCCAATCGGAGGCGAGTGTCTGGCCCCAGGCTGAATGTGATTGGCTGACAGCTCATTATACACATGAGTTAGGTTCATAGAGCGGAACTGATTGACTTGCTGAAGGGAAATGGGGGTGTGATTGGTTCAAATTAAGGGTGAAATATAAAACAAAGTAGTTTGCGGTTAAACAGGGACACTCAGAAGGCATAAGTCACTCATGTATTAATCTCAGTTGATTACATTAGAATAACAATGGCTACTTACTTTTAACATAATATTTATGGTACTGTACAGCAAACCACATGTATCTTGTTCTGTGAGTTGGCTGAAAGGTATATATTATTCAGGCTTATTAAACTAGATTTTGGTGTAAAAATAAAAACAAATACCTCCAGGTTTAGGGTATGCTTATGTGTGAGCTCTGAAGATAGACTATAAATATGTTGGACTGAAACAGTCGTGAATGAAACAAAACACTGTGCCAGATACGTTTTAATGAGAATTCGGTGCTATAATAAGATTTAGCGCAAAAATAAAAGGCAAAATTGTAAAAGAATAAGGCTTCTGCTTTCTTTTATTGTCAAAAGCAGAATTATGAACAACAGTGCTTTGTTTAAAATACAGGCGCCACTCTTAAGTTAAAAGTATATTGGACACGTTCTTACGCTCAGCTTTGTTCTTAACGCCTTCTCAGGAAGGTTTTTCTCATTCACAAAATGTGTTCTTCGCTGAAAACGTTCCTCTGTAAGAACAAATAACAAAAAAAACACCTCCAGTTCTGCGCACGATCACGCTCCTGATGGAATGCAAAATTTGGAATCATGTATATTTGTACATATTAAAACTTGTTGTAATTCATTCCAGAAAACACGTAAATGTAATTATAATAAATTACAGATACCCTGTTTATTCATTGATAAGTTGGAAATACTTGCAGTTGTATTAAAGGAATAGGCCACCGTTTTTACATACTGAGATATGTTCTTACCTTAGCTTAGACGAGTTCATTTGTACCTGTCTGATCCTCACGTGTGCTTTCCATAACGTAAACACAGCACAGACGGCGTTAGCATTTAGCCTCTCTCTTCTCCTCTATAGCTCCAAACGAGCTGAAGATAGAAGCTACCAAACTCTTCCACGTTTTCCCTATTTAAATATGGTTACGTGAAGTGTTACACTACAAAGTATAATTACACAAAATTAAACAATGTGGATTTTCTAAGCGGATAAAAAGGGGAACTATATTGTAAGGCGTAATAATACCAGGAGTAATTCGGCATCCGTGTAGTGATATCTTCACTTTACTGTGCGGATGCTGAATTACTCCTGGTATTATTACGCCTCACAATATAGTTCCCCTTTTTATCCGCTTAGAAAATCCACATTGTTTAATTTTGTGTAATTATATTTTATAGTGTTAACATTTCACATAACCATATTTAAATAGGGAAAACGTGGAAGAGTTTGGTAGCTTCTATCTTCACCTCGTTTGGAGCTATAGAGGAGAAGAGAGAGGCTAAATGCTAACGCCGTCTGTGCTGTGTTTACGTCATGGAAGGCACACGTGAAGACCAGACAGGTACAAATGAACTCGTCTAAGCTAAGGTAAGAACATATCTCAGTATGTAAAAACGGTGGCCTATTCCTTTAATGGCAAGTAAAGTACTAATGTAATACTGCTAAAACTTTTTTATGCCGTTGTTTATAGCACTAAATGCACATAGTATTAGCATCCACCTCGATCTTGCAACCTCATGTTTCCAAATCAGACACTCTCTTTGTTGAGCTACACAAGACTTTCCTTTCGTATCCTGTGGCTGACAGTTGTGCGCTGCACTTTTCGTCCTTACATGGTGAATAATAGGCAGTGACAGATGATAATTAAGTCCTCACACACACGCGCTTCCAAGTCGGCATTCACCAACCTCAGAACACAAGTGCGAATGATTTTCCCAACTTAAGAATGTGTCATGAATCTGGCGCAGTTTTCTGACTGTCTTCGTAAGTACGTATTTTAAGAAGTTTTGTAAGAAGATGGTCATGAATGAGGCCCACTGTTATTAACAGCAGGAAAAGGCACAAAGGAAACCGAGTCACACCGACACAGCACAGACACACACTCTCATACACGCACACACCTAGACACACTATAACGTTTTATTGTACTTTGAACTTAGTTTGTTTTTAACGCTTTGTTCCGGCACTCTGCTATTCATCCTTGTTGTCAGTCACGACTTTTTGTATCTCCATTTCATTGTAACACTTGAAGGAATTACAACATTATTGAAGTTCACCTTGCATGGCTTTGAGAATGACTCTGCATATGGTGAATACAATTCAAATATTTCCTTTGTAAATGTAAAACTACTTCTGTGTTCCAATTTTTCCAACATCAGATTTCTTAACTTTTGGCAAATCATGTTCCTATTTTGACCAAGTCCATAAAAGCAAAAGGGCAACCCATTATAAGCCCAAATGGTAACGTGTTAAGCTTTGTGTTTATGTTTTGCTTTATACTAACTGAAAACCATACATGTGATTATGTGACTCTGATCATTGAATTTCTTCTTAATTAGATCATTAACCGTATGTTATTTATAATTGTTCATCATCCCATGTTAACTGAGGTAACTTCATAACACAAAGTGACTCACACATAATTGTTGCTGGGTTCTCTAATATCATGCTGCATTCCAGGCAACTGGTAACTGGTCAATTTCCAACCCCCCGCCGACTGGAACGACGCTTGAACTGGTCATAAGGCAAACTCTGAGAAGATCAGAGTGGATGTGAACCTTTGCTTTCAGTCACAGCTTTTAATAACATTATGTAGCATGTTTGAATTATATACGTATATATAGCATCTGCATCTTATTAGCTAACCATTGTAGCATTAGCCATTTTGTTTACATACGGGTTTATTCAACTGTGAACAGTCTGCTGTAAGTCATTATCGTAAGTGGGAAAAATCCCAGTTAACTAGAATGCAGGATATTGTCATGAATATTGTCATTGTTGTATTTGATCAATTTGATCAGCAAAATTATCATTTGTAGACAACAAATCTATTTATATTGGCACTAATATCTTGGCATATTTGCTTGTTAACCCGCTGATTTCACACTCAAAAATATGTCAGCATAAGTGCAGGTTCACAACGAGACTGGGAGCAATTTTATTGGATGCCTTATAGAGGTTACACATGTGATGTCATTACAGCATAGCTGTTATGACAGCTATGACACGGCAACAGCAGAAAATTGAGTGGGCAGTCTACAATGATTTTTTCTTTGATCTGCCACTCAATTTGCCATGTTGAAGGTTCTATTTTAATTTAGATTAAAATGTCCATACCCGTTATACTGACCATCATGAACTGTAGCATAGCCTGGTTGTCAATCAATCAATCAAACTTTATTTATAAAGCGCTTTTCATACCGAAAGGTATCACAAAGTATATATATATATATATATATATATATATATATATATATATATATATATACAGTATATACAGTGCCTTGCGAAAGTACTAATACACCTATAATAATAATCACAAATGATACATGATTCTGTTATTTTACAAAAAATAGAAAAGTGAAAAGTGGGGAGTGCATAAGTATTCATACAGCATTTTCTGAGTGCATTAAATTGTCTTTATAACATTCCTAATGACTGCAGAATGTTCACACCTTGCCCTAACCATTAAATAGAGGCCACCTGTGCGTAATCTACTCTCAATATAATTCCAGCTGTTCTGTGAGGGCCTCAGAGCTATGATCGGAGTGTATTGGTCACTAAACAACATCATGAAGGCCAAGGAGCACACCAGAGAGGTCAGGGATAAAGCTGTGGAGAGGTTTAAAGCAGCGTTAAGTTATACAAAGATTTCCCAAGATTTGAACATCTCACGGAGCACTGTTCAATCCATCATTCGGAAATGGAAAGAGTATAGCACCACTGCGAACTTACCAAGACACGGCCGTCCACCTAAACTAACAGACCGAACAAGGAAAGCACTGGTCAGAAATGCAACCAAGTGCCCTAAGATAACTCTGGAGGAGCTGCGACGTACTGCCGCTGAGCTGGGGGAATCTGTACATGGGACAACTATAAGTCGTACTCTACACAAATCTGGCCTTCATGGACGAGTGGCAAAAAGAAAGCCATTATTGAAAGGAGGCCATAAGAAATCCCGTTTGAAGTTTGCTAGAAGTCATATGGAGGACACAGCTACCATGTGGAAGAAGGTGCTTTGGTCAGATGAGACAAAAATTGAACTTTTTGGCCCAAATGCAAAACGTTATGTATGTCACAAACCTAACACTGCTCATCGTCCTGAGTGCACCATCCCCAGTGTCAAATATGGTGGGGGGAGCATCATGCTATGGGGCTGCTTTTCCTCAGCGGGGACTGGGAAGATTGTAAGAATAGTTGGGAAGATGGATGGAGCCAAATAGAGACATTTTGGTGGAAAACCTGCTGGAGTCAGCAAGAGAATTGAGGCTGGGGCGGAGATTCACCTTCCAGCAGGACAATGACCCTAAACACAAAGCTAAATCTACAATGGAATGGTTTAAAAACAAAAGCATATTAATGTGTTAGAATGGCCCAGTCAAAGTCCTGACCTAAATCCTATTGAAAATCTGTGGAAAGACCTGAAAACTGCTGTTCACAAACGCTCTCCTTCTAATTTGACAGAGCTTGAGTTGTTTTGTAAAGAGGAATGGGCTAAAATGTCAGTCTCTAGATGTGCAAACCTTGTAGCGTCATACCCCAGAAGACTTGCTGCTGTTATTGCAGCAAAAGGGGGTTCCACAAAGTATTAAGTCATGCTGTATGAATACTTATGCACGCCTCACTTTTCACTTTTCTATTTTTTGAAAAATAACAGAATCATGTTTCATTTTGCTTTCACCTCACAGATGTCTGTTACTTGTGTGTGAACTTTCAGTAAAACATTTAAAATAAAATCTTTACGTTTAGGGTTGTAAACATGACAAATTGTCCAAAAGTTCAAAGTGTATTAGTACTTTTGCAAGGCACTGTATACTGTATATATATCTGCGGTCCTGAGCTCCTCCGGCAGGTCGTTTCAGAGGCGAGGGCCATAATATTGGAAAGACGCCTCGCTGTGAGTCTTTCTGTTGACTTTCGGAATAACTAGGAGACCCCTGCCGGAGGAGCGAAGGGGCCGTGAAGGTTCATAAGGTAAAAGCAGTTCTGAAAGATAAGAAGGACCAAGACCATTAAAACATTTAAAAACCATTAAAAGAACTGTAAAATCGATCCTGAACCACACGTGGAGCCAATGCAGCGACTCTAAAACCGGTGTAATGTGGTCCCGCCTCCTGGTCTTCGTCAGGACACGAGCTGCTGAATTTTGTAAAAGTTGTAAACCTGAGATACTCTTTTGGGAAGCCCTGAAAGCAGGGCATTACAGTAGTCGATACGACTGGTGATAAAAGCATGCATCAGCGTCTCCGTGTTGGCCCGAGAGAGAATGGGGCGGACTCTGGCTATGTTCTTTAGATGGTAAAAACCTATCTTTGTGATATTCTTAATGTGTGGAATAAAAGTCAGCTCAGAGTGCGTTATCAAGCATCTCAGCACACCCAGGTTCTTCACCTGTGAGGAAGGATTAAAAGACAATGACTGTAGTTTGGGTAAAGGTTTCTCTCTTTGGGTCTCAGGACCGAGGACTAAAACTTCAGTTTTGTCCTGGTTAAGCTGGAGAAAGTTTTCTGCCATCCAGGATTTGATATCTAAAATGCAGTTAAAAAGTGCATCCATTGGCCTGGTGTCATCAGGAGACATGGAGATGTACAACTGTGTATCATCAGCATAACTATGAAAGTTGACTCCATGTCTCCTGATGACATCACTAAAGGCTCTTTTCCACATGCAGGCACGTGTGAGCCGAATGGCTCTTTCACCCGCTTTGTCGACCTTTTCCATAACAAAGGCCAGGGCCAAACTGGTCTGACCAGGTATAGGTTTTGGTACGGACCTCTGGCTCTGGCCAAAGCGGGCTACCCGTGTCCGATGTGACGTGAACAGACTGCTGGCCTCTGATTGGCAACGAGTGAGTGGACAGCCCTCACTATTGACATGCAGGTCATACGGATTTAATATTTCACAACATCATACCGCTGTGCTAAAAGGGGATTTTGCCGATAATAGCATTTAGCCGCTGTTAGCGCAGTTTTAGCAGGTGTTAGCATAACATTTGCATGTAGCTAACCTTCATAGTTCATAGTTTAGCAGTTTATTTTCTGTTTTAATACAGCTTGGTTCCTCTGAATGATTCCATAACTCCCACCAGATGACAGCATTTGTCCACATTTGTTCTCATCTCGGCTCTAAAAACTTTTAATGACGATCTGTACAGCGTGCTGCTCTGCTCCACCTACAACAAATGCATGTGTGTGTGTGGTGGAAACAGAAAGGTCTGCGGGCTAGTGTCGATACGTGCACGTAGATTGTGGCGTGCGCGGCCGGTTCACTATGTGGAACGACGGCTCAAGAGGGAGCATATACAGGTTAAAAAGCACTGACCCTAAAATCGAACCCTAGGGCACGCCACATGTAATTTTATGGACCTTAGAGGAGCAGGTATCCACACTTACCATGAATGTCCTGTCTGTGAGGTAGGACGTAAACCATTTGTGGACAGCACCGGAGAGGCTGATGTGTTTTAAATGAGTTAAAAGAATAGTGTGGTCGACTGTATCAAAGGCAGCGCTCAGATCCAGTAGAACCAACACTGTGACCTTCTGTGAGTCATAATTTAATCTAAAATCATTTAAAATCTTTAAAAGGGCCGTCTCTGTGCTGTGGTTTACCCTAAAGCCAGACTGGAATTTCTCAAGGATGTTATGTGCAGTAATAAAATCATTAAGTTGGATAAAGTTTTTCTAAGATTTTTCTTAAAAATGGTAAGTTGGATACCGGTCTAAAATTGTTAAAATCATTACAGTCCAAATTGCTCTTCTTCTTCCCCACCGCCCCCTTAAAGGCAGCAGGGAAGACCCCGTCTGAAGAGAGCAATTCATCATGTGTAAAAGCTCGTCTTTAAAAGATCCATAGAATGTTTTAAAAAACGGGGTTGGGACCGGGTCCAAAAGACATGTGGTGGGCCTCACTGAGGAGAAAACGTTATCAAGCATCTCAGCATTAACCTGGACAAAACTGTGCAGTGTTTCTTTTGGAACAAGTAGACAACCAGATGTATTTAAAACCGCGTTACTTTGGGTAGATAAAATATTACATCTGATAGTGTCTATCTTTCCCCTGAAGTGGTCTGCACTATGTAACAGATCTTTGTCGAACAGCACAGTGTGTTTAGAAAAGTTTAGCTGAAAGAAAACGGTGTCCTGATGTGGATCTGGACTGTCCCTGCAGCTTACCCTGCAGCTTACCCAAGTTACCCGTGACGCTACTGCGGCCTGTGTTCTTTCTGTTGTGCCGTTTTAGGATTTCTCCTGAACAATACTTTTTTATACACACTATTTTAATTCAATTAAAATAACGTAGGTATAAAAAATAAAAGTACCGCTAAGACACCAGTACCGAAAAGCAGGTATCGTTAAAGTAATGGTATCGAAAAAAAGCAGCCCTATCAACTTGTCTAAGCTCAGGTATCTCATTATGGAAAAACGGTGGCCTATTCCTTTAAGGACAAACACACGCACGCACTCATCCATTGACAAAAGGCTCTAGTATTCCATTAGTATCATTTATTTGTTTATTTTATTTGTTACAAATAACAAAATATTAATATCAGGGCAGCGAGTCGTCCAACAAGCTTCTGACTTTCCCCGCAGATTGTTGGGCAGACCCAAATGCCGGACAGAGACATCATATTCAAAGCAAGGAGCAGACAGCGATGGGCAGCGCTGGTGCTACTGCCAAGTTATACTCGCATATAGGTATATGTTTAATAGGACTAAGCTACCCCTCGCCACACTTAGGAAATGTATCCATTAGAGCCACCTCTTGTGTGCCATTTTTACAGCAAGACGCTATTAGAGACACTTCCACAGGACCATCGGAGAGCCGCAAACCCAATCTACCGCAATGCTACAGCGATTGCCATGACACTGGGGATACTCTGTAATCAGGGAGAGGATAAAGGATGAATTTTAAGTAAATATGATATCTATACCTGTCTCGGATAGACAGCACCGTGGTCAACAGGATGCGGAAGTATATACAAGGAATGAATGAGCAATACTAAACTAAAGCCTTTTATAGTACGCCACAGTGGGCGTGCGGGAACAACACTTCCACATTATCACATTATGATGGGTGTGTTCCAGCAACTGTTTTAGCCTGTCCCCCTCAATCCATCATAGCAGTCCAGAAGTGTCCTGTATCTACGGAATAACAAATCTGGCACTGGATGGGTATTTTCGATTGTCTGTTTTTGTACATTATCTGGATTGGCTCTGAATTCCTACAAAGAGTCGTAGAATCTTAGATAATAGGGCAAAAAGAAAAATCACTGTTGTATTTTAGTTGCAAGATTTTGTACATAACTTGAACTGGAGACTATACATTTTCAAACTTTGCAGTTTGAGGTTTGAAAAAAAACCTTCACCAATATCCCAGTATTGATAATAATGAAGGATTGATGGTGCAATGTGATTTCACGGTTTACTAACCCTTAGGTTTTGTAGACAATAGAGAACTCCTGTGGTATTTTACAACCCTCTCTTTTACATCCACATGCACACACTGCACCTGACTCTGCTGATGGTTATGAATGACCCAGATATGAATCATAATTAAAGAAATACTTCCTCAAATGATGAGTGTAAAAAGGGGGTGGCTGATGTGCGTATGTGTGAGCGCTGTCCTTGAGTCGTGGCAGAAAAGATGAATGAGCCATAATTACGCTGATACTGAGATAATCACGAGACGGGGAGGATAGAAGGTAAAATGTATCCAAGGTTGACCACCAGAGAAGAAAATGTGCATCTGAGAAATTCACCTGCAGAAACTTTTAGCTGTGCAAAAGAAACTCAGTTTAAACAAATCGCCTGAAGCAGTCAAGTGGATGTTTGCTGTTGCAGACTCATTTTTCAGAAGATCACATAATTATTGGTTTTGTGCAAAGTTTATTTCAATTCAATCCAGATATCTTTGTTGTCAATTCTACTACATGTAATTTCAGAGAATGTCAATTGTGTTTAATTCAATCTGATGATGGATTATGGTAATTAACAGAGCAATAACAAATACATAAACACAATAGGAAGCCAGCGGAGGGAGGGAAGGGGAGAGTTCAGCTTCCTGCTAGCCTTGTGGATGAAGCTGTCCTACAGTCAGTGAGACGTGTCACTAATCGAGACTCTGCAGGCCTCCCCCCAGGCAGGAGTGAAAAGATTACCCTGGCTAGATCCATTAGCAGAAAAGAGATCATTGTGACGCAGCTAAAGGAGGCGATTGGAGGTACTGTGCAAACCTTCATTTGCTTTACAGTGTTATCACTTATTTATTGTTGAGATGTTGCGTGTGTCTCTGAAGAGGGTGGATAGACTTGAGAGTGTCTCAGGTAGAAGGGAAGCTCATGTTATTTTGGACATTAAGTCAGAGTGAGATAGATTATGCGAAGAGGAGTAAGGGCTGTCAAGATTTAAGGATGTGGTGCAAAAACAATCTGAAGTTTGTTTGAGGACACTGAGTGGGTTAAATATTTCCGAAACAAATAAGAGCAGAAAACAGAAATAACCTTATAAGTGTTCTATCTGGGACGATTTGGTGAAGAATTAGACTGACTTACAGAAAGTAACACATTTTGACTCTGAAATACCTGAACATGTAGCTAAAAATCAACTTTCATGAGTTTATCTTTTTTTTCTTTCTTTAAAAAGAAAAATCTTACCATATTTCTAGTCCCACTACAGTAAAACTCGTGATATGGGGTCTCTCCGGTGACTGCGGAGGCTTTTTCTTTAATTTAACACATTTTGACTTTCGTGTTGCTCTGGGATTTCACTTGGCTTTAATGTGTTTGTAACTCTCATGCTTTTAATGTTGCTGAGGGGAATTGCAGCCATCCTGTGATATTTGAAATGTATTAAAGGATTATAGAGTTTGAGCTCCGGGACTGGCGATAGCAGTACCCAGTCAGCCGGTTTAACTGATGCTACTGCGTGGCTCTGCAGACACTTTTTACCGCTTTTTATCAAATATGCAGAAGTGTAGCTAATTATTAATCTTCAACCAGATCAATAGCTACTGCCAATACTTGGCCATCGGAGACCCACACAAGGAGGTTTCAGGCTTGTGAGGAAATGGAGGCTGCATGCTTTATAAGCGGCCTTTAGGGGCAGGTTGATCTACGCAAAGGGAAAAGTGTTGAAAGATATTCAATTTCTAAAAGGAAAAAAATGACTTTCAAGTACTGAAAAAGAAACACAAAGTGGAAACATAATATTTATATGCTTGTTTAGTCTAATATCAAGCATTGACAGTCCTCCTCCTAAAATGTGTAAAATGATGGGTCATATGTCCAGAGCACTATAGGGGCCTTTGGACCTGACTTTGCAGAACTTACAATGTAGTTTTTGCATCAGTGTCTTCAGTACATTCACAGATTGACAACAACAACCATTGGTAAATTAAAACACACATGGAAACTCACTTAAATGATCTGTGGCAGATTTATTTGATTATTAATGAACTAATGAAGTTCATAAATATCCAACAGTCAAACATTGAAACTGGAAAATGGACAGGCATCCCCAGAGGGGGGTTTCGGGTCTTGCGTGACATGTAGTTCGCACAGGTCCAATGCTAACCGTCTGACCCTCATTAGTATACGAGATTTCTATTTTTTATTTTATTTTTCTCACGAAAACCAGCCTGGTTTCTTTAATTGTAACTAACCCAGCGTAATCACAGGAGGAATATCTAGCTGTAGAAAGTTTAAGATAATTAGAAACCAGGCTTTAAATTTATTAAATTAAATTTATTATAATTATTATATAATAATTATTTCTGGAATGAAATTTACATTTAATATGTACAAATATATATGACTCAGAATGTTGGGTTCCACCAGGAGCAGATCGTGAACAAAACTGGAGACTTGTTTGTGCGTAAGAGTCCTCCTGAGTGTTGTAGGATTTGTTCTTACAGAGGAACGTTTTCAGCAAAGAACACGTTTTGTGAATGCCAAAAACCTTCAAAGAAGGCGCTAAGAACAAATTGTGCGTAAGAACGTGTCGTGAATGAGGCCCATTGTTATATGCAAATGTTATGTTCATACGTGTTATAAAGGGGGTTAGACAAGCCAGAGGTTTAAACTGCATATGTTAGGTTGATCGGCAGCACCCAGAAAATCCATCCATATAGTGACCATGGAAACAAATCACTTGCTGAAGAATGATGTCATGGATGGGATTCAAAGATGTTAACAACATCAATGACACAGAAAACCCCTTACAGTGTGGCACTCATCATATCAACAATTATAGAATGCAATAAGACGGGAAATGACAGCAGCCATCGCCAGTGCGTGAGACAACAGCAAATCATGAAATATTATCAATCTTTTATGTCTCCATTCTCTACAACAGTCACAAAATAATCCCTTTTCTCCACAGATCCAGTATGTGTAACTGTGGAGGTTTGAGCATCACATATTTATACCCCCGCTGCAGGTGTTAGCCAATCAGCACACGTCCTGCTGAGCGCTGCCCCCCTGCTGCTGGACCTCATGCCTGGCGTAAATGTGTGGGGAAGAAACTGCCATGGCACGCACAGACACACACGTACATGAACACACAATGGAGAGATTAATCCTATGAACGTGACACTGAGATAACTGCTTCATGTGGACCCCAGTTAACAATGTAGAGATATGACGGACAGCGCCTGAGCTAAATAATGATGCTTCACTGGAAGGTGCGAGCAATAGTCCAACCATATAACTGTAGGTTTCACTCCAGTTAGAGCTTTAAATTCTACAACATCTAAAGCACATACAGAGAATCGAAAACCTGTTACCCTCAAACCCTTAGTGAATGAAAACATGTATCACAATCAGCGACAACAGAGAGAGGGAAGGGGAGAGTTCAGCTTCTGATAGCCTGGTGGATGAAGCTGTCACTTAAGTCAGTTGGACCTGGACAAGAATCACGACTCAGCAGTCTTTATCCTGGTAGAGGTAAATGTGAAAAAACATACAAGAGATAGAATATTACATTTCATATTGAGTCTTGCATCTGGATGTTTGGACTTTTTTATTGCTTTTTTGAAAAATAGATTCATATTAAATCAATCACAGGCAAAGGGTGTGATAACCAAGATTAATCACCGGATATGATGTATCAGAGGTTCCCAAAGTGTGGATTAGAACGCCCAGACGGCGTTAGTGCATTTTGTCAATTAACCTCTTAACCACCGCCTTAACCAGGTGCATTTTCTCCAGTTCAGCTTTACCCACGTTACACACTGTAGGCCAGAGTAACACCTCATTTGAAAGCTAAGACCTACAAGACCTTTTCCTGGCGTTGTCATCACTTTTTTGACACTTTTTTATAAATGACGTTTTTGTTACATTTATGGCACATTTTCATCACATTTTGTCTGTTTTTTCAGTTGCTCTTTTGTGGCTTTTTTCATGCGTTTTCATCACACATTTTTTTTATCACTTTTCTGTTACTCATTTGTTGCTTTTTGTTGTATTTTCATCCTCGTTTTTGTCCCTATTTTGAGACTTTTTTCAAGAAGCTTTTAGATCTGGGTAAAGCCAAACTGGAGAAAATGTGCTCAGTTCAGGCGGGGGTTAAGAGGTTTAAACAGTGAATCAAAGAAAATGATGTCATAAAACAAAACAAATCACTAAAACAAATGTTATTCAATCAGATTTTTTTAAAAGTTTTTACCCTTGAAATTATTGCTAGTGCTTTTAATCTTTTTTTTTTTTCTGTGGGGGTTGTTGATATTTTGGGGACACAACCCGAAACGTTTGGGAGGCCGACTCCCATAGGACAGCCATTGTTAGATTTAATTGTATTACGATATTTGCAGTGAGGGCATTTCCAGTAGTATCTGTTTCACGTTTATAGCATCTAAGGAACTATGATGTAAAAAGTAAAAGATGTTGAGCTGAAGTCTCCTCTGGAAAGATTAACCCTCCGTGTGAATCCAAACTCACATAAAGGGAAGAGGAACATGTGAGAGAGGCATTGAGGAAAAGGATTTTGTGCCGAGCATGTGTACCACAGACCCTGTCATGTTGAACCTGATGCGAATTGACACAAGAAAATACCCACAATCCTCCCGGACAGCAGGTCTGTGAGCCTGTGCAGAGCCGATTACACACTCGCACGTCCTAAAGGCCTCTGCAAAGACGGCAAGAAAAGGAAATCCAGGTGCTTGCTTCATCTGACTCAGTGGATCTGAAAACATTTTCTCATTCGCAGAACTCATTATCTTCTCTATCCATGTGTGGCATCAGTAGAAAGTAATTATTATCAAAATCAATTTACAGATTACTGAGTTCAGAGATGGTTCATTGTGTTTAATTACCTGCAGTTTTGCTATTTATTCATAATCAAAATCTTAAATCCAGAATAAAATATAAAACCACAGGGAGACATTACAACTAAACATTTTGTCGGTACTTAATACAATGAAGCTACATTGCATTGCTATAAATAAACTCAGATACAGCTTGTACACTTCATCTTAAATAGATGCAGCCAGCCAGTATTTCCTTCTGTCTGCTTAGACCTTTTAAAATTAGATCAAAATGTGTCTGAGTTCTTGTCACTGTTATCTGGCTTTAAAGATCTTGTACCCTTTTTTATATTATTTGTGATTTAAACTCATTCCTCCAAACGCATTTTTCAAACCTTCGGGGATGAGTTCGTAAGCATCTTTCAGACCTTCAGAGAACACAATGAAGCGGCTGTAGGGATGAGATGAAGCGATTATGCTGCTCGAAACAATTTCTCCACAGTGACATCTAGTGGCAAAGTGCCATTACAACTGCATTCACAGTGTTTCAAGGTTCAACTATGTTATTGATACGTCTGCGGTTGAAACAAAACCACATCCTGTTTGATTTTGTTGCTTTGAAATATGGAATATTTCTGACCGTGTGTTATTGTTCTTACTGTGGGACTAGATGCAGTTGTCATACAATTGTTTCCTCCCACTCAATGCTTTTTTTTGCTAACGGAATTTTTATAAAACACATGTTGGTATTAATGGTTATATAACAGGCAAAGCATCAATCTGATGCATTTTGAGATGCATTTTTTGCCAACCATAGGAGAGTTGGAGAAACTTAACTTCAGCCCAGAGTCAAAAATATTATGGCCTCCTTACTTAGTATTCTGCAAACCATTTCATGCCAGCCTGTCACTGGGTCTAACATTTACAGTATATAAGGCACAATGTAGTAAGGCCACAAATGGCTTAATGCATAACCCCCACAAGAGATAGTGTACATGCTGTAACTTAACTCGTCTACTCTTGACAGCCCACGTTATGTAATTCAGATTTTAATACATTTTAATGGCAAAGATAACCTAAACAACACAATACAGTGGTTTCCAGCATTAGGGTTTCAAAACGGCAAATTTCGCAGAAAGGTGAGTGATGTTCATGATATAAACATAAGAAGCGGCCTGCAGTACAGAGTGAATGAGGAAGACACTCCGCCAAGTGTCAGAGCTGGGATTTGTACCCACCACACGGTTGTGCAATGTTTGCAATCGCAACAGCTTTCACAACTATTCTATCCGTGCATACTCACACGATGCACTGAAACTTTACACAAACATGGAGAAAGGTGTGCAAAGTCCTGTGTTTTGATTGTTTTGATCAAGCTTGAACACAGATGCACCCTAGTGAAGTGTTTTGAAACAGGCGATGTGTCATGTAACTCCGCTCAGCCTGAGTCACCTGACATGCGTGTTTTGAACCATGTTTCGGAGCAGTATTTTGGGGCTTTTGCTGCGTTCCATTTGTCCTGGGAGGTCGGAACTCGGAGCTAGGAAAGCCATATTTTCCGAGTTCCAGTGTTTCATGGATGAAATTTGCTGAGATTGGTTAGTAGAATAGCTTCTGCAAAGTAGCGAAAACAATCAAAAAAGCAAAATAAAGTCCGAGGCACTCGAGTCATGTAGAAAAATTAAAAGTCCTTTATTAAGAATGGACCAGCCTACGCGTTTCGACCGCAACAGGTCTTCGTCAGGGCATGTAAAATTGATCACAGGTGTGAAGATTTATACAAGAGATCATGTGACCAAACATGTCACGTGATCAAACATGTCACGTGATCAAGAACAAAAAAACAAGGGCATGCAGATAAAATAAATAAATTGTCCTGGCCAGGACTAATGCAAGAGACCCAGAGAGACAGCATGAAGTAAAAATATGACAATACGTCCACAAATGGACACTGGACAAGCAAAATGACCCAGTGAGCAATAGTGAATACATACATCATTGAATACGTCAAAGGTCATGAACATGAGACCGAAAAATACAATAAAATAAAATAAAATAAAATATAGCAACCTCGACCCCAGAGACAATAATATGAATTGCGTAATGGTAAACTTGGTGAAAATAGTGTCAAAAATCTTGAATCTTGAATCAAAGAAAAGGGGAGAAATCAATTTCCTCATTCCAGTGTTTCAGTTGGCAAGTCAGGAATTTTAATGCAGTAAAAGAAATAAGAATCATTTAAGCTGAGATGCTGGTCAAAATCCAACATAATATGGCCCTAACTTACTTGTTTACACATGAACAGTGTGGTGATATTTACGATCTCATAAATAATATTACAAATCAATGAGAAAGCGCAGTTGGCATTAGCCCGTGGGGGACATTAGCGACATTAGTATCGCAGAGCAAACAGTCCATTTTACAACCGCAGCGGCTCAACTCCTGCACAAGAGCTGAGTGACAGACAGCGAGCGGCAAAGGAAGATAATCTAAAAATAATTTTAGTCAGTTGTTTTTATTTACTGCCAACTCAGGGCTTGTGAGGATTGCCCAACTTTCCCAGTGGGAAATCCGAAATAGGGGGGCGTTCCAGTTGAAATATCCCTGGGAGGTCAGACATTTTTTACAAATTTCTTCTTTTACATTTTACTGAATGAGGCCAAAACAAATAGGCCCAATCTCAATTCTCTCCCTTACTGGCTCAGTTCCACCTACTCTAGTCTATACTCTTACTCTACTCTACTCTACTCTACTCTACTCTACCTGCATTTTAAATGTTTCCACCAGTCCATTTTACAGTTCACTGGTACTTTAGTACCTACTTGGCCCTGGTACTAACCAGGTCAAGCAGGTGCTGTTTCCATGGATACAGCCAAAAGCAAAGCCATATCCATGGATATGCCCTGGTAACCATGGATACAGTATCAGATTCTACAGAGTAATGGAAACACAACCAGGCTATCTACCTCAGGATGAGTAAGGTCATTTCTTCATAGGCTTGACTAATTTAGTTCTCCCTCATTTCCAGGTCAGTTCCAGGTAAGTTGTAAAACTAAGCTCTCAATGTAGCTCTTAGGTTTTATGACGTGTGGGTATCCTTAAGCTGAGCACACAGACGGCATAGAAGAGGGCCTTGACTCTTCACCCTTTAACATTTTAATGTTTAAACTGATTGTATAGTTATGTACTGAACGTGTCCTCGGGTAGAAAGCTCCTTCGCCTTTAAACTCTCTCGATTGTTTATTTGTAAAACTGTTAATACATAGAAATTCCACAACACCCTTCCCCTCTGCTTTGTGCGTTGAGCATTCAGATGCAGACTCAAAACAGAAGGGTAAACTGAGTTTGACAAAACACGGAAACGAGGTGCGAAATTAATTCACAAACTTCATCAATAGGCACTTTTACAACATAAATAAAGTAATAGGACTCCTCTTGATTTGTTCACTGTTTGCCACAATTAAAATAGTCAATTGTTGTTTTACGTTTTTGCTTTACAGCTGCAAATGCAAGCGGTTCACTTCCGCTGACTTTAGACTTTCTTTCCAAACTTGTCCACATAGAGTCACATTTCTGTGTTGCATTTCATTTCAACATTTTGATATGTCGCTTTTGTCATGACTCGTGGGATTCAGTGACTCGCTGAGACACTGCCACTGTCCCACTGTGGGTGCAGTATGAGCGGGTCGGATCAGCTCTGTCTCTCGCAGCTCTGATTACAAGTGACTGATGAACTGGTTCAGTAAAGACAAGTAACTTACTTTTAACATTTTCTTTCACTTAAATGTGTTCTAATTGATCAATATCACAAAAGATGTGCTTGTTGTAAATGCAAAGATGAATTGAGGGCTGTCCCATTTCTTTATTGTTTATTCAGCCCCAGCCCTTGGCCTTCAGAGTTAAAGTGTAGGGTGAGGGCTATAAGGGGAAAGGGTAGAAACAAAAATTGTGATTGAGCCTCAATTCTACAAAAAAATGGGCACAAGGCCTTTAAGAATGATTGAAGTGTGGTGGATAATTGATAAAGGCTTGTGCGGCTCAATCGATAGAGGGAGGAGAGAGGCTGAAACTAGGCCACCCAACTGCTCCGACCATTCATTCATCTGCTATCTACTGTGGAGTGTGATTCATCAGGACTCACCCAGATTAGAAGAGTCCGAGAAACGCACAGAGGAAGTGGAGCACAAGGAGAAAATGGGCAGCAGGAAATGAGAGAGTAATGAGGAGGAAAAAGAGTGAAAGAAAGTAGCAGACCTTGCAAGAATTGATTAGATGACAAATGAAAAATATTAATGTAACCAATCTAATAAAATGCACTGTATGGATAAATCTAATTGTCTTTGGGTTTGTCCTGGTCTCTCCTGTGTGTTTGTTTGTTTGTTTCTCTCTCTCTCTCTCTCTCTCTCTCTCCCCCTCCACCCCGACCCCTCTTTTTATGATGTTTTTGCTTGATTGATACTTTACTTGCCTGTCTTGCCCTGGCCCTGCTTCATTCAGCTGTGTCTGAGTTGTGTGGACTTTTTTCTGTTCTGGTTTAAAGGTGCAAGCACAGAAGCTGAAGGGATTTAGGTGCAGAGGGTTTTTGTTTTTTGTTGGGATTTTATGACCCCCCTTACACACAATTGTCAAAACCGACGTGATTGAATATATGGAGTAAAGCCTTTAGGTCTGACACTGCATCAATGGAGAAATCAAATGAAGAAAATTTTAATTCCTTTGACATTGATGCTTTGAAAACCAAGGATTGTCTATGTACTGTACTCTTGACTGAGGAGGTAGATAGGACGAGATGCGCAGGGTGTAATAGTAAAAGAGGAAGCTGAATATCTAAAAGAGGCACATAAAGAAGTTTACACATGCAAAAAGAAATAATTCATAATGAATAGAAACATAAATAGAAAAGAAACTGCGGAAATATAAGATAAGATTAGATAAACTTTATTAGCTGTAGAGGGGAATTTGTCTTGGGCTACAGTGCCACTCATCTACGCACACAGTATATACAACCATGACAGAACATTCACACTGAACAAAAAGTGCCACATTTGCAGTGTCTCCATTACATTTTTTTTAAAAGTGTCCCGAAGCAGCATCCTACTTAATATATAAATATATATTTAAAAAAAAAAAATATATATATATATATATATATATATATATATATAATGGTTGAGAAGTGCCAGAAGTTGGAACAAAACAAAGGAGTTCTTAAAGCAGTTTGTGTTGGGCCTGATGGCTCTGAAGCGCCTTCCCGACGGCAACACTTTGTATTCTCCGTGCATCACATGTTGTGGGTCAGAAGACTGTAATGTGACTCCTGAAAACATCTGAGTTCGAGAACAATTTTAAATGCTATTTTACCAGAAGCTCAAAAATAAATTAACATATTATGGTAGTGAGTTGGGGTTTAGTCCCACAGTTAACCAGATGTAGGGGTGCAATAAATGGAGCCCTTTCTGCCGTACCTGACTTCTCCTCTCTCCGACACGGGCTATGCATGCAGTGGGCGAGTTGTTTACAGGTTGTTCAAGCCGGCGGCTGGAGCGTCAAGCCAGCAACTGAGTCGTAGTCAACTTCCATGGTGCATTGCTGGTAAACTAGTGCAATAGCGTTGCATTCTTAGCCTTCACATCATATAGCTTCTGTTCTATATTTAATTTACTGTTGTAGGATCCTGATGACCTCCCCTTTTAATTGTACCATTTTAACTGCTGTTTACTTCTACTCCTTGTGAAACTCATAGCTGGATTCCACGGACCAATGTTGGACTGTCGAAATGAACTGAACTGAACTTGTCAAAAGATATTTTACTAAACCTTATCTAACTTAACTCAACGAGAATAAATCCATGTTTTTGTAATTTGCCTTTGTCCTTTTATTTGGAGCGAAATGCCCTCGGCGTTGTCTCAGGATGTTTATAATGCGTAGCCTTTTGTGTATTGGATAACAATACACTTTCTGGTTTAACCAGTGGCGTTGTAGTGGACCGAACTATTGTGTTACTGAACAAACCCGTCTACTTCTTCAGCATTGCTGATAATAAATAACAATAAGTACGTGTGAGATCTCATTATATACTATCATCACACTGATGGGCCTAATTCACTATGTCCTGTTTTTCTGCTGTCTCTGATGAGGATGAATGAGGGTCTTGCACCAAGTAAAAAGGAAATAGATTATTGGATGACGGATGGTTCCTCCTCAATGCCCGGACCTCTGATCTGACTGTGTGTAAAAACTAATCAAACAAAGTCTCATTTTGATATGGACATTTGTTTCAATTCCTGTATTAATTTACACAGCTATACTGTTAACTCTGTGTGTGCGCGTGTGCGTAACAGTGGAGATATCCAAACCAGACTAATCCATGACGGATCCAACATGACAGCAGCAGACGCGACGCCATCTTTCGATCAAGCTTTAGACCGTGTTCTAAATAGTTTAGCTCGAAAGTTTACAGCGGGTACGTCATACGTCATCTGATACGATGATACGATTGGCTATGGCTACGTGCAGACGCATGAGAGACATTCGTAGATAAACAGCTATGGACGATCGTAAACCACACCTCTCCTACGAGAAAATGAATTGGTGGTCCCCAGACTAAATATAACTTGTGATTTTTAGTCTGGTGTTAGCCAGGCTACATGCTGTATATGCTTTCATTGGATAAAAAACTGAAACAATTTAAAATCACAGTAACTAGCATTGTCTTACCCTTTCTACTTCTGAAATCTTTCACTTATTCATCTTATAATCAATCAATCAATAAATCAATCAATGGTTTTGTATAGCCCAATATCACAACAGGAGTTTCCTCAGTGGGCTGCACTAAACATTAAAGCCTGCACAAACTATGAATTTTTTTTATTTAGCCCAAACTCGTTTCTAGCTCTCACAATCCCTCCTGCATGTCCGAATTGTTCAGGCAAATTGTTTATATGCTCGTTTCAAGCCCATGCACAGCTTTGAGCAGTGGCAAAGTGAAGAAGGGGGGACAACCCCCAAAACAAATTTCACTCATTTAGCTTCTACTTCTATCTTCTATTGCTCAATAAAACAGTAGATGAAGACCATGCAACAAGGTCTGTTTTTTGCTGTGTTTACAACTCACTCTGTGGTGGTAAAAACAAATGTACTTTACAACAACAAAAAGTCAGGTACCCCAGCTTTAAGGCAATAAAACAGAACAGTAAATAAGACAATGTAAAGTTAATCCAAATTAGGTATCCAGGCAAACATAATGTCCAAATAAGCGTCGGCAGTAGGTGGTGACGAGCCGCGTGGGCGTCCCCTGGCCTTAGACTCTCCAGCAAGGCGAGGAAAAACTCAAAAACCCAGTGGGAGAAAAGAGAAACCTCGGGGAGAACCACAGAAGAAGAGATTCACTCCCAAGGACAGGCTATAGAGACCCAGGGCCGATGGGAGTCCCTCAGCAGGCGGCCCAAGATCGCAGAACGTCCAGTCCTTGTTAGAGTTTCAGTTCTTCTTGTCCAATCCCTGTAGGCGGGGTTTCTCCGTTCGATCTATGCTGAATCTGGATAAGTATTTGTACATCAAACCATTCTGTCCCCACAAGAGCATCACTGCCAGCATTGGTTAACCTCTTAACCCCTGCCTTAACGCATTTTCCCCAGTTCGGTTTTACCCAAATTTAAAAGCTTCTTGCCTGGAGAACAGCAGTGTAATGCCTCATTTGAATGAAAAAAGGCCAGACAGCTACGCATCAACTCGTCTAAGCTAAGGTAAGAACATCTCAGTGTTTAAAAACAGTGGCCTATTCCTTTAAATAACACTGTTGAAGTGGTTGGCAAAATGCATAATAAATGATGCCTTTCATTTCTGTTGCATAGCATTATTTGTCTTGTCATCATGTTTTGTCAAGAGGTTAGTTTTCATGCCATAACAATACATTAAAAAAAAAAAACTCAGTACATTAATTTCTGTGAATATGACAAAGCCATTTGCTTTCTTGCCACAATAGTTTAAGTGTGAAAGATGATCTGAAGCTTCAGTGAAAATAGGAGTGAAACCAACCACCCGAAGAGACAGGACCACCCCCCTGGCTGTGTTCATTACCCTGACAGATCCACTCCGTGATTGGCCGTGACACTGTAATGTGAGGGAGGCCTAAATGGGTCAAAGCATCAGTTTGGCTAAGAAGGACATATAGAAACATGAAACTACTTGATGGATGAAAAGAAACACACTAGTCTTTGGTCTAATCCCTTTAACTATTACAGTGTAACTAACTTCCCATCTACAAGGCAAAACTAAGAAGAAGAAAAAGTTGTTGTCTCCTTTAGAAAAGATTCTGTTATTTTCTATGTTTTATGCAACAAACACATGAAACAGCATAACAGCAGCACAAGCCACAGCTGTGAAAGACGAAAAAATGGTAGAACAGTTGAAGCTGTTATTCATTAAAGGGTATAGATCCCATAGGGCCAGATTTTCTAAGCTAAGATTTTCTAAATTGCGAGCAGTACTTAAAATGAGCAAGAGCTATTTTGTGGGTGTGTTGCACCTGATTTACCACTGGAAACTGTGCATTATTTTTAGTGCTGCAAACCTGATATGTAAATGAGTCTTTGTGTGAACAGAGGCTGCACAAAACTGTTTCTGCTCTTGTTCCTAACTGAGCACCTTTGCAACGCAGGTAAGGTCTCAGTTTTAGTTCTGCTGGAACTGAGCGCTGCATTTGACACAGTGGACCACGGGATCTTACTTCACAGGTTAGAAAACTGGGTGGGAATCTCTGGTACTGCTCTAAACTGGTTCAAGTCCTATCTCGAGGATAGGACGTACTTTGTCGAAATTGGCAACTGTGTCTCAGACAAAATTTCCATGACCTGTGGAGTCCCCCAGGGGTCAATCTTGGGACCCCTCTTATTCAACTTGTACATGCTTCCATTGGGTCAGCTAATAAACAGCAACAATGTGTCGTAGCATAACTATGCAGATGACACTCAGATCTATGTGTCACTGACGGCAGTTGAACATGGGCCTGTAGATACACTCTGTCACTGCATCGAACAGATCAGTTTGTGGATACAAAACAACTTTCTCCAACTAAACTCAGACAAAACTGAGATCATTGTTTTTGGTCCACAGACACAAAGAGAAAGTGTCATCAGTCACCTTGAGTCTCTCGCTCTAAAACCAAAAAATCAGGTTAGAAATCTAGGAGTAATCATGGACTCAGACCTGAACTTAAACAGCCACATCAAAGCAATAACATCATCAGCTTTTTACCATCTGAAAAACATTGCTAAGATCAGAGGAATAGTGTCAAAACCAGACTTAGAGAGACTCATCCATGCATTTGTCTCCTGGTGGTTCCCAGAGTCAATAATAAACACGGTGAGGCTGTGTTTCAGTTTCATGCAGCTAAAATCTGGAACAGTCTTCATGAGGATGTGAGACAGGCCTCAACTCTGACAATGTTCAAATCCAGGCTGAAAACAGCTCTTTTTACCCGTGCATATGAAAACTGAAAGTATTTTATCTGCACTCTTGCCTTTTACTGTAATTGATTAACTTTATGTTGATGTTTTCTGTTTTCTTGTAATTTTTCTGCAACTGTGAAGCACTTTGAATTGCCTTGTGTATGAATTGTGCTCTACAAATAAACTTGTCTTGCCTTTGCTGAGCCCCCTCCTGTTCACTCTGCTGACCCATGACTGCGCTCCAAAGTACGACTCAAACTTTTTCATCGAGTTTGCAGACTACACAACAGTGGTGGGTCTCATCAGCAACAGAGACGAGTCAAACTACAGGAGTGAGGTGAGCAGTCTGGCCATGTGGTGCACACAGAACAATCTCTCTCTAAACGTGGAGAAGGCAAAAGAGATTGTCGTGGACTTTCGAAGAGCGCGGGTCCAGCATGCTCCTCTAACAATCAACGGTGCTGCAGTGGAGAGGGTGACCAGCACTAAGTTCCTGGGTGTGCACATCACAGAGAAACTCTCCTGGATCATGCACACTATATCACTGGTCAAGAAAAGTAATCAGCGTCTCTGCTTTCTCCGCAAGTTAAGAAGAGCCAGAGTCCCAGCCTCCGTTATGTGCAACTTCTACAAAGAGACTATAGAGAGCATCCTGACCAGCTCCATCACTCTGTGTCACGGCGCCAGCACTGCCTCCTGCCGAAGGAGCCTCCAGCGCATCGTGAGAGCAGCGGAGAAGCTCTGTGGAGCCCCTCTTCCCTCTATTAAGGACATGTAGGGAGAAGGCTGCGGAATCCACGGGCCAGGTCCAGTCGACTGGAGAACATTTTTATCCACCAGGCTGTCAGGAAGCTGAACTCCCTCCCTTCCTTGCTCTCCCCAACCATATTTCATTTCAATTCATTGACAAATGAATCGACAAATAAAAATTTTTTGAATTTGAATCTTTGAGGAAACCTTTAAAACGTTATGATGGATTAATGGCAGATGGCCACAACCAGTAAAAAAAATAAGAACATAACTGTAATCATTATAGCCAACAATTTTCTTTCAAGGCTTAGGCTTTAAAGAATTGGCTATACTGCCTGTGATTTGCATCTGTTTCCTTCAAATATTGATTATGTGTTGTATGTTGGCGCAGGGAAAATACAATAAAATAAACCTTCATGCTCTCCGCGCTCATCCAGAGAAAAGTGCTGGTTCGAGGCGCATTGAGAACCTCTTCTCAAATCATGAGGTTTCTATCATAGTCTAATTTGTCACATTATTTTTTATAGCCACACTAGAGGGCGCTGTTTGCTGGTACTGATATATAATATGTGTATTGGTATTCTTCTTCTCTTCCAATAATATTTTTCTCATTTGGACTGGATATAAGGAGAGGACACATTTGAATTGTTTATACTGTATGCCTTTTCCCAAACTTTAATGTCTGGGTTATTTTTGTAATAGCCTAAGAGCTTTCCTTTTGTTAGTGCCATAAAAGACATTTATCTGAAAGACAGAAATGTTAGCTTTGATTTGAGCTGTTATGAAGCTAACACGCCAAAGCTGTTTTTTTGGGGGGGGTTTTGCTAGCTTACATTGTTTGTAAAGTGGACACTCGGGGGTATTTGTCACAAAAACTGAGAGGTTATTTGTCACACGGGGTATAAATGGTGGGACATTTTTTTCTTTTTTGTCTAGTATGTTTTTTGATCACTTGTTTTAACATTAGCTTTTATAGGCCGTATGTTTGGGTCATTTGAGTACATTTGTAAATTTACACCTTACAATTTTGCAAAAAAATCCACAGTTAGTTCAAATTAGTGTTATGAACACTTCTGGCATTGCATTGCGACTGTTTTAAAACTTATTTTGTCCTTTTATCTCAAAAAGCAAAAAAGTTACAAAAGGTGTATCAAATTTCAAGTTAACACCATTAACTCCATTAAAAACAGTATGTGACAACCAACTTAGCCTGGTTTTACCATACCCTCGTACTCATTTCGTTTCGTACAGAGGGTCTGGATCTTCACAATTGAGCTCCGTTATCAGGTGGGAGGGGTGAAGTCCTTTGAAACCAGGCTACAACCAACCCCAAACTTTGTGACAATTTACCCCGCCTATGGAGCACATTGTCACAGTCGATTTTGTTGTGTTTGACGGTTAATAACTATTTATCTCAATATGATAGAAAAAAGAGACTGAGGCCTACTTTAAGGGTTCAAGCTTTCATTTAATTCAGGTCTGACTCTTGTGGGATTTTCTGTTGATGAGCTGTGAACTCTAGAAAAAAAGTGTGATAAATAGCCCCGGTCTCCCTTACAGGCACTTTCTGAACCCTAGCATAAATAAAACCGAGATTATGGTCTTCGGACAAAGTAACCCCCTGTAAGGACATGACAGTGTGATCTGTCCACTGTCCTCCTACTGCCGCCCTCATGAGGAACTTTGGGGTGATGGTTGACACTTTGTTTAAACACTGTCAGCAAGTCCAGCTTCTTTCAGCTGAGGACTCTGGCCAAAATTAAACCCGATCTTCCTTGAGATGATTTGTAACCTCGCGATTGGACTATTGTAATGCCTTGTATATTGGACTGGACCTGCAGCGCCTGCAGAGTGTACAAAATGCTGCAGCCCGCATCCTGACTAAAACTAAGAGGCGTCGGCGCATCACCCCATTTGATGGACCGCTGCTGTGACCCACTCCAGTTTAATGTTATACAGATGAGAGCCAAGGTAAAATCCTTATTTTAAAGGCGCTGGTAAAGTGCGATTGTGCATTGTTAATATTCTTGAATGGAGAATAAAACATATGGGTTAATAATACTAAGATTTTGTGTGTGTGTGTGTGTGTGTGCTTTACCCCAAACTGGGAATTCCAGCAGGAGCCAATTATTTTCAGTCACACATAGTCACATACATGCAGAGGTACAATCGCACTACTGTTTATATGCCATGGTGACAGTGGGTGACTCTAACAACTTTGTTACAGGGCTAAATATAGAGATGATGTGCAACTGTGCTTTTCAAACTTGAAATATTGTGAACAACTGTGTTAAATCATTTCTTTTAGCGCTTTTTGCTGTGTTATAATAAGGTAAATTGCCCCCTCCTCTTTTGTGGATTTGGGTACCTTAGGTGAACACTTAAAACCAACTGTGACAAACCTTGGTGTGAAGCTGGACAGTGCTCTGAAGCTTGACGCCCAGATTAGCTCTGTTGTAAAGTCCAGCTTTTATCAGCTCAAGCAACTGTCCAAGGCAAAACCGTTTGTTCCCCAGCATTTATTTGAGATTTTACTTCATGCTTTTATCACAAATCGTTTAGATTACTGCAATGCACTTTATGTCGGGCTCAATCAGTCGTCTCTCGCTCGACTTCAACTTGTACAAAATGCTGCTGCTCGGCTTTTAACAGGCACCAAAAAGCAAGAGCACATTACACCTATTTTGAGGTCATTGCACTGGCTCCCTATTTCATATCGTGTTGAGTTTAAGATTCTTTTATTTGTTTTTAAATGTCTTCATTGTCTTGCTCCTCAGTATCTGTCTGACCTGCTGCAGCCCTACACCCCTGCACGCTCCCTGAGGTCAGCAGATATGTTCTTGCTGGTTGTTCCCAAAACGGAAAACCAGAGGCGACCGCTCTTTCGCTGTCGCTGATCCTAAACTGTGGAACGCACTGCCCCTGCACCTTAGACAGAGTCTCTTGTTCTTTTTAAATCCTCTCTTAAAACGCACCTTATTTCCTTGGCTTTTAACACAGCCTGAGAAGTTTGACTTTTTAATGTTTTGCATTTTGTATTTTTTTTCACTGTTAATTTGTCTGTACTTGTGAAATCCTGCTCCAAAAGAAACAGCAACGGTTTGTTAGTTTCAAGTTATTCCTGCCACAAATGAAACAACGATTTGTTAGGTTTCAAGTTTGTTAGTCATTATTAAATGCACGGCTCAGCCTGTTGGAAAAGAACAATGGTCATTATCCTGTGTCTGCTGCAGGCCGTGTCTGTGGTCATACGCCTGTAATTAATGACCAGAAACGCACAACATCACAGACACACACACACACAACGACCAATGGAGACACACAATGACAGCAACACAAAAAGCGCTTGCGCAGTAAGTCGTCAGGTCAGGTCAGAAAGTCATTGTTAAAAAAAAATTATAATAATTGTTTTGTGTGTGTGTGTGTGTGTGATCGCCAGCAATGTTGATCAGGCCTTTATCCCATTATTATATGAGCCCATGCGATATTTTTGGGAAACATCAGATTTCTTTGGGCCTGCTTTTCATATTTTTTTTTAGCCCAGAATTTGTTGAGCGCTCTTATTTTGAAAGCGTGATCGTCTTTCTCCCATCCATTCCAATAACCCATCACAGGGAATTCAAAGATAAATAAAGAAAATAAGAGACAGCACTGCAGTGCAAAAAGGTAAAGACAAATTTAAAAAATCTCATCAACGAAAACAACCCCAAACTTTGTAACATGAGAACTCAAAAGCATTCAAAGTTTGCTGACATCTTTACAAAAAATAAGGGCCCGACGTCACGCCAGTTTTGCGCGAAGAAAGTGTGATACCACATTATAAAATACGTTGTTTTGTCTTCAAAATATAAGTCCCATTTTGATTTCACCAGCTATTTGTAGTGCATTACCAGTGTTTTTTGCGTTATAGAAAAAAAATACATATATATTTTCATTCTTTGTCTACTTCAGTTTAGAAAATCAGCTCTGGACTGCCAATTTAAAATTAAAATAAATAAATGAAACAGATTTCTGTTGGAATCAAATTGTAACTCTTCCCACCTTTTTCGTTAGGGTTTCTTTCGTTCTTTTTTTCCCATGCAAACCTGGTGAGATCTTTATTTATATAGCGCCTAAAGGCGCCAAAACACAAGATTTAAACCTGCGTGTACCTCTTAAATTTACGCCAAACAGTGGAAGTGTTTTTCTATTTCAATCAACCCAAACATTATTGGGCGGCACGGTAGCACAGTAGAGCTCGTGCTTCACAGCTAGAATTTCCGGGTTCGATTCCCACTAGGGACGGGGCCTTTCTGTGTGGAGTTTGCTTGTTCTCCCCAAGCTATGTTAAGCTTGGGGAGAACAAGCAAAGCTTGTTATACCCAAATAAATCCGCAAGAGGGGAGAAAACAACGCAAGTGAAAGAGGTGTTTTGCCTCAACACGATCTCCTCTGCAACCGTGCCCATTACTTCATTAGGACCTTTATTTCTCAAACTTGCCCTATGCTCCCCGCGGGGCTGCAGCAGCAGCGGTGGAGATGACCGGGGCGGACTGAGGAGGAGACAGTGTGCGGTGATGTCGCTGCCGTTCGGAGGTGGCCAAGAGCGGAGTCGAGCTGAGCGAACAGGTGGAAGATGTGAGTGACGGGGCTCCTGTAGCCGCCTCGTCACTCACGGACCCCGCGTGCCTTTTTCTCTCCTATGGCCCAGGACAGTGCTGGCGCTGGGAGCGTTCGGGCCGTTTCCCCAAAGCCGCGCTCTGAAACCGTTTCCCCGCAGGCCGCGCTCACGTCCCGCGGTCGTGCATTCACAAACTGTCCCTCTGCCAATCCTACACTTCTCTCTCCGCCCCACTCCAGCTGTGACTTTTGTTTCGCAAAATAAGCACAACTAAAGTGACGCCCCTCCCCCAAAGAGGAATAAATAAAAAGAGAAATGCGTCACCTCCGCAAACCCGTTCATATCATTCACTGTAAAGACTCGTTCAAAAGAGCCGGATCGTTCACGACCGACACATCACTAATTGGCGCCCCGTCCTTTCGGCGCTCCTATGCAAGGCAAATATTGTGTATGCTCTTTTTGCGCCACTGCAAAGACATAGAACCTCCCTCCGGGAGAATGGACTGCACCATGGGCAAGCCTTCCGTAGCTTTAAATCCAAACTGTTTTCCCATTTCCATTCGATGTAGCGTCTCTAGACTGACTTTTACCCATTTTCTCTTAAAGAACAAATGGATCTAGCCCGCTTAGTCATCTACCTGCTCTTCCTCACTTTGGAGCGATCCAATACACCTAACGGACGCGCGTTCTTGGAACGGACTGAGCCCGGCTGAAAGCACAAAGAGTTCAGGCTTGCTTAAGGTGCATTCAGACCGAACGTGCGTCCACGCTCCGTCAGCCTCTAGTTGGACGCCAAACATTGCCGCTTCACACTCGCGAGAAACGCCTGTTTGCTGCTGTGTGAAGTTTTGCAAGCGTCATAATTAGGAGGCGTGTCATACAACTCAGGCCGAGCGCAAACCGCGATGATCAACTTCTCCTCCATGCTGCAGGTCAGGGGCGCAACTACCGCAACTACCCCCCCTCTCACACACACCTTTTTTTAAAGTAAATAAATACCCTCTGAATTGACTTTATTTTAACGAAAATGTCACTATTTCACACAATATAACATCGACATTTCCCTCTATGGAGTTTGTTATCACAAAAAACAATCACACGGCCCGATTAAAAGCAATTCTTTCATTCATGTAACTTTTCCTCCTCTCCCTCTCTCTCCCTCGCGCAAGAGGGGAGAAAACAACGCAAGTGAAAGAGGCGTTTTGCTTCAACGCGATCTCCTCTGTAACCGTGTTTATTATTTCATTAGGTCTTTTATTTCTCAAACTTGTTGCCTTATGCTCACTTTGAGCTCCTCGTGGGGGGTGGAGATGACTGTCCCTCTGCCAATCCTCCACTCCTCTCTGCCCCACTCCAGCAGTGACTTTTGTTTCTCAAAATAAGCACAACTAAAGTGACGCCCCTCCCCCAAAGAGGAATAAAAAAAAAAAAAACTCTGCGAACCCTGTCATATCGTTCACTGTAAAGACTCGTTCAAAAGAGCCGGATCGTTCTCGACCAACACCCATAGACTGTTAAAAAGAACACATCACTTTCGGCGCCCATATGAAAGGCATATATTGCGTATGCCCTTTTTGCTCCACTGCTGCAGGTAACAGGTGACGCTTGTGCTCACTATTTGAGCCCAGTCCCTGATTGGTTAACAAGGCGTAAATGAACGCACGTGTAGATTGTGATTACTTGAGTGCATGAAGCAGTGGGCGCGGCATCGCTGGTCTGTACCGCGCTGTTCTCACTGGCTTTGACGCGCGTTAATCCTCATCTGCTCGCATTTGTAACGCTTCATACGCGCGGACGGCTTTGCTTACATTTCGAAGCGCGTCGAAGCACGTCTACGTAGGGTTAACATGGAAGTTGGTGGCGTGTCAGCGTTTGGTCTGTACGCACCATTACAGAGCAATACTAACGCGCAGCCGCTAGGATAAGTCTCACGCTCTACACCAATGCAATGAACAAAATACCTAAAACTACATAAATAAACCAAGAAACCTGTGTACATTAAGCGCTGCCCTGGGCTTTACACAGTTGAAAAGACAAACTCACTAAAATCAGGTTCTTTTTGGTCTTGTGTGGCCAAAAGTTTTCCTGCGCGAGACGAGCACGTGCCCTCCATCTATGTCCAAATAGAGCGGAGGCTGGTTTTTCCCCAGGTCGGCCGAACGCACGTGGTCGCCTCCACGCCGAAAAAAAAAAAAATAGGCCAAGACATGCCAAGAATGCCAAATTGTCATGGAATTTCTTACCACTATAAAGGAAAAAGGCAGTCAGACATGTTATGACAAAGTCTGTGAGTAAAGTGAAAATTGAAAGATTTATACATTTTCTGTTTGGAGTGTAAATTTAAAGTGATGCAAATGTAAATGTGGTGATGTGCAGTGTTAAGAGCAAGTGGGGGTGTTGCCCTGTGTATATATACGGCTGTATATTTGTGCTCTTACACTGAAAGTTTCAAACCGGAAGTTCCCTCAATAAATGACGCAGTGCGCTTGATGCGCAAGTTTGAGCCAGTCAAAGTTACCGATGAGTAGTGTGATTTTTCCTCTGCGAAATGTGCGTGTTACCACGGTATTCCTGCCCTTAATATGCTGCGACCAACAGAATATATAATACACCTTGTATGCACCCTTGGCCCTGGGCGGCACGGTAATACAGCGGTTAGAGCTCGTGCTTCACAGTTAGAAGGTCCGGGATTCGATTCCCACCTGGACGGGGCCTTTCTGTGTGGAGTTTGCATGTTCTCCCCGTGTCTGTGTAGGTTTCCTCCGGGTACTCCGGTTTCCCCTACCACTAAAAACATGTACAATAGGCCAGGAAGAATGAGAGTGTGTTTGAGAGGGCGCATGGGGGACAACGGACGCAAATTAGGCCAAGGCTACAATCCGGTGTGGCTTGTTTACATGTATGTTCATTAACATGCACTGTCCCGACCAAATAAACCAATAAATAAATAAAATAAAATACAATTGTAATCTAATAAAATAAACATAAATATAGAGAAATAAATGCAAATAAATAAATAAAAATTGTTGAGCAATGTTACTGTTATGGGTTCTGTCTCTAAAGAAAGAAACACATATTTGGTTAGAATATTTTGATTTAATGCCAGTTTGAATCCAATTTAATGATTTTTAATGGCTTTTAAGGCCTCAAGTTTCTGGCATAATTTAATAACTTTTAACACTGTCTAATGCCCTGTGGAAACCATGCAAACCTGACTAGAACCAGTCCAAGAATGCCATATCTCCAGGAGGTTTGACAAATAAATGCAACTGGCACTCTGTTAACGTATGCCTATTGATTAGTTATACGTGCCACATTAATGATTATGACTTCTGAATGTATACATACATTTATAGATTACAATTTTATGGCCAGGGCCAAGGGTGCATAGTTGGTGCAACATTGGGTGCATCTCTAGAAAGTATCGTTTTTTGTTGCTGCAAAGTGAGTGCTCCTCTCGCGCATGGACAATCTTTGTCGTTTTTCTCTCGGTGAAAGTAAGCTAGCGCACACGTCAGAAACGAGGCCTGAAAATGACTTATGAACACGCTGTGTGGCTCTAAATCTTTGAGCCTTGGGAGATTTTCGTCTTTGTAAGTATTAGTGTGTCCAAAGCGCCTGTTTAGAAGTTACAAATGTCTCTGTAATATTACTTTTGATAAGTTTGTCACTAGAGTTTTGTAGCTACTGCTGTACTACATGTGTGTCTAATTGTGTTTAGCATGTTACATGTAAAATATATGGTTCGTAATTGCCCCCTTTTTTCTGTATATTACAGTTACCACATCACACACTGAAAGCTTCACTAAAACAAGAAAAGCAAGCCTTGTGTTCGGAGTTTTCTTTATTTCTTTCTTTCTACGATGCCGTCGGACGGTTCCCGCAACTCCCTTCTATTTTGCCGTCACATATGTTTGATATGGACGTATCTAACTCGCTAAGGGTAGGGCCAGGAGTTGGCAAATGCTTACGTTTATAAACAAGAAAAAATTATGGTTAAGGTTAGGAAAATGGTTAGGAAAAGGTGGGGTCGACCCGTCATTCTGACACTATTTGATACCCGTATTTATAAACTCCACTATCCTTAAGGTTAGGGCTAAGTTAAGGTTAGGGTTAGTTTGTAAACTCGGTGTTGGAATGGCGGGGTGTCATAAGGAGAGTTTGTAGCCGTCGGACGGTTCTATAGACACTGCCTTTTCTTTAATGGTTCGCTTAGGGTGACCAGATTTTCCAAGTAAAAAACTGGGACATTCGCGAATCAGCCGCAGGGGTTCCAAATCTAAACTGTCTTTACCCACGATGAATGGTAAAACTGTCAACGACTTATGACATGCACTAATCCGCATCCTGAATTGAGATTTTGAATTGGTTTACACTTGGTAATTGATTTTCCCATTGGTCAAAGACATACATTTTCAAGTGAACTATGCTATTTCGGAGACTACATTGGCCAAAACCGGGACAACTGGGACAGATTACGTGTAAAACTGGGACAAATCAATGGTTTTGGAGAAATCTATTGGGACGTGGGACAAAGGACTCAAAACTCGGACTGTCCCGGGTAAACTGGGACATCTGGTCACCTATAGGTTCGCTGCGCTCTAGCAGCACACTGACACGTATTGTGAGGACAGCACAGCAGTGGTTCTACACCTTGAAGCCCCGCCTGTGCATGCTGTAATCAGGCCACACACCCAAACCAAAAAAACGTGGCTACCACAAATATTAAAAGATAGAAGATAATATTATTGCCACTAAGTATTTGTTTCAAATGTATGGTTTCAAATTGGTGTTTTCTGCACACATACTTCTTTTGAGGTCCTATTTTATGATTTTTAACCATTTTATTTGTTCAAATAATATTGCTTATGACATGACCATGGAACCAGACAAAGCTGTGGGCCCCCTTTATGTTGGGAACCAATGGATTCGTGACAAAAATGGATCGTCCTCCTAGCCCTAGTACACACTGTTAACTGTTCTCACTTCTTGAAATTGTTGATATGAACATGGAGTTGGATCTGTAACTCATGAAATGCTTGATTATGGTTGTTATCTTAATGAGATGTAATTTGGGATGTTTGTAAATTAATTTTGAGTTTGGACATTTTGAGCACTTCCTGGATCCTATATTCGAAACAAGTGTGAAATATGAGCTGCGTACAACTTCAGACGATGAACAAACAAACCAAAAAAAAAAAAATGAAATTACGAGATTTCCTATGTCAATAAACAATTGTGTAAGACCATATTAATTGCAGGCTTTGTGACATTGTAATTGTTAAATTGTTAAAACTGCAACTTCAATTCTGTTGAGATAATTGTTGCTGCCCTAAACACCTGAAGCTTTTAATCGTCGACTGGACAGTTTGTTGAATTGATGATTTTTCGTTGTATTCGCAGAAGCTTCTTAGCTCTTGTGTTCAGAAAATGTAACAAGTAAAGCCAAACTAGACATGGCTCCAATAACACTCAGGCTCGTCCTTAAATAGAAGCAAAACATCCTCAAATCAACCAACTCAGGCCAGTCAACGTTTTAGAGCTTCACTAAATGAATACTTCCTGGACGACTGAGAGCCTCTGCAAACATACTTACTAAGCATTGTTACATATTTGTATTGTGTAATCATAAATGAATAATAAAGTCTTGAATGTTGATTCTGTGTGTAAATGCTCTCCTAAAACAGGTTCTGTATCTATTAAGTTATCAAAGCTGCAACGCTTCATTTTAAAGGGAACATTCACAGTGAACTCATGATGAACTCATGATGAACTAACCATGAGATCATTTTTAGTTGTAAGTATACACAGTTTGGTCCTTCTTGGATTGGTTTCTTCGCAAACAAAAATTCATCAGGATCATAATGAATTAAGCATTATCATTAGTGAGTTCATTGCCTGAATTAACAGTGTGAATTCATGAGTATTTCATCATGAATCATCATGACCTCACATGAATTCATAATGAATTAATTCATGAAGTCATGATGAATTCATCATGAATTATGATGAATTCAGTTGGGTGCGAAAGTTTCGGTATCCTGGATCAAAATTTTGAAAAACAGTGAAAACGGCATGAGGTTGTAGATGAGGCATTCCATAAAATAAAAATACAAAATATATATGCCATATATTCCTCGCATATTCATTTACATTTTCAAAATTACATTAATGTAAAAAAACCAGAGCAAAAGTTTGGGCACTCTACAGAAATGCTTTTCTAGGCAGCCAAGTTCTAGTTCAGTTCTAGTTTGAGGGGGGTTTGTTTCTTCCAAACAAAGGTCCTTCAGAACTAAGAGATCTCTGTCACACTGCACAAACTGCTCTTTAGAGGTTTATTCACAGACCTTCAATGATGTCAAGAGACTGAAGGCCACGGCAAAACCCTTAGACTGCAGCTCTTGGTACAATTATTACCCATTTGTGGAAGCCATTTGCTTTTTCACAGATGGTGTTACGTTACGATTTGTAGGAAATTAATCCATTCTATACCTAAAATTGTCCCCTGTGCCACTGGCTGCAATACAAACCCAGAGGATCTGCTCCCAGGATTAACAGTTGGACAGATGTTCTCTTCATAAAATTCCGTGCTTCTTCTTCTCCAAACTGACCTTTGCTCATTCAGGCCAAACTCTTCTACAGTGGGATGCAAAAGTTTAGGCTTAGCATTTAGACAAGTGGCATGCATTTTGGAGACAAAAATATAGAGATTAAAATAGGATTTTTGGCCATTTAGAGAAGAAGGGTCACACAAAACAATGAAGAGAACGTCTGATCCATCATCCTTTGGGTTTGTATTGCAGCCAGTGGCACAGGGAACATTTCATGGGTAAGAAGAAGAATGGATTAAAATAATTTCCAACAAATCCTAAAGGAAAATGTAACACCATCTGTGATAAAGCTGAAGTTAAAAAGAAAATGGCCTCTACAAATGGGTAATAATTGTACAGCTCAAAATCTACGATGGATTACATCAAGAGCTGCATTCCCAAGGTTCTGCTGTGGCCTTCAGTCTCCCTAAACATCATTGAAGATCTGTGAATAAACCTCCATAGAGCAGTGTGTGACAGACAGCGAAGCAATCTCATTTGTAGGAAGAAAGGGCAAAAATTCTTATACTATCCTCTCTGTGTGTTATGATTTGGTTTGTGTACCGACCCCCTCCCCTTTGTTTTTTCTGTTGCAGCAGGGGGTGTGGCTGACTCCTCCTGGTGCTGCAGACTAGACACCTGCACGTCATTACCAGTCAACCTCAGTATGAATGCCTGGATGTCTCAGCGCCACACTGCCAGATAACTCCGTCCTGTTCGGTAGTGTTTCCCGGCTCCTGGTTTTGGAATTAGATTTTTGTCAACTTACTTGCTGTTTCCTCCAACTGTTCAGATTCTCCTGGGGTCTTGTTCTTGGTGACCTGCTCCACGTGTCCTGCTCCTCGTCAGCCATGCTCGCTGCCTCCACTGCCTGGCACCACCATTTCGTGAAAATAAACTGTTAAACTTGCCTCCTGTATCAGTCTCTGCTTTGGGATCCTCTAGTTAAACCCAACACTGTGACTCTTTGGTTTGGATAATTCTGCCTATAACCTCAGTTGTGCCATTCCCTTCTTATACTGTGTAACACACCAGAAATAGCTGCTTGAATATGTTCATTTCATTCATCAAGTTGATTGTTGAATTGTAATTTTGAGTTCACTTCGGTGATAACTCTCATTCCTGGAGCGACTTGCATGAATATGGCATAATCCAGATGCCCTTTCGTCTCCTTTAAATATTTTGCAATTAAAACATATATCTAACACAAGGGTCAGGTGCAGTAAACTAATAAATAGTAACTCATGGCAGAAGCCGCTTAAGTGCATTTCTGTGGTCTGTTCACTGAAGCGATTTATTGCGTTCACCGAGCAGCCTCAGCCCGTCTCTGCTCTGATTCCTGTTCTCTGTATCTGGAGCTGTGCGCCAATAAAGCTGCTTCTCTGATAATCGGCCACAATTGCATCCCACCGAAAGGCATAGAGAGAAGTGGGTGGAAGCTATCAGGACCAAACTATTGATATGCAAATGTCCATCACACACACATACACTAGCTACATTGACAGCCAAGATTGGAAGGTTTGTTCCAGTTTGACAAACTCTTTATTGAAAAAACAAGACTGAAACTCCTCATTAGAAATGCACCACTTGACTTATTTTTTGGCCGCGTCTTTTGTTATCAGCTGTATCAGTAAAAATTGTACCTGTCAAGAATTCAATGTTAGATTTAAAAGGGATTCTGAATCTCTGTGGGACTTTTCTGGTTAGATAAAGGTAAGCCAAATACATAGAAAGAAAAGAAAAAACTTGTATCACTATCATTTTTCAACCAGTCATGGCTGGACAATGGTATTGTAATAGCCTACTTTATGAAAAAAAAAAAGGTCTACAGCTACATTTCCATCTCTTGGTTGTTATTTTGGTATAACTATAGGCATAGAAACAACAGACGCATTATCCTCACTCCTCCCTGTTTATGCTAAAAAAAGAGAGATTTGAAAGGGAGTCCATGATAGCTGCTCTATCTCGTCCTACAGAGCATGACCCGGAAAAAGCGTGTTTAAATATATGATACCTTGCCAGTGTTGTCACTTGGGTCATAGCACTTTTTTTTGAAAATAGACTCTTTGGAGCAAGGCTTTTTAAGCATTAGTTGTGAGGTGCAAAGACTCCATTGGAATCAGTTTTATAAAGTGTCTTCTGAAGTCGCCGTGGGCCACAGGGTGGGATTTCACCCCCTGGTGGGCCTGCCATGAGGACTTAAAAGAAGAGTGTTCCTCTCTCATTGGGTATAACCAAAGAAGTATCCTTTAGCCATAATGAACCACAATGCATTCCTGAGATGTTTTCTAAAAGTTGACATATGTTTCATAATGCTCTTGGCTCAAGGGCACAAAAACAAACAGCCAATGTATTAATGGATACAGAAAGGTCCATGTCATTCTTGCTGACATGAGATAAGAGGTTACAATTGTAATATGATATATCACACAGCAAAAATATGTGGAAAATATAAGAGCTGACAGAAAGAGACTGTTTCTTCAAAAGTATTACTGAAGAAGAGTACCAGTGCACAAATCTCTATGCCTGTGGCTCTTGTTTTCTGTAAATCATTCACTAAGTCCAAACAGGTTTCACACAACCAATAAACCATTTACAAAATTGAGGTTTGTTTTTGCAAACGAATAACCCGGCTGCTCAAGAAGACTCTTGATGTATCAAGCAATGGCCTAACTTACCCCTGTGTTTCTGAGCTCTCACTCACTGAATAACAGCTGTTAAGGTGGAAAATAATCCATAGAAGTATGAAGTCCCAGAGGAGAGATCAATTAGGAACCGCTCAAAATTCAATACAGCATTCATTGTGTTCCTAAGAAACTGCTTATACAGTTAGGAGAGGTTGAAAGTGAAATTCATTTTGTGTTACAGTATTGCCCACGGTATGATGATCTTAGAAATGTATTATTTTGTGAATTGTTTGTTCAAAAGCATGAAATGTTCTGGATCAGTGACGGCGACAAGTTGAAATGGTTGTTTAATTTTAAAGTGCTTAAATTGCCAACTGTTTGTTTATTTAAATAAGTTAATGTACTGTATATTGTTCCTACTGTTTGGCAACTGGTCCTTTTGTTGTTGTTATTGGTGTCTTATAAGCCTATTAGGGCATAGAGTGAGTATGCAAGACACAATAATAAAACCATTAATTCCTATACAGAAATGCTGCATGTGTGACTTTGAACACACTTAGGTACTATAGAAAACAGAGAATTACTTTAATTTGCTTTACTCAAGTTTTATTGTAACTATTTGTTTTCTTGTAAGCTAAAGAGAATTAGGCCATGCGTCATGAACTGATACTGGGATAAGATGTATAACGCTTTGTACCTTGCATGTACGAGTAGAATATGTATCAAGGACAGACTCTCTCCGTAGCAGCACCAAACATTAAGACATCATGTATTGCATGTTCATTGTACACGTCATATAGCATATAAATACAATCTGTAGACTTTGTCAAAAGAGAGGACATGGGAGTTGATGAATGTATGATACAATGCCTCTACTGACTGCCTCTGAATTGCCTGTTTGAACTACTGGTTACTGTCATCAATAAATCTGGCTCTAGACCGATTACTCCCCTCCTGGAATCGCCACCTTAACGTGGTGGAGTGGTTTGAGCGCCCAAATGATCCTGGAGCTCTGTTGTCGGGGCTTCGTGCCCCTGGTAGGGTCTTCCATGGCAAACAGGTCCTAGGTGATGGGTCAGACAAAGAGCGGTTCAGAAGCTCCTTATGAGAGACCAACAGGCCCGGTTAGAACCATGAGGCCGTCCTTCTGTGGACCCACCACCTGCAGGAGGAGCCATAGGGGCTGGTGCAATGTGATTTGGGCAGCTCCAACGGCTGCCCCCACGACCCGGCAACGGACAAGTGGAAGAAAATGGATGGATGGATAGACCGATTACTGCTGCCTCTTGGTTTGATTCTTCAACTTCGACAGTACTATGTACTGTTACTATGAACTTACTATGTCTATATTTCAAGTAAATACCAGTTGTGTATAGGACAAGGTTAGTGGCAGAGTTGTAGCCATTTCTTCTTCCAATGTCTCTGTATTATCAGTAATAGTAGAATAATCTTTTTTTAAATATTCAGATAATCTTATCTGAGACCTACACTGCACTGTAATGTTGTCCGATTACTGTGCCACAGTTAATTATCAATCATAGAGCGGTGACTGCTGATATAATTATTACACAATCATTCTGTGTCATCTTCCACTGTATACTGAAACCACTTTGCTCAACGCGTCTCAATTTATTCCTCACTGCTCAGTTGACTAAGTGTAGGCCTATGTCTAGTTATACGCTAGTTTTCATAAATGTGATATTTTTGAAATAACATTGGTCTAACATGTTTTCTTGCCTTGCCTTGTTACTCGCTACTATATTTCACCAGCCTATAAGCGTAAAACAAAATGTCGTGCTGCGTTTTGTTGACTGAATTCTGCTGCTGCTTTCCTCCACTGAATTGCTGACATATACAGTATTAATCGGAGCACCCTCAGCCAAAAGGTGCCGGGATTGAGTAGATTATGATAATGCAGGAGAATCCAAGTGCATGATGGGAATGAAAATGAGCCTTTTGGGGTTGACTGGATTGTACTGGACTGGGTGACTGGATTTGGATGAGAGGATGTTCCAGTAAATAAAAGGATAAAATGTCATAATAATAATACATTACTGTTATGCAAGCACTAACTTTGTGCATAATAAGGTTAAGTCAGCACAGTTTCCAAGCTTCCTCTGTATGTTTATATAGTGGGAAGAAAAAGTAAGTACATTGTTTGGAATTTCTTACATTTCTGCCTAAATTGATCATAAAATGTGGTGTGAGGAGAGCGTGGGATAAGCAGCAGTTTTGTAAAGAGGAATGGTACAAGATTCAGCACATCAACATCAAAGCCCTATCCCCACTGTGAGGTACGGTGCAGGAGAATCATGGTGTGGGGCTGCTTTGTTGCCTCGGGACCTAGACAACGTGCTACCGTCATTGAAAAAATTAATTTTGCAGAAAAACCTGAGACATTCACAACAGCGTGGAAAAAGTAAGTGAACCATTGTATTACATAGCTGACTAATCCTGCTTTTGCAGCAAAAACTGCTTTGCTGTAATTGCAGATTAGACGCTCACGAATCTTAGCCCGTTCCTCTTTACAAACTGCTGCAGTTCAGTGAGTTTCAGGCGGTGTACTCACTTATTCCTATTATGTTATGGCCAATAAAATGTGTTATGGCCAATAAAAATATGATAAAATGTAAATGTTTAGGTGGTATTAGTTAAGCAGACACTGTTTACTCATTCTTATGATTTTTATGAAGATCAGACCACATTTAATGACCAATTTAGGCAGAAATGTGAGAAATTCCAAACATTGTACTTACTTTTTCTTCCCACTGTACTTCATGCCTGTCTGACAACCACAGTCTTATGGCTTAATACATTTGACTTAGTAACCAAGTTACGAAATGAGTCCTGACAATACTAATGGATCTTGTCAATTGGGCTGACAAGAACCAGGAAATACGACCACATTAGTCCAGTGCTCCGGTCTCTGCACTGGCTTCCTGTCACTCAGAGAATAGAATTTAAAACAGCTCTGCTTGTGTACAAGTCTTTTCATGCTTTAGCACCAAAGTACATCTCTGACATGTTAGAGCCGTATGAACCATCTTGGGCCCTGAGAACTTCAGGGAGGGGTCTCCTGGTGGTTCCCAGAGTCAATAATACAGTGCCTCTCAAAAGTACTAATACACCTTGAACTTTTGCACATTTTGTCATGTTTACAACTCTAAAAAGATTTTATTTTGAATTTTTTACTGAAAGTTCACACACAAGTAACAGACAACTGTGAAGTGAAAGCAAAATGATACATGATTCTGTTATTTTTCAAAAAATAGAAAAGTGAAAGGTCGGGCGTGCACAAGTATTCATACAGCATGAGATAATACTTTGTGGAACCACCTTTTTCTGCAATAACAGCAGCAAATCTTTTGGTGTATGACTCTACAAGGTTTGCACATCTAGAGACTGACATTTTAGCCCATTCCTCTTTACAAAACAACTCAAGCTCTGTCAAATTAGAAGGAGAGCGTTTGTGAACAGCAGTTTTCAGGTCTTTCCACAGATTTTCAATAGGATTTAGGTCAGGACTTTGACTAGGCCATTCTAACACATTAATATGTTTGTTTTTAAACCATTCCATTGTAGATTTAGCTTTTGTTTAGGGTCATTGTCCTGCTGGAAGGTGAATCTCCGCCCCAGCCTCAATTCTCTTGCTGACTCCAGCAGGTTTTCCTCCAAAATGTCTTTGTATTTGGCTCCATCCATCTTCCCAACTATTCTTACAATCTTCCCAGTCCCCGCTGAGGAAAAGCAGCCCCATAGCATGATGCTCCCCCCACCATATTTGACACTGGGGATGGTGCACTCAGGACAATGAGCAGTGTTAGGTTTGTGCCATACATAACGTTTTGCATTTGGGCCAAAAAGTTCAATTTTTGTCTCATCTGACCAAAGCACCTTCTTCCACATGGTAGCTGTGTCCTCCATATGACTTCTAGCAAACTTCAAACAGGATTTCTTATCGCCTCCTTTCAATAATGGCTTTCTTCTTGCCACTCGTCCATGAAGGCCAGATTTGTGCAGAGTACGACTTATAGTTGTCCCATGTACAGATTCCCCCAGCTCAGCGGCAGTACGTCGCAGCTCCTCCAGAGTTATCTTAGGGCACTTGGTTGCATTTCTGACCAGTGCTCTCCTTGTTCGGTCTGTTAGTTTAGGTGGACGGTCGTGTCTTGGTAAGTTCGCAGTGGTGCTATAATCTTTCCATTTCCGAATAATGGATTGAACAGTGCTCCGTGAGATGTTCAAATCTTGGGAAATCTTTGTATAACTTAACGCTGCTTTAAACTTCTCCACAACTTTATCCCTGACCTCTCTGGTGTGCTCCTTGGCCTTCAGGATGTTGTTTAGTGACCAATACACTCTGACCATAGCTCTGAGGCCCTCACAGAACAGCTGGAATTATACTGAGAGTAGATTACGTACAGGTGGCCTCTATTTAATGGTTAGGGCAAGGTGTGAACATTCTGCAGTCATTAGGAATGTTATAAAGGCAATTTAATGCACTCAGAAAATGCTGTATGAATATTTGTGCACACCCCACTTTTCACTTTTCTATTTTTTGTAAAATAACAGAATCATGTATCATTTTGCTTTCACTTCACAGTTGTCTGTTACTTGTGTGTGAACTTTCAGTAAACAATTCAAAATAAAATCTTTATGTTTAGGGTTGTAAACATGACAAAATGTGCAAAAGTTCAAGGTGTATTAGTACGTTCGCAAGGCACTGTAAACACGGTGAGGCTGCGTTTCAGTTTCATGCAGCTAACATCTGGAACAGTCGTCATGAGGATGTGAGACAGGCCTCAACTCTGACCAATGTTCAAATCCAGGCTGAAAACAGCTCTTTTTACCTGTGCATATGAAAATTGAAAGTATTTTATCTGCACTCTTGCCTTTTACTGTAATTGATTAACTTTATGTTGAAATTATATTGATTGATTTTATCTGTTTTCTTGTAATTTTATGCAGCTGTGAAGCACTTTGAATTGCCTTGTGTATGAATTGTGCTCTACAAATAAACTTGCCTTGCTCTCTTGTATCTGTGTCATATTTCATCCTTGTCTGATCCTCTTTCTTCAAAAGAGGATGCAGCCAGTGATTTGCAGTGTTTATTCTGAGTTCTATGCTCTTTTTTTTTCTGGTTAGAGATGCCACAGCTAACATCATCAATCTAATCCAACCGTAACCGTTTGACACGCGTTTAACAATTTCAAAGCAAGAACCAGACACTTATTGAGCCAGTGGTGGTCAAATGTCATTAATTTCATTATACTTGAGAAAAAGTACAGATGCTGCTACAAATATTATTACAATAAAAGTAAAAGTGAAAAACAACATTGCGTAAGTACAGTGTCTAAGTAAACTTGCTTTGTTACTGATAAACTCTGTTATCAGCTCATTGCAATTTAGCTTTTAATGCAAAACTCTGTTGCAATAAAAGACTCAATGTAATAAAAAAAGTTTGTATTTTCAACTTGTTCAAAGTAGCAGGGCATAGTATCTTGTAAACTCTCTGCTCCTCCACTTTTTTACATATGCATAAAGTTACTGTTTCTGTAAATGGGTTAACCTTTTCCTTTAGGCAAATTGAGCATTTTCCTGCGATGTTTAGTTATACGACTAATCATCATCAGCATGTTTTCTAAATGAGCTCCCATTTACGAAGAAAGGAAAGAGTCGATTGCAGATGCTGTACCTGCCACTCAAGTCTCTCGCTTTGTTAATTTCCCCTTTTCTAAAGCATGGCTCTCATCTCATTGGCCATGTCTGTTTAAATAGGATGTCAATCACCCAGCAGCCCCTGAGCAACAATTACTTTACATAAACATACTCGATGAGAGGAATTTAATGTACTTTGGGAGTTATTGGTTCATTTTAGTGCAAGCATAAATTGGAACTAAGCTGTAGTACATTACAAACTGTCTGCAAGATAAAGTGGAAAATTCAATCACAAGTACAATTGATGGGCTTGAATTAAACTTGTCTTTATCTCGGCACTTGCTTTGGCTGCTTGAGACCACTAACATTCAAGGAACATTACCAGCCTAATGACAATGGATTTATTCAACTTACGCTTCTTTCTTTATAAATGTGTACCGTTCCTGCTTACTTTTTTATCACTATAGGACTGAAGGAGCTCTAAGTCTACATATAAGTGGTTCAAACAATTCAAACTCATTGACAGAATTAGTTGTATGAAGTTTACGTGGAGTTTCCTAAGAGTTCAGTTCATATTATTAACCACCAGATGGGGCTCGATTCAAATGAACAAAGATTGGACAGTTTGTGAGCGGGGCATACTGTACGTCCATGGCCAAAACTTTGATCATGTCATTCAAAAATATGACTCAATGAGATCTTTATTTATTTAGTCTATTTATTTAGGCTTCTTTATTACTTATTTGTTTATTTTGCTGTTTGTTTAGGCCTATTATTGACGTATTACCTGAAATGGCACTATAAAAAATATTTCTCACATGTTTTTTCCATGTTATTTTATTATGTTATTTGGTGCACCACCCAAACTGTTACAGACAAAAGAAAACAAAAGCTTATGACTTATGCGCAGTTTTGTTATAGCTTTGGTGCTACCTCAGCTTTCAGAAATACAAGCATTTCTTTTAATGTATTTCTTTAAACAACAAAACAGAAAACTGTTCACTTAGAGTTAGACGGATTGGTCTATGACTTCTGGTGCTTTATGTTTCAATTCATTCTGTTCATAGACCTGCACTTATGAATAATTGTATCGACCCCCAATCAAGCAAGCTTAACAAACATCTGAAACCAATACAGTGAAAATATGCAGGTTATTCTACTTTGTTTTGCTTCTGCAAGTAATTTTGCCTAATAGTTTTCCCCCTCTTCTCTCAGACCTGCACCTTATCAGACCGGATTCGGATACTTTCAACGATCAAATTGCCTTCGCTATGTAATGCTGCAATATTGTAGCCTGGCTAACGCCATCTTTTCGAACTTCACTTGTGATTTTATTCTGGCGTTAGCCAGGCTACAATATTGCAGATATCCTGAACCAATATGCAGAGAACCAATAGGGCAACTTCTCCGGATATTCACACTCTGTAGCCTAGGGACTTTTAAGTTTTGTGAACAGCTGATGTGTTTTGAATTTGCAATGAGATGATATGACATTGCAATCACAATTGCCACCGCACGGTGGCGCAGCGGTTAGCGCTTGTGCTTCACAGCTTGAAAAGTCCCGGATTCGGACCCCCTTCACTCGACCATTACCCTGACTCTACATCTGGAGATGGGTCCCCAGGCAATGCTCATGGGCTAATAAGTTCCTGTAAATATTAGGCTACGCTTGGACCAGGTGATTTGTTTTAAATTTCACCTAAAAGTTAATTAAGTTTTTGATTAAATTAGCACTTTTAAGTTAGTTGTTTGTTGATAAATAGCCTAGGCTACTGTTATCGCCCATTACGATTTGGTTTGAAATGGGACGTAGTGGCTCTTTTGTTGGTGAAGGTTAAGGGCTAAGAAAAATACAAAACAAACGATACACAGTAAACTCACACGCGAGACGCATCAAGTGTGGTTCGCACAGTTCCCCTACGCCCCGCCCGTCCAGCAGAGAGCAGGCCAATCTCCGTCTGGTTAAGGCCGTGTTTTACAGCCTATGGTTAAAGCCAAAGCTCTCACATACGGGCTGTCAGTGCGCTCTCTGTCCCGGGTGAGCCGGTGCTCGTCGCTGCGGTGGAGAACAAACCTCGGCCGTGGACAGGTACGTACTCTGCTCGGTCTATCATGTTTGGTGTTGTCACATGGGCCGGTGGGATAAGTTAAGTTCAGCAGTGAGGCAGCTTTCAGACTTTATTTTACTTTTTTAATCAACAGTCATTCTAACTCTTTTTGAACATGGAAAGTTTGAGAAAAAAAGCAGCAAACCCTGGCACTCCAAACAAATACGAGCAGCACGAGGAATTACTTAAAAGCCTAAATTTAGATGGCCAAGCCAACATGTTTCGACCCCTATGTCTTCATCGGGGCTTAATAACAATGGAACGTTTAGATTGTCATATTTATTTATGTGTATATATTTATTTTAGGGACAGTGGATACTAAATATCACTGTAAATATGCCAGAATGCTATGTGTTATCCTAAAAAAAAAAAACAATCACAGTTACCAACATGAGTCTATCAAACTTATGACGAAGGCTATGGTACAATTTTCAGTTCAGTCTACATCTTCCATTACATTAGGCTGCTTTTTACCATATATCGAACTCACTGTAAACTCTCTACACTTGTTTTGTCACAACAACGGCACTGTCATTACAGATGCAATATAAGCTGCAATATAAGTCTGTACTAGATTGTATTTATTATGCCAGTGCTTCCTTCCTAAGTAAAACTCCTCTTTATTAAAAAACAAACAAAAAACAAAGCATGTTGTGTTGTAAATTGTTACATTTTAATACAAATATACTTTAAGCTTGTTTCTCTGAAAATTGTATTAATTTCAGTTTCATCTTCTTTATTAATCTGAAATAATGGGGCGACGGTGGTGCAGATGGTAGAGCGGGTCGTCTCATGATCGGAAGGTCGGGGGTTCGAATCCTGCCTCCTGAATGTGCACATTGTCGTTGTGTCCTTGGGCAAGACACTTCACCCTCCTTACCTCCAGTGTCTGCGTACACTGGTGTATGAATGAGAGTGTGAATGGGTGACTGGATCCTTGCTGTAAAGCGCTTTGAGTGTCTAATGAAGGTGGAAAAGCGCTATATAAGTTGAGACCATTTACCATAATCCGCGCACCCCTGCTAAGTGTTTGGTAAATACTGGTTTTGCGATACTTCTCCCACACACTTTTTGATACAGGATTACATGAAGTCACTCAACTGTTGTTATTTTCCCAGAATTGATGATGATACTCCTGCACCTATTCTTTCTCCTCATCCTCCACCACACCCCTGTGACTCTGCTGGAGTTTCGCTATCACAGCAACCAAGAGATAAAGGAGTACCTGCTTCAAGTCAGTGCAGGCAATCCTGACATCACACACCTGTACAGCATTGGCCAGTCTGTGAGAGGTAAGGCCCGTGCAGCGTCTGACTAATGTTACACATAGAAACACAAAGTAAGACCTTGTGTGCACAAAACTAAAGTAGGCTATCAAGTCATAAATGTTTGATGGCCTTCTTGAAATCAATGAGTGAACATTAAAGAAAATAACTGTTAATAAATGTATTACACTGCCTAAATAATTGCAGCCTTTTTGACTGGAGATTGGTGATGTACTGTATGTGGCTATTCAGATTGTAATTTGTTTGTTTCTGATTAACCTTTAATACTTAAAAAATATTACCCTGGTGTTCGAGTTTCATTTGAAAACAAAGGTGAGCACTTCTAAACAATAACTATTCAACTGTGGAACCACGTAATATTGAACGATCCACAAAACATTCACCTATACCTTTTGTATACTTCAGATGTGTGATGTTTCACACTGACTGTTTCATAGACCACCCGTAAGTACAGCTGACAAACTGACTGACAGACTCAGGATCACATATGACTAACGAAGTATCAGCTGTCTATCTCCATAGTAACAACGACACTGAGAGCGTGATCGTATGACAAGACCGCAAGACCATTTAATCTGGACCAACCTAATCCAACTAATCACTTATACAGACACAAACAGCTAATCAGGGCTAATCCAGGGCACCCGCTGGCTGCTGTCCAAATCTGAGCATTCTGTGCATTTTGTATCATCTTGTCAAGTCATTCTTTATGACTTACCTCATGGGTTTTCATGATCCTATGTCAACGACCTGTTAACACCTCCGGTGGGTTTACACAACTGTTTGTGTGTGTGCCAGCCTGTATGTTAGTGAAAGATTCACTGTATCTGTAGTTGATTCAGGAAACCACCAGTGACATTTGCTCTTTGTAATGGTACAAAAGTATGCTTTTTTGTAATTTTTTTTATGAATTGTTAATTGTTTGCACGATATGTTAATTATTTCACTTCTATTATTTTGAGCAAATGTACATTACTTATTCATTAACCATCAGAAATCTTTTTTTTCTCTGGCTTTCTTCAGGTCAAGAGTTGTGGGTGTTAGCCTTGGGTGTCAGCCCTGGTCAACATACTGTTGGAGTCCCAGAGTTCAAGTATGTGGGTAACATTCATGGAAACGAGGTGAGCGAACACACAGAAACATACTCACACCAACGCACAGCCCCTCCCTGCACACAGGAAGTGGGACCAAAAGGAGACTAAAGAGATCAACAAAAGCCATTCAGAAGCTAACGCTCACTGCATAATCACTTTTGTTGTCCGAGACAGGCCGTGTCTGTTAGTGGGAGTGAAGAATCCATTAAAATACACAATCATAGATTAATAACTAATCAAACTAAACATGAAAGATAATAAAATGCAACCCACCACAGGAAAGACTAGCAGATTCAGAAGCAAAGGCTAGGAACGGTTAAGACTAATACAAATACAAAAATACAATAATACTGTGAAACATAAAATACACAATACAGTTGTTTTCGGTGGACCAGAGCTCAGTCGTCCATGGCAACAGCAAAATTGTTTCAATTAAAGTGGCACCAATTCCATTAACCGCCACAGTTTGTTGTAATGACTATAATTATAGATGTTTGTGACCAAACTGCACTGATGTGAATCAAGCACTCAAGAGGCAGTGATGCAGATCTGTGCAGGGTACTGTTACTCACTCAATTAGCTGTAAACTCTCTGCTTCAACACAGTTACTGAAGAGTAAAGTAGATAATATAATTTAGTTGTGAAGAATGTTAATAATCTATTGATCTATCTGTCAAGTGCTGAAATACATTGAGATGCAGGTCGATGTTTTTATACATACATTAGAATTTTGTTGCTAACAAAACATGGCGTCCTGTTACCATGGCGACAGTCCTTGGGAGATCTCTCTGGCTGCGCATGTGAAAGTAAGGGGAAATGTCCTTAAATAGAAGTCATAGCCGGACACACACTGATACACACAGAGTCAGTGGAGTGTGTCGCTGAGGGAAAACTTCCAGAAAAAGCTCCATTCACCCAGTCCCCCCCATACATCCATCCATCCACCCACGCACACACACACATTTTTCATTTCATTCATTTATATATTCATTTGAGCAGAAACGTATTTAAGAATAGGAAAACAAAAAGGTTTTTTTGTTTTCCTATTCATCTTTTGGGTCCAGGGTATGTAAACTTTGGATCAGGGTCATTTTGGTAGTTTCTTTTGTCATTATGATTTTAAAAAAGTAAACTCAGTTGTTTGACCAGAAATGGCTTCGCACAACCACTAACTATGAGTAAGCTTTTGTGTTATCTTTCACATTCTCTGAAAAATAGTCAAAAGAATAAAACATTCTGCCAGGGTATGAACACTTTTGAGTACAACTGTATACACAAAGAAATATCTGTGAGCTGTAAAAAACGACAGTAATTATTACTGTATGTGCCCAGTCCTGCTTTGGAAGCTGCATGTTTCAGTTACGTTATTTAGTGAACATTTCCTGGCACATAGGGAGTTGTGTGTTTCAGCTTCCCCATGTCTAGTCTATGCTCAACCAAAACGTGAAGCAGAATTTGCCTCAATAGACAGTTTTGTTTTTTGTTTTTTTTCTTCCACTAAAAGCATAATGGTTATTGACCTTTTTAATACCGGTTATTAATCGAGAAGGGATAGAAGTATTATATAATTCAGCAGTCAGTTGACTTTGGACAATGCCATTCAACAGTACAAAAGAAAATATACACCAGTGTTTTTGTTATAAACGGCTGTCTCCATTGATTCACTTACATCTTTTATGTTCTGACATAAAGAAGAGAAGGGTGTGCTCTGTAGACTGCGGGAGTCAGCAGTTGCTGAGAAAGTGTTAGAGGAAAGCACAAGGATGGCCAGAGGCGAAGCTAGTCTTGACGTGTGTCTGTGTGTAGTGCTCGGCGCACACGCACCTATTCACCTTTCCCACCCTTCTCCCTTTCTCTGCCCTCTGCCTACCATTCATGCGCACAGAGTCCGTAGTCACTCAAAACACGAGGAGCAACTATAGGCTCATCTCTGGATTGTATTTCTTGTCCACAGAGACTCACAGCTTCACTTCCTCCTAAGCACCTTCCCTGTGGAGCAAGCAAAGGCAGCAGCTGCTCATCAGCACCCATGTGGTGATTTATGATCCCTAGGACAGGGTTTATTAGAAAATAACAGCAAATGTACATAATGGAGTGCAGATGAACAAAGCGCTATTTATACTTTTATAAGTACTTTAACACATACAGAATGAACATATTTCCTGTGCTGTCTGACCACAGGTTCTGGGCAGAGTGCTGCTGCTGCATCTCATTGATGACTTGGTGAGGGGATACCGTAACAATGAAACATGGTCACTGCAGCTTCTAAACAGCACCCGAATCCACATTATGCCAACGATGAATCCTGATGGTTTTGACTCCTCAGACACAGACTGCATGTACAGCCAGGGCAGGTACAGTCACTGACACACTATGTCATTATTGTGTGTTGTGATAGCTAATGGGCATATGATTGTGGTGTGATGACATATCCCAAAAGCAATGAGCTAAAACACATCAACATTTTTACTAAGCTTCGTCTGCCGTCTGCACTGAGGTTGACAACCTAACCCATCATGTTTGTAGATTATAAACTTAGTGGAAGACTAATAACCTATGCAACAACATCTTGGTTAGCTGTGTTTACATGATTTTCTTGTGTACTTAAACAGTATAACTCTGTTGTAATCTGACAAATGTAATACGGAAAAGAACAACGCCATTTTTGTTTAATAACAACATCTAGCTATAATGGTTAAAGGTAGCCTCAAAAGCCCTGTTGACATGCATGCCCTTTTAGTGGTACTTTGGGACGGTCACTTTGGGATAGTTCAAGTTCAACGCCCAAAACATTGTGATTAGCCGGACACATGGTAGATCCCTATCTCTCAGACTGTTGCATGCAGCTAATCGCATGTGTTTTGACTCGTTTAGTCTGAAAGTGCATGCTGTGCTTCCCATATACATTAAGGCTGGATAGCAGTGTTATTATCGGCTAATAATGTTTATTTTTTGTGTGTGGGTCATATGGTCAAATGGATTATGAACTTGAAAAACAAACACATCTGAACTTGAAGCTAATTATTTAATGACATCCTCTCCACATCCTCCACTCTATTATATTACTATTATCATTTACTACTAATATGCATACCTCCTTAAGACACTGGATCGTGAAGAATTACATATGTGCTCTCTAACAATCAACTTTAAGCAATTTTTATTGCATAATTTGACAAGATTTTGCAGACGTGGGATATTGGATTGGGTATCTTATAACAGCAACTTCTCTCTGGACAGCGGCCATATAGTTATACAGTTGACAAATTATAATTTAAAGCATTCAAAATAGAAGATAATAACCTAATTTAAACGGTTTCTTAGGTTCAATCACAATGGCATGGACTTGAACAGAAACTTTCCTGATGCTTTTGCTGCTCAGACACTAGAAGAAGACGAGCGGGAAGCGGAGGTGAATCTAGTCAGACCTCGTTAGAATAGTCTTTTTCTTGAAGTCTCTTTTTAAGAAGTATAAAACCGTTTTATTTGTCTTGTTTAGGTCCGCGCTGTGATGGGATGGCTGCGTACTGAGACTTTTGTTTTGTCTGCAAATCTTCATGGAGGAGCTCTGGTGGCCAGTTATGCTTATGACAACAGTAATCGTGGTAAGTTAATAGTCTTTGACATTTTCCCAAGTGAATCTCAATCTGTATATATATCTGTTAGACCTAAGCAGTGCAAACAGATATTTTCATGACATTCTAAGCCTACATTCTAATGCATATTCTGATGTTGTTACAAAATATTCTCAAATCTAATCAAAGAAAGTGTAAAGGTCATAGCCAAAGATAAATGTCTAAAGACACAAACAGGTTATTATGATTTTATGATTTATGTGGAATCTTTTTATGCGATCTGAAGGTTCAGCCAATGAGAAAGTATTGTTTTTCTTTCTGCAATGTTGGCCATTTTTATTTGACAGAAAGATCAGAAAAAAAATCCATTACAGTATATGTGTGTCCTCTTAAGGCAGTGAGCTAATAAACGGAGCAAGCGTCAGTCCTGATGACGATGTCTTTGTTCACCTTGCTAAGGAGTACTCCTACAACCACGCCACAATGCACAACGGGAATCGCTGTGCGGAGAGCACACCCTTCCTTCACGGCATCACTAATGGATTTGAGTGGTACGCTCTGTCAGGTAACCAGATTCATGAATATTAAATAAGTATTAAAACGTGGTAATCAGGTTATAGATTAAGGTATTGTGCGTGCAAAAAAGCTGGACTCTCATTGTTGACTAAATAAAGATATTTAACTTGACTAAAACTATGACTAAAATCTACAGACATTTTTGTGGACTAATAAAACTAATTAAAGATGAAAAGAAGGAACTTAAACATCTGAACTTCCACAGTTTGAGAGAGCCATCATTTAAATTCAATGCTAAAAAAGTGCTTTGTCCATGTGGGAGAAGCTCCATGAAGAAGTGCAACATGATTTAATATGTTTATAAATAATAATAAACTTAATGAATATAAAGTTGACAACATTAATTTAGGATTTAGTTTACTATATTTATTTACATGGAGACTCAAACGAAGTAACGTTTTCATTAAAAGACTAAAAGTAATTAATTAATTAATTATGTCAAAATGAACTCTGGCTCCCGATGGTCAGCTAGACACAGCTATAAAAACAAAGCATGTGGAGGAGAACTCAATAAAACCTAAGTCAGGTTTGTGGAGAGGCGAGCCTGCTCACAATAAAGAGACACGTTTTTCTCACCAATAAAAACACCTCTGATGAGGTGGATGCTTTTAATATATTCTGAATGGGGTGTTTGCACAGTTACAATAACAGATATTGAGAATACAGTCGAAGAGACTGGCACATGTTGACTTCTCTATAGTGAAATGTATGACATGCAAGTACCTCCTTGCTTGATTTATTCTGAATGTGTATGTTTGTAGGTGGGATGCAGGACTATAATTATGTGTGGGCTCAGTGCTTGGAGTTAACTTTGGAGATATCCTGCTGTAAGTTTCCTCCTGTCAGTGAACTTCCAGGCATGTGGAAAGACAACAGGAAAGCACTTCTGTCTTTTATACAGCAGGTCCATTTGGGTTAGTAAATCAACAATCTGGTCTTGTGTTCATTTTGTATTCAATTATCTAGATCAGTGGTTCTCAACGGGTATGGCGTCGGGACACACCATCATGCAAAGATGACAAGCCGCAACCCAAAAACAGAAATGTATTTGTTTTGATAAAGAATCAAATTCTGAATTTCCGCACAAATTAATGTGGAATCAGCATTAAATAAATGCAAAAAAGCTAAAAATCATTATCAAAACAACTTAGCAACAGACTCTGCATTCTTTTCCAATAGATTCATATGAAAGAAATGTTTACAGAAAAAAGCTGAAAATGTTTTCAAAGCCCACTTTTGGGTGCCGACCCACCAATTGAGAACCACTGATCTATATCATTGCCTCATGTTCTTCCATTCTATCTCTTGACTGTACCTAGGAGTCAAAGGCCGTGTATTTGACAGCTTTGGAGCTCCAGTTCAAAATGCAGTAGTGGACGTTGTTGGACGCCGAAATATATGTCCTTTTAAAACCAATCAACACGGTGAATACTACAGACTGCTGCTACCCGGGAACTACACTCTAACAGTAATGGCATTTAAGCACTACTGACATCTAGTGGTTAGCATTGCATGCCAGAGGTTTAACTATTGTGCGTTTGTTGACAGGTCACATACCCAGGGTATGAGGTCTTGACAGAAACATTAACTATTCCTTATGGTCCAGACCACTACTCTGCCTTAAAACATGACTTTTTTTTACAAAACGCTACGACAACAACTCGACAGCCCTCGTCTCCAAGGCACAGCATCACCTGTAACCACTCAGTGCACCTGTCTGCAGGTGGAGCCAGTGTCAGAGCCGTGTGGACAGGGTTTGCTGTGGTACTGTTCATGGTGGCCTTATCTGTGGACAACTGAGAAGTGTTGATGAAGGAGCTGTGCGCTCAGGCTTTAAGGTCTGGCCACTGGAGTGTGTCCAAGCAACATGAAACCCTCCACAAGATCACTGCACTCTCACATATGATTATACCAAAGGTTGTCATTATGTAACAGCTATGTTTGCTTTACTGGCATTACACCAATGTTCTTGAAGTATTGTAACTGTCCCATGTCACATGTGAGGTAGCAATACCATAAAATACCTCAGTATTAAATAGAAACCTTAAATACACACTTCGCACAGTTGTAAGAAATTGTACAAAAGATTACATATTACTATGTTCACCTTTGATCCTGTTGTAGTTTGGTTAGATCCTACTGTGCCATTAATGCTTTAACAGACTGAACACTGCATTAGATCCTACTGTACCATAATGCTTTAACAGACTGAACACTGCCAGTTAGATCCTACTGTACCATTAATGCTTTAACAGACTGAACACTGCCAGTTAGATCCTACTGTACCATTAATGCTTTAACAGACTGAACACTGCCAGTTAGATCCTACTGTACCATTAATGCTTTAACAGACTGAACACTGCCAGTTAGATCCTACTGTCCATTAATGCTTTAACAGACTGAACACTGCCAGTTAGATCCTACTGTGCCATTAATGCTTTAACAGACTGAACACTGCCAGTTAGATCCTACTGTACCATTAATGCTTTAACAGACTGAACACTGCCAGTTAGATCCTACTGTACCATTAATGCTTTAACAGACTGAACACTGCCAGTTAGATCCTACTGTACCATTAATGCTTTAACAGACTGAACACTGCCAGTTAGATCCTACTGTACCATTAATGCTTTAACAGACTGAACACTGCCAGTTAGATCCTACTGTACCATTAATGCTTTAACAGACTGAACACTGCCAGTTAACACATTTATTTTTTTTGCACTGACGTGCATAGTGCACATAAAGGTATAACCTTTGTTCTGAATGTAAGATGTACAAGCCTGCTCGGATGCCAACAATAAAGAAACGTTTAGGGGAGTGCCTTGTTTTATTAAACTGTTGCATCGAGCTTTCTCCATGTTACTTTTTTTTTTTTTGTTGGATTTATTGTAAATGGAGTGAGGGAAAATTGCATTTAAATAATGATTATACACTCACATGTTAAAAGTTGTTTTAATTACATTACCAGTGCTGATTATTCTAAAAGACTTACATTTGTAGTGGATGGTAAAGGATTATTGCATTTGAGGCAGATAGAATCCTGCGCCCCTTACCTGCTCAAAACAAGACAAATTGCTAAGTAGCAAGCGCGGTTTGCTCATCACATCAAATTACTCAGACCAAACGGGTCACGTTTGTAACAGTATGCGTTTAGCTCGATCATTGTCAAACCAAAAATTAAATTAACTAAATGGTCACCTTATGAACAGGGGTGGGAGTCAATAAGCTTGTCTTCTTCCCACTCCTTTTCGAGCCAGAATGTTAATTATTTTTTCTTTTATATATATATATATATATATATATATATATATATAAATTATTTTTTTATTTTTTTTGGCTTTTGTGCCTTGTGTGTAGCTCGAAATAAAAACTCAATCAAAAATGAGAAAGTCTTTTCTGCACTGACATCCGTATGTCAGCAGGAGTCAGTACAGAGTTAGAAAGCAAAATAGTCAAACATTTAATTTAAAGGTATTTTTAATCTCTGCATATAATCTTAATCAAACATCGTTAAAATAAACTCAAGCATCTGAAATAGACTGTTAATAAATAAAAGTTTGAGAACATTTAACGCAGCAAAGATTTCCTGGAAAGATCTGGTATTACTCTTTGTATTAAATATATGTATACAAATAAATATTGTCCAAACACCAGTTCAAAAGTATTAATGTACATACCCATTCAAATATTATATATTACTTCAAAACTTAATATTTCTTTACAACTTTATATATACCATTCCAGGAAACTGATAAATTACACAATTAGCAAAAAATATGCTATTTATCTCATTTGAAATATTGTAGTTATAGGAACTGACAAGTTGAAAACATTTGGGATAGATTTTTTTTTTAAGTATATGAAGTATTGATTGCTTTATTATCCCAAATTACAAATATTAATGTTGAGGTAAAAAAAAAAAGACAAATTGGCTGTGTGCAGGTTTCGTGCAGATTTCAATCTGCACTAAATTCTTCAAGTGCAGAAGGAAATGATCAACCTTTCGCAGCCATTTTCTGTGCTGTGTTTGAGGCCTAGCTGAGGTACGTCAGAATGACAGACTGGATGGGCATCCTGCACACTGGACACAACTTGTTTCTCTTCTTCAGTTTTCTGGCGCACACATAGCAGGACATGAGGTGTCCAGTTCGACCATGAACTATGCAGCCGTTCTTTGGCCGTGACTGACAGATGACACAAGGGTCCAGACAGGAGTCTGGCAGCCGCAACTCAGCAGACACATTGCGCTCCAGCTCAGGGAAAGCAGGAGCGGCGGCAGGAGGAACTGTGGGTGAGCAGGGCAGAGTTTCTTGAGAGTCCGAAGATGAAGGCTGGGAGTCAGTCCAGAGCTTCTCCTGGGAGGACAGTGAGGAAGAGGAGGGCAGAGAGGACGAGAGATCCTGAGAGTTTGGAGCAGAGGCGGTAGAGTCATCCTGGGACTGAGACGGAGTTTTTGCCCTTTTGCCATCAGGAACATCAACTCCTTCATTTTCTTCAACATCAGAACCTTCAAAAAGAACAGTTAGTCAGCATAAACAAAGGGATCGTCTTTGGGAATAAACATTGTTAACTATACCAGGACTATCTTTAGCTGCAGTCTCTTTTGGTTTTGGAGGGAGAGGTTTTGGGCCTGCATCAGATTTATTGACCGTCACCTCAGGTAACCAGTGCTGACGTAAGGTCCAGCAGCGTTGACAGTGTCTAGGAAGTGGTGGGTTCAATTCTTCACACTTTCCACATTTCCAGTAGTCCTGCAAACAAACCCAAACAGAGGTAAAATACATGACCACAATAAGTGTTTCATTCACAAGGACAGCCCCTGTGACCCCTCAGCCCCTTCAGTTACAGGAACACTGTAACTTAAGGTTACAATGTTCCACAGTGCTCCTGTAACCGTCAGTTGACAGGATTGTTTACAAAAACAATCAGAGACCCGATGTTGGCACAGGGCATGTAACGCGCTCCTATCCTCAGCAAAAACTTAGGGGGAAAAACTTTAAGGATGCTGCAATGATGAAAGCGGTCAGATTACTTATAATTATATAATTACTTATAATATTTAGGAGCCACTGTCTAATTCTTGTATCTACATTTAAAAGTATAAAATGTAAAATAGTAATGCTCATGTGTTATGCCCACTTTAATACACATTTTTCTGTCTATGAGAACAATGAGTGGGATGTATTTATGGAACCAGAATTCCCTGCCCACTGTTGAAGTGTTGTTACTTGGGCCGACATTTAAGACTTACAGCTTCACTGATTTCTGTGTCTTCATCAAAGGAGTCTTCATCTTCAGCCTCTATGATCGTAACCTCGTATACCTGTAAAATGATAAAATGTTACAGAGTAAGCACACACGATAACCAGAGAAGCAGTAATTAAAATGTCAAATAATAGAGATACCTGATCATCTCCTGAGAGAGAAGCATCATCCTCATCATAATCCTCTGAATCAATAGATTCAACCTCGAATTCAACACTGAAGTTGTCACTCTCAGAGTCTGATGGCGGTATTGTGACCTCTGATCTCTCGGACTGTAGATTAAACACGTGCAAAATGAAATATAAACGATCTGAATGTAGAGCGTGTGCGTTTAGTAAAGGACACTCACGGTGCTGTGGGATTCTGATGAGTGGCTGCTGTGTCTGTCCCGTCCTCCTCCGAGTCCACCAATCACGCACCACGAAAGACTCTGATCAAATGTCAGAGAGTAACTGTCGGATCTCCTCCTCTTTCTCCCTTCCTCCTCCTCCTCCTCCTCCTCAGACTCGTCCTCCACATCAACGGTCTCTGTGCTTTGAGAAGGACCTGAAGAATTAAAAGTGTGTTGAGTTTAAGATTTCAATTTTTTTATAGTTCTAAAGACTGAATTTACAGCGAAAAACGAACCAGGTTCACTGCTCATGCGGCTCCTCCGTCTCCTCCTCCTGCGCCGCCGGTTTCTGTCAAGAGAGGATGTGCAGCTTTCTGTTTCCACCTGTAAGAAGAAACAAACGATACCAATATGACAGTAAAAGAAATCTGACCAAACAGGAGTGAATGAAGCCGCGTTTTGACACCTGTCTTACCTCTGCGGTTCGGATTAGTTGGCTGCTGCTTTGCTCGTCACTTGATAAAGACTCTGAAACAATGAAAAAACAAAGGTTTGCTTTGAGCTTGGACAGAAAGAACACATATTAGGATTAAGGCAAGACATGTTTATTTAACAAGGTAACTCAATGCACCTTAAAAAAAAACAATAAGAAACAATCCTACCTTGGCTTTTCACAGCAATCAGGTTTTTAGTGAGCATCGCAAACAAAGCACTAAGAACACAAAAAAATATGAATTTAAAATTAAAATGTATTTATAATAATTACAACAATAATAATAATAAGTATTACCGAGGTTCTTTAACTGAGAAACTTTCAACACCCAGGACTCGCCCAAGTGCATCCTGTGCACAGTGTACAATGTGCTGCTGCTTCTTGTCAAAAAGCTGTTTCTTCATGATATACTGTCCAAGATAAAACATCACCTGTTGAAACATAAAAAACAGCCATCATTGACGCCCCGTCACATGAATCCTGATATTTTCATAAACGCAGATCTCTTGCAGAACTGATGGCACAACGTTCCATCTCCATTAATCATGCATTTCACCAGCAGCCTCATTTATTGGTCAAACTAGTACAAACATTATTTTTTGCAGAAATGGCAAATAAATTGGACTGTTTTGTTGACTGAAAAGAGGTTTATTGCCTCGTAGATAAAGTGATTTCAGAAGTCATGGAACAGCTTCTAGCATCACGGCGAAGCGCTTCATTAGAAATGACCCCAGGGCTGAGACGCCCGTCCCTGGTACCAAAGACACAGGTCTAACACCAATAAGATAAAGTATAATATTAACGGTCAAGGGAGTGTCTGGTTGTGTGTACGCTCGGGCCATACAACATGCAAGTTTGGCACAGCCGTTTCTGCACATCGCACCAAAACAGCTACAACTACTACAGTGTCTCTGTAAACAAACCACAGAAACTTTCGTGTGCCTTAACACCACATATAATCTGCATTTTAAGATGACATGCACCAGGTAACTCCGCGCATGTTTCAGGTGTTGTCAAATCGTATGAATCCACTTTGGCAAAGTCCTGTAGAAAAGTCTGATACGTATTTCCCATGTGTTTACTGGTGAAGTCCAGGGACAACACTGATGCCCTTCATGTCCCAAAGTCCACTCTAGTTCTGTCATATCCATCAGTGCGTGTCCAGTGCACTCATCCATTGCTCCAAAACATTCCCACGCATCAAACATGCGCACAATGCCGTATCCACAAAGTTATGAAAGTGATTCAACAACGTACCAATACAATATAAACAGAGCTGCTAATGACAAAAAAAATAAGTTCGCAACTGAGCATTTCTGGACGCAAATTGGCGGGTCATGGGGCAATGGTTTGCCATGGATATGCACAGCTTGGAGAAATAAAAAACGAGCTTTTCTGTCCATACGTCTCTGTTTATAGAACCACTTTGAAGAGTGTTTGACTAGTTAGCCCTCCCTGATGTAATCAGAGACCAAGAGCCGAAATGTTCAACCTTGACGCTATTGTCCCAACAATAACGCCATGAAGAGCCACAAATTCACCAACCATTCGCAAGGTCCAGGAAAGGATCAGGCCATCAGCATCATATTTTTAATCTATAATGACCACTGTAATCAAAAAGGTCCTGATATGTTGTAATGGGGAATATACATAAAGATGGGGGTCTGGGGTACAGAATGTTTTAAATAGAATGTGCAATTTCTTGCATTTTGGTGATTTTTGAATGTAATATTTCCAGCTGCTCACTAACAATTATAGTAGACTTAAGTTGTTTTACACCTCACCAAGAATTACATTAAATTAAATTAAATAACCTAACATTTTCTGCTGTTCTACTGCTGTTCTACTCTACTTGTATTTATTTATCAACTCTCTATTATTGTTTAGTGCTGGATGGGGATGGGACGATAACCGGTTTCAAGGTATACCGTGGTATTAAAATGCTACGGTATCACTACCGTGAGGTATTAAAAATGCTTGTTTTATACGCTATTCTTGTCAAAAAAAAGTTGCGCTCCGTGCAAACCCCCGCTCTCCCCTTCTGCTCCGCTGCTCCTCGCCTGACCCCGCAGCGCAGTCCCTCTCTCTCTCTCCCTCTCTCAGCCGTCAGCCTGTTGAACACGGCCCGTAGAGGCAGAGTAAAAAGTCACTGTCTTCTATGAACATGAACGCTGCCGCTGAGATGAAGCTTTGTTTGGATCTGTCGCGTTAAAAGATGCCAAGTGCGGCTGAGAAGCAGCTGTTTAGCACTTTAGCTCTTTAGCTCACGTTACGCTAACCTGTTAGCTTTGTGGTTTGATTGTTCATCATCCAGTCCATCGTTCATCAGACACGCTCTAGACAACACTGTTTTACATGTTATTTTTCCGAAGACGCTCAGCCTTCCTTTGCCAAATGCTCATCAAAGACTCACATATTTTCATTTAGCTACAAACTCCGATTGCTGTCACACGCCCCCAGGGCTACTACTACTACTAGCCACTTTGTGATGTAAACAAACCTACGCATTACTCCACTAAAGTCTCCGCGCCTTCAGTATGACCGTAAAAATCTATAAATTAGCCGAATCGTTGTATAAGCCACAGGGTTCAAAGCGTGTGAAAAAGTACCGGCTTGGACATTACGGTACTGTGTGTTTTTTGTGTTTATACTGTGTACAATTATACAATGACAAATGAAGCACTTATTTACTTTAAAATACTTAATTATAGCAGAAATATTACTGTAAGTAAGTCACACAGTGGTATTAAAAGCTTCTGTCTGTGCCCAAAGACATATAGCTGGACATAAAACATTACTTGCATTATGCAAATGCAGCATGTACTGTAGAGTTTGAAGGAACACTCTTAACCAAACAGCACAACTGTACCTCTTTCATGGTGAATATATCTTTTGTGGCACCCGCATGTTGTAGTAATGATTGAAACTCTACCTTTGGTCTGACCTGAAGACAAAAAAACAAAGTTAGTAACATAAACTCTGAACTTCTTTGATGGTCAAGACATTACACAGCTTTAGGAACTCAATTGTTTGGGATTTGATCTAACACTGAACACATGTTAAACAAGTATAACTTTTCCATAATACAGCCGATATAACATTCCAGGCTGCAATGTCTTCATTCTTGGACGCTAGACTTTTTAGCACTTAACTATAAAACCTCCTGATCACAGGCAAAAGCAACATCTATTAAGACTCTATGATTTACAATTGAGCAATTAACCTGGCATCAACTGGCATGTACCGTAATGAAGAAGCTTTTTAGTTGTCCAACTACTGTTGCTCATAGTTAGACCCAAAGTTTCGTCACACAAAGTGATGCACTTTCAAAATGTTCAAGCCAATCTAAGAGAATCATTTCTCAATTCCTAAGCACAAACTGGTACAAGACATGGATGGTATTAAAAATAAACTAAAGCATATCAATTAGAGAAATCAAGAATGTAATTCCACTGAATTATTAAGTTAAAGCATTTCTAGGGATGTTCATTGTCCCTATTCAATAAAAAAATAAACAAATTAATTAATCATCAATCATGTGGTGCTCTTACCAGTTTACTGTCATCCGGGGCATCCACACTGAAGTCTTTCTCGGCAGACATAGTTACAGAATTGTTTCTGTGGGGGAAAAAAAGATTGTTTTAATAGTCATTCTTAGGTTAGTTGTACCAAAACCAACTTTGATTATTTCATTGAATGTAATCCTACTTCTCTTGTAATTTAGGGAGAAGAGGTCTGTGCTCAAGTAACTGAAATTTCCAATACCATTCACTTACATTTAAGTAAGTAAGAGCTGAAATAAGCCCCCGGGCAATAACTCCTTAGAAAAAGTAAAATAAAATTCTTACCAGTGTAAACTCTATTAGCAGCTCATCATGTGCAAGAAAGGATAAAGTGCAGAGAGGAGAGCAGAGCAGAGCCGTATCCTCTTATAGAGTGCCTCAGACATGTCAGGACTAGACCAAGCATAGTGGCCTTGCCTAGTCTTACTGGGGCCTATCACCACTGAGTCAGCTGGAGTTAGAAGTACAGGTTACTGTGACAGCTGATTTAATCATGTCCTAACATGCCAAGACTAGTCTTTGGTGACTCATCATTTGTCATATGAGTTTTTTTATTTGGAAAATATGTTCCAACTCTACTTTTAGAGCGTGTACTGTCCTGTATGATCACATGTACGACAAAGGGATGATCCAGCATCACATGATAATAAATAATAATAATAAATAATAATAAAAATAATAATAATAATAATAAAATAGTAATCATATTATGTACATGACATGAGCCTAATAAAAAGCCCAATTCAGAACCCTTTTTGTAATTGCAAGTTAATCAGAGAAAACGAATAAAAAGCAAGGGGAAATCTAGAAATCACTTCGTCTTGTGAGGAGCCTCGAGTCGTGATCAATAGCATACATACAGCATACATTTTTTCTACACGTGTCAAGTCATCTTGTATCGCAACAACCTTTGAGCATGTTGACTTTGCTTCTCAGCTGAAGTGAACGGTAAACAGAAGATAGACAGCCCGAGTCAGCTGGTGGACAGACGCTAGTATTACACACACACACGGGGAGGAATATGCCCGGACTTGTCCCGCTAGCCTCCCTGTAGCCTGTTTCAATCGCTCCCCGAAGTGGAGGTCGAGCCCATGGATCTAATATAATAAACGGTCGAGCCAGCCAAAGACAACACGACACTTTATCGTACAAACGAAACATTTCCCCAGATGTTTCAGAACTAATGAGTCAAGTGGTAACATTGGGGAGCGTTAACTAGCCAAGATGCAACATTGTAGCATCACAGCTCTCCATAAACAAACGTGACGAGCGGTGAAATAAAAATAGATCGGAAGACGGTTTTTGGGAAAACCATCCATGGAAGTCGGACTCGTGTGCCCTGTCCGTAGTATATAATTGTAGAAGCACACAGTTTACATCTTCAAGTAGCTAGCAAGAAACCAAAACATACAAAACTGATCGATTTATGTAACTAAGACACAAGTTATTGCCGTTACAGACATTTTTTTGAAGAATCATAATGAGCTTAGTTTTATTTGAGTCAGATTTCTTACCAAGGGAAGCAGAGTTTGGCGAGGCGCAGGGGATGTTTTGGAAGAGTCGTTGGAAAACACGAGGTCGGCGGCCTACTGTGCTAACGTTAGCTGCTAATTAGCAACCAACTAATCTTAAGCAGGCAACTGACAGCTCGTGGAGTAAATATATTAATACTATGCTCCCCATCTTTAAAGAAAATATGGCCACATAAAATATCACTAGACCAGCTCGATACAAAACATAACTCAAATTAAAAGAACCGTAGAAATTCACGTTTACTTTGTGAGCAGCTAGCTAGCAACGACTTTTCACCAGTTTGTGGTTTACCACCAGTTTGTCTAGTTTACAATAGCGCCCTCTTTGGTTGAAACACATGACAGGTTAGGCAGCTTTGGCGGTCAGCCGAGCCGACCCATGGTCGTGGGTAAAAATAGTAAAAGCCGTCAAATGATTGTATTTGCTTCACTTGCTTACAGTCTTCAGGACGCCATCAAGCTCCAAACAGAAAAAGTCCGACTTCACTATTTTATCCACCTAGTGTTTCCAGTCTTCTCTCAAAGCAACACATTTCCCAGTAAAACAAGCTTCCTCCGGTTGTTCTTGTGCGTTTAACTCAGGGGTCTTCTTTTACATAACAAAACCATCAGAGAGCTATGCTTCAATGCAGTGGTTCTCAACTGGTGGGTTGGGACCCAAAAGATGGTCGCGGAACCGTTTTCAGTGGGTCACAAGCCTAGGGTGACCAGATGTCCCAGTTTACCCGGGACAGTCCCAGTTTGTAGTCCTTTGTCCCACGTCCCGATAGATTTCTCCAAAAAAACATTGATTTGTCCCAGTTTTACTCGTAATCTGTCCCAGTTTTGGCCAATGTAGTCCCCGAAATAGCATACTTCACTTGAAAATTAATGTCTTCCCATGGGAGTATCAATTACCAAGTGTAAACCAATTCAAAATCTCAATTCTGGATGCGAATTGGTGCATGTCATAAGTCGACAGTTTAACCATTCATCGTGTGTAAAGACAGTTTAGATTTGGAACCCCTGCGGCCTATTCTCGAATATTGTCCCAGTGTTTTAGTTGGAAAATCTGCTACACAAGCCTTTCCCAGAAAACATCTTTAAAACGTACAGAATCACTACTTGAGTCTGTTATCGGGTGTAATCATGATTTCAGCTTTTTTTTGGGCTTATTTCATGCTTATTCAAAAAAATTTGAGGAAAAGACAATATTTTCCATAATATTTTACAAATCGTTCTTGGTTTGCGGCTTGTCATCCCAGGGACACTAGTGACACTCTGACTCTGAAGAGATTAGATATGAGATATTTCAACTAAATACAAAATTGTGTCCTTTTAGTTTAGTTTATTTACTTATTTGGTGTGTAGATTGTGTTTAAGATGTTCAGAACAAAAAGAAAATGCATCTAAAATGTGACTTCAAAGCGTGTAGAAATGTATAAAGTCTTTAGCGAGCAACCACATAAAAGGGCTGGAGATGGAGAGCTAATGGTTGGAGATCCCTGGACTAACTTAAGCTCTTTTGAACTGTGCGGCTGCTGGTGCTTAGCGCACTTCAAGAAGGGCCCTTACGCCGTAAACATAGGCATACCCATTTTTAACAGTGGCTTCTATAAATACAAGCAGCATAAACTTGGCAACAGAAAATAAATAGAAATGTCTTTGTTATATGCCATTTACTATACATAACTGAGCTTTGTGTATTACAGTTTTAATGCAATTTAAAAAAACAGTATTTGCAATAAAAAAAATCAGATGGCATCACACTATCAAACTATACTGTGAAGTTTAGTTTGGTGTGGATTTCCATTTTGGACATTTCTTTAGAAATAGTAATACCATAGGAAATAGTGGATAACTGGAATTGTCTACTTACTCCAGCTTTCTGAATTTGTTCAAAACAAAATTAATAATTCCAAATATTCCTATCATAAGAAAACAAGATTTTATTCTAATACACACAAAGAGAATGAGATAACAACAAAAAGTTCAGGACTGCAACTCATAGCCCAGAGGATCAAAACCTCGGTCCAGTAATGACAATGAGGATTCGCGCTGCTTTTGGAGGAAACGTTTCAACTCATCTTTGGAGAAAACCTTGGAAAAATAGGATTAAAAAACAAGATATTTCAAATCACTTTACATTAATGTATTAACAATGCAGGAAGTAACTCTAATCTATTCCCATTCATCAAACAATAAGTGAAGTTGCATAATTCTTGCCTGGTAGAGTCGATGTTGATCTGAGGAGATGATGTCGGCAAGTCGAAGAGCCTCTTGATGCCGAGAGGAGTTCTGTAACACACTCAACAACAGAAAACTCAGACGAGGAAGGCACAGAGAACGCAGTGCTGCCATCTGGTGGCTGCGCTCCGAATCCTGCTCTGTGTCCTAAAATAATTATTACTTATTAATTGTATCGAAAGAGAAATCAAATGCATAAATTGTATATTATTCAATAATAACCTGTTGATTGTCCACCATCCATCCGCCATCAACAAATAATAGCACATTGTAGATTCTTTCTTTGACATCTTCAGTTAAGGCATCCAGGCGACAGGACCAAGCAGATAGCGAAACCTTTAAGGATAACGTGATGTTGAAGCAGTTAATACACTGTGTCACTATAAACTGTTGCATTAGGCAAAACCTTTAATACCTGGTATTCCTTTTCTCTCATTTCATTTGCTACTTTCTCTGTGAATTTGGCCTCAGGGGCTGGGGCTGGCTTTTGGGGAGCTGTGCTACTATGATTGAACCAGTCAGTGAATGCCTCATGTGCTTCCTGTGAAAAAATTAAACAACATTGAATCAACATATTTCATACAGACATACAACCCAAGGAAATTCATGAATAGAGAACAGACCAGGTAGGCTCTAATGCACAGATGTTCTCTGATGGCATTATCATCCTCAGCTGGCAATAGTGTGTCAGTGACTCCAGTCCACTGGCTGTAAATCTTTTTCATCGAGTCCTCTGGCACTTTAGAAAACACTGCCTTGGCAGCATCATGCTTCTGCAGAGCTAAGACCCAAAGAAAGTTATCACAGACATCTTATAATTACTTGAGATAACACCCAACATAAAATCCTTTATACCCAGAAACTTCCTCGTGATGGCATTGGACTGCTTTAGGGCCTCTGCTCTGTGTGCAGGATCAAATAGTAGCCAGTCAATGATGTCAATCTTCTTTTGGTCGTCCTGTGAAACATCAGTGAAATCCTATAATTTAGTTACTTGGGGGGGGGGGGGGGGGGGATCTAAAAATTTTTTTACCTCACAGGAAAAATCAAAGCTTTATATAAATGTATTAATGTAAATAGGACATTTGTGTCTTAAGATATGGCAATGTCTTGTTCCCCTTCAACCCACCCGTGCACAATGAAAGCAATAAACTTTAACACTTAGAGGTATCTACTCATTGTTCTGGAGAGTACTAAGATACAATGCAAAAAGTGTTGAAAGCCTTGGCAGTAAAGGAATGTCTTTTAAGACCCAAGGGCGTGACCGATATATCGGGCCGATATTGGGGTACAGTATTTTATAATATGTGCTATTGGCCGATCTAACGCCGATATCTCCGGAACTGAAAGTCATAGACTTCCCGTTTTTTGCACTGGAAAGAAGTTTGTACACCTATTTTATATATTTTATGTTGCTGAATTTTGCTTATAATTTCAGAACCATACGAGTTTGTACCGACTTACCATTTTATGTTTTGGAAACTACTGATTTTTGTCTTTCAAATTAGCTCCCTCTGAAGTACCTACTGAACATGTCCTGAATAAATCAGCCCTATGCCCCTTACACAGCACCCCCTGCTGGCACAGTTCAACACTGACATGTTAAGAAGCATCATACACAGGATTATAGACGACATTTTTTTATAAATTTGGCCAAAGATATCAGCAGTGCATATTGCATCAGCCTTATGGGCTCGACACACGGGAGGCGACGTTGCTCCTCTTCAATTCATTTCCAATGGCGCTCGTGCGACAAAGCGAAAATCGTCTTTGGTCCTCCCACTACTCGACAGGCGACATTACAGCGCAATGTGTGGCATCCGTTCGCCACTGCAGTTTTGTTGTGGTTTTGTGTTGTATTGGTTTTCACTGTCGTTTGTCGCCTCCCCTGTGTCAAGCCCAAGAAAAACCCATATTGGTCGACCTCTATTAGATATATTTATATATATATATATATATATATATATTTCTATGATTGAAACCTTTACTATAATAATAAATGTTTAACTGAAGACTATTGAGAGATAAAAAAAAAATTACATCAAATTAAATTTCTTCAAATATCATCCTATACAGTGGGAGGAAAAAGTGAGTACACGTGTGGAATTTCTTACATTTCTGCCTAAATTTGTCATAAAATGTGGTCTGAGCTTTATTAAAATCACAAGAATGATTAAACAGTGTCTGCTTAAACTAATACCACCCAAACATTTACATTTTATCATATATTTCTTTATTGGCCATAACATGTAAACATTCACAGGAGAGCGTGGAATAATTGAGTACACCCCCTGAATCTCACTGAACTGAACCAGTTTTGTAAAGAGGAATGGAGGAAAAATGGAACAGCACATCAACATCAAAACCCTATCCTCACTGTGAGGTATGGTGCAGGAGAATCATGGTGTGGGGCTGTTTTGTTGCCTCAGGGCCTTGACAACGTGATATCAATAGAAAAGTTAATTCACAAGTTTATCGAGATATTTTGCATTAAGACCTGAGACATTCACAACAGCATGTGAATAAGTAAGTGAGCTATCATTTTAAATAACTGGCTGATTCTTCTTTTGCAGCAATAACAGCTTTTCTGTAGTTGATGAAAACGATCAGGATGAATCTTAGACCATTCCTCTTTACAAAACTGTTTCAGTTCAGTGAGATTCATGGGGTGTACTCACTTATTCCTCCCTGCCCTGTGAATGTTTACATGTTATGGCCAATAAAAATATGATAAACTGTAAATGGTATTAGTTTAAGCAGACACTGTTTATTCATTCTTATGATTTTAATAAAGATCAGACCACATTTTATGACAAATTTAGGCAGAAATGTAAGAAATTCCACTTGGTGTACTCACTTTTTCCTCCCACTGTATATCGGCTATCGGCCATGCCAACCACCTTTATATTAGTTATCGGTATCGGATCTCTAAAATCCATATCAGTCAGGCCCTACACCCAACCGACCCCGCTCTCCCCATTCATCATCATTCCCCTAAATTGCGATGCGTCCAGCAAGTAAACACAGTAAAAGAAAAAAGGAAAAAGTGTGTGTTTTTTGTGAGATAATGGGTATCCACCTGCCTAGCTAAGGGCAGGACATCATACCTTTGAAGTTCCAGTCTCCAATGATTGGTTGTGGTGTGTAAATTCAGTTTCATCCCTCTCCCTTACATTTTCAACAACACGTTTTGTAATTGCAGTTATATCTAGGCCTGAAAGATAAATCATTGTTTTTTTATTGCCTCAAATTGAAGTAACGTATCACAGTAAATCTTACCTGCTTCAGTGCCTAGTTCAAGGCAGCGGGGTCTAAGCTCTGGTTGAGTTATAGTTTCTAAGAATGAAGCATATTGAACTGTGGCAAGGTCAGATGGAAGCTGGCTGACGTAACTGGCCACTAGATCAATTTGCTGATCGCGAATCAGTAGGGAGACATAAGCTATCAGCACATTAACGCAGACTTCCTCCTACAAATATAAACAGTACAACAATTAGTTACAGTGCAACACAGACGCGTATGAATTATTAGAAGAAAACTGCACCTTCAGTGCGTATCCAAGAGAGCGGAAAAACAATATGACATGAGTCATAAAACGCAGCAGATGAGAGGGGAGAGATTTGGTGGTTGCCAGCCAATCAGAAAACTCATCCAGAAGACCTGAAGAGCAAGACTGTTATTTGTTTAAATGATGACATTAAAATTAATTAAATGTTGCTGAAAAAGGGTAAGACCATCCAAATCGCCAAGGATGATAAACTTCTGAATAATATGGTAATGCTCTTTAGTCTCCTCCAGGACTCGCTGTTCACAAAAACAAGCGTAGTTTTAGCAGGCCAAGACAACAGATAATGAAAAAAGATTCTGAAAATTGACCTTGGATTCTGATGCTTGAAGTTCATAAAACACTTTTTCCATTGTCCAACTGAAAAAAGAAAAAAAAGATTATACAAATACATACATTTACCGATAACAATTGTAATGTTGATTTATTCACAAAACATTTTACATTATGTAAATGTTGTTCCTTTACTTTTTTTTTTTAAATCTTATTTTTAGCTTTTAAGTCCATACAAAGCCAACTGTCCAATCAAAGAGTCCATATCCGTTGGGTTTCCAGACTCTATGAGTTTAAACTACATGGCAAAAAATGTGATTGTGAAAGAGGTCAAGCCGGTATCCCGGTCTGCCTCTACTTTTGAAGAGCCATTTAAATCAGCAAGTACATGTACTACATACACCGTCTTTAACAAAGGTTTTTAAGGTAATTTACAGTCCATTTCATCATCTCTAACATACTTAGCTTCCAGGTATTCACGTGGCAATGCCTCCATTTCCTGGTATGCCATTCCAGATGACATCAAGTCCTTTTCAACCAACGAGTCAACCATCACTCTGAAGTATGCCCAAACATAATCTTCCCAGGACTCGCATACCGCCAGCAGCTAAAAAGTAAATATGTCGGTTTTATTTTTAATTTTTTTAATTCACATTTATTATTATATTTATTATTATTTTACATTTACCGGTTTCAGATTTCCACTTAAGCTGGCATAGATTGCTTTTTCATATCTGTTTAACTGCTCCTATAATAAAATCAAAAGTAATAATTGGACAAAATATATTGTGGAGAAGCTTAAAATTAATTGCTGACTGGAAGTTTGTGGACAAAAAATGAAGGCAAATAACAGTATAAATTTTAACATTACCTCTTCAGCCATTCTCCAGCAACATGCCTTCCAAATACCACGTTGAGGATTTCCTTCAACAGGTTGAAGCTCTATATTAACTAGAAATAGTAGAAGAACTTTATGTATATAGTAGACTATACTGTAACAATTGTAGTAACTGAAACGGATCACAGCTCATCTCCAAGTGTAGAAATTATCAGATGATCTTTGGCAGCTCAGTTTAATACAGTACTGACACATAATACCTGAGCTGAGGTTCGGATCATGGTAGAGTTTCCAGCCTTCCAGAGTCGCTGCTCGCCACGCCTGACCACACCGCTTACACAACCTCTGAGCCTAACACAGGAGACATGGCACAAAGAACCGATCAAGGTGACATCATCATAAACTTGCAGGACCACAACCTTAAAAAAAAAAAAAAAAAAAAGACGGGAAAAAATATAATAAAATGATTAAAAACATAAAATAAAAATGTAGGATATAAACAATATAAAAGCTCTGCATACCCGAGAATCTACAGGTGCGTAAAAGAATAGATTACTTAACTTGAAAAAAAGCTCCCGCACACTGTCTCACTCTATACTTTGCTTTTATTGCAGCACCGTTTCGGTCACTCTGACCTCCATCAAACTTGAAGACAGACCCTTACGCTTGGTCATTTATAGCTCAGGGACTGGGACTGTCCCATTATTATTATTTATCCCTCCAAAATGTCTTCATTTAGGCATTCTGTGTACATGCATAGCACAGTTTGGGAACCACTTATTTAAGCTGTTGACCCTTCGTCTTCGTACCTCCTCAGTCATTCCGGCTCTAACAAGAGTGAACAAATTCTTAAGCAGTCGAGCATCATCTTCTCTGTCCAGATCAACAAGAGGGCGCTGCTGACGAAAAGGGGCATCTGGGTCCTGAACACAAAGGAAAATAAATCAAATTTGAAGAAATAGAGTTCATGTTAATGAAGTGCCACACCTTACCAGCTCTGTTACAAGAGGAACAGTCATTGAAGCACCACTCTTTCTCCTCATTTTTAACGCATGCAGCGTGTTCTCCCTGTTATAAAACACAAGATATTTAGGAATAAATTGTTTCTGTTATGTTTTCTAACAATATCAAAGAAAACTTACCAGCAAACATTCTTGGCATAGTATTCAATATTATCAGAAAAGTCTCCAATCTGATCTTTGGCAATGCTTTCTAACCAGTCTACCACAAGCTGTAACAAAAAAACAATACTGAAACCTTCTACATAGACGTTCTACCATCTACATAAAGTCTTCTTACATGTAAAAGTTCTACAGTGCCTCTCAAAAGTACTAATACACCTTGAACTTTTTCACATTTTGTCATGTTTACAACCATAAACAAAGATTTTATTTTGAATTTTTTACTGAAGGTCCACACACAAGTAAACTGTGAAGTGAAAGCAAAATGATGCATGATTTTGTTATTTTTCAGAAAAGTGAAAACTGGGGCGTGCATAAGTATTCATACAGCATTTTTCTGAGTGTAAATAACAGAATCATGTATCATTTTGCTTTCACTTCACAGTTGTCTGTTACTTGTGTGTGAACTTTCAGTAAAAATTCAAAATAAAATGTTTATGGTTGTAAACATGACAAAATGTGAAAATGTTCAAGGTGTATTTAGTACTTTCGAGAGGCACAGTACATAAGTGAAGAGGTTTTAATCTAGAAAGACGATTTACCTGACTCTGTCTTATTACTGCATCCCGCTGAAAAAGCTGCTCCACGACAACTTTTTCGCTCTCACTTGGAACCTATAAACATTGAGTAGTTACTTGAGTGCAGGAAAAATTGACAATAGGTTGCATTCACGACATCCTAGAATGTCATGTCATAATTTCAGTTGGAGCAGAGGATGATACAACTCAATGAGATTTCTAGTCAACGCCAACACAAAAAAGTATAGAGCTCAACAGTCTTTAATAGTTGAATTTTTTTTTAAACGTATGTGCATAAAATTTATGGGATTTTTCATGCGGCACACAGCAAATTACCCAAAAGTGGGCGGGACTGTTGAGCTCTATTCACCTTATTCCGCCTCTTTTTGCTTTGTCTCGGCACTTCCGTTGTCCTGACACTACCGGTCAAGCGCGAAGCCCGTTCATTAAGCGGAGGACGAGGGAAAAAGTTCACCGCTAAAATCTGATGTTTAGTCGATTGATTTGTGTAAAATGTCCAATATGTCACCGTTTCTCTGCACGGCCTGAAAACGGCTTTATTTTCGTGTAGTGACTGATTTTATCTGGACTTCTCCAGTTCCATGTTAACAGATAGGAGAAAATGGGCTGCCGCAATTCATGGCAGCGCCCACGCGAAACTCCGGAATAAGGTGAATAGGCTTGGTCTAGAATAATAAAAGATGTTACAGAAATGACACACACAAAAAACAAAAAAAAATCCACCCAGCACTGTTTGTCACAACAATTATAGCCATAGGAAGTGTTACTTACACCAAGGTCTATCATGATGTCATCTTCAAGTGCCAAATGGACCCTATCTCTGATGAACACAAAATTACACAGTGTGAAATTGGTGAGAAATTATGCAACACTATTTGATTTGGTAAAAGTCTCACCTGTAGAGTGAGTTGATAAGTCTCCAGGTGCAGTTCTCTTGTTGCAGCAGCCACATTACTCCGGCTGTTTGACTGTTCTGACCGGCTCGGATGACCACTGACTGAAGGACATCCACCTGAAACAGAAAAAACACTCATATTCTTATCTGGTCCAAATTTTAATACACCACATTTTCCCTGTTTGTTTTCTTTGCAGTTTAATGCTTCTATTAGATAATTAATCCCTTCACAGATCAAAATGTATTCTAAACCGTTGACTTATCAAAAAAACAAACTATATAATGCTCAAGAAAACTGGAAAAATTGGGGTGTTCTAAAACTTTTGACTTGTAGTGATATGTAGTGTAGTGTTTGACGTATTAACAAAAATAACCTTTTCCTGAGTGACAGTTTGATACTCTTCCAATAAGTCAAATACAGCTGACAACGAATGCTTCCGGAAGGAACCCAGGAAATCAGTGAATAAACTGACAGCAGCTGAAAATAAAACATTATTTACAGAGCAATCAAAGAAATTCTAAAATAATTTTGCAGTTTGGCTGCATAATTACCAGACTCTCCAGGGTCATCCTCCTTTAGCAGGGCAGAGCTGAGATTTGTAATGTCATCTGTAAAGAAACTGGTATTTTCCAATCCAGACACAGGGGAGGTGTAAATGCTGTTGGTCCAGTCACTGTCATCCAAGTTCTTAAAATTCAACAGGGTAATGTTTATGTCAGTACCAATACCTTTTACTGTGTTTTAGTAGACTTACCAAGTTGCTAAGAGGACCTCTGGGGGTGTGTGTGAAGCGAGGAGTACGCCCTCCAGGTGCCAAAATAGAAGAAACATCTGGAACCCTGGGAGTTACTTTAAAAGAAACAAATGTAATGCAAATGCAATAAAGAGAATGGTGATACTGAAAATGGCACTGTATGGTATGGGTGGGATATTTACCAGCCTGTCTAAACAAAGAAGCTGGGGTATTTTTCATAAGGGAACGAGCTGGCGTTACAGTTGATCCAATTGGGCTGCCAGGGGATGGGACTGCACAACCACTCAGGAAAATACAGCAAAGGGACAAAGAAATGTTTCTATTAATAATTATACATTGATTTGTCTTGCAATCAATGCAAGACAAATCATTCTTAAAAACTGGAAAAAGGATGGACCACCATCTTCTCAAGAATGGGCGATGGAAATGGCTAAGGTGGCAGCATTCGAAAGAATGTCCTTAAAGCAATTCGGTTGTGAACCACTTTTTTGTTATAAAATATTTAGAATCCTTGGAGGCTAATTTGTTATTAACTTGAGGTTAAGGCTGGGAAATTAATTGAAATCGCAATCTCTACCTTGGTCAATCTCAATAATCGTCATAGGACTTAATGATCGACAGGTTTACAGCCATTTCTTTGGCACAAACAGGACCTATTTTGGGAGTTTAGACGAGACAATGGAAGACTTTTGCGTGTTAAATGAGACTTGATGAAAGCATATGTTTTTGTTTGAGCTGAGGTTTGAATAAAAGATGCATCTAATTTTATGAATCAGCAAGATAAAGGTATCGAATCGAAAATCGAGATAGATCAATATGGGGAAAATAATCGTGATTATTTTTTTTCTAAAAATCACACAGCCCTATTTTAGGTGATAATCAGAATATAAGAATGTTGGTGATTACATCCTGTGATGCAGTACATAAGGAATAATACAAAATATTAATCACAAAAAAGTAATAATACATTGAATTCACGCTCTAGAATTGAATGATGTCATCATCTCAGATGAGCATTGGCCTGTTAACTCAATGGGAAAGTTATTATTTGGTGATTTGATTCACAAACCCCCTGTGTTATTTTTATGGCTGAAAGTCCAATCTACTAGCCAACGTCACACGTGTATTTTTGAATAAAATAATAATTTTTGGACACTTTTAGGGATAATAATTGGACCTTGGTTTATAGGTACTGCCAGAGAAGACACTGAACTTTGAGATCGTTTTTGTTTTATGTGGATTGTCCCAGTAATGACATACTAGCCAAAATCTAGGGCCAAAAAAAGCTTTGACAGTTACCATAGTTGCCAACATGTAATTCTTAGCAGCCTCGATTTTAAATTAGGCTCTTTCGAATGCTGTGATGTCACATGAACAAAACTGAATGGATATACAATCTGTAAGTATAAAACAAACAAAAACAAACAAAAAACAAAACAATCGTAAGCATGGTCCATTAAGGATACAGGCACCTTCTTCCTTCTTCTGCGTGCAGCAACTGTCACTTCATCATCTCGAACCACAGGAGAAGGCAGCTCATTCTGGCCCCTGAGAGGCAAAAACATTTTAATACAACCGACTCTTAGTCATGACTGTAATGAATAAATTGTAAACAAAATGAGTAGCAACATTAGCATGGTTAGCCCAAGGTAGTAAATGCAAGAACAAAATAGTGGGAACATAAAACGACTCGTGTTATTTACAGCTAGGAGCGTGATTGTAATTGGGCTTTAATAATATGATATCATAAAATGAAATGAATATAACGTTACCACTCCATTCTGATGGGAAACTATCAATTCCCGCTTCACGAGGTTTGCACACAGATTTGACTGCTGACTTCTTTGTGTCTGTTTTTTTGCCCACATGCGCCATCTGGTGGACTGTGCATGTGAAACATCCGTAATAATAAACTAAAAAAAAGAAGGGGAAAAAAGAACTGCTTATTATCCTCAGACAAAAAAAAACGGGAAGAAGTTGTTTGTTGCTTGGGATTGACATGAATTGTTATTCATCATCATTTATTTGTTCTGTTTTTGTTACTATTCCCGATCCACAGGGGGCGCTGTACCAAACGTGCAAGTTGTGGTTAAACATCCAGAGGGAGCAGAGGAAACTAACATTACAGCGACCGAGGTTCAGTATGAATAGCTTTAGAAGAGATGTCGTCATGAGAGCCTCGTAACGGTTTATTTTTCACCAGCCAAGTAGATTCAGTTAGTGAATCACTAAAGTGTCAAGCCGTGCGTGGGAGAAAGAAAATGAAAAACTGAAGGGGTGAAGGTATGAAGACCCCAGGTAAAGTTTTTTCCTGTTTTTGTTGCGTGGCAAAATCAGACAATCAACCCATTGATTTGGTGTATGAAATGGATGCATGCCATTTACAGATCATTCAGTACGTTTTAAGCTGAATAGGTATTTGCCGTTACTCCATCCTCAAAAGGCTTATAATGTAACATGTCATATGTCATGAGATACATGAGTGTTATGTTTTGATTGACTTTTTTTCTTCTCTATTTTAGCATGAAGACACTGTTGAAGTGAAACTCATTGGAAAAGAAAGTTATGGCTGAAAAGATGATCAATTTCGCCGCCAACAGGGGCATTATTGCTGGCCTGTTGACCAACTTGCTCTCATCAATCTGCATTGTATTTATCAACAAGTGGATATATGTTCATTATGGCTTTCCCAATATGACTCTGACCTTGGTTCACTTTGTGATCACTTGGCTGGGACTTTACATCTGTCAGAAAATGGACATTTTTTCTCCAAAGAGCATTCCAATTCGTAGAATAGTGTGGTTGGCATTAAGCTTTTGCGGATTTGTTGCCTTTACCAACCTTTCCTTGCAGAACAACTCAATTGGAACATACCAGTTGGCAAAAGCAATGACCACGCCTGTAATCATCCTCATCCAGACCTTATATTACAAGAAGACCTTCTCGACTAAAATTAAACTGACTTTGGTTTGTTAAGTTGTTCACTTCACCAGAAAATCTTAGGGAGCACAAGTTCTGTTTTTTTGTCAGTGTATATATACAATGTAACATGCAACCCTTTTCTAGGTACCCATCACATTAGGAGTTATATTGAATTCTTACTATGATGTGAAGTTCAACTTGCTTGGGACAGCCTTTGCCTCCCTGGGTGTCCTGGTGACCTCACTGTACCAAGTGGTAAGTAAATAAGCAGCATCATGGTTCATGTCAGGGAAAATTAAATGCAATACTGTTTTTTTCCTAAAAGTGGGTGGGAGCTAAACAACATGAGCTTCAGGTGAACTCCATGCAGCTTTTATACTACCAGGTACAATTCAAGATACTATTCAATGATGTGATACACTTACACAGCCCATGTGTCTAAAATCTAACTTTTCTCAACAACAAAAAATTAAATAAACTCTGCTTACAGTGAAATGACTTGGTTAAAATGCTGCTCTCAAAATGCTTTTCTCACATGTTTAACTTGTCTAATTTTGATTATATAATTTTGTCATAATTTCAGTGGCCTTACATTGTGTTTTAGGCTCCATTGTCGTCAGCCTTTTTGCTCTGTATTGTTCCATTATTTGAACCACTGACTGGTGACGGTGGAATATTTGGACCCTGGTCACTACCTACGTTGGTATGATTTTACTGCTTTCATTTGACATTGTTACACATGTAATCCTTGTTGCATTCCTATTGAATAGGCAACTGTGCTGTTCTCTGGTGTGGTGGCGTTCCTGGTCAACCTTTCCATCTACTGGATCATTGGAAACACCTCAGCTGTCACGTATCCTTGTCTATGGTTCTTTTATTTTGATAATTCAGGAAAGCACTCTTTTATTTTATTTATCTTCACTGCCACTGTGATTCTTAACGTTGATTGAAGTTACAACATGTTTGGTCATTTCAAATTCTGCATTACCTTGATGGGAGGTTATGTGCTTTTTCAAGAACCTCTTTCACTCAATCAGGTCAGTATTATTGCAATGTTTTTCTTATAAAAACCTCATTTATTTTACTATTCATATCTGTGATGTTTTCAGGCTCTTGGAATTCTGTGCACACTAGCAGGCATTCTCTCCTACACACATATAAAGTTAATGGAACAAGAAGAAGGGAAAAGCCGCCTGGCTCAGAGGCCTTAGGTGGAAATACTTGATGAACATCTGCCATTTCATGTCTGTTGCTCAGCAACACACTGAAAATTCAGTTATTTTATAATAGTTTTAACAGTAATAGTTGACACCATATCACTGGTGTTTTAGCAATGTAAAAACTGCTACTTTCAATGGTACAGGACAGCAAAATTGAAACGGGAACTTTGATTTGGTCAGTGTTGTTTTTACCCTTGTTTATGTCAAGGGTCATGATGATCGATGATAAAGAGAAAGAAAAAAAAACACTGAAAAGAAGACTGAACTAATTGAGTTATATATTTTATTTTTTATTTTATTTTTTTCTTAAGCAATGTAATTTTTTGATTTTGGAGAAGTGATTAAATTTATTTTGTTTGTTGCATATCAGTAACTGAGTTAACTCTCATTGCGAACTTTAGATATTCAGGGTTCCTTTTCATGGAATAGTGTTATCAATATTACATGTTGATAGGCCTATTTATTAAATTTGAATCCCTATGGGCATGGGTGCGCCTGTATGAACAAAGGGAGAGATAAGGGTGCAATGGTACCTTTGGAATTTGACCTTTTATAAGATTTTTCTTTTCTTTTTACGTAGGCCTATTTTAAATTATGTCTGGTATTTCAATCCATTGCCAAATAAGTCTCAATTTCAAGTACAGATTGATTGTGCCTTCAAGAATACACTAGTATGTTGTTATCGTGTGTTTTTAATAAAAGCAACTATGTGTTCAAAATAAGCCTGAGTGTATACATTATTTTGTACTTGGCAAAACGAACAAATTTACCCCATAGAACTATACAATTATAATTTTAGTCAGGCAAATTTACAGTCGCTTTTAAGGGTCCTTTTGGTTATCAGCTCAGTGACCGATGTTTTGCTTCAAAAAGAAGGTAAACCGCTTCACAAAACCAATGGATATTAACTATTAGGCAGGGGAACAGAATATCTTTTACGTTATATCATCATACTTGTAGACACAATTGTCTTTTGTGTGATATTATCGAATTGTCAAAACGCTTGTCTACAGTATAGTTTGCCTGCGGAAGTAACGTTAGCCACCGAGCTTGGTTTGCAAACTGCAGCTAGCTGATGCTAACGTGTTAACGGCCATAAATGATGTGTTTTTCTGTTGTGTCCTGAAATAATACAGTGTGGTACATTATTAGTTTGTTATCAGTTACAGTATTTTGAAAGGGGTGGATGCTTAACTAAACATACTACAGCACATTTAAAGAGAAGCGGCTTTGCTAACGGCTAGATGGCTAGCTGCTGAAAGATAGTTTACTATTTATTATTTGCTTTTGAATGTACAATTGTATTTTTGGCACTTTTTTATGATATCTCTGCGACAACAATCAACGTAAATTGCATTTCACCCGATAATGGCTCAAAATGTGGAATACCTGTGCAAGAAGTGATAAGCTATGCCTTCTTTCTTTTATTTTATTGTGCAGAATGCCCGCTGACGGCAAGCGCCAAGTAAACATGGACGAGAAAGAATTTCCCTTCAATAACAAGGAGAGAGAAGGAGAGAGAAGAGGTACAGGTCGAGATAAAGCAAAGGAAGAGGCTAAAGGGAGTGCAAAAAAAGACTGTGGCAAAGAGGAGAAGAGAAAACGTATTGAAGAGGAGAAGAAGAAGAAGGAGGAAAAGGAGCGAAAGAAAAGGGAAGAAGATAAACTAAAAGCTGAGGAAGAACTTAAAAAGAGAGAGGAAGAGGAAAAGAAACAGCAAGAGGAACATCAGAAGAAGCTGGAAGAAGAGGAAGGTAAACGGCAGCGCGAGGAGGAGGCAACCCTTCTTAAGTGAGTTGTAGTAGACTTAACGTGGGCTTCTCAACCTCTTAACCCCACCTGAACCGAGCATAATTTCTCCAGTTTGGCATTACCCAAATGTAAAAGCTTCTTGAAAAAAAGTGTCAAAACTGCAACGAAAAATGGTCAAATAAGCGATGAAAGTGCAACAAAAAAGTGACAGAAATGGACAAAAAAGAATCCACTAAGGAGCAACAAAAAGTAACAAAAAAGAGATGAAAAAGTTACAACAACAAGGCAACAACGCAAGGAAAAAAGATCAGTTTAAAAGAGTTTTGTTGGTCTTAGCTTTCAAACTACACTGGCCTAAAAACTGTAAGCTCCAGTCGAGAAGCTTTAGATTTGGGTAAAGCTCGGTTAAGGTGGGAGTTAAGAGGTTAACTAGGGCTGAACGATATGGACAAAATTTCATATCTCGATATTTATGCCAGATCGATACGATACAGGTTCGGTGAAAACCAATAATTTTTAGATATTAACATCTTGAATGTTCATATTTCGATACAATAACGATATATCTTTCAGCCCTAGTCTTAACTTTGAAATGCATTGCTGAAGTGTTTCAGGCTGCACTATTTGTAGTTTAATTTTATTTAATTTTCAACATTAGATTGCTAACATTTTGTATTGATTCCTGAAGGGAAAAGGAAGAATGTCACCAATTACATCAAGAAGCCTGGGAGAGACATCAGTGCAGAAAAGAGCAGCGTAGCAAAAATCAAAGTGCTCAAGATGGTCGTCCTGAAGAGGCTTTCTTCAGCCGACTAGATTCTAGTCTCAAGAAGAACACTGCTTTTGTTAAAAAGCTGCGTACACTTACTGAACAGCAACGTGACTCACTCTCAAATGACTTTGCCTCACTCAACCTTAGCAAATATATTGGAGAGGCAGTGAGCTCTGTTGTAGAGGCAAAACTTAAGATTTCAGATGTAGGCTGTGCTGTCCATCTATGCACACTGTTTCACCAACGGTATACAGAGTTTGCCCCATTGCTGTTGCAGGCATGGAAAAAGCACTTTGAAGCAAGGAAAGAGGATAAAACACCTAATGTCAGCAAGCTGCGCACAGACCTGCGCTTTATTGCAGAGCTTACTATTGTTGGTCTGTTTACAGACAAAGAAGGCCTCTTGCTAATTTATGAGCAGCTCAAAAACATTATCAACACTGACCGGGAGAGTCACACTCATGTGTCAGTGGTTATAAGCTTCTGTAAACATTGTGGAGATGACATTGCAGGTCTTGTACCCCGCAAAGTTAAAATTGCTGCCGAAAAGTTTAGTTTGGTATTTCCTCCAAGTGAGATAATCAGCTCAGAGAAACGGCAACCTTTTCAGAATCTATTACGTGAATACTTTACATCACTTGCCAAGCATCTGAAGAAGGACCATAGGGAGCTGCAGAACATTGAGAGGCAGAACCGGTCAGTTGAATGTTTTTACAGCACTACATATATTTACTTTTTCCCCATAAAACTGTTTTGACTTCTTCTAATTCACCTTTCAGACGAATTCTACATTCCAAAGGAGAACTGAGTGAGGACCGACACAAACAGTATGAAGAGTTTGCAACTTCCTACCAAAAGCTGTTGGCCAATACTCAGTCTTTAGCTGATCTCCTTGACGAAAATATGCCAGAACTACCCCAAGACAAGACCGTGCAAGAAGGTGTTGTATTAAACTTAATAAATTTTTCATATGTCCAGACTTCAGTAAACACTGGCAAACATTCTCCCAATGGAAGATTGGCCATCTGCTCCTCAACTTCAAATATATGTTTTCACAGAGCATGGGCCTGGCATTGACATTTTTACCCCTGGAAAGCCTGGAGATTATGACCTAGAGGGAGGTATTTGGAGGATGAAGATGCTCGAAACTTTTATGAAAACCTGGTGGACCTGAAGGCGTTTGTTCCTGCCATTCTCTTTAAAGACAATGAGAAAACGAACCAGGGAAAAGACAAGGATGATGTCAAAGGTAAATTTTGTAAAGTTCTTCCTATTAAAGAAACCTTTAAAATACTGTTGTTCTCTTCAACAGAAGGGAAGGAAGCCACCACTGCAGAGGAGCTGGAGCTAGAGTTAGAGGCTCTGGACATCACAGATGAACCTCTTGAAGTGGAGGGGCCTGAGGAAACTGAAAATGAAGAACTGGCTAAAAAATTGCTTGATGAACAAGGTAAGCCTACTGTCATTTACTAGTTACTGCTTTTAATTTAAATAGATTAATTGATTGACTCTGTTGAACTTTAGAACAAGAGGACGAGGAGGCCAACACTGGCTCCCACTTAAAGCTCATTGTAGATGCCTTTATCCAACAGCTTCCCAACTGTGTGAACAGAGACCTCATTGACAAGGTGACATGCCACTGTGATGCATTTTTGCTTTAGGTCTTTCCAAGTTTCTTAGAGTATTTAGGTACTTAACTATTGTGTTAAGGCTGCCATGGACTTCTGCATGAACATGAACACCAAGGCCAACAGGAGGAAACTAGTACGGGCTCTATTTACAGTCCCACGACAAAGGTATGACATTTTCAAGCCAAGTAGATGCGGTACATTACTTAATTAAAGAAGACGTACTGGTATTAATCATTGGCATTTTGTGATAATCTATTACACACATACAACATTATGTATGTTAAACAGCTTAAAAGTAGAAACAAGTACTTTATTGATTCAAACCTGTCCTTTAGCAAATGTCACTATAGTCGTCACCAAATCAGAGGCTAAACTGTCTCTCCCAAACAATGTTTTACATGAAGAAAACATATCATCAATCAACGTATTTTTATAGAGCCCTTTACAAAACACAGGGTGACCAAAGTGCTTTATCATATCATGGTGAATAACACTGCCCTGATTCATACAAGACGTCGACATGAGGATAATTTTGTCGCAATTGTATTGTTACGAGACGTGTTATGTTAGTGTCCCAGTCAGGCATAGCGTATTTGGACAAGTGTTGTAAATTAGCAGTTTTGCTATTACACAACAACAACAAAATTTGTCCAATACAGTTGTTTTGTCCATATCAAATAAACTAATAATAATAATAACTTATATTAAGAGAAGTAGTTTCTGCAGCTCTCAATGCACATTACATTATACAATATCTAAATGTAACTAGGGCATTGCAATTAAACGAAATTCAATTACGATTTTGATTATTACACTAAACGATTACAAAAATAGCATAGCATTATTAAGGATGCTCTGCCGCTTGTCCATCCAAAGTGCTGAAAGTCCCTCCTGCGCAGTTTGTGTGAGCGCGTCTGATCCAGCGTGATTAGAACTGTTCTATTTGTCTCGGATCATTTGAATAATGTTTATAAGCTACTGATAAGTGCTCACCTTTTGCTGAAAGGACAACAGAATTTTAGGAGCCCCTATATCCTGTGCCCAGCCGCTGGTTTTGTGTAGTAGAGTCTAAAACTCTTCAGGAGCAGATCTCAACGGAGCAAAAAGCAAACTCATATTATTTCATGCCGCTGGGATGATTGTGTTTTTTTCCCTTAGCATTTCATGTGCTAATGGCAAATGCTTTGGTCCGACATAAACAAACAGCGCTATGTGATGATGGTGTGAGGGCTGGCCAGTAGGGGGCAGAGCAGTCAGGATTCCTCAGACATGCGTGATTGTTCATAAAACCATTCCAAGTACCTTAACTACGCAGGGAAACTACCATAAACAGCTTAAACGCTCATAAACGTTGATTTTGCATTATATGGAACTTTTAAATCAATCAATTTACTTTTCTATTTTTTTAATTTTTTTTCAGTTTTTGGTATCAGTTTCTCTATACAACCAAATGATTTTCATCTTGGGATTAACTATTGTTTTTCTTTTGTTTTTTCAGACTTGATTTGCTGCCATTTTACTCTCGCTTGGTGGCCACGCTCCATCCCTGTATGTCCGATGTGGCTGAGGATCTTTGCTCCATGCTAAAGGGAGACTTCAGATTTCATGTAAGAGAGTTACTGATTGGGCCTAAAAGATACTTTTTAATAATGCAAATGTGTAGTTATATTGCAATTGTAAATTACATTTTAGATCCGGAAGAAGGACCAGATAAATATTGAAACCAAAAACAAAACCGTTCGATTCGTTGGGGAACTGGCCAAGTTTAAGATGTTCTCAAAAACAGACACACTTCATTGCCTTAAGGTACATGAAGTCATAATTAAGGACTAAATAAAGAGTATCTATTTAACAGCATGTTGCTTTTTATAAATGTTTACAAACAGATGTTGCTTTCTGACTTCACTCATCACCACATTGAAATGGCGTGCACTCTGCTGGAGACCTGTGGACGGTTCCTCTTCAGGTCACCGGAATCTCACCTGCGCACTAGTGTCCTTTTGGTTTGTACTTGTTAACTTCTTAAATCAAATTAGTTAAATACTCATTTGATTTGATCTCAATCATTATGCAAGTGAGATTTTGTGACCATATTGTTTCATAAACTGTTCAAACGCCAAACCGTGTAAAACTGAAAGACTGGTATTGAAGTCTCCTAGGTGATAGGTTAACCGAATTATTATGCAGTTTCTCCTGATACTTTTTTTTTATTTGTCTGAAAAGTCACAATATGTTGAAAGCTTGTCAGAGGGATTGCAGCACTCTTGCAATGTTTAAGATAGTGTAACTAGTCCACAAATGTTTTTTGCTAATAGCCAACATGGTCACAAAAAACAATTAACAGTAAAAGATGCAAAGTAACTATCAGAGACTTAAGAAGAATCTAGCATGATGCCACCAAGAATCCATTTTCTACCAGTGCTATCATTTTCAGCAGCTGTAACTGACCTGAAGTTTACTGAAGTATAAGGTGTCCGTTAATGTGAGAAAAGTGGAAACCCGGACACAATTGAACAAGACCCTTTATTTGAAACTTTTAGACTCGGCCAGGAATTATCTAAAGAAAGATTTTTCAAAGGTGAGTCTGGCTTGACCAGTTGGATGGGCCCGTGGCGGTATCAGTAAGGGGCATAAGCTCCACTCGGGCATGCATGTTGTGTACCGAGGCATGCACATGCGCCAAGAGGGGGCAAGCCTGCTTTTTAGCACAAGCAGATGAGTGTTTTACGTGTTATTTCCAATGTAATTTATGATGAGTGAGTAATGCAAAACAGGGTTAAAATGGGGCAGTGCGTCTGTTTTATAAAATACAGACAGATGAGTTCCAAAAAGCATTTAGAGTTATTTCCTGCCTCTTTACTGCAGCTCTCATCACTGTTCTCAAAGTTAACACGATCCCCGTGTTGGTCTTTAATCGGGCAGTTACTGCTGCTGCTCCGGGACTAGGATCATTTTTGGATCATCCGGCATCCGGGACAAAAGCCTTGACTGGACTGTCCGGACATTTGGTCACCCAGTCTTTCAGTTGATACAGTTTGAAAATGTGAAGAAAAATAACTATAAACAGTAGTCACAAAAACGCATGTGTGTAATGATTGTGCTCACTGTGCATGTGTATATCAATAGAAATACAAAGTGAGAAACCATGGATCTATTTATTAACTGTTTTTCTTTTCTTTTTTCTTCAATTTGCACTCTTATTTTAGGAGCAAATGATGCGCAAAAAGCAAGCTCAGCATTTGGATGCTAGATACATAACAATGGTGGAAAATGCATACTACTACTGTAACCCACCTCCAATAGAAAAAGCAGTGAATAAAAAGAGGCCTCCGCTACAGGAATACATTCGTAAGCTATTGTACAAGGATTTGTCAAAGGTCACGACTGAGAAGGTGCTAAGGCAGATGCGTAAGCTTCCCTGGCAGGACCCTGAGATCAAGAGCTATCTGATCTGCTGCATGGTCAACATCTGGAATGTCAAGTATAACAGTATCCACTGTGTGGCCAATCTTCTGGCAGGACTTGTGGCTTATCAAGAAGATGTGGGTATCCATGTGGTGGACGGAGTCCTTGAGGACATCCGACTGGGAATGGAGGTAATGAACCGGTTGAATAATACTTTTTGTATACTGTCTCATGACATTAAGTAACATTAAACAGTTGAAATTATACTATTTGAGGTACATGTTAACATGTCCACTTACCTGCAGGTCAATCAACCAAAGTTCAACCAACGTCGCATCAGTAGTGCCAAGTTTCTTGGTGAACTGTATAACTATCGCATGGTGGAGTCTGCCGTAATTTTTCGTACGCTGTTCTCCTTCATTTGCTTCGGAGTCAATCAGGATGGCACTTCCAGTCCGTTGGACCCCCAGAGCACCTGTTTCGTATCCGCCTTGTTTGTACTTTGCTTGACACCTGTGGGCAGTACTTTGACCGTGGCTCCAGCAAAAAGAAACTAGATTGTTTCCTCATATATTTCCAGGTAAGACATTTTAACATACTGTTCTAAATTCAGTAACTCAGTCCATGATAGAGCAGATGGCTTTCAGCCAAAAGGTTGGCGACCTGTGTATTCTGTCTTCATGTCCTTGGGCAAGATGTGTGATTGCTGGTGGTTGGAGAGGCTGCCGTTTCTGCTAGTTAGTGCCAGGGAAGCTTTGGCTACTATACGAGCTTACCACCACCTTATAACTGGACTGAATAAGGGCTTAGTTTAAGTAGTTTAAAAGCTTGTCCACCTTGTTAAGCACTATATAAATCCAAGCCATTACTATTCAGGTGAAACTCAGAAAATTAGAATATCGTTCAAACGTTTATTTTTTCAGTAATTCAACTTCAAATGTGAAACTAATATATGATATAGACTCATTACATGCAAAGTGACATTATGTCAAGCCTTTGTTATAATTTGGATGATTATGGCTTACGGTCCATTTTCAAATATTCTAATTTTATGAGATTTTTAATTTGTTGCTTTTTTACAAGCTGAGCCATAATCATTAAAATTATAACAAATAAAGGCTATACATATCTCACTTTGCATGTAATGAGTCTATCCTATATTAGTTTCACAGTTTAAGTTGAATAACAAATGAATGCACTTTTTAATTATATTATAATTTTCCGAGTTTTACCTGTAGTTCTATTTAACTATTCAGTATATTTTACTATGTATTGTCTTGTCTGATAGAGATTAAAAGAAAAAACTCCAATATTGTGTACATTTCAAATGTTATGTATATAACTACGCTACTATAACTCTAGCTGAAGCTATGGGTGATCCTGTTTTGTGTGTGTTTTTGCAGCGGTACATCTGGTGGAAGAAGACCATAGATGTTTGGACCAAAGATCATCCATTTCCTATTGACATTGATTATATGATCACTGATACTCTGGAACTATTACGGCCCAAAATGACTCTCTGTTGCTCCATTGAAGAGGCCATCAAGCAGGTTGCTGATCTGGAAAGGGAGGTGCTCGTCAAACTAGGTATGAAAGACCATGCCCATTATCTCTATGGTTTATAACAACTGAGTGTGACTGCAACAGTGTTTAGTTTCTAACAGCAGTCTCACCTGAATGAGCACTTTCAGTCATCCTGCTTGGTAACATTCCCGTGCGTGCAGGGCAGGTATAGCGTCACTCTTCAGTCCACTGTTGTCGGACAGGTTTGTCTTAGGCACATTCCTCCCTCACAGACTCATAAACACCAATTCCTTTGCTAGATCTAAAGTTGCTTAGCTGCACAGTCATCTCGCATGCTTTCATTTACACTGTATGCCCAACTGCATTTTTGTTGTTGCTGTCATCATTTTACCATTAGGATGAGGCATAATGATCTTAAAACATAATCAAAATAAAAATTGAGGGCCACTTCAAAGAAAAAGTAAAAATATTCTTTCAGAAATCTATTGATGTTTCATGTTATTTTTCTTTTTACTTTTTTTTTTTCAAAGTCCGTTTCGCTTTGGAGGCCTTTAAATTCTGTTTTTTTGTTTATATGTCAAGTTTAACGTGTGGCTTTTGTAAGGTATGGCCATGGAGAAGGATGGTCGCTCAAGTGCTATGAGTGAAGGCGATGGTCTTGATGAAGAGGAGGATGACGAAGATGAAGAGGGAGGTGCTGAGACTGAGGAGCAATCTGGCAATGAAAGTGAAATGAATGAACAGGATGAGGATGTAAGTTTGATTCTAAGGCTATTTGTCCATGGGTACATCGACAAAGCCTGGTTGCAAATCCTTGCTGAATGCACTGACCTTGTGACATTTTATTATATAAACCATGCTCATTGGCCCTACATTTTACAAAAAATTAAAAGCTTTTTTTGAACTATAGGAAGGGTCTGACAATGATGAGGAGGAACATGAAGAGGAGGATGAGGAGAACACAGATGACCTGACGGATTCCAATAAAGAAAATGAGACTGATGAGGAGAACAATGTAATATGATAATTTTATTAGATGGTGTTTATATTATCCGTATTTATTTATTTACTGATTACACTCAAGGTGACCATCCGCGGTGGAGGACTAAAGCACGTGGCTTGTGCTGAAGATGAGGACTTTATACAGGCTCTGGATAAGATGATGTTGGAGAACCTACAAGTATGATCATTTTCATTACCATAGGATTTATTTTAATACAAAAAACATTTACCGTTTATCTGTTCTTGCAGCAGCGTAGTGGCGAAGCAGTGAAGGTGCACCAGCTGGATGTTGCCATACCCCTCCAGTTAAAGAGCCAGTTAAAAAAGGGTGGTGCTGGGCCACCTTGTATTGGAGAGGGAGACACCGACATTACTGACACCATGCAGTTTGTCATGCTCACACGCAGAGGCAATAAACAGCAGGTAATGCACTGTATATGCAGTAACACTTCTTTTCCCCCCACCATTTTTCTCCGTTCAATGCACATGTTAAACAGCAACAGCAGGGCAATTAAGAATGAAATATTTACAGCTAAATTTATATTGTATAATAATCCTATGCATTTATGTTTGTAGAGTAACAAACTTCAGGGTTAGGAGGTTTTATGGATTATTCTCAGTCATGTGACTTTTGGATGGCAAACAGCTGATTTGCCATCCAAAATGACACAGAATGACAATGATATATAAATGATAAGAACCCATAGAGCAGGACTAGGCAACGTCAGGCCCGGGGCCAAAGCCATATATGACAACACTGGCATTGTAGACAGTGATGGTTTACTTTGGCCTACAATTGAAGGGTCTGGCCCTTGGTCTTTTGACGATGAAGAAAATTGGCCCTCCATCAAGCAAACTTGCCTACCCTTGGCATAGAGACATATTTTTTTGGTTTGCAGAAGACATTTTGATTACATTATTGCAATCTTTGCAGTTTGAATAATTTCAATTAAAATCTAATTTGCATACCATCTTCATTCAAATACATTTCTTTTAAATTGACCTCTTGACTCATAAGACACTTAAAGACAGTCCGTTAAACTAATGTGTTCAAGTTGGCAGTAATGTGGTAGTTATTACCTGTTAATCAAAATTAAATAATTAATTAAATTGTGTCCTATCACCATGACTTGTTGTAAAGGTCTTCAGATATTGTCAACTGGGTCGATTGGGTGGAGGAAGTTTAGCTTCTTTCTTCAGAGGCTTTTTCTCTTGTAGTCAAATTGTTAGACAGGTTAACCCACACGCTGGAGATTTTGTTTAAACCTTGGTCCCTCTTGAAAGGAACAAGAGGAAGCCAATCAACCCTGTCCAGTTGGAGCTATTTGAAATTCTATACTATGATGGAAAATTCTTGTTAGACTGAGAGCTAACACAAACCTGCCACTATATACTGTTTTGATTTATTCATAACATCTAAAGGTTGTTAAAGGCTAGCGTTTATTGAAGGTTTGGTTCATATGTGTGTGGCAATTAAAGTTCCCCAAACATAGTGTGTGTGAGTGTGTGTTTAGGCACACTTCAGAGGTGGAATTTGTGGGTTGAAGGCTGAGGCTAGCTCTTGTGCCGTTGGGTGTGTCCAATTTTGCCTCTGCTTTGAGGTTTGATGTTGAGTCCACATAGTTTTCCTCTGTTTAAAGGACAGCTGCCAAATACTCTGTGACAAATGGACTTGTGTGAACACTGAATATCTTCTCAAGGTTCCTGTATTAAAGGAATAGGCCACCGTTTTTACATACTGAGATATGTTCTTACCTTAGCTTAGACGAGTTCATTTGTACCTGTCCGGTCTTCACGTGTGCCTTCTGTAACATAAACACAGCACAGAAGGCGTTAGCATTTAGCCTCTCTCTTCTCCTCTATAGCTCCAAACGAGGTGAAGATAGAAGCTACCAAACTCTTCCACGTTTTCCCTATTTAAATATGGTTACGTGAAGTGTTACACTACAAAGTATAATTACACAAAATTAAACAATGTGGATTTTCTAAGCGGATAAAAAGGGGAACTATATTGCAAGGCGTAATAATACCAGGAGTAATTCGGCATCCGCACAGTGATATCTTCACTTTACTGTGCGGATGCTAACGCCGTCTGTGCTGTGTTTACCTCATGGAAGGCACACGTGAGGACCAGACAGGTACAAATGAACTCGCCTAAGCTAAGGTAAGAACATATCTCAGTATGTAAAAACGGTGGCCTATTCCTTTAATACAGGAACCTTGAGAAGATATTCAGTGTTCACACAAGTCGAGTATTTGGCAGCTGTCCGTTTAAACAGAGGAAAACTATGTGTATGTATATATATTATATGTGTGTATATAATGTATGTATATATGTATGTGTATGGTGTTAGGAGAAATGCTCTTTAAAAAAAAAAGTTTACTTATTTATTTTTTTATAGTACAAGATCCTGAATGTGCCCCTGTCGTCCCACCTGGCGGCAAACCATTTCAACCAGCAGCAGGCGGAGCAGGAGGAACGCATGCGAATGAAGAAGCTAACCTTGGACATTAATGAAAGGCAGGAGCAGGAAGACTACCAGGGTAATTCCTTGCTTGATCCTTTCACAGCTACACACATAAAACAGAAAAAAACAAGACATAATTATTACTCAGTGGTTGTTGTTATACCTGTACAGTATGTGAAGACAGGCATGTAACTTGTCCAAATACTTGCTTATTGTGAGGAGGAGAGAAGGTGAGTGCATCAGTGGGTAACAAATAAGGCCCGACCGATACGGATTATTTGGGTCCGATACCGATATGAAGGAGGTTGGCATGGCCGATAGCCGATATTTTAAGTAATTTAATTTGATGGATGTTTGTTTGTTTGTTTTTATCTTTCAAATAGTCTATAGTTAAACCTTTATTATTATAATAAAGGTTTAAATCATTGAAATATATCTAATAGAGCTTGACCAATGTGGGGTTTTCTGAGGCCGATACAGATTTTTAGGGGATTTTGATTGGTCGATGCTGGTATGCACCACTGATATTTTTGGCTAATATTAAAAAAAAAATGTCTGGTCTATAATCCTGTGTATGAAGCTTATAAACGTGTCAGTGTTGAACTGTGACAGCAGGGGGCGCTGTATAGTCATGTTTAGTAGATACTTCAGAGGGAGCTTGTTTAAAAGACAAAAATCAGTAGATTCCTAAACAAAAAACTATACTTGTGTCTCTCTTTTATGGTTCCGAAATTATACACAAAAGTCTAGTACATAAAATACGTAAAATAGGTAAACAAACTGGTGACTGATTTTCACCGCGATGTTCCTGAGGCTGAGGAAGTGGTGAGAGGGCTCATTTGAAAGCTCAGACTGAGCTCTTTCCAGTGCAAAAAACGGGCCATCAAGTCTGTTTTGGTTCCGGAGATATCGGCCGATTCAAGGCAGATATCGGGTATTGAAAATATCAAAATAACGGCCCGATATATCGGTCGGGCCCTAGTAACAAAGTTAAACCAGGTCCTTTTCAGGATCAAGTGGAGTGAATCCATAAAACTTGAGAAAAGAAGATCTTTTACGTTCTTTACGGAACGTACTACTTACTCATTGTGTTGTAGGCCAAGAGCTGGCATAAAAGCTCCTGTATACCCAACTGCTTCCTTGTAGAAAAGTGGCATCCCCTATGAGTGTAATAGAAGTAGCAATTTCTGCAACTTAACATATAACATTTGATTTATAGATTTTGACCTGTATTTGTGACAGAAATGATGCAATCCTTGGCTCAACGTCCAGCCCAAGCGAACACCAACAGAGAGCGGAGGCCTCGCTATCAGCACCCAAAGGGGGCTCCCAATGCAGACCTCATCTTCAAAACAGGTGGACGGTAAGTGTTGTTAGGTTGCCCTTGACACAGTCTAATGTAGATTATAGAATAGTATTTCATTATGTATTGACATCATCTCTTTGAACAGACTCAAATGGGAAAGGAAGGAAAAGCAAGAGAGGCGAGTAAGACAGGCAAAACAAGCCAGAAAAGACAAGCAGCAGAGAAACCAGACATTTGTTTCAGAGTAGGCCAGGGCAGCTCAGACGGATCATTCATTGGTCTTGAACCGTTGCAGTGCTGTGTTCATATCTGAACATTCTGTGAGGTCGAAATGTCGCTCAGCCTGCTGTCAACAACAAATTAAGTTTATTAAAATATAACAGTGAAATGTACTTTGTACATTGGTATTATTCTGCTCCGGTAACAAGATATCACCTTAGTTCAGTGTATCGGTCAATTGCAATTTTATACAGATGTGTTGATTTATTTATTTTTAAGTTCAAAATTTGGCTAGCAGTTTCAGTAAGCTCTGTCGTACAGGAGTTCTCTACAGTAGACTCAGGTTTTTAATCTGTACTCCATAGTTTAAACCAGTGGTTCTCTGGTATGGGGTCGTGACCCACCATTACCCTGGGATAACAAGCCACGACCCAATTAAGAACTTGTAAAATACTTCATTTCCTCACAAATGATTGTTGAATAAGCATTAAATCAGCCAAAAAAGCTGTCATTTTAAGATTCGGGAGTGATTCTATACCTTTTCTGTGTATACATTTGAAAATAAATGTTCTCTGAGAGAGGGTCACGATCCACATTTGGGTTCCGACCCACCAGTTGAGAACCACTGGCTTAAACAACAGAGTACTGATGACTTCTCAAGAACCTTTGACTACGAAGTAAGGCGTGTAGAATAAATTATGTTTTTACAGTCACTTTTTTTCTCATACATTTTCTGTTAATTCTGCACTCAAAAAGAAAGTGGCTGCAGGTAAGTGTTCTTTCTACTTAACACTACAGTGAATGTCTTGCTCTATCCTTCAGGAGACGTTGATTTGGGTCTGGGCCCAGGCTGACCAATAAACGAGGTGGAGAATGGGGGAAAAAAGCAAGATCGGAGGGAACCGGTCTGAGCAGGAAACGAGTCTTCAGGCGTCCATTGAATCTGGATAAGACAAACACTTTGGAGCCTGAGGAGGAAGACCAAACGAGGTCTGCGGGTCTGGGGGCCTGGTAGTTCAGAGGTCAGACGCAGGTGGCAGGTGTCTTTTTCTCATTTGTTTGTTAGCTACGTTTAGAGCAGCACAGTAGCATGCTAACGCAAAACTGGCCAGAACAGCGACAATGAATTTGAACAGCTAACAGCAAGATGAACAAGATACCCGTCTGCCTTCAAGCCAGTCGAATGCTGAGCTGATTGGGATAAGTCCCGTGTGGATAAACCTAACATAACCTTGAGAAAAATATGGTTTGACAACGAATGTGGGGCACAAGTTTTGGTTATAAAACCAAACTCCGCATGGTCTGGAAAGAAGAGGGATTTGTCGCGGCTTTGTAATAATGAGCTGTTCACCAATTAAGAGGAGAGAAGTAGAAACTTGGTGAGCAAACTGTTTGAATGGTTTATTTTTGTGTGTGTGTGTGTGTGTGTGTGGCGTTTTGTTGACATACACATTAAAAATAGCAAAAGGTATACTTTGCCAACTGTAAAATGCGTGGTTTGGAAGTAATATAAAATTACGCTTGCTGATATGGAGTTGAGTGATACGAATGTTTTGTCTAGTATATTTGTCCCACTGCTCTTACAATATAAGTGCCATAAAACAACAACCAACCATGCATGACTAACCGCTACATCTCATAAAATTGTTTTTGTCATTTTATTCAAATCTATAAAGTCTAAGAGCTGGGCATTTAATACATTGGTATTTTGAACAATATGTAGGTTACTGTAATTTGAACGTTATGTATCGTAAAATGTAATATTTTTAGGAAATGGATGTGACCTGACGTTGCTTAACGGTCTGCTGTGTTATGGTAGATTGTGTGTGGAGTGAAGCTATGGGTCCTACATTTTATTTTCCTTCATATTTGGCTGCCCAATTGTTTGTGGATCAGATCGAAGTTATATCAGAAGTACTCTTGTCCTACAGTGATTCTTTTTTATGTCTGGAAAAAAAAAATTCCCTTGCACTTGTATGTTAAATCACAAATGTTCAGCAAAATAAATACAGTTTCAACTACAACATTTGAGTCACGCAGAATCACACAATTGTCTTTTTTATTATTATGATTTGATTGCTATTCTAAACAATTGCAAGGTGATTTGGCAACTTACTAACATGTGGAAAGTGATCGTTTAACATTGTGTTAATACTTCAACTGAGTAAAAACATTATCAACCTGTGTGCAATCGTTAAACATGTTTCATTATTTACATTCCAGCATTATTTCAAATAAAACTATTACATAAGAGATGCATTGTTCCAATAAATCATAAACAAAAATCTGTATTACATTAGGTGGGTTCACATAGTAAATAATAAAACGACTTCAAACAGCAGCATTTTCCCCCTTGTCCCAGTCCCATCATAAGATTTATATTTAGTACATATTTGAAGGAAATAGGCACTATTGGAAACTTCAAAATATCTGTAGATCAAATACAGAAAACCGGAGTCTGTAAACAAAATTGTTATTAAAAATATTCACTCAGTTGGGCTCTGAAACATTGCCCACATCTGTGTGAAATGAACTTCTTAAACTGTAGGTAAACTACAGAGGCCGGAGTCAAGATACACGGTAAACATTCACTCGTAAAAACAAAAAATCATCTGCTACTTGGAACCAAAGGATAAAAAGCAAAGATGGAACAGTTTCAGCAGAAATGCATCTAAATGTTACCACAGTATTTCTAGATTGTGGTTTTAGTGCTTGTGTGTTGCATAATGCCTGTCCTAAAAGAGGAGTCTAAAAGTGCTCCCTCTGCATAGAAAGAAAAAAACATCTACCCATTCCACAGTCTGTGGTTTTGTGGAAGGTTTGCCCATGTAGTAAAAATATCCTGAAGCAAGACTCAAGTCTACAAATCAAAGAAAAATCTATCATTTCAATGTACATTTTATATGATTACATTTTATGTTGTCAAAAATTAAACTGACAATTGTGTTTCTTGGCGTAGTGTAATTCAAATATAAATTTTTCACAAAGTGCACTATTTTGTCACATTGAGATAACACCCTATTCACCATGTAATATCTAACATGGTAAATTAACCCATATGTCCACATAAAACAAACAACGTCTTGACCTCAAAGTGTGTCTTGGCATATGTTAATTTATAATCTTACAGCCCCATTCTCTTTAACAGTTTGTTCTTGAATACATACTAGCAAACAAAACGATATAAATATAAAAACACAGTTGCATGCTAAGACTTGTACTAACATCTGAATGAGATAAATATATACAATGTCTACTTTAGACTCCACAGACACCACACAAATGTAGTTCTGGCCTTGTCAGTGTGCCGGAACCAGCTCTGTAAGTCTATTTGATTTGTCCTCAAATTCCTCTGTTAAAGTAGGTTTCTCTTCCGCCACACCTCACGCACATTTTTCTGTCAAGATTCACACTGGAGAGTCTGGTTTGACAAGTGTAGATGATTTAAAACTCATTCCTTTAGAAGTCCAAGTTTCCTCAGCGCTGCTTTTCGTGATTCCTCTGTCGTCCCTTTACCTGAGAACTGCACAGTGATTCCTTGAGGTCTAAATAAAGAGCCCGTCCTGCGTTTGTGCTCAGGGGACAAAGCCTGCTGTGGGGACTTGGGTGTAGCCGTTGGCCCATGGTATGAGTGCCGCGGAGGTCTTGCTGCTGGAAGTGGAGCTGGTGGTTTCAATGTCCTGGACAAGCCTTCCGACATGCGACTAGTACTGCCTGAAGCGTTGACAGTTAGAGTTTTCCCCCCATAACTGTTTGAATCTGAGGAAACATTTTCAGAAGGGACGTGTAGTGTTTGACTCTTGTCTATGTGTGAGCTGAGAATGTCGGGGAGGTCCCGTCTTGAAACAGGCAGAGGGATGGGAGTCATAACTTTAGATTTTCCTCCGTAAGGATTAAACTCACTTGTCGTAGCCATAGTAGGTGGACGGCTTTTAGGTTCAGGACTTACTGGAGAGGATGGCAAATCACTTTTGAAGGGTACAGAGGGGTTCACCACAACAGATTTCCCTCCATAGCTGTTAAACTCTGCTATGGTTTCCACTGGTGGCGGGATGTTTGGCGGGATGCCTGGCTCAGAACCTTGGCTGGTACACGGTTCGAGATGATCGGTTTTCTCCAAATTTGTTGTGCTTACTGCTCCTCCTGTAAGAGTCTCAAGTGGGACGCTTGGAAGAGACCCCTCCCCTGACATGGCACAGTTCCTTGTGAGTCCCAACTTTGACAAAGCCTCCATGCGAGACTTTTCAGGAGTAGGATCCCTAAATGACACACTACGAGTTGGAGTGTTTCTTTCTTTCTGATCTTGTTGGTGTTCTTCTTGGACTAAAGGATGTGATGTTCCAGAGAGGTTTGCTAGCATCTGTGCCTTTCTTTCCTCTAAGTGTACGTTAGCCAGCGATTGATTCTGCTGTTCCCTGTTCCCAAGAATCACACTTATGTTGGAAGGATAGCGCACAGGTTTGGTAGAGGTAGGAGGACCTTGCTTGTTGGAGCTGGTAGATTTCTCAAACTCAGAGCTTCGGCGTCTAAGGAGGGATGATGTACTGAGTACGGAGCTTCCACCACCAGACTGGTTATCTGCAATCTTTTGAGCTATCAGGACTGGAGTTGGGATGCTGCCAGGGGGGTGATACCCAGGGTAATTCTCTGGAATCGGGGGGTTGTAATTTGACAAGGAATCTACTGGTTCGTTGCGAGGTTTTATCTCAAAGTGGCGTTCTGGCTGTTGAATCAGACTTTGGAAATCTGAAAGAAATGAGACAAAAGCATTGAAATTAGAAGGGCTGATGTATCGTTGGACTACGCTTAATCTGACAAACAAGCTACCTCGAGTGGTGGGGTTAAATGCTGGCCCTTTGGTCTCTACCAGGTCTGGTTTAGGACAAACCAGGTCGATTATGTCCTGTTCTTTTGGATTTGCTTGAAGGTGGGGGCCCGAGTTTGAGGCAAAGTCGACAACATGAGTTGAATTATTGAGGCACTTGACTTGGGGCCTCAGCTCATCCTCCTCCAGACTCTGCTCCAAAGAATCAATGGTCTGCTCAAAGAAATTGAGGATTTCCTGCTCCTCTTGGCTCAAGAACTTCAGCTCATCCTGCACACAACAAGTATGACTCTTATTAACCCACACAAATTTATTGAGAACGTTCATGTCAATATACAGCCTCTAGGACGCTCTAAGGATCAATTGTTTTCATTGTTTTGTTTTTCTTGCAGGTTTTCATTGCTGATGGAACCATCTCCATGGTTATGCATACAATCCATGTAGAAAACCTAATCTGCTTTGTAACACTCTGTAATAACATGTGCCTATGCAGCACGTACACAATGGAATAATGTTTATTAGTTTGGAGGTACATATAATAACATGAGACCTTTAGGGGTTAGGGTTAGAGTCTTATGTCTACAAATAAAAAACTACAAATACATATTATTCCATCGTGTAACCAATAGGTACAAGTTATTACATTGCCTGGCCAGCCAGATGCTCCTCCTTTCTGTTCAAACGAAGAACCGTCTGGGCTGCTGCTGGCCGCCAATAATTTCCCGATTTTACCCATATCGGTCTAAACTCTTCCAAAACATTAAAGATGGCTGCGTGGCAACTGATACACGGTTTTCTTCTGTACTTTCGTCTGTTTTAATTGATTTGGAAAATATAAATCCCTAAACCGGAGCAAGAAACAGCGTTGGAAGCTTTCCTCGTGAAAAAAGGACGTTTTTGAAAAAGCTTCCTGCCACTTGCTCTTGCAACATATCCAGCGTTTCTCTAAATGGTTGATCCCTGTCAATCACGCCTACCGGGAAATCGCTGAGATCACGCACGGTAGACTACATATCTTTGAAAAAATCTTTGAAAAAGCAAGTAGTTTGGCAGGCCAGGCAAGTTATTACACAGAGCACATTACATTGTATTACATTGGGCAGGCACATCAACAGTAGTGTAAAATAAAGTGTAATCCTACTTTTTTTCGTATAAAAAGTTACGTAATGCACCTTTAACAATTGCTTAAACCTCTATCGTGGCTATTATCTTGGGCTTACTGAGTATAATGATGACTTTATAGATTTCTCTTCCCTGTAGGACACAGGGAATCATACTTCTTGCTCTAATACATTATTATATTGCTGTACAATATTTTCCAAGTTAAAAATCTTCCTACCTCATACAGGGCCAAAGTGTACTGCGTGAACACTGACCTGCTTGTTCCTGCATCCAGGCTTTCATAGGTCCATTCCCTTCTCTATTTATAGCTCAAACAGACTTCTCTTCTCTTGGAAGATGACCCCTCCCACTCCCCCTCTCCTCATCTATGCCTCACCTCCATGGCTACCTGTCCAGCCTCAGACAGAGCGAGCTCTGAGAACCCACACAATAGGCTATCCAGTAACAGCGTGACTATTGATTTTGCAACCTTAAGATTGAGATCGAGTTCACTTATTTAAGCCTAAGAATAAGGGTTTTGGTGACACATCTTGAACTGTAATAAGTGCAAACTATGAAAATGTGGAAAAGAGGAGAAATTAAAAACATTATGGACACTTGTTGAGTGCATTCAATTACTATAATATTTACAAAAAAAGTAATAATATAATTAAATAATAGCATAACTGTACAAAACTGCTTGTATAAGATATTTCAAGCTGATGACCGGATCCTACTGTGAATACCATGGTCTGTGGTTACTGCTGACTGTGTTACATCACGCACTACAAGTTCACTACGTGCTTTGTTTTGCTTTTACACTTAGAGACACATAATTACACCTGGAACAACACCCAACTGAAACCACTGTGAGAGCAATATGCTGGTTTCCGGTGATTGTGAATGATGCCTATTGTATTGAAACAGCTCTGGACTGTGGCTCAACCGGTTCATCTATGTTGATAATAAATGTCATCCCTGAGGTACTCGCAAGGTGTAAGCTTTAAAACAGGTTTCATTTGCTGGGGATAATAATGACTGGGGACATAAGCACAGCCAGAATCATCTATCACGTGCTTGTTAGATATAATGCTTTTACAGCTTTAGAGACAGTAGGAGTAAAGTACTTTATAGCATAATGAATAGCCAGGATAGGCCAATACACTCTCTTCTTCAATAACAGTAAAGACCTACTATGCTACCCATAAAACAGTACAAAATACAACAACAAAAAATGAAAGTAAAGCCAAATGAGATGTAATTATTCATATGGAGACAATTAGGCTATACCTTTCAAGAAGCCTAAGTAACTCACAAAGCAAGTTAAAAATGAATTGTGAAGACAGTTATTTTACAATTACCATAGACAATGTCCCTAAACTATGACTTGAAAGGCAATAACAAACTCTATGGAGTAGCTGTTTGTTTGTTTTTTATTGCAGACTACTGCTGTATATTTGTTATTGAGCTTGTTTGTAGGTGACAACGAGGAGACCAAAACACCAAACTCAAAAATAATAAATACGCACAATTCTCACTCACCAAATGTTCAGGGTTGTGACCAGCTGCCTCTTTAGATCCAAACAGGAGATGGGAATTGGACCTCATGTGGACATCCATGACCAATGGTTAGATGTCAGCTCTCGTAATTCTGAAAATTACAATTTATTATAATAAGAACAAGAAGATAAAAATAATTGGATGGCAGAAAGTTTAGTTATAGGCTAATGTTATGGAGTGAAAAACTTGAAAAGTTGATCACTTAAACTACTTAGCGTAGAATTAGTTTTCTGAACATTTAATATGAAAATAGGGCCTACACTTACCAACCATCTACCCGTCTGCCATTTTCAAAGTATTCTCCAAACTGGCGTGTTTCCTCTTTGTTCCAGAAAAGTAACTCCGACGCTGTAAATGGGCTGTAGGTTTTGCGCGTTGTGAGAGGAGAGCGGCACTTGGAGCGCTTCTTAACACCACGGCTATAGCCCGCCCTTTGCCGTCAAGAGGGCGTGCGTCTGCTGTTTCATTCAGTCTTGCATGTAAACGTGACACGTAAAGAAAATATCCAACACACCCCACACACAAGTTTCATCCCAAATTACGTCTGTTGACCAATATAGATTGACCTTTTAACCAGAGCAACACTGTCACGGACGACAACAACACTGTCACAACAACAACTAGCCTAATTGTTCAGCTTTGTAATTAGGCTAGGCGCACAGGAGCTGCTGTTTTTGGGCTTTGGGGCAACTTTGGCAATCTTAAAAGTTTAGAGATTTTTATTATTATTTTTTGTATCTGTTTGTTTTGTTGTTTTGTCTGGACCATGAGTCTGTAATAAAGGTATCTATCTATATATAGGAAAACATATGCGAATTCAAAATCTGGTGAATGTGCAGGTCCTCCGGGATGTAGCCTATAATAATGGTTTCATATCTGAAGCAGAAATGAAGGCGGTACGAAAGGTCAAACACAGAAAAACATGCAGGATTCACAGATCACCATTGAAATGAATGGGATTCTGCCAAGAGTATTTGTTCTCATTCAAACATCAGATCGTCCGAGTAATCCTCATTTTTGTTTTTTTGTTTTGATTTTTTCAGGATTTTGTGTTGTTTTGTTGTTGTTGTTTTTTTTTACATAAACAAGGCCTACAAACTGAAAACAAAAACTAACAAAATGTAGTATTAGACCATTAGTCCGAAGTTACACAGATAGAACCCAAATTTATAGGCCTATATTTTATGACTAAAATATTAGAGAAACAAATTGGGGTCATAAATGATCCTGAGGGACCACGAGTGTAACTCTTTCTTATAACATTGTTATCACTAGATCCCAAAAAATATACGCGGATATATATTTCTTTTTTTGCCTGATAAAAGTCGTTAACGCAAATCCGAAAATTGAAACCATTTGATAAAACTAAGTTGTGCTTGACCCCAGGACGACACAGTTAAACTCGTCCCTGGGAAGATTTGGGATGTTATAGCCTATTAGAAATGTGTTAAGTTAGAGTTTGAACCACAACTAACAATTTCAAATTAGGCTACGCTACCTCTTTAAAATACGTATTTAGTTCAATGGTACACACCAAGGATCTGTTTTTTTCTTCTTCTGTTGTTGTTTTTTTTGTTTTTTTTCTGTCTTCCACTTGAGGGCGATATTCTACATTTTGTAGCTACACATTTTTTTCCCAGTCCACAAAGGTTGCCAGGTCCGGGGTTAACCGATTGAAAAACTCGACTGAGACCTGGCAACCCGGCGCAAACGCATCTTCTATCAATCGGTCTTGAGCTTTTCCATCAACACTGCACCCTCCTTCTGTTTTTGTGGATTTTGTCTGTTCAATGTTCGTAGAGCTGGCTGGTGAGTTGACATATCGCGTGTCATCCACGTCATGTTCGTTTTTATCAATTTATCTGGTTTGTTTATGGAAGTGAGTTAGCCCGCTAGCTACATAAGCTAGCAAGTGAACGATGTTGTTGGTTAACGAAATGTCGGATCACTTGATATTTTTTACACTTTTTGTGTTAATATACACCTTGTATTTTGTGAGAATATTTTATCATAGGCATTATCAAATGACGTGTGTTTGCTTAGTTTAACTTTTATTTTTCACAATCCCAGATGTCAGATCATGGGGACCACGTTAATTCGTATGTCACCCCCTCAATTAATGTGGCACCACCACTTCGACGTAGTTGAGACAGCTAAACGCTTAAAATTGCTGAAAAAACGGAATAAAACATGTTGTTAGGCATCGAACTGAACGTAATAAAGACGATGCGTCCCTGCATCTTTAATGTGCACAGTGTCCAATAACACAGACAACCACTGGCATAAGACATCCTTATCCCGTGACTAACTTTAATCCAAGGCAACAACAAGTGTACAATGCTGAACATTCAGAAACAGTTAATCATCTTGATGCATGACCGAAGAATATAGTAATTTGTAATTTAAAAACAAAGCAATTGGTTAGATAGTATCATTTGACTAACCTTGACTATATCGGCATTAGAGCATATTCTCCTGAAGAGGCAAAGCAGAAACACACCGTGCCAAAGAGATCCCATATTAGCAGCTGTTTCAGTGTGTAACTTCGTGTTTATCGAAATATTTCTATTAATCGGTTGTTTAGACTTCAATTCATCTGGCTGCTGAGCTCTTACGCCGAAGTGTTATAGGGATTCTTTTATTAGAAAAGGGGGATAACATTAGTTTAGCATCTTAAACTTGTGAACAGGAGGTGGAGTACCCTACGGTAGGGAGTAACTGTAATCCTACACAGCATCTCACTGTGTCAGGTTTCCAGTGAACGCTTGCTGCAGTGGTTATTGGCAAGGACAGTGGACAGTTTCACATTTGACTGGCAGGTCGGACAGGGCTGAGCTTTGAGTGTAATGTCAAGTAGGGCAGGGCGATATGGCCTAAAGTCTATATCACGATATAAAAAAGAAATATCACGATAACGATGTATTTGACGATATTATTGACAATGGACAAATTACTTCAAAATCCCAGCCTTACGCCTATTGGGAAGATTAATTCAGTGATATTTCTTTCTTTTTTTAACGGCATACTACTTTCCTCGTGAATATGATCTACTCAAGCGGTTTACATCCTTCATTTCATTTAACTTCATAAGCACCTGTCCCCATGTTCTAGAGTCAGTGTTTATGCTGCTGATGGAGCTGAGCGTAACATGAATTATATCGTATCCACGACGATATAAAAAATTACAACGATATCAAAAAATTATATCGCGATAACGATATGTGATACGATATGGCCCACCCCTAATGTCAAGTAATGTCCTTTGTTTGACATTAAAAAAGGGAGTTCTGCTCCTGATTCCCGGTTGGCACTTAGTACGTTTTTAACAGACCATAGTGTTGTTGCTGGCAATACATTTTTGACCTTTTAAAGTCATTGACAATAGCTTTTATAATGACCGAAAACATATTTGTCTTTTTCAAAACAAGTTGCTGAATCCAGTTTTTGTATACACTCAACTTAGGACACACCCTCATGGATACACACAGACATTGTGCGGGACGTGGCTGAGAAAGTGTGCTATTTATCCAAATGCACCCTTGAAGGGGACCTGAAACAAAAGTCTGCAGAGCTACAGCAATAAAGTGACAAAGAATATTTATAGAAAACCAGGCTAGATATTAATAGTTATTCATTTAACATGAAGGTACCATTTCACCTACTTTATCAGTAACGGTTGTATAGTGTTTTTTTTGTTTTTTTTAATCTGCTATTTATACAACAGTTGCAAATATGAAGGGTCATTGTATAATCTTTTTTGTTTGTTTGTTTTCAGATTTTGATGAGGACGCACAGTCATCCTTGAGATATTTTGTCGACCCACTTGCCCTCTGATGCTGGTGTATTTACTTAATTCATTTCAGCATTATGGTAAATAAACTTGACTCATAGTGGCTAAATCCTTGAATGTAAGTAGAAATCTTCAGGTTCTTGTAGACCTGAATGTATAGACATACGAATATATAACGTATAATGTAGTAAGTGAATTTTACTGACACATGATAATATAAAAAGTTATGAAAGTGGTTAAAAAAACGATTCAGGACATATAGTGGTTTATACCTAACTGGTTTGTTTTTCTAAGCATGAGTTCATGTAATTGCAGAGTGTATGATGTCTAAGAGTTGCTGCCATGGCCTGCAGCAGCAGTCAGAGCAATGCTGAACCGCTGGAGGGGTTCCATGAAGTGAACCTGGCCTCACCCACCACCCCTGATCTTCAGGTACCTCGGGCAGCATTGAAATCTCTTTTATTTTTTCTGTTTTCCATGAATTATACTGTATTGTTATGTAGAACCAAGCTGAGCAGCGGCCTCCGGTCCATCACAGCACTCCTCCAACCTCTCTTTATCGCACACATTCACTGGGAGCGTCCCCTTGTGGTCGCCCCACCTCCCTGCGAGCAGATCAGCTCCCCACACAACCGGTTTACTCTTCCCCAAGGCACAGCCACAATGGACGGTAAAGTACACCTAAAATTACTGTTCTTTATATTAATAACAACATACATGTCATAAAATGGATGATACTGTTTGACGTCTGCGCTACAGTGTTCCAGGCTTAGAGCCAGACACTACAGATGGAGAGGAAGGCGAGGAGTGCAGTGCTTTGAGTGACAGTCTCGCTCGGCTACACAGCCCCTCTGTAATGGAGGTCCGAGAAAAAGGATATGAGAGGTTAAAAGAGGAGCTAGTAAAGGCCCAACGGGTAAGACACACTTGTTTGTACATGTTCATTAGTTACTGGTTGCTTTGAAAACCGCTTCAGTAGTGAAAATGTGTCAGATGTAACAAGATTAACATACTGTTTAGATGCGGTTTGCTTTTATTTGTTAATTGTTTGTGCCAAGAAGACATATTTTAATTTTTTATTCATCTCTTTAATTTGTTTCCATGCATGGTCAATTCATTTGCTGGATGTTTTTTGTTGTTTTTGTTGTGCATGTGTGTGTGTGCATGTGAAAAAGGAGCTCCTGTTAAAGGATGAGGAGTGTGAAAGATTGTCTAAAGTCAGAGACCAGCTTGGCCAGGAGCTGGAGGAGCTCACCGCCAGTCTCTTCCAGGTTGGTCTGCCACTCACCCCGCGTCTGTCACCTGCTGATCCTAATGAACCTAATAAACACATTGTTTTTCATTTACCGGTACTCATAAATACATTGTAACTGACAAGTCATCAGCGCATCATGAGTTATGAAGTTGTGCATCCTGTTAAGTCAGGAACTTTTCTCTTTATGACAGCTTTTCTCTTGTAGCTGTGGCTGTAGGACTTTGTGGATGTTGCTGCTGTTGCGTTTCTACATATTTTGCCTTTGTGTGTCTTAAAAATCAGTGTGTAGAAAATGATGTTGGGGAAATAATCTCTGCTGTATGTTTGTCTAGGAGGCTCACAAGATGGTCAGAGAAGCAAATGTTAAACAGGCCAATGCTGAAAAACAATTGAAAGAAGCTTTGGGCAAGGTAACACAATAATACAGTGGAGTGGTAATCAATAGGCAGTCCCAGGTTCCAAATCAGGCCTAACAAAGCTCTTACGGACCTCAGTCAGTCCTAAGCTGGTCATTAGTTTAATTACTTTTATAAGAAGTTTGTTCCTTACCTTTGGTCATAAATGATCGTGACATTATGAAGGTTTTACATGCTATGCTAAATAACAGAAAATAGTGTCAAATTCATTGTAAATGTCGATACAATTTTGGCCATTGGGCAAATGTAATTGATGACCACTTCTATATTAGCTTCAAAATCACCTCCGAGGCTTGTGAAAATATCAACTGACTTCAGTCTTGTTCTGTTTTGCTTTGTAGATTGACGTTCTTCAGGCTGAGGTGAAGGCGCTGAAGACCCTGGTCCTCTCCTCTCCAACCTCTCCTGTTGGTGAACTCCCTTCTGTAGGGTCCAGCGGAATGAAGACCCCCTTTAGAAAGGGTCACAGCAGGAACAAGAGCACTTCGTCTGCTATGCTGGGCACACAGCCAGACCCGTCAGCAACACAGCCAATAGTCAGAGAATGTAGAGAGGTTTGCTTGCTTTATCTTGAAGGCTTTATTACTGTTTATTACTGTTCTGCTTTTATTTGTGGATGTGTTTGTTGCGCTTTAAGAAACTTGGCTTGAAAAAGCGCAATACAATTGTAAGCCATTATTATCATGATTATGATTGTTATTATTTTAGGTCAGTGGCCATCAGACATTAGGCAAATTGTCGGAGCAGAAACTAAAACCCATAATGCTGTGACAGTGTTCCGCCATATTTGCTGTGACCATAACCACTAGGCTGTACAAAACTCTAATTCTGTCTTAAATGAAAAAGTGTGTTGATGGTCTTTGGTTATAAATAATGAACATGGTCATGGTTTTGCATGCCAAGCTAGATTTATTTAGTTTATTTTTTCCAAACTCTGCTGCCCCCCCTAGTGTCTATCGAGGGAAATTAATTGTTGACCACTGTTATAGATTAACCAGGGGCCACCTAAAAGTGGGCCTCACTTTAGGCTCTTGTTTGAGAAGATGTTCTGTAGCTAGCTACGCAGAAACTTACTCAGACAAGTGTGCTTTTGAACTTTTGATGTGAAAAAGTAGATATTATTTTGTCTACTATTTGACCTTTTTGTGTCTCAGCGGCTGTATGGGTGATTAGCCAGGTGTTTTCAATCCCAGTGGCCTCTATGACACTCCAGGATCATTTGTTTTTGAGGGTCTGGGGTAGACTTTTTGGATGGAACATGTGCGTAACCATGGAAATGGTTCAGCAGAGAAAAAACTACCAGAAACCCTAAAAAAACAATTTATCCTGGAGCGTCATAGAGGCCACTGGGATTGCAAACAAAGGCACTTTGCTGACCACTCATACATCCGCCGAGTCACTGAGGGCCCTAATATGAACTATTATTGAATAGAGCCAATAAATGAAATGTAATATTATATTGTATTGTCTATTTTCATTTACTGTTTATTTCTCTCTGTCAAATGTAGGTGGACAGTCAGATATTCAATGAATTCAAACTGTGGAAGGAGGAGCCAACGCTAGACCGGAACTGCAACTTTTTAGAGCGAATTTACCATGAAGACATCTACCCGTGTCTCACTTTCAACAAGAGTGAGGTACGCCTTACCATTATTTAATTCCTGTTAAGTTATCTTTGTAGTATCAGTGAACAGACACTGTTTATTACTTGTAGCCTGATATTTGGATATTTTCAGTATCGGCCAATAAAAAGGCTGATATCTCCGGAACCAAAAGTGATAGATGTTTTGCACTGGAAAGAGCTCAGTCAGAGCTTTAAAACTTCCTGGGCCTCAGGGGAGCGGAGAAACATCGTGGTGAAAATGGGTCACCAGTTTGTACTGTTCACCTATTTCATAATTATATTTTATGTTGTACGCCTTTGCGTATAATTTTGGAACCATAAGAGATAGAGGCTTACCCTTTGTTTTGAAATCTACTGATTTTTGTCTTTATTATTAGATGAGACATTTCTACAAATTTGGCCAAAAATATCAGAAGTGATCCCAGCATCGGCCAATCAAAATCGCCTCAAGTCTCAATTTGGAAATTGCGTCCTATTACCACAATTCCAGACTCTTACTTTATTTATGTACTTATAAATACATAAATAAAGTCAGTCTGGCTTTATGCCAGACTAATATGATATAGATTCATTTCATGCAAAGTGACATGTCAAGCCGTTGTTATAATTTTGATTATTATGGCTCAGCTTGTAAAAAGCCAACCCGCTTCATATCGGTATCGGACTCCAAAAATCTATATTGTTGGGGCCCTAATTATTAGCCTCGTCAGTCAGACAACATACTTTTTTGGCTGTGATTTATTGGTGGATTAAAAAAGGCTGCTTACCTGAGTTGAAGAAAAAGGAAAATAACTTTATAAAGAAATCTCACCCAAGACAAAGAAAAAATTGTGCGAAAATCAACAAGCAAACCACTAAACTGATGCTTACAGGTGACCGATATTATAAAGTTTTGCTCTAATGCATGCTGTATTTAAGAGTGACTTCCTCATTTGCGTAATACATTCTGTATAGCGTGAGTGATAGTGGACCGTCATAAAATCCCACATTGGAAATCATTAGCTATGAACATGATTCCAGACGCTTCTGTATTTGAACAGAAGGTATCAATGGCTGGCAGGCCAGTCTAGTTAAACCAAATACTAATCCAGGTAAATGCTGTCTGCTGTTGGTGTCTGTCAGCTGGGTGCGGCCATCCTTGAGGCAGTAGAACAGAACACACTCAGCGTGGAGCCAGTTGGATTCCAGCCCCTTCCTGTGGTCAAGGCCTCGGCAGTTGAGTGTGGTGGACCAAAGTAAGGACACTGCACACTCACTCCTTCGCAGACTTTCACACCTTCAACCTCTATCCATCTTACTTCACTCTTCCTCTCTAGTGCACGAATGGCTGAGCTCATCACGTAAGTCTGTCATCATTTTAAGTCACTCCTCAACTGCTCCTCTGAACCCTTATTAACATGACCTCTTTTGTCTATCTGTCCTTATGGCCAGGTTACAACTATGGGCATCTGAGTGATAACCCCAATTCATCCATTTACTGCTGCCTCTATTATTTCATTTAGTGCCCTGTAGCTTTGAAGTAAAAGGTATGGGGACAAAACTAATTCCATGCAACGTTCTGTTTGTCTTCATAGAAAATGCGCTTTGAGCGGTCAGACCAAAACCTGTAAGCACAGAATAAAATTTGGAGACTCGCCCAACTACTACTATGTGTCTCCCTACTGTAGATACAAAGTGAGTAAATGCCGTGTATCATAAACATCTTTTGGATAAATGAAAATGACTATAATTGTTGTTTTTGTTTAGATTACAGCGGTGTGCAACTTCTTCACTTACGTGCGATATATTCACCAAGGGCTGGTCAAGCAGCAGGATGGTGAGACTTAATGTTTAATTATTGGATGGATGGATTGTAATTTTCATGAGTTTGTGGTGGACTTGGAACATTTTACAACAAACTATTATTGATTATTGATTTTACAGATTTGACTTTAGTAGTAGCATAAACATAATACTGTAGTTTGACATGGAAAAATAAATGTTGGTAAATGTGCTCAAGTCCCGGGGCTACACTGTCATATAAACACAATGCATATATTTAGTATGTTTTGATTTGTTTACACAAAAACTTGACTGACTCTGTATATTTAGTTGCTCAGGGAGCTACATAGTACAGTGATTTATTTAATTTAATTAATAATTGATCATGTTTTATATAATTGATTCTGAATCTTAAGTTTGTATTTTCTGCCTGCCTGTTCAGTGGTGTGGTAACGAATAACATAATAACAATGAATGACATAATGATTTACTGGCCGATAATGTAATCATTATTAATTACGTTATTGGCCTGTCAAGATGAAAATTGTTCACAAATGTAATGAGTTCAGCCAATATTGTAATTATCAATTTGACTTTATTTCCCAAAAATAACACATTATACTTTTACTTTTTGAGCAGTTTTCTCTCAAATGTTAAATCACCTGTTTTGTGGGTTTTTCATCAGTTATTTTTTCCCCCTTGACCTTCACCTGTCACAGCTCATATGCATTTTCCTATGACGGTAGCTCAGATGGTAAAGCGGTTCATCTCATAACCAATAGGTAGCCGGTTCGAGTTCCTGCTCTCACAGGTGCACACTGTCGTCCTGTCCTTGGGCCTCGAAGTGCCTTGCCCAAGGACACTGTGACTGTGTTCACCTGTGAGCAGGGACTCGACCCGGCAACCTTTCACTTTACAATCCGAGCTACTGTCGGGAGAAAAATGCACATGAGCTGCGACAAGTAACCTGAAGTAAAAAAATAAATAAATAAAATTGTATTTTTATTTATTTGAGACAAAACAATAAAATACAAAAGTTGATGCAAAACAAAATTTACATTTTAGAGAAAACTGCACGAAAACAATGTGTTATGTGTAAAGTCAGATTGATATTGTGAACGCTTTTTGTCTTGACAGGCCAACGTAATCAGCAGTGGTGGAAGAAGTACTCGATATTCTTAAGTAAAAGTGCAGATACAGGACCAAAAATGTACTTGAAATCATTTGAATCAAACCAGGTCTATGAGTAAACCAGTTAATCGTAGAGGTCAATTTGAAAATAATGTAATTTGAAAATGTAGTGAAGTAAAAGTATTCATCATAAAATTTACTTAAGTAAAAGCACCTATAATTTGCACTTGTAACTTTGTTACTTTCCACTGATAATCAGTCAATAATGTAATTAATAATGATTACGTTATCAGTTCCTACACCCCTGACCAGGCGATGTCATACCATAACAAACGGTGTTTTGCAGCAGAGCAGATGTTCTGGGAGGTGATGCAGCTCCGCAGAGAAATGTCCCAGGCCAAGCTTGGCTACTTCAAAGATGAACTGTGAACTGGCAAAGGACCACTGCAGAATGAACGTTCTTCAATCACAAGACTTTTACCTGAAATTCTGTCTCTGCAAAAAAGGTCTTCCCCATAACGGATTTCACAAAAGCCCCTCACTTGTACCTTCGAGATTCTCTGCGTGTACTCATTTCCTAAGTGAAAACACATTTTTAAAAGGGGCTGAAAATTACTGTTTTTTTTTTTAATTTAACACTAGGCCTAATTAAAGTACTTGAAATACTACTTATGTGTTAATGTTGGAAACTGGTAAAAGAAAAGTGGGAAAAAAAGAAAAAAAAATCCTGTTATTGGAAGTTTCCTGGAGAGAAAAAGCTTTATTTTCTGTACTTTTTACGGAATAAGAATCTGGATAAAAGTGCACTATACACTTTCATAAATTTATGGTTGGTGGAAATAAAGTATTAACCTTTTATTTATTTCTAATTTATGCTGGAATAAAGGCATGCAGCATTTAAGACTTTGTATGCAAAGATAATCTGAAAAGGTATGAAGATATTTAATGAGTGAATGGTTTCTGACACATATCAAATTGCGACATGAAGATTGAAACTGATCTAGAATATGTAGATATAAGTTTAGTCCTGTGTAATGAATGTGTATGACTGCTTTGGTTTAAATCTGAGAATTCTCTGTCCCTTTTATTCAATGTCAGACTTCCTAATTTGGTTTAGTGCCTTTTCTCTGAGAAGCAGAAATAAAAGTTACAAATACGATTGTTCTCTGTGGGCATTGCCAAACACTGTTTTTATTCTCGATCACAAGAAAACCAAAGGTAATAACAAGGAGTGTTTAACACAACAGAATGTTGAACAAAAATGTTTTAGTATAAACCTATAGGGCTGTACATACATTGGACAGGAGAATCATTCAAAAGACATGTTTCCCCCACAGTGTTGACAGTCATTTAGATTTTCAAATCTGGGTATTGGGATTTCTTTTGTCTTTCAATCCCGATCTTGGTTATCTTCTGTTTTTCCTTTACATTAGAAAAGGCACGGGCAAATTAAGGCCCTTCAATCCGGCCCTCAAAACATGACCAAGCCCAATATGCATTGCCTAATAAGGGGGAAAAACAATGTTTCATTGACATAAGATGATGCATAACTGCTGCTATTTTGTTGCTCTATTAATATGTTTAGGAGATTACAGTCTATTTGAGAATTGTAATTGTTTGAAACAACCAAATTCGCACGTGGTCTGGCCCTTGTGGAGAGTTAAAAAACCCAATGTGGCCCTCACATCAAGAACTTTGCCCATATCTGCTTTAGAACCATGTCCATAAACCAGCAGAGGGCAACAGAGTGCAGTCAATTCTAGAAATAATTGTAAAATATCTCATCAGATGATTAAATTTCGCACTAAAATGAAAACGTCCTACCGTGGCCATGCCCCCCAGGCTAACCCAGGCAAAATGACTGCAATAAGAACTGATGAGAACAAGTTCACGGCATTGTTGTCTAGAATTGGTTTCCCACAAATCCGTTGCGTGGTGGCGGACTCATAACTTACAACCTTTCCAATGCTCGAGTCAAACCCTGAGAGAAAACAACAAAATGATTTGGTATTTAGTTAAGCTAATTATTCTAAATATTGAAGAGGCTCCTACCAGAGTACTGCATGTTTGCTCCAAGAAAAGAGTCCAGCATTGAACCCAGCAATCCTGCCACACCTCCATACACGATTATAGGCCATTGAGCGTCTGCCAGGTGAAGGTCACTAATAAACAAGAGCTGAGTGACAAAGTACGCACCACCCACCGTCAGTCCGCCCATGAAACTGGCGGTCAATCCAACTGAAGTAACTCCACCATTGGTGCCTCAAAAAGAAGAGCATTGTTTCAGTGTCATTTGTTATCATTATCCAATTTCATTTGGTCATTTGGAAAAAAGTATTTAGTCAGCCAACAATTGTGCAAGTTCTCCCACTTAAAAAGATGAGAGAGGCCTGTAATTTTCATCATAGCGAGAGACAAAATGAGAAAAATCCAGAAAATCACATTGTCTGATTTTTAATGAATTCATTTGCAAATTATGGTGGAAAACAAGTATTTTGTCACCTACAAATAAGCAAGATTTGTGGCTCTCACAGACCTGTAACTTCTTCTTTAAGAGGCTCCTCTGTCCTCCACTCGTTACCTGTATTAATGGCCCCTGTTTGAACTTGTTATCAGTATAAAAGACACCTGTCCACAACCTCAAACAGTCACACTCCAAACTCCACTATGGCCAAGACCAAAGAGCTGTCGAAAGACTCCAGAAACAAAATTGTAGACCTGCACCAGGCTGGGAGGACTGAATCTGCATAAGCAGCTTGGTGTGAAGAAATCAACTGTGGAAGCAATTATTAGAAAATGGAAGACATACAAGACCACTGATCATCTCCCTCGATCTGGGGCTCCTCGCAAGATCTCACCCCGTGGGGTCAAAATGATCACAAGAACGGTGAGCAAAAATCCCAGAACCACACGGGGGGACCTAGTGAATGACCTGCAGAGAGCTGGGACCAAAGTAACAAAGGCTACCGTCAGTAACACACTACGCCACCAGGGACTCAATTCCTGCAGTGCCAGACGTGTCCCCCTCAATGGCCGCTAGCTGCTCTGCTTTATGACCGCAACACTGGAGGCCGCCATTGCTCCGCCATTGCTGTAGTACCTCCATATCATCGCTAGGCCCCCATTGAAAAGCATTGGACTTTAGACATGTTAACAACTTTAATGCCTGGTTTCAATTTTTTAACGCTTTCTATGTCTACATATTCCTCCTGACATAACGCTGGGTTACTCACAAAAAAAGAAACCAGGCTGGTTTTCGAAATACTTTTTTTTTAATCTCCTACTTAACGAAGGTCGGACTGTTAGCATTGGAGCTGCGCGAGCTACACGTCACGCAAGGGCCGAGTCTACAGTGAGATCCCGCCCTTATGCCCTTATTTGAACATGCTTCGTCAGAGCTGGGGAGGAGGAGTCTGTAAATCCGCCATGATTTCCCCTCGAACGTGGTCATTATGGTAAATGGGGAGGAGTGAGGAGGAGCTGTCTATTCTTTTAACAGTCTATGGTCCCCCTGCTTAAGCCAGTACATGTCCGGGCCTGTCTGAAGTTTGCTAGAGAGCATCTGGATGATCCAGAAGAGGACTGGGAGAATGTCATATGGTCAGATGAAACCAAAATGGAACTTTTTGGTAAAAACTCAACTTGTCGTGTTTGGAGGAGAAAGAATACTGAGTTGCATCCAAAGAACACCATACCTACTGTGAAGCATGGGGGTGGAAACATCATGCTTTGGGACTGTTTTTCTGCAAAGGGACCAGGATGACTGATCCGTGTAAAGGAAAGAATGAATGGGGCCATGTATCGTGAGATTTTGAGTGAAAACCTCCTTCCATCAGCAAGGGCATTGAAAATTAAACGTGGCTGGGTCTTTCAGCACGACAATGATCCCAAACACACCGCCCGGGTAACGAAGGAGTGGCTTCGTAAGAAGCATTTCAATTAAGGGTTGAGTCTCAAAAGGAATTACAACCTATTATTCTTTTATTCACAAGGGAGCATTTATGAGTTTTGAACTCCTACAGAACAAATATGGTTTAGGTCAAGACGATTTCTTTAGATACTTACAGGTTAGGCACTATTTTGATCAAAATATAAAAACAACATTGGAAAATGGCAACTTGGGTTCCTACAGACTTTCTTAACATTAATTAAATCATTTTCTCCAAATAAATTAATATCTAAGTCATACAAATCCATTCAGCAAGGCAAAAAGCCTAACACAGAGTACATTAAGAGGAGATGGGAAATGGAAGGTAATATGCTAATTTCAAATGAAAGTTGGGAGAGTATATGTAAATTACAATGGAGCACTAGTGGTTCTAATACCTGGCGAGAGTTTTGTTGGAAGAATATAGTCAGGTTTTTTATCACACCTATTCAAAAGAGACACCAGGGTGGTGGTGACTTATGCTGGAGGCTCTGTGGATCCTCAGGAGCAAATCATTTCCACATTTTCTGGGACTGCCCATTGTTAACCCATTATTGGTCACAAATATGTGAACATATTAATCATATTTGGTAGTAAAGTACCTTGCAATTTTGAAAATGTATATTTGGGCAATACAGATGTTACCAACTGGAGAAATAAGGACAAGAGGTTGCTTTGGACATTACTGGCAGCGAGTAAGAAAGCCGTAACCAGGAAGTGGCTAAAACCGGACCCTCCGACCATCAAAGAGTGGGTCAACATAATTCAAGAAGTGTACATTATGGAGAAACTTTCATTTACTCTAAGGATTCAAAGGGACATGTTTTATCAAATCTGGACAAAATGGACTGAGTATGTCAAACCCATACGGTCAGACTTTGTATGAGAGGTAACTGTTCTAAGTGAATGAAAAACATTCTTGTACAGGTACTCTTCCCATAATTGTTTGTTCATGTTAAAAAATTGTAAAAAATAAAAATTACAACAACAAAAGAAGCATTTCAAGATCCTGCAGTGGCCTAGCCAGTCTCCAGATCTCAACCCCATTGAAAATCTTTGGAGGGAGTTGAAAGTCCGTGTTGCCCAGCGCCTGCCCAAAAACATCACTGCTCTAGAGATCTGCATGGAGGAATGGGCCAAAATACCAGCAACAGAAAAACCTTGTGAAGACTTACAGAAAACGTTTGACCTCTGTCATTGCCAACAAAGGGTATATAACAAAGTATTGAGATGAACTTTTGCTATTGACAAAATACTTATTTTCCACCATAATTTGAAAATAAATTCATAAAATATAGCCGCAAGCGGCGATTATCGGCCCTCGCCGACCGCCCTGCCTAAAGCAAGGGGGCGCTTCGCGCCCTTTTGTCTCCCTCAATCTAAAATTATGGTATTGCTACTGCCTTTATGTTTGTTTTTAACTTTTTTCCCAAGGGTCTTAGTTTTAGGATTTTTGGAATGCGCTAACGCGCACTCCGCGCTCAATTTTGACATTATACAGAGAAAAATTAGTATGAATTTGTATCACACTATATCTGCAAACTGAAGCATATTTTTACATTTTACTTAGGGCTCCGGCTGCGCCGCAGAACATCCACAAAGGTTATCCAAGTACTTTGGATACTTCGCGCTCGTTTTGTGCGTTTTGTTCGCACTTTGGGGGAGTGTGCTCAGCTTCGCTCCGCGCACCGTCCAATTACAATGTTCGTTTTCTGATTCATGTGCACGTGCACAGAACGTGCACGAGGAGAGGAGTGCGTTAGTGCATGTTTGAGAGGAGGCGAGCGCTTCGCACTCGTTTTATGAGCTCCGCGCACTTTGCGCTATACGATTACAAGAGCCCCTTCGCCAGCCCTGATGGCGCTCGGGCCTAAAAATCAGACAATGTGATTTTCTGGTTTATTTTTTCTCATTTTGTCCCTCATAGTTGAGGTATACCTATGATGAAAATTACAGGCCTCTCTCATCTTTTTAAGTGGGAGAACTTGCACAATTGTTGGATGACTAAATACTCCCCCCCCCACCACTGTATTCATCTTAACTGTAAACCTAAAGCATGTTCGACCATAAGACTTCTACAGAAGGGCCTGAGGATGAATTATACAGTAGATCTTCTCAGACATTCTGTGAAAATTTTCAAGTGGTTTCTTTGCAAAAGGACACGCTCATTTGCTTCTTAGGATCTTACTTTCAGGAATACACTTCTATAAAGCACCCATTCATACAAGTGTTTGTTGTTCAAGAGGAAAAAAATTGTAATGTGTGCTTGAGCCAATGTAAAATTGACTACTTTTTAAGTTTTTATATTATATTTTGTCAAGACTATTGTCTGTAGGCCGGTCACAATAACACATTTTAAAGTATGGCATACTGGTGCAGGTAATAAATAAATACTTTGAGGAATATGAAGCGTACTAAAACAAAATATAACATTTCTTTGCTTAAATATGTTATAAAAAATTAACAAATGAGATATTTTCATTACTCAACTGTCAACAAGCTCAGTAACATTCATTGTGTCTACTTGTGTTACTAACCTTGTTATGTCTACACTACAGCTCACTTGTTGCAATACTACATACGCCTTTTTGGTTAACAAAAAGATACAAATGAATTATTATTATTATGATTAATAATCAAATATTAATATGGTTTATATTTTTATAGTACTATACAGTATATTATATTAATTATCATAAAAGGCCAAATTCATATAGTCATGTAAAGATCGACTGCCCGAGCCTACCTGGTGGGACTTCCTCCCAGGTGGTGATGAGACGTGGCTTGGATTTACTAAGGACTGGTCCAACTTCAGATGCCCAGGTGTCTCCAGTGCTGCAAGCCAGGGCCCCGAGTAAAGACAGACACATCCAGGAAGCAGAGTATTGCTTCCCAAAGTCTATTGGGATCTCACCTGGACCTACCTAAACACCAGAAATGTATGTAAATGAAGCATGATTATAATGACCAGAGTATTAGTAATTATAACTACTTTTGAGTTCATATAACAGACATTTGAGTTTACCTCAATCATATAAAGAAGAGCAAGCTCAGTGGGAACCCCTCCATTACAGAAGACCTGAACCCAGTTCCTCTGACCACCTAGATAATAACACATTAACAAACAGGTGAAATTGGTAGTGGTTCAAACTGGATTATTATTCTACACACCTTCTTTATACTCTGCATCAATTTTCTTCTTCTCCGCTCCTCCCCAGCGAGTCAGTTTGGATGAAGTTATAAAAAACGCCAGCAGAGAAGAGAAGAAGCTGTAGTTGGCCATTGTCAGGACAAAGCCCACAAGAAGAGCTAAGAGAACACGTAGCAGACTGAATATATAGTGCCATTTATCGTCCAACTCTTCGGTAGACCACAAAACCAATTTTGTACTTTTGAACCTGGGAGATTGCAGGACATTCACATTCCCACAAAAAGGAAATTCAGTGTGTCTGAAAGACGTGCATTGTTCAGTGCTACAGTAATTTGATTCGGGTTTTTGCTATGGTGTACAACTAAATCTGTTTGGAGAACAGTGTCACCTATAGAGTTCGGGAAATTCCACAGTTACCATGGAGATCGGCCATCTTTGCAGATGTTAGCATACATTTCCATAGATTAACATTAGCTAAAAACAGTATAAAAAGTGGAGAAAAAAGCCGTGGAACAACTTCGTTAGCTGCTGAGTTACTGCTGGTAAATACATCTAACACACTGTGCTGTCCAAGTGTTTTAATGTGAACATTAACTCCAGTATTTTAAAATCTCCATTAGTTTACAATTGCTGCTAATCCCATAATGATTAGCGATATGACATCACATTCCCAAACTCTAGAGTTCAGAAAGTGATGTCATATCACATTCCCGAACATATCACTTAGACTAAGCGATATGACATCATATCGCTTAGTCTTCCCAAGAGTTCGGGAATGTGATGTCATATCGAGAAGTATTATGGGATTAGCAGCAATTGTAAACTAATGGAGTTAAAATACTGGAGTTATTGTTCACATTAAAACCACAGGGTGTTAGATGTATTTACCAGCAGTAACTCAGCAGCTAATGGAGTTGTTCCACGGCTTTTATTCTCCACTTTTTATACTGTTTTTAGCTAATGTTAGTCAATGGAAATGTATGCTAACTGCTGCAAAGACGGCGCATCTCCATGGTAACTGTGGAACTTCCCGAACTCTATAGACCCTTTAACTGCCGACATCATCAGTGACATCAGCTGGTGGCAGGAAGTGATCAAGAGAAATAAGACTAAACTAAAACTAGCGATTTTAAGTGTAAAACTACAACTGAAAAATGTGGTCCTGTTGTGGCTTAAGGTGCAAGAACAAGAGGAATGACATTTGAGACGATAAAATAAGGTTTATCTGATATTTCCAAAAACAGTTAGACATTTGTTCATCGTTACTATGACAACAGCTACAATGGAAATAGATAGGAATCGAGCTTCCCGCCTCCAGCTAAGCCCGGAATGTTTACAAACAATTAAAGGTTCTATAGATAATTCTCAGTCATATGACTTTCGGTTGGCAAATCAGCTGTTGGGAACTCTGAGTTGTTATTATTTTATTTGTCCATTCATTTTAATTTATTTAAATAGGCACAGTTCCAGCCAAACCCGCCCAAAAATATCTGAAAAACCGCGGAAAACCCGCGGACATACGGCGCGGCTGGAATTTCCAATATTGTTTACCAGTAAACAGAGCCCATGTGCTCCCGCGATGATGAGAAACCGCCCCTTTCTCCCTCTCTTATTTAAAAAGCAGCTCACAGAGCCTTGGATTTGAGATTTTGTCATTTGAAATAGTGATTTTGATCAAAAAATAAGATAGAAATAGCCAATTTACATTGATAACAGCAAGGCAAAAAACCGCGGACAGTTTTTTCCACCCGCGGAATGGCTTAAAAAAACGCCCAATTCCGCGGTTTAACCGCGGACCTGGCAACCCTGGCTGTAGTAACTCCATATAGCCGCTAGGCCCCCATTGAAAAGCATTGGACTTTAGACAAGTTAAAAACAACTTTAACGCCTGGTTTCTATTTTTTAAACACTTTCTATGGCTACATATTCCTCCTGAGATAACTCTGGGTTAGTCACAAAAAAAGAAACCAGGCTGGTTTTCGAAAGAAACATTTTTGAAATCTCGTACTAATGAGGGTCGTCGGACTGTTAGCATTGGAGCTGCACAAGCTACACGTCACGTAAGGGCCGAGTCTACAGTGAAGATCCCGCCCTTATGCCCTTTATAGGAACATGCTTCGTCAGGGCTGGGGAGGAGGAGTCTGTAAATCTGCCATGATTTCCCCTCGAACGTGGTCATTATGGTAAACGGGGAGGAGTGAGGAGGAGATGTCTATTCTTTTTAACGGTCTATGATTTGAACTCGTAGTAGTCTTGAAGTCTCCGAGTTTACAAGTTGTAATCACCAGTTCAATGGTGTTCCAAAGGATTTTTCCAAGTGGGAGGTGAGAAATTTACCAGTTACCTGGAACGCACCATAACATTAGCTAAAAATAGTTTAAAAAGTGGAGAAAAAAGCCGTGGAACAACTCAGTTAGCTGTTCAGTCACAACTGGTAAACACATCTAACACACAGTAGTGTCCAAGTGTTTTAATGTGAATAATAACTTCAGTATTTTACCTTTTAAAATCTGCATTAGTTTATTATTGCTGCAAATCCCCTGATGCTTAGCGATATGACATCACGATCCTGAACTCTGCACTCAACAAACCTCTTGCACATACATTCACACTGATAAATTTAGCACATACCTCCTAGAGCTCCGGACCCATCTAGACTACGTCTCCTCACAGCTCTTATCGTCAGTACAAGAGGAACCAAAATGGAGAATAACCATCTCCATGGAGATACTGGCTGCAGGGTGCCTATGATAAATCATAAATAATACAGACAACAGTGTAATTTTATAACAACGTGTTTGTAGATGGTGTAGGCAAGGCAAGTTTATTCATACACTAGGCAAATCAAAGTGCTTCACAGTTGCTTAAAATTTCAAGAAAGTAGATCAAATCAATTCATACACATCAACATAAAAATTGTTTTTGTTTTGTGTTTTTTTAAGAATGCAAGAAAAACAGATATGTCTAAAGAATGCATAACACAATGTAGCAACTACCTTTAATGTTAATTGTACACATTTATCATTTTAAATATTAACAACCCTATGAGCAAAGGGTTTGAAAATGTGAGAATGAAGGACAGTATTGAAAGAGGAGCACATGACTTAGCTTTGCTGTGTAAAACAACGGAGTCTTTTCATGCAGTTAAGAGTCAAACCAACCATTTGGCTGCAGTGCCGACTTCGCTTACCATAGTATGTGCTGAGGGTGAGGGAAATGACCCAGAAGAAAAGAGACAGTGCCAGAGTGGCACACAGGACAATCATATCAGTCATCATTTTGATGTACTCTTTGAACAGCAAGTCCTTATCTTTCTTCATTTTAATAAATGGGGCACTGGGCTCCTGGAAAAGACACAAAGGGACAGTATGAGATCATGAGATTGGTGTTCAAATATTTTAAAGTTCAAAAGTGACGTCTTTCAGTACAATGAAATATTTGTCCTTTATATCAAGGGGAAAATATCTTAATACATTTCACAGACACACGTATTAAGAATCCACATGCTGTTAAAGATAGAGAAAATTCTAAGCAAAGGAATCATTTTTCATAGAGTTTCTGGTTCTGATTCACTCCCAGTCGCAATATGAGGCAGTGTTTTGTTGACTTCATTTTGTGTTATAATAACTGAATGGCTGATATTGCCCAAAAGTAATAATATTGACTCTCGACTTGTCAGTCTGGACAGCCTGAAAATATACCCAAACCTTTCAGCGTCCTTTGGTGACATAGAGCAGTGATTCATCTTTTTTTTTTGTTCTCGAGCTAGAAGAAAAAAGGTTTAGAGTTTGAGATTATTATATAAACTCACCGTTGTTCTCCGGAGCCATAATTGCGTCAACAAGTTTATGATTGGCTCACATGAACTGGATTTCCAAACGGATCAAATTAAATGCATCATCTAAACACCACTGTTGATTTCGAGTAGGTTTCTAGGTTTATTAGTTAGATTCTACATCGCAAATCATAATGAAACCCTCCTCACTGTCAGGCGCCAAGGCGGGGCCATTTGCGGACGGACCAACTTCCGCACAATCGGTTGTTTTGTTCCCATCGTATGAGGGGATCGCGAGGCACTGGTGGGCAACGCAAATGTATTAAATAGATATTAATAGTTCTATGGTGGGTCAAAACATCGTTTACAAACAGAGCAGTGCATCTGTGAAAAGATCAGTGCTGTAAAAGATCTGTGAATTAAATTAACAGCTCGTCAAGCTCGGAAAAATCAGCTGTTTGCCCACAAACATCCGGTGAAAATCGCGGAAATAAACAATAACAGCGATCCTCCCTATTCCTCTATATAAAGACCTTTTTCACACTTTTTAGGGCTTTAGAACTTTTTGGTTTTCGGGAACATTTTTAGGCTTAGTTAGTTTAATTTATAAGGACATCAACAGTTCAATTCTACACCCACTAGGCACTTCCCCAAGATTTTCAATAGACAGAGGAATAACAGGGCTGCCCAATTTCACCGTTATTATTTATTTTAGCAGCAGAGATGCTCTCTATTCTTATTAGGAAATCTGATTTTGACATACTAACAGTTTTAGGAAAACAATATAGCTGTGTCATACACAGCTATATTTATGAGGAACTCTGACCAACTCCATAAAATTCTCAATTCTGTCAATTTCTTTTCTAAAGCTTCAGGACTTAAACTGAATCTTGATAAATGTGAATTACTACCTATCCATGATTGCAGTCTGTCGGCCATTCATAACATTCCTGTCAAAACAACAGTAAAAAATATTTAGGTGTGCACATTACTAAAGATATGGCCCAATTAACCAAGCTTAACATATGGAATTGCTTAGAAAATCTAAAACACATTTAAACTCTTGGTCTCAGAGAGACGTCTCCATTATAGGAAGAACATTTCTGTCAAAAATGGAATGCATTTTCCGATTTATTTACCCAGCTTACTCATTGTCAATGCCCAAAGATTACATTAAAAAGGATTCTATGATTCAAGAATATGAGGACGGTGGTGTTAAGGCAATAGACCTTGAATGTATTAATGGCACCATCAAAATAAATTGGTTGAGGCAATTTCTTAGACGGCCTAAACATTTCTGGTTTCATATTCCCAATGAAATCTTCAGCAAATTAGGAGGTATTGACTTCCTGCTCAGATGTTATTATGACCTAAAAAAAACTCCCCCATATGATAAATGGTCTCAACTTATATAGCGCTTTTCCACCTTCATTAGACACTCAAAGCACTTTACAGCAAGGATCCACTCACCCATTCATACACCAGTGTACGCAGACACTGGAGGCAAGGAGGGTAAAGTGTCTTGCCTAAGGACACAACGACAATGTGCACCTTCAGGAGGCGGGACTCGAAACCCCGACCTTCCGATCATGAGACAACCCGCTCTACCATCTGTGCCACCGACGCCCCCATAAACTCTCATCATTTCATCAACAGGTTTTACTATATTGGAAATTGATTTACAAACATAACTTCAGTCCCACATGATCCCTCTATGGAATTGCAGATATGTACTTCATAAAAACAAATCTATATTCATACAAAATTCGTTGGATAAGGGAGTTTGGTCTGTGCTCCATTTGTTGGACCATTTTGGAAATATTTTATCATTTGATAAGGTTAGTGCTAAATATGATTTAACCAATGAAGGTAAGTTTAACCTGGTGGTTAAAGCCATACCTCAGTGAATCATATTAATGGCTTCAAATTTGTACAGAAATAGAGCTCAGTCACATCTTCCTGTGAGTGGTTATAGGGTAGATGACTCTAAATTGACCAATTCTGTTATTCGGAATATATTTAACAAAGAAATCTTCCCAGTAACAGAGATTTGAATCCACAGTTCTCCAAAATCTTAAGATCCACATTTTTTAAACTTCCTATTGCGCCCAAAGCAAAATAAATCATTTCAAAGTCATTAACAGAATATATCCCTCTGCTGATTTTTTAAGTAAACAATTTGGATTTGAGAACAATAACTGCTCTTTTTGTACTGAACATGTTGAGACTACAGACCATATATTTTATGAATGTACGTACTCTAATGCCTTTTGGGATGACTTGCATCACTGGTTATCTAAATTTGTACCAGCTCCTGACTTCAAATGTGAAAATATTTTGTACGGATTTATGTTATAGTTAAGAACTCTGTGCATGATTTGTTCATCAATACCATAGTCATTTTGAGTAAATTTTTTATACATAAAAACAGATTTTTTAAATGTAAACCAATTTTTAATGTATTTTATAAAGAACTTGTTTTTTTTCACTTCATCGCTACGACATATGAAGAAACCAATTGCTGTGAAACTCTCGTGCTTAATAGAAGAACTGAAAGTTATGGACAACCCCTAGCTCGCCCGATATTCTTTGAAGAAAGGACTCTTGATTTATTTAATTTGTTTTATTTCTTCTAAATGTATTTTTTGTTCTGTTTGGTTTTTTTTTTTAGTTAAGTTAAGTTTAGTTTAGTTTATTTGTTTATTTGAGCAGCAACACTCAAAAGGAGTGGGCCGAAGCAAGAGCTTATAAGTGCCCACCCCCAAAATCAATACAATTAAAATCATAATTTCACAAGAACATAGTGGAACAACAAGGAACAAAATAGCAAAAAATAGGGAACAAAATAACAACAAGGAATAAAATAGCAACAAGGAAACAACAGCAAAACAAAATAGACCATACACACCATAATTACATTATGGCTTTACATGACTGAAACTTATGCACTGAATACATTCCCCAAAACGGAGCAATACCGATTACGTAACAACTAATTACGAAACAACTATGATAATGCTACTTACAAACTATTTACAAAGAACTATAACTTACAGAACACTGAAGTGTTCGTACATCAACAGAGAAGAAGCACAATTACAACAATGGTCTTGTTTCATTTACAAAGTCTAGTACAAAGCAAGTAACAAAAGGCAATCATTACATGTCTTTCAGATGGTTACCATGCCTAACATTGTTAGCATTACCAAAAGTCACTAGCTTTATGTTAAAAAGACACATTAATATACATATTATACTCTGTGAATATTATTATGTACATTTTACAACTACAACAACGCTCTCATTTCATGTAGATGTCTGATACAAAAAGGGGTAGTCACGGAGGCTTTGGGGGAGAATGGGTGGGGGGGGGGAGTGTGTGGGCGGTGTCTGCGCTGTTGACAGTCTCAGACCAAGCCCCTAGATCTGACAGGACTGACAGACTGCTGTTACCGGTGTCACGACGGTACAGTAGGTTTATTTTCCGTAGGATAGTTGGTACACTCTCATGACTTGTGATTGCTTGACGTACCAACTATTGTACAAAAAAATAAATCTACTGGTTTGACTCATGAGCTCAATAAGAAACCTCCAAAATCTCCAAAACTATAAGTTAGCATCTTCGCTAAAGGCTAAACAATACTACCATCCCAAGTGAGCTGAATAAAATACCAGTAGAAATATTACGTCTTGTTGTAAATGTATGTAAAGCCTATGAAGAGCACCTCATGGTCCCTGCAGAGATGATAGACACTGTTGGATATAATTAGGCACTTTACTACATTCATCCAGCAAGATAATTTATTTATTCATTTGATATACTGTCCACAAAACATGTAATGAACATAATATGAAACAAGAACCAATTTGTGAATCAGTTTCGGCATGTCATTGAAGATAAAGCACACCATGCTCCAGATCACAAGTTTTTATTGCCGTTGTAATGTTTCACGTACCTATTTGGCGCAATTGTGCATCATGAAACTAACTTTTAAACATAATAAATGACAAAACTTATAAACAAGATATAGCAATGTAAAGATAGCTCAACTCTTTTTGGAAAAGGTTCATACTGTCTTCTTGATTAGACTATTACTGTTTTGTTCTTTTGGTAAGACAGAAGGTGATTGAAACTAGTAAAGCAGGTAAACAAACCTTCTGTCTTACCAAAAGAACAAAAAAGTAATAGCTCAACTCCGAGTTTACAAAATACTGTATAGACAAAACAAAGCAATGCGAGTTGGTGGATTAACAAATGTAAAAACAGCATAATAAGTAGCAAGTGTAAGTATGTATACCAGTTAGTGCAGACATAACAGTTGAAACATCAAGTAGCGAGTTATTTACTGATCAGGAGTCTGCCAGCATAGTCTGCAGGTTTACTGAATATTCTAGGCAAAATAAACTGATAACTTCTGCAAGTCTATATATTAGTTATCTATGCAGCATGGTCAATTAGTTTTACCCCCTAAAACAACTGAAATGCATTATGTTTGCACAGTTCTGAATGTAATGCTCATAACTACCTATTTATTTGTTCTGTTGTGACACTTGAACCCACACAATGCACTGACTTGCAAAAGTGTGATCCTGAGTACGCAGTAAATCACCACCTAAAAAATCCCATACAAGTCTCTGGACCAACATTCAGCACACACTGATGAACCTCTGCCGACGTTGTTTTCTGTGGGTCACAAGAAATGAGTTCCAGGGAAGTTGATCTTCAGTCTGTACTGTAGTTACGCCGTCTCACCCTGAGGGGGAAAAGTACAGTCATTTGAATTGACAAGCAGTTCATACTTCTATACCTACATAAATCTACCTATGGGCTATGTAACTAGGGTAAAATATAAATACATACGTTTAAGTAAAATCGTAGTGCATAATACTAGTTATAGTTTAAAAAACAGTTAAAAAGCATAAATTAGTTTCATCTGTTATAAATAGCTAAAAGCATATTTCATTTATGGATTAATGTGTTAAAAACGTTTAAAAGTACCTGGATAAGTAAGCCAATCTATTTTATTTCCTTTTATTTTGAAGGGTAAACAGGAAGTGCCAAGTGCTTATGCCACTTAGCTTTGTATTCATTTTACGTTCTGTGTAACCGGAAGCAGTATTGAAGGCAGAATGTTAACTTGACCGCAAGAGAAAAAAAAAAGACGAAAAGAAAGAGAACAACGTGTGCTATGAGTGCAGATGGACCCTTTTTCACCACGGAAGATCGTCCAGCAGCAAGTATTTACCGTGAGTGCGTGAGGAGTCTCAGAGCTTGGACCAGCGTGGACGTGACCGTTTCGCCATGTTGGAATGCAACCGCTGCGCCATCTTGAGACGTGTCGAGGCCTTCCCCCTTCATGAAAACCTTTTGGACCAGTGAAGTTGACTTTGAACTAAAAATGAACCAGGTACCACTTTAGCTATTTTGTTTGGCTCAAACCAGAGTGAAGCGACCAACCGTTTTGGGTCTCAACGCTCCCAAGCAACGCTCAGGCCTGCAACAGTAACTGTTACCGTGGTAACAAGCCGGCTTGTGAGTGTGTGTGTGATTGGTGAGTGGGCCCACTTACATGAGGTATTCATGGACAACTTAATGAGCAGTTTCTTTTTCATCAAAACCCCAAATGTGACTTTGTTATATTGTTTGCAATAATTTACTAATCCAGTAAATTTCAACGTTACATTTATATTGTTGTCATTTCTATATGGTTGGGTAAATTTATGTTATTTCCAGGTGACGAGTGACTTTAGATCAGTGGGTTATATTACTTCTTATACAAGTTTATCACTTTTGAGTTAAGTGAAGGAACTCAGGAGCCCTTACCAAAACATACATTGGGTATAGGTGGGCTACATAAATGGAGGCACCGCTGGGATAGATTTAATTTACTTACTGCGTTTTAAAGTCCAAATAGTCACATCCACATATTTTGATACAGCTCATTAGCCCAAAACATGGCCAACACACTAGTTGACAAACTGAAAAGGTGGTGCCGTGGAGAAGCAATTGAAGAAAGCTACGCACTGTTAACAGTAGTCCCTGAAGACACAGATGTAGCCACTATTGAATTGGCTTTACAGACTATTAAGTGCCTTGGACGTGTCAGAGTCAGAGGACGGATCATGAGTGATTCTAATGATAAAGTCTACGTGCTGTGTCAGAGTAGAGAAAAAGTGGTGGCGGAGCAAGTCCCATATGAAGTGCAACCATATGAAGGTGCAGAGGCATGGCCAATAATAACTGCGTTTGACACTCCCAGTCCTGAGGATGACTTTAATATGAAACTAAGAACACTCCTACAGGCAGAAGGCAAGACATTTAGTGATGTACAAGCACTGTTTACTGAGTCACAACCTACCTCTTCTTCTGCAGAGTCGCTTATTCGTGCAGTCACTGATTTGTTGGACAAGACAAGCAAACCGGCATCTGAGAGTGGAGGATATCGCCGCTTGCGTGTCTTCTCAGGTACTGTGCCTACTCCGGCTGGAGAGGAACAGTTTGACCATTGGCTGGAGCAAGCTTACTTGATGGTCGAAGAAAGTGATGGCTCTGACAAAGATAAAAGGAGAAGGATCATGGAGAGTTTAAAAGGCCCAGCTCTTGAACTGATCAAAGCAATCCGCCTTTCCGATCCTGATGCCAGCCCAGTAAAGTGCTTAGAAGCTCTAGAAAGTGCTTTTGGTCATGCAGAATCCGGCGATGATCTGTATTTCTCCTTTAGATTAATGCAGCAGCAGCGTGCTGAAAAATTGTCAGACTTTCTGAGAAGACTTGAGCGAGCAAAGTTGTACAGCGTGGTGGTCTGCCAGCCAATAACATGGACAGAGCAAGAGTCGATCAGTTACTCAAAGGTGCAGTAAATGCTGATTTAATGCTGTTGCAGCTCAGGTTAAGAGAACGACAAGCCAATCCTCCTAACTTTCTTGATCTGCTGCGGGAAATTAGAAAAGAAGAAGAGTACGAGGCTTCCAGAGCAAAGCTCAGCCAGTCAGTCCACACCGTCACTGCCAAGGTCCAAGCTGAAAATAAGCAGTCAGAAATTCAAAATCTGAGAGCAGAAATAAAAGAAGTGAAATCAATGTTTGCAGCTCTTGCCACACAAACTCAGCCTGAAGTGGAAGTTCCGGAAGTGCATCCTGAAAATGCAACAAGTCTGGATCCAGAGGTGCAAGCACTGAGAAAACAAGTCAAGCACTTGCAGCAAAAAGTGACCTCAAAAACTAACAAACGTCAAAACACATCTCCATCTACTGTAATGGCGATAAATACACCATCAAAGTCATCTGAAGCTGAAGATCGCTTTTGCTACCGCTGTGGTGAAACTGGTCACTTGGCAAGCAAATGCCACAGACCTGAAAATCAAGGTAAAGTAATTCAAAGACTCCTTCAAGCTCTCAAGAAGGCTAAAACCAGTAACCCTCAAGCCAAAACCGAAAGTGCGTCAAAAGATCCTTCCTGCACAGTAAGAAAGAGTGCAGTAGACACGTTTCAATCTACAGGCATACCAGAAGGCTTAATTGGCCCACCTTCCGTGGAGCCATTAAAGGTAAATGGGCACCTGTGTGATGCACTTTTGGACAGTGGTTCCCGTGTGAGCATCATCTTCGAGTCTTGGTACAGAAAATACATACCAAGCACTCCCATCTATTCGGTCAGCAAACTGGACATTTGGGGTTTAAGTGACTCTAGCTACCCCTACCTAGGCTATGTTATCGTAGACATGGAGTTTCCAAAGAAAGTTACTGGAGCTCCAACAACCATGTCTGTTTTGGCCCTCATTTGCCCAGACCCCCAGGTCCTGACCAAACCCCAGTCATTATCGGCACAAACGCCAACGCCAGTCTGTCGAAGAGATTGTCCCAGCTCTGTATTGACACACCAGGCGTTCCTGCCCATACTTTTGGTATCAAAAGCCTCTGTTCCGATATGCAGTCAAGCAACCTCACCTCATTTCCAGAAGATGATGGAGTAGGGTTTGTGAAATGGGAAGGCCCTGGATCCCTAACAATACCCGCTGATTCAAGTCTCAAAGCCAACTGTACTGTCATGCTTAATCAGCCACTTCCTAAAGAAATCTTGATGATTGAAGCGTCATCAAGCAGTCCCCTTCCTGCAGAAGTGCTCGTGCAGCCCATGGTAATGCCAAGCACTGCAATTGAACACAACCAGTGCACCGTTCTAATCCAAAACGAGTCCCTGAAGAATGTGACCTTACCTGTGGGTGCTGTTGTCGGTCGGCTTTGTATTACTGACGTGGTCACCACCATGCCATGCCATCAGTCCAAGCCCGAGGCATTTGACATCAGCCAGATTGAGTTTGGAGAATCACCTGTCCCTGAAGCATGGAGAAAAAGGCTACGTAAAAAACTTGAGGAAAGAGCAACTGTCTTCTCCCTCGATGAACTTGATGTTGGTTTAGCCCAAGGAGTTGAGCACAGTATTCGCCTGTTAGACTCAAGACCATTCCGTGAACGGTCCAGACGCATCACTCCTGCAGATATCGATGATGTGCGTCGCCACATTCAAAAGTTGCTTGCGGCAGGTATCATCAAGGAGTCTAGAAGTCCCTACGCATCTCCAATTGTCATCGTGATGAAAAAGAACGGCAACGTAAGGATGTGCATCGACTATCGCACGCTCAATAGCCGTACCATTCCTGACCAGTATACCACGCCACGCATCGATGAAGCATTGGACTGTCTCTCTGGTAGTAAGTGGTTTTCTGTCCTCGATTTGAGAAGTGGCTACTACCAGATAGCAATGAAGGAGGAGGACAAAGAAAAGACAGCTTTCATTTGTCCCCTGGGCTTCTATCAATTTGAGAGAATGCCCCAAGGCATCACTGGAGCCCCCGCGACTTTTCAACGCTTGATGGAAAAAGCGGTTGGTGACATGAACCTCCTTCAAGTTCTTGTGTATCTGGATGATCTAATCGTGTTTGGGCGAACACTGGAGGAACATGAGGAAAGGTTACTGAAAGTCCTTGATCGGCTTCAGGAAGTTGGGCTGAAGATCTCGCTGGACAAATGTCAGTTCTGCCAAACAAAGGTCAAATATGTCGGCCACATAGTCTCTGCAGATGGTATTGCAGCTGACCCAGCGAAGATAGAGGCCGTCACCAACTGGCCCAGACCCCACAACCTGAAGACTCTCAGATCCTTCCTCGGCTTTTGTGGGTACTATCGTCGATTTATCCAGAGCTACTCGTCGATTGTCCGCCCACTCACAGATCTCACCAGAGGTTATGCTCCCACACAGAAAGGGAAAAGCCCTAAAAAGGCACATAAGAACACCTACCTGGACGAGAAAGAGCCTTTTGGTTGCAGATGGGATGAGTCCTGCACAGAGGCATTCGAACAGATCAAACTTTGCCTTACAAATGCCCCAGTATTGGCTTTTGCGGATCCGAACAAGCCTTACGTGTTGCATGTGGACGCTAGTCTTAGTGGACTCGGAGCAGTTCTCTATCAGGACTATCCAGAAGGACTGAGACCTGTGGCATTCGCAAGCCGTAAACTAAGCCCCTCAGAAAGAAACTACCCTATTCACCAGTTGGAGTTTCTCTCCCTTAAATGGTCAATAGTGGAAAAGTTCCATGATTATTTATATGGAGCACGGTTTACAGTCCGCACCGACAATAATCCGCTAACGTATGTCCTTACGACGGCTAAACTCAATGCCACAGGACATCGGTGGCTATCGGACCTGTCAGTGTATGATTTTGACGTAATCTACAGACCTGGACGAAATAATATTGATGCCGATTTGCTGTCCAGGATGGAGCCCGGAGAAGACCCTGAGTGGCAGAGTATCTCACATTCTGGTGTCAAGTCAATCTGCCAGCGTGTCGGTGCTCCTGATGATCCCAAAGAATCTCCAAAGTATGTAGAACAACTTGGCGCTCCTCCTGAATGCATTCCTGAAGTGTATGCGTACCCAATGCGCATGCAGCTTAATACGTTAAATCAAATGTCCAGACCGGAGCTAATAGCAGCCCAAAGTCAAGACGCTGTTCTAAAGGTCACAATGCAAGCCATGAAATCTGGTAAATGGCCTGAAGAGATCAAGTCAAGTCCCGAGATGCTAGCCATGAAAAGAGATATTGCAAAACTCATCATGAAAGACGGACTTCTCCATCGTGTCAGTACCAGTCAAACTGGAAGACAAACAAATCAACTTGTACTACCTACTGAGTTCAGAACAGTTGTCCTTAAATCGCTACATGATGACCATGGCCACCTAGGAGTGGAAAGAACCACAGACTTGCTCAGAAGCAGGTTCTTTTGGCCAAAAATGGCCTCAGACGTGGAGCAGTACATAAAAAACTGTGGAGAGTGCGTGCTACGGAAAACTCCATGCCAACGAGCTGCACCCCTGCACCAGATTGTCAGCACAGGACCGATGGACTTGGTATGCATCGATTTCCTCTCCATGGAACCAGACTCGAAGGGAGTTAGCAATGTGTTAGTGGTAACTGACCACTTTACGAGATATGCACAGGCATTCCCTACCAAAAATCAAACTGCTCTCACTGTCGCCAAGATCTTAATGGAGAAGTATTTCATTCATTATGGTTTGCCCTCACGTATCCACTCAGATCAAGGGAGAGACTTCGAGTCGCGTCTCATAAAGGAGCTCTTGAAGATTTTGGGGATACGCAAGTCTCGGACCACTCCATATCATCCCCAGGGTGACCCGCAGCCTGAAAGGTTCAATCGTACCCTACTGTCAATGCTAGGCACCCTAAGTGAAGAGAAAAAGCGTAAATGGAGTCAGCATGTCACCCACCTCGTACATGCTTACAACAGTACCAAGTGTGATTCCACTGGCTACTCACCTTATTTCTTGATGTTTGGGAGAGAAGCCAAACTTCCCATTGACCTCTGCTTTAGTACCAGTCCTGACAACCACGGAGAAGCTCAACACTTAGCCTATGTGACAAAACTAAAAAAAGACCTTCAAAGTGCTTACAAAATGGCAGCTGATGCCTCAACTAAGAGCCACTTGAAAAACAAGAAATCATATGACAAAAGATTGGGATACCAGAATCTTGAACAAGGAGACAGAGTCTTGGTAAAGAATCTTGGATTGAAAGGAAAGCACAAGCTTGTCAATCGCTGGTGTGATATTCCCTATGTCATTGTACAACGACTGCCAAACCTACCCGTTTACAAGGTGAAACCTCAGAATGGTAATGGCAAAGTCAAGACACTCCATAGAGACAATCTTTTGCCGATTGGAGATCTTGTGAGAATCCCAATGCAAAATGATGAAGAGGAGGTGCCAAGAAGGCCAAATACTCGAAGCAATGTGCGCCAGAAGCATAATTCTGACCAACTCTCAGCACAAATGGAAAGTGAACTGTCATCGGAGTCTGACTTTGAGTATGTCCAACCTCGAAGATCATACAGAACTTACCTTGAGCAAATGCTGACACAAAGAAATGAAAGAAGCCAAGATACGCCTGTACAAGATGAGGACAAGTCTGTGCGAGAAGAACATGAACCAGATACTGTCTCTGAATCAGACTCAGAGCCAGAACCTGTCTCAAGTGAGGAAGAAGATACCCAACATAATCCACGGAATATAGTGGTAACACAGACTCATAGACCCAGACGTACAGTTAAACCTGTTGTAAAACTGACCTATGATCAGCCAGGCAGATCAAAGGATCAACCTCTCACTATAGTACACAGAGGTGTTACCATACATATTGGTAAAAGTTAATTATACCCTTTACTAAGTCTTATTGTTTAGTCCGATGAGGACATCAGACGTTTAGAAGGGGGAGGGTGTAACTAGGGTAAAATATAAATACATAAGTTTAAGTAAAATCGTAGTGCATAATACTAGTTATAGTTTAAAAAACAGTTAAAAAGCATAAATTAGTTTCATCTGTTATAAATAGCTAAAAGCATATTTCATTTATGGATTAATGTGTTAAAAACGTTTAAAAGTACCTGGATAAGTAAGCCAATCTATTTTATTTCCTTTTATTTTGAAGGGTAAACAGGAAGTGCCAAGTGCTTATGCCACTTAGCTTTGTATTCATTTTACGTTCTGTGTAACCGGAAGCAGTATTGAAGGCAGAATGTTAACTTGACCGCAAGAGAAAAAAAAAAGACGAAAAGAAAGAGAACAACGTGTGCTATGAGTGCAGATGGACCCTTTTTCACCACGGAAGATCGTCCAGCAGCAAGTATTTACCGTGAGTGCGTGAGGAGTCTCAGAGCTTGGACCAGCGTGGACGTGACCGTTTCGCCATGTTGGAATGCAACCGCTGCGCCATCTTGAGACGTGTCGAGGCCTTCCCCCTTCATGAAAACCTTTTGGACCAGTGAAGTTGACTTTGAACTAAAAATGAACCAGGTACCACTTTAGCTATTTTGTTTGGCTCAAACCAGAGTGAAGCGACCAACCGTTTTGGGTCTCAACGCTCCCAAGCAACGCTCAGGCCTGCAACAGTAACTGTTACCGTGGTAACAAGCCGGCTTGTGAGTGTGTGTGTGATTGGTGAGTGGGCCCACTTACATGAGGTATTCATGGACAACTTAATGAGCAGTTTCTTTTTCATCAAAACCCCAAATGTGACTTTGTTATATTGTTTGCAATAATTTACTAAACCAGTAAATTTCAACGTTACATTTATATTGTTGTCATTTCTATATGGTTGGGTAAATTTATGTTATTTCCAGGTGACGAGTGACTTTAGATCAGTGGGTTATATTACTTCTTATACAAGTTTATCACTTTTGAGTTAAGTGAAGGAACTCAGGAGCCCTTACCAAAACATACATTGGGTATAGGTGGGCTACAGCTATATGCACAGTTGCACACAAGTGAATTGTCAGGCGGATGCTGCTCTTCCTGCCTCGTTATTTCTCTAAGTTTGTAGCAGTGTCCAAATAGCTCAGATTACATGGCAGATAGTGATGTACTGATGGACAGTCACTGCATCATGTTTTAAAAACATTGTGTTGGAGCAAAGACCTCACTGGAGGTGTTTTTGTCATGAAGCTATACACTAGTTAAAAATTAAGATAACAGAAAATTGATTTTCAATGAGTTGCTCAGCATATAATGGGCCTGAGACAACAAAAAATACTTTTTAGTCGTTTCACTTATGTGGTGGTGTTTTTGATACTATCCATTAGATTTGGGATTATAACTGATGAACGCAGACGAAACGTTTGCGTTCATGAGAATGAGGAGTTGTCGTCACGGCACAGAGCCCCCCACCGATCCCCCCCTCGCCACCATGATGGTAGCCTTCCGGCGGCAATACACATCGTTTACGTGTGTTGTTAACGCGGTAGTAGCGGAGGTTCTTGCTATTCCGCACTGTTTGTCATGTTGGTCAAGAAGTGTCTGCTAAATGCAATGTAATGACAACACACTAAAACGCATGTAAAGAAAGTTACTTTTGCCAGTAGGGGTGTGTATCGCCTAGTCTCTGGCGATACGATACGTATCCCGATACAAGGGTCACGATACGATACGATACGATATATCCCGATATTGAAGAATTAGACGATTATTGCGATTTTTTTTTACTACTTTAAAAACAACTATTCAGTAAACTAGTCCACCTTCATTAGATTTGTATCAAATACATTTGATCTATCCATCTTATGATATAAATGCTTTTCACTAATGTGCTTGTGACTGTGGTGTTTATGGTGATTATGTAACTTTGAACGGAAAACAGATTTCTTGGAAACCTAGTAATGAAACCAATTACTGGGGATGCACGTTTTCTAGTATTTCTATAGTTGGGAGTCCTTGGCGATCAGTAACCATTATGGGTTTCATCCATTAAAATATACAATAACTCAGACGGGGCATTTAAAATTGTGTCTAGTCCACAACGGGTGTCACTCGTAGATCAGGGACATAATGACACGGGCATCACGCGCAGCAGTAGCACACAACTGAAGTAGAGGGGAAACTACATACAGCAGGCTCTTTTTAAACTTGTGTCGTAGTACTGCAGTGGCGAGACACAGGTTTAACATGAGTATGCTGTATTTACTGTAGTTTCACCTCGGTTTCGTTTAATTCCGTAATAAAATGCTATGAAGATAAATCCATGCTACGAAGATAAATCCTCTCCAAACGCAGCGGCGACGCACTCAGCAATATGCACAAAGCTGTGGCTCTCGTAATAATCCAGGTCTCTGTCTTTGCTGTAAAAGCCAAAGCCAAATGTAGAGTTTTAAAAGAGCAACGTAGCGTCTCATAACTCATTCTTTTCCATGCTAAGCTCTTCCTGTGTTTCTCTAACTCTCACTAAATTCTAGTGTTACTCAAGCGGGCTGCGCGGTGCGCTGCCATCTAGCGGGCGGGAGTAAAAGTGCAGGACCAAAGAGAGACGCTGCAATGAATATTTCCCCAAAAATAGATGTTTAAATATCGATACGGGCGCTTTTGTATCGATACGAGAATCGCGCGACGTAATATCGCGATATATCGGCGAATCGATATTTTTCAACACCCCTATAAAATATACAGTAGCTCCTCGGGGAACATACAGTAGGCAGTTGTCTGAATGTGGAACCTGTTCTTTGCCAGTACTTGCAGTATATTTTCCTGTCCATAGAAATCAGGGTACTATATATAGTATGTCATATTCAGAAGTGGGTAGAGTAGCCAAAAATATTTACTCAAGTAAGAGTAACCTTACTTTGAAATAATTTTACTCAAGTAAAAGTAAAAAAGGTAGGCTAGTCTGAATTGGCGTGATTGTGTGAAACAAAACCTAACATCATGTCAAATTCGTGATATAGATTGAAAATTCCAAGAAAATGGCATAGAAATACAGAAAAAAACAGATTATTCTAAAGAACGTGGTGCACAAGACAATCTACATCTATTTCATAGATCAAAATGAAGCATTTTCCACTTAAATATTTACTCGCAGTGGAAATGGGAACGATTATTTGTACTCAAGTAAGAGTACAGATACTTCTTTATAATTTTACTCAAGCAGAAGTCAAATGTACCGAATGATAAACCTACTCTAAGAAGTAGCCTACAATTTCATCAAAAAGTTACTCAAGTACATGCACTTGTAAATGAGTTCTACCCGCCTCTGGTCACATGGTAAAGGCTTGTAGGAAACCAATGGCATCACAAAAGAAGCTCTGTCTAATTCTCATAAGAACACAAGTTGTCACTTTTGGTGGAAACATTAACTGGAAGTCACACATGTACACTGAAGCAGGATAAGCAATTCTTTTGAGTTACACTGGTGGTTATGTGAACTCTGAAACAATCTCACAGTTACTGTGGAAAAGCTCCTTAGGAAAATGGCTCACTGATAGAAATAGAAATGGCAAATTGATTCTTCTTACAATTTGTTTATTTCTCCTTCAAATATTTATGTAGCCTATTTATTTAGTTTAGTTTATTTCACAATTTCACACATTACATTCGTGTAAATCAATCATGTTTCATTGTGAAAAATGGACTCCCAAAAAGCAACAGCAATTAAATAACATATTTAACACGGACATGGCAATAACATTGGACGACCTGTTTTAAAGTGTTTAACGCCTGTCCTTAGGGGGCTTTTAGGTTACAATGGAAACACATTATTTAACAAGGCATACACATGGGAAATAACTCTGACCCGACTTTAGCCACTGTTTGAGTTCTCTGGTAAAGATGTTAATATTAGTCTGCAGATTTACAGTTTTAGTCCATTTGGGAGAGAACGATTTTCTGAACAATGTGTTGCAGTTGTCACTGTATCCGCTGGTAGAAGATGACAGAAAGATGTTGGAAGCAACTGAGTTATGACTCTGAACTGTTTCTACCATAAACAGTTTATCAATTATGTGCTAAACATTCTAAAAGCACCATGTGTTTTGACTCATGCTTGGTTTAAAACAAAACCACTATCATGGTAAATTAAAATAGGCCTACCAGTTTATAATAAACAAAGAACCAATTCATGTCAAAGTGTTACGATGAGCCTAATAAACAAAACATAAAAATTCTTACCTATTGCAAAGTGGACGGGATGAAGACCTGTACTGATTCTAAGGCACTTGCAGTTTTAAAGAAGAGAGATCCACCCACACCACAGGGTGGGAGGGGGCGCGCACACATGGTCCACGAGGAGGGCAACATACTGTACTTTTGAGTGAATGACGCTTACATTTGAGAAAAAAGAGAAAAAAAAGTGTAGGCTACTTGTAGGCTATTATGTATCACGAGCCTGGTCAGCCATAACACACTTCTTTCGCTTTATTTGAAATACATTTGAAAGAAAGTGGTTAATGTAATGATAGGCATACTACGGAGTAACCACAAGGTGGCAGTATAGCCTTTACTGTGTGAAGGGTGAGGGAGGAGGGAGCGATTTCGGAAAGGCCCCTCGAATTTCTCTGGTGAGTGAACCTCTGAAGGTGCCCTCACTGAGGCCTGAGGGGAAGGGTGTAGGGGAAGGGAGGAGGGAACGGTTTTGGAAAGGCCCTCACTACAGCAGGTGGCGGTAGTCCGCCATTAAGCTAAAAGAAGAGGAAGAAGAAAAATACTTTGCGTAATGTTTACGTGCAACAACCTGACATTACACTCGCAAGTTAGACGATTTTTATGTCCTATCTTTATTTCCAAAAATGTGGTAACTCTTAGGAAAGTTATTGACGTTTACGGGAAGCTTAGCTAGTCAAATCAAAGTGAGTGCACTGTAGGCTGATGGTGAAAATGCGTTTTACAGCAGGCTTCAGCTTTGTAGTGTCTTTCTGTACTGTGAGCTGAAGCAAAGCTAGCTGTCTGTTCAAACGGAATCCCGTCTATCATGAGTGACGCGGAGGAGCAGCGCCCCGTGCCCAGGGAAAGAGCCATCCTGGAAAGCTTTTTACCCAGCTTGGTTTGTTCTCTTTTGACCGAGCCAAGGACTATGTGGAGAGGGAGAAAGACAGCAGTAGAAGTGCAGGAGCAATCTGGGCCGCTCTACTCGCTGCATTGGCTCATCTCGCTGCTGCGGAAAAGGCCTACCATAACATGACATTTTTAGGACAGAAAATCGGTATGCCTAAGCATTCTTTCCACACATAGCCTAAAACGAGGTTGGCTGACTGTATATACTATTTGCAGTTGCAGTGGTAATTTGTTTCTTTATTTACAGGTTCACAGTCATTTTTCAGTCGCAAAGATTCTATAAGAAACATTTATACTTCTTTGCACAATGAGTTGCGCAAAGTTGTAACTATGGGTCGTCACTCTCAGCAATGTTCTACTTTATACCTGGAGGATCTACTGTCTCATCTGTCAGAACAGCTGTGCCACTTCACTCAGGCTCGCATGGAGATGGCGGACCTGTATGAAAAGATGCACTCGCTGGGCGCTCAGAAGAACATCAACTCGGAAGAACTTGTCACCCCATTGGAGACTGTCCTGCACAAATACAGCCCTAAGTGTGTATTTAAGAAGTGTGTCATTAACAGATTATTTAATGTCGGCACCCCTGGATAAGGAAAAAATGCTGTGAAAGGAGAGGGGAAATTATTACAAAAAATATTTTGAAAAAAAAAAATTAAAATTAGTTGTACTTTTGTACATTAGCACTTTACATTATTTGTCACCATAAAAAAACTCTGTTTTGTGTGTTTCAACAGATTTCACCACCCCATTGTAGGACGCCTGGAGGAGGGTTTTCAGACTGAATTGGATGTGGTAACCCAGTTACTTCGTTGTCAGGCCCTAGTGTCAGAGTGGCACTTTTTGCCATCTCTGCTTAGCCTTCATAGTGTCCATTCAAAACTAAACACCTGGGGACAGCTTTTCCAAAAACAAAAGGAAACCCGCAAGAACCTTTTTGGGGGGCAGTCGCAGAAGGCTATACAGCCTCCACATCTGTACTTGTGGTTCCAGCGATTCCATGCAGCTCTCCTTGCAAAGTTCAGCTTTTACTTTCATGAAGCTCTAAGCCGTCAAACCACTCCAGCTGACATGAGAACACTGACTGCCCGCACTACACCAGACTATCATGGAAAGATCTCTTCATTCATCCGCAAACATGATGCCAGTAATGTGTCCCTTGTCTTTGATAATCGTGGCTCAGAGAGCTTCCAGGGTCATGGATATCATCACCCACAATCCTACAGAGAAGCACCTAAAGGTGTGGAGCAGTTCCCTGCTGTGGTGTCACTGCCGTCAGGTGAACGCCCTGTGACTCACTGGCCAAATGTTGTCATGATGATGGGAGACCGTGCTGTAGAGCTTAATACACTCGACAAGGTAGTACATTTCTATGACGATAAGGTTCAAAGCACCTACTACCTGACACGACCTGAGCCACACTTCACTCTGGTGGTTATATTTGACGGCCGAAAGTCAGAGAAGGATACGTATATCACAGCATTTCTACTGGAGATCTCAAGTTCTCTGAGGAACTCCAAACCATTTAGCATCCTAAAACCTGGTTCTAAAGGCTGAGCTGATGATCAAACAAATACATCCTGGTAAACTCAAATTGAAAACTGTATTGACATGTTACTTTTAACTTTACTTTGCCAAAGCATGTTTGAGACCAAATATTTGTCTGGTAATCATATAATAAACTGTGCATTGCAATATTCTTCCTAGATGTTTATGTTTGCCTTTCATGCTACATTTTTAAAGAAAGAAAAAAAGTTTTGTATTTAAATAAAAATCATAAATACGTGTTCAAGCTGTCCTCAGAAGATCTAATATTTAACGAGACATCAAATATCTAATAAAGAAATTGCACAAAATCAACATGTTTTCAATTGAAGACTTGGATGCTAATTATTGAATATTTATTTATAATATAAATACAACACAATGATACCATCCATTTGGCTATATGAGCTTGTGTGTAGAAAGCTCAGGTGTCAAATACAGCAACATTAACGGACAAAATGTTCTTTATTATGAAACACATTCAAAGAAACATCTCTTCAAGTTAAAATGCACCAACATATTATGATGCTACATGCCAAGTACACAATCCTATACATCAAAGTGCAATGTCACAATGGATTAATGAATTAATAATTCAGAATCTACTAAACACTTGATTATTTAGGATTTCTGCTGCTCTTTGTTCAGGACATGCTCGAGTGAAATCACAACTCCCAAAACATGACAAGGATTGAAAAAGGCACTTTCACATATACATACACTTTCATTCCCATCCTATCAGGTCACATGTTGTTATATTGGCACACTCATATCTGTTCCATCCCAGTTTGAGGCCACAATCACTGTGCTGTTCAAGTTTTTATGGTTATTTCTTCACAGAGGCCCACCCTGTTAGCTTACTTTGAATTTAAGGTGAACTAGTTGAATTTAGTGTAACAAACGTCTGACTCTCACTCACACCCAGGCACACTGAGGAAGTGGCATGCTTTTTGCTCCATTGGAACATCTTGCACTTGTGTGTTTCAGTTCTCAAGGCAGGCATGAATTATCTATAACTATTCTAGTATCTTGCACACAAGGGAGCCAAACAAGGGCAGGCAAGCAGAATACACAAATTCTCTCTCTCTCTCACACGCACATACACAACCACACTCCCTCCCAACCAATAAAAAATAAAATAAAACAAACAGCCCAACCAGAGAAATGGGTCAAGTAGTCCTTACACACTTTGCTTTAAAACTCACACCCTTTCTGAAAGCTCTGGTTTGGGCATGGGATTCCCTTTGAAAAAACAAGGCGGTTAAAAGTTTTAGTAAGCTGTGTCAACAACTCACAGAACATTCAGTAGATGGCTAAACAGTCATTAAATACAGGAAACATTCATTAAATAGCTGAACATTAGTTATATGTGTCTTCTCTCACTGACAACCTCAAGAGGCATTTTATGGTTTTGAGGTGAAAGTGAGCATAGCAGCTGAATATAGTCTAGGGGAAGTAAATCAACTAATAATTTGAAAGTAATAAATTAAATAGAATTTAACTGTATATATTATTTTTTTTTTATGTCTTTTGTAACTTCAATCAAGTTACTTATGCAGCAGTTAACCTATAATGGTAGTCAGCCTAAGGCTAATGTGATTTTTGTTATTTCCCGAAGCAGGCTCTTGAGTTAGCTAAAGTTTATGTGACAGCACAGCCTACATTTACATCACTGAAACTACAATTTACTTGAGTTACACACACTCTCCACATTTAGCTATTTTCTCATTTACATGAAGGTTTAGTCAACGATCACTCAATTCTTTATCTGTTCTTTTAGCTAACCCTTTGATAAATGCTTCGATACATGAAGAAAGTAAATTCCTACACACCAAGAGAGTACACATCAACCTGACAACACCGAAATATCATGGCATATCATATCATAGGTCATGTCAAATATTATATTTTATTACTACAATAAATCTTTTGTAGTCTTCTCTTTTATACCCTCATTTATGTTGATTATTGAGATTTTTTTTTAGTACCCTGATCTCCTCTTCTGGCCCAGTTTTGGCCGGGGTTGGCCTGATTTGGCCTATTGAATGGCCTTGTTTGGCTTACATCGTGCAGGATTTGTCGACTTGTGGTGGCAGAGGCGGAGTGCTGCTTTTAGGTGCAACCACAGGTTTGGGCTTTACAGCAGGAGGCCGAAGAGGCACCCCCATGCGGGCAGCTGCCACAGGCTTGAAGGTGGTCAGGGCATCGGGGGATGAATTGGTTGGTCTCGGAGGTCCAGGGGGAGGCCCGGGCAGTGGGCTGACGGGGCTCATTGGACTGAGGGGGCTAGGTGTTCCAGGTGTGCCAGGCGTTCCAGGGGTACCTGGTGTACTGGGGGTGCTGTGCGGGCTGGGTGACTCTGAGGAGCAGGTTGTGACTGCCCCATTCTTCACCTGCTCCAAAGTGTCTAGGACTACATCAGGGGCTGGTCTGCAGCCTTGACGGTCCAACTGCCGCAGCTCTCCCAGAGCCACACTCATGGTCTCCTCAATGTCCTAGGTAGGAACAAAAGGAATGAGCAAGAACAATAAGAAACTTACAGCACATTTACAACCCATATTTCGTAATCATTATTTTATGTGAAACCTACGTGATGATTACTTACTGATACATTTGCCTTGTGTTTTACCTGTGCCAGGGTGTCATGTTCCAATGTTCTGGTACGATGAGAGTCAGTGAAACCATGTTGTCCACTGATTGAGCGGCGGATGGGTGTGTCCTCAGGCCTCCTCAGTGAATCGTGTCGGCTCACGGTCATCGTCACAGCTGCTGTTGAGCGACGACGGCGCTCAGGGCTGTCGAGAGGCGGGGTCAGGCCCTGTCCCCTTCCCCGCAGTAACTCTCTTGGACTGAAGTGCCCTGTTACTGGTGGAGAGCTGCGCTCCATCACCCCTCCATTACCGTGGTGGTAGTTGTCGTTTGAACGGCCAAGTGGGCGCCGAAATATACTCTCGGTTCTCTTCCTTCGATGGCTGTCAAAATTACAACAATAACTTGCATTACCATGATGAGTTGTTTGACAAAGTTTTCCAATATTCCATTACTGCACAGTGTATAGAAATAATTACACTAACGCTTAACTTTACTAGAAATAAGTATAAGAGCAGGAGAGAGGTTTTAATGGTGCAAGATGGTCACACAAGACAAGAATTTTAGAGGTATTTTTAGAGGTGACAAAAAAAGGAGAAAACGTGTTTCAGAGTTACTTCAGCTAAAATGATTGTGATCATGGTAAATGTCTTACATGACAGACCTGTTATAGGTCTCTGAAGGCCTTATGTCAGTGGGTGAGCTCACTTCACTCCGGGATCTCTTGTCCTCTGTGCTGCTACTCCCACCGTCACTGTCTGCTTTCTGACTAAGTGTATCTGACATAGAGTCTCCCCTAAAGAAAATAACACAGACCAATCAGAGCTCATTCAGCTCTAGAAAGAAGAGCACTAAATTAATGCAACAACCAATCAGCAGTTAACAGACTGCCAGTAGTTTGCCAGTCTCTCTTAACAAAAAGTAGCACATCTCCAGTGAACAAATAAACTCTCTACCTAAAAATTAATATTACGCACACATAATTAAACATATACTGTATGTAACAACTAAACGAACTTTGATTAACTCAGCCTCAGTTTTTGTAAAATCAAATCCAGCATCTATTAATTATCCCTTTTTTAAATGTTAACTATTAATCTAAAGGGAAAAAAGTTAATTTGATGAAATTCTCCTTTTGGAGAAACGTGTCTGTTTTTGTGTTCATGTACCTATCCTGGATTGTCCAAGACAATAGAACATTCCCATCACAAGAAACAGTCCACATTCATGCACTCACCTGTCTTTGACCATGATGTACTGATGAGGCACCAGGCCACGGTTGCCATTGTGGCGTCCCTCCCACCAGTCATGTGATGCTCGCTGGAAGAGCTGAAGTGACGCTCCCTTTTTAAAAGAAAGCTCCCGGCCTGAACGACCTACATAGTCAAACCTGGCAACTGCCTCCACAGATTCACCCTCTGCACAAAATAAAATACTAAACTTGTCAATCAGTGCAACCCTGCCAATTACAATACAATTGATTCAAAAGAGGCGTGCAAGTGACGAGGGTACAGGAGGGAGGGTCTCCATGGCAGCTGTTGCTGTGGTAACCGCTCTAGCAGGACACAGAACGATGGGTGTGAAAGGAGGAGCCTGCTCAGCCTCCATGTGAAGATCTGGAGTCACGCTTACCCTCATCGCTGGTTTGAGTCTCGGTTCCAGCATCAGGCTCTGTCTCCTCCAGTGCTCCGGGCTCACTGAACGGGCTCTCGCTGCACAAAGCAAAGCAAGAACACTGTCCAGTCAACAAGAAGAAAGGGTGGGAAACACATGGACCTAATGTGCTAAAGTGATTAGTATTCTGTTGCCCAGACAATTATACTCATAGTTAAGGCTATAACTATGTTGCTCACTGGCCAGTGGCCACTGTTGTTAGAATTGAACTGCATCTCTTTAAATATCTCGCATGGGGTATGTCTTTTTTCCCCTTTGATTATTTGAGTAAATAATCAATCAGGGGAGAACAATCAAATTGTTTCATTAATAACATAATTGTTGTTATTAATTAAACAAAAGGGAGGCTAAAAGCTCAATAACTCAAGTTAGAAATGTGATATTTGACAAATTATTAATTACAAGTCTTAAAACACTATGATGAGTGTGAGAAAAAGGCCTTTTGAGATTACAGTGAGAACCAGATGTTTACATACACTTTATAAAAAAAAGACACATATGAATTCTTTTCAGAATTAACTGTAACTTTTGTAGGCAATTAGAATTTTAAAAATAATTTCTATTTGCTAAATGCCAGAAGAATGAGAGATAGAATTTTCTACACAGATTTATATGACTTTTTACAAAACCAAAAGTTTACATACATTTCATTAATATTTGGTAGCCTTGCCTTTAAACTGTATAGCTTCTCACAATAGTTGGATGAATTTTGGTCAATTCCTCCAAACAGAACTGGTGTAACTGAGCCACATTGTATTTTTCTTCTCTGGGTACTCCGGTTTCCCCTACCACTAAAGACATGTACAATAGGCCAGGATGTCTGAGAGTGCACATGGGAGACGACGGATGGAAATTAGCCCAAGGCTACAATCCGGTGTTGCTTGTTCATTAACTTGCACTTTCCCGACTCCCGACCAAATAATAAACCAATAAATAAGTAACTGAGTCACATTTGTAGGCCACCTTGCGTGCACATGCCTTTTCTGCTCTGCCATACATTTACAACTGGATTTAGATCAGGACTTTGTGATGACCACTTCAAAACACTGACTTTGTTATCTTTAAGCCACTTTGTAACCAGTTTGACAGTTTGCTTTGGGAATTGTCCATTTGGAAGACCCATCTGGGCCCAAGCTTTAACTTCCTGACTGATGTCTAGAGATGTTGCTCCAATATTTCCACATAGTGTTCTTTCTTAATGTCATCATCTATTTTGTGAAGTGCACCAGTCCCTCCTGCAGCTAAACAACCCCACAGCATGATGCTGGGATGGTGTTCTCAAGATTCCCCCTTTTTCCTCCAAATGTGACGATGGTCTGTGTATGTAAACATCTGGTTCCTACTGTATATCATAATCATAATAAACATATCTATTAAATGGGCAATGCAATTTCAATATATATATTACCAGTTTAATATATTATCAGATGAGTGTATGGTCAGGAGTAGCCTGTAACTGAAATGTTTCTCACCAGTACTGATCCCCCGTCATGCACTTCTCATAGACTGGACCAGGCAGCTCTTTGGAGTCCGGGAATATGTTGTCATGGTTCAGAATGACCGTTTTGATGACCTCATTCACATGTGCCTGACACGCCACCTGGTCCAGCGCATCAGGCGTGGGCAATAGTGTAGGTCCAAACACAATGGCCAGATTCCCGGCATCCATCATGTTCTCATCACTGTACTGAGAAAGGCTGTGGAAAGAATAAATACAGATCCTCTTTCTCGCTCTTGTAATTCTAGTTAAAAACAAGCTAGCGGTCTTTTAAAACTCTGGCCTTAATCTGAAGAGTCCCTTGTACAAACCGCAGGGCTTTGTTAATACCAATGGGACCTAACGACTCCCAGGGTTATGGCCAATCCAGATATTTGAAAATCTGTACCTTAAAGGATAATCCTTGGACGACTGAGAACCTAGACTTATTCAATGGAGGTGACACATAATGAAAATATTTTTTCGATATGCACTATTATTTAGTTAAATTGATACTGAGGACATTTTGTAGCTATGTCGAGCCTATTCAATAGGCGGCCTGGGCACAGTTCCAATAAAATCTGGCCCGTGCGTAATTTCCCATAAAAATAGGCAATATATTTTTTGGGCATTATCTGCGCCACTTTCGCTGCGCTTCCACGGTGCCGCTGTAGCAGTGTGTCTGCGGCTTCACAACCATCACCTGCCAGAGCGGGCTCAAATGAAAACACAGCTCATTTAACTCTAGGTAGAGCACCCAGGCTCACAATCACAAGTTTGTAAGATCGATTCTGACCCTGTTGTGTTAGCACCCGCTGGGTAAAAAAATTATAAATCGGCCCCTATGGTTGTGGATGTGTTTGCAAGTGAGTGATTAAGCCGAGGGCGCTGGAGTTTGAAGAAATCGCAAAGGCTAGCAAACGTGTTCAACCAGTCAATACGCTTGTTAAACCTTGCTATCAGAACCCGTCCATAGCCAAATAATATCCGAATAAATCATTTGACAGGTAGATTTTTTGCTTTCTTTCTCCCTTTACTTTATTTGATCCATTTGATTCATATGGTAGAAGTAAACGGTTAAAAGAGTGGCTGAAGGTGAATAATTGAGGATGCAAACATGAGTGGGCCGTCTCCATGGGGCGCAAAAAGCTGCCCTCAGCTATACTCCTGGATTATGTTTTTTGTCAATAGGTGTCAGTCGTGAACCCTGCTCTGCTCCCTCCCCTCACCGGCTTTCCCATCTCACCCACACGCCTCACTCCTTCTCCACCTGCTCCCCTTATGATATGTTCAAAGCGAGAAGGGAAATTTCATTAATCTTGTGTGCAATACACAGCACAAAATTTGAGATATGTAGCAAAGTAAATATTTTGAGACTAATATTGATTTGCTAAACCTCAGCTTTCATGTAAGTCTGTGTTTTTTGGCATTTAGAACATTAATGTTAATTTAGAACAAATTGCGGGACAAGTAAGCATGCTGTTGAAGGTGGAGCATCTAGCGATGCAATGTGGAAATGTAACCATTCTGTGCCGGCAAATGGAATAGATGAGGGGGGCTGTAATTCACTGAGTTTTTCATAAAGCACAATGTCTAGACAGAAGAACAGCAGACAGGAACTCCACAGATGCCTGGTTAGCACTCAGCTGTGGGGAGCAGAGGTGAAGGGGGGCAGAGCAGGGTTCACTACTCCACTTACTGACGAAAACAAATTCCAGGAGTATAGCTGAGGGCAGCATTAAAATGCTAGAATATAATTAAAACTTTTATGTATAGGCCTAATTCTATTTCAGCAATGATGGTAATGAAATTCTCATTTATTTATTTAAAAAATATGAATACTTTTTGGTGGCGGTGGGAGGGTCACCAAATGACTGCCGAAAAATCCATCCCAGTAAGAAAAGTAATTGAATAGCCCTGAGCTATGTTAACAAACGTGACCATACAGTGAGACGTTAACAGCAGATCACACTTGAGTTCCCGTCTGTTCACACCTCCTGCCTCTCCAGGCTGCAGAGCCTTCATTATTTGAGCTTGTTCTAGACAAAATGTATCATTTTATCATCAACTGTGCTTCAGGAGTGTACTTGTGTCACAACAAACCCAAAAGGTTTATGTAGCACTGTATTACAAACATGGTGGTCATAATCAGTAACTGTACTCACTGATTGAGGAAAGCAAAGAGGTATCGCATCACCACCAATGTTGGCCTTGGGACACCCATCAGGATTTTACGGATACACTGGGCTCTCTCGTATAGGTTCTCAATCCCTGTGCGGGGAGGGAATTATTATTAATATATATTATTATATATTTTGTGAATATTTACAAAGGTGCAAAGAAGACATAAGACAGCACACATGAGGGAGGACATGGAACAATAGAACAATACTGTATATTATATACAGGGGAATAATGTAAATATTCAAGATGGATAAAAAGAACACACACAAAACACAGAATTTTTTTTATTTCAGTAAGCAGGTAGGAAAAGCACTATTTAATAAAAAATAATGAAAGATAAATAATGCAACTACAAGTAATATAGATACTACTGCTACTAATATTATTTCTGCCACCACTTCTACTCGTACTACTAAAACTAGAAAATTAAGCAATGGCTGAAGTCATTTCAGTTGCCCTGGACAACTGAATAACTGCAGAATTTGAGCTTCTACAACTGCTGTTCCTAACATGCACCAAGTCTCGTAATAACTTCCAGTCACTTTTATGTAAGTGAAATCACAGAATGTCACCCAGCCGGAATTTTAACTCAGAACCTCATGCATCGGGCGGCACGGTAGTACAGCGGTTAGCGCTCGTGCTTCACAGCTAGAAGGTCCGGGTTCGATTCCAACCAGGGACGGGGCCTTTCTGTGTGGAGTTTGCATGTTCTCCCCGTGTCTGCGTAGGTTTCCTCCGGGTACTCCGGTTTCCCCTACCACTAAAAACATGTACAATAGGCCAGGATGAATGAGAGTGCGCATGGGGGACGACGGATGGAAATTAGCCCAAGGCTACAATCCGGTGTGGCTTGTTCATTAACTTGCACTGTCCCTACCAAATAAACCAATAAATAAGAATAAAAAAAATTAATAAATCAGAGCCCACATCTTATCTCACTGCACCACTTGGACACTCCTGTATTCTAGCAACACCAGCTTGATATGAGGAACTGAGGAATCAGTACAGTGGATTGTAAACAGCCCTGTGATGCTGCAGGTGCAAAGACTCATGGGAATTCCCCAAAACAGATAAAATGTGAATTATTTTCTATATTTGAGGAAAATGTTGACTATGATACTGAAAAATCAACATGCACAATTGCATTTTAGTGCAGTGATTCATTTTTAAAGACCTTCAATTGACTCTGCATAACGTTAAAATCAAGCTAACATTAGCGCCACCACCCTCCAGTTCCAATCCAGCGCGCAACAATAAAAGCATCAGTAGCTACAGAAAAGAAAAACTGTACAGTCAGGCTCTATATTATATACTGATACTACTATTGATTGAAGACTTTGATGAATTGATGTTTCTAATCACGGAACATTATGAATACTGTAATGTAACCATGTTCAGATATGAAACAAAACGAACTGAAGATGGACTTTGTTTCAACAAAGATATTTACATTATATGTTTTGTCTGAAACATGTCATGTAATTTAAATTGATCTTAAATGAGTTGTTTAAAAAAAAAAAAAAAGGACCCCAGGAAGATTAGCTGGCCCATGGGTACAGCTGATGGGGATCCTAATAAATAAACAAATAAACAAAGATACTAATACGTTTTATAGCCAGACCTGTGTTTATTTCATACATGACAGTTTCGGCTCCTCAGAGGGGCCACGAAGGCCACAGTTTTAGCCGAAACTGTGAGTGCGGTATGAAATATAAACAGGTCTGGCTATAAGAACTTATTAGCAATAATACAATAACATCTTTTGACAAAAATGTCAAATTAAATTGAAGTATTGCTTACGGACACAGGAGATGAGGTCATTGAACCTGTCCTTGGGGAACAGTGGATTGTCTAGCCCTCTGAAGTAGAGCTTTAACACACCAGCCACTGAATTGATGTCATGGTTGCTCTCTTCGTCAATCAGCGGGTCATTACCTACACAAAAGACAGACAGACAGCGTTAATCCCGTCCGCCGCTGTAGACAAGGCCCCTCTGGACCTTTTGGATGATCTCTCACCTCTTTCAAAAGAGTTCTTGATATCGTTGACCTCCACTTGTGATCCTGACACCCGGAAAATACCCTGATGTTGAAGACCTATCAACAAGAATGTTTTTTTTTTTTTTTTTTAATGTTCAATGGTAGTGTGGAAATTAGGGACCTACTTTCATTTACATTTTACTCATGTCCTATTGTGATAAGTAAGATAAAAGAATACTGGGATAAAATGTGTAACACATGTACATTACCCGTCAAAAGTTTTGAAACACTTTTATTGTATCGGCTTTTTATTTTCAACACTATTTACATTGAAGACATTAAACTATGAATGAGCACATGGGATAATGTAGAAAACAAAAAAGGGTGAAATAAAATATGTTTTATATTTTAACTTGAGCTTCATAGAGTCGTCACCTGAAATGGTTTTCAACAGTCTGAAGTGAAAACCATTTCTGGATGACGACATCGTGAAGCCCATTGAGAAAATGTCAAAAGTGTGCAATGCAGTAATCAAAGCAAAAGGCGGCTATTTTTAACATTTTTTGTTTAACCTGTTACTTGTCATCCCCCCTGATCGGGCGATAGGGTTAGGGTCAGGGGTTAGGGTTATGATTAGCGTTGGCAGGGGAAATGTCATGCAAGTTGTCTTACACATCATTTTATAAACTAGAAGGTGTTGGGTTTCAAATGAGGTGCCACACTGGCATATTATATAGGCTGTAAGCTCTCCTATCAATACGCTGTGGGATTTGGATATGCATAATTGGAGAAAAATAACTATAAGATGGCACCTAACCTAATATGTGTTCATTCATAAATAAATGCCTACATTGAGAATCTACAATGTAAATAGTCTCAAAATAAAAAATACATAAAAAATACATAAAAAACGTGGCCAAAGGTTGTGACACTACAGTATATAAATGATCTATGTACTCTGTATATGAACGTAGGAATGCCTGTAAGAATGCTTGTGAAGACTGTATGCTACTGTCTCAATAAATCTGGCAACACTTTTTAGACCAGTGTTAATTTTTGACAACATATTTTTGATTTAGTTTTAGTCTTAGTCTTTTGATGAAAATGAAATGTAATTTTATTTGGGATTTAGTCAAAGAATTCTCTTCAATTTTATTCTAGTTTTAGTCAACTAAAATTGCGTGTACATTTACTCGACTTTACATTTATATTATCTATTATAATCATATTTAATCACGGTCCTCTGCTTCATGAAGCTTCTCCCACATGAACAAAGCTCAGAGCTGTTCCTGTGGCAGATAATTTAAATGATTTGAGGCTCTTTCAAACTGTCAGTGGAAGTTTTGATGATTTTAGTCTCTTCTTTTCATTTTTATTATTCTTATTTTAGTTGACGAAAATATCTGGCCATTTAAATCACAGTTTTAGTCTCATGAAAAACGTTTAATTTAGTTTTAGTCCAATTTTAGTCAGCCAAAATATAACTTTGACTAAAATTATGACTAAATATTTTAGTCGACAAAATTAACCCTGTTTAAGACAGCACAAAAGTACGAGTGTACTTATCTGAATGCAGGTCATTTAGTGTATGCAGTTGTTCACTGACATCATAATATGTTTTATTAGTGTTTGTATTGTCAATATATCGGGGTTTCTCTTACCATGCAAGTTAATGTAGCGAATGCAGCTCTCCACTAGCAAAGGTATGGCTTTGGTTGAATCCTGTAAATACATCACACTGTTAAAAGATGATAACCCTTTATATATATATATATATATATATAATTACACACACACACACACACACACACACACACACACACACACAACTTCGTGAGAAAAAACAGAGAACAGTTTTTAATGTGTTAGTTTCAAGTGGTGATACAGTATAAAGGTGATTACCTGGTGCTTGCTATGGGAGTTTTTCCGCCCACGGCTAAGGAACAAAGAGGAGACAAAGACTGTGGTCGGAAGTTCTTTATGTGTGATATTTTGTTAACACAATTCCTATCACATTGCTTAACAGACTTACCTGGTAGTTAATAATTCAGATTTGTACCCTTTTAAAATAAAAGGAATAGATTTAGATGAGTGTCAAAACTGACAGTAAAATTAGTGCGATTTTACCTTCTGCTAAAGCTTTCTTTAGTATATCATGTTTGGCCTGAAGTTTGGAAATAAGATTACTCCCTTCCAAATATTCTCGGAATTTCTGAAATAAACACATTATTGTGATCAACAGTTCTCTATGGTAGACATTATGTTCATTTTGTTCTCACAGAGCCTTACTCACATTGAAGTAAAACAGCTCTGTCTCGTGCTGGTTGGCTCGTCTTTTGGCCAAACTGGGTTTGTTCAAGTATCCGTCAGAGACGCTGGACTTGACTGATTCAGACGAAGGACTGTGTGTGAAGCTCTGAGAAACGTCACAGTCGTCTAGTACCGTCATGTCTTGTAATGTTGTCAAGGTTGCACCCCATGTCTTCTTAACCTAATAAAGCATTTTTATTTCATTCCAGGTTTAATGTCGAGAAGGCACAAGAGGAACTAAACTGTTGTAAAACTCAAAACACGCCAGTGTCACCAAACAAGCTTCTAATGATCCCCTAAATACCTAAAATCATATTTTTTGCAATGGGTTATCAAAATAGGGACTTCAGAGCAGGACCTAATGAATAAAAAACTTATGGTAGACTACCTTTAGTCAAAGCAAAGCAGCAACATCTGTGAGTTGGCCTGTGGTACAGTAAATACTCATGCACAATAAAGAACGAGATAAATAACACACAGATAAATACAATGGTTAACTGACCTCCTCATTTTCTATCTTTAGCGATGCCAAACGTGTCTGAAGCTGTGTGAGGCGAAGGGATAGCTCAGACTGAACTTGTGGCTGCGAGGCAATCTGTGTCACCTAAAACATAAAACAACATTAGGTTCTCGAGCCACAGCCAACAAAGGTTATCGATCATAGACTGCACTGACTGTGTCTCCCATATGAGATTGGAAACTGAAGCGCTGTGGGGGGCAGAAGGCAGTGGGGTACAGGCCCAGCAAACGCTGCCGATCACGAGCAGGGTCCAGCCCCTCGACAGCCCCCTCCAGCACCTCCAGCCCAGCTCTCCTGGAGGCTTCAAGGCTAAGTTCAGCTGATAGGTAGGTCCTTAGAGCACGGCTTAGACTGGAGTGATACCCTAGGTCACAGCACTGATAACGGTGCAAACATAAAAAACTGTGCTTGAAATCTTCCAGGCATGTTAGCATAAACAGCTACACGAACTCAATGTACTCACGTCTATGATATCAGGCAGATCATGTATGTAGTATTTGAACACAGAGGCATTGGTGGCTTCTAGAGTCAGTAGATACTCGTTTCTTGCTTTAAGCGCTTTTAATTTATTTTCAGAGTACTTTGCCTTTCTCTAATAAAAACACAAAAAATATAAATTAAGTCAAAGAATTTTTTTTTACTTTCAGGTTTCTATACCTTTTCTCTCATCTTTTCCATCTTGCGGGCTGCATTGCGCCTTTGATAACGCTCTTCTATGCGAAGGCCAAAGACAGGCTCCACCCCTCCAGTATTGACAGACACGCCTTTCACGCGACCCTCCTGACGCTCCGCTTCTCGCAACTTGGTTTCAGCATTTATTGTCTCCGCATGATACATGTGATATGTTTTTATAACCTAAAGTGGACAGACAAAATCATGTTTAATGATAACATCTCTAGAAGTAGAGCGGATGTATAAAGCTTCAATGACATTTGATTGAAACACAGTTTATTTCAATGGATAATATAAGTGTAATTTTTACTCACAGTGTAAAGTTCGTTCAAAAGCTTCATAAGATCTTCCTGAAGCTGAAAAATAATCTCCTTGCTCTAACAGAGAACAAGATAAGGAAAAAATGTTCAGGTTTGAAAAATAAATAAGAAACATGAATGAATACACCAGCAAATGAATCACCCCAGCAGCATAAATGAAACCCACTGCGGGTGACTCCTGAGCAAAGCATTGGCTTCGTGCATTTAACAGCCCGTTTGAGGAAGGGGTTATGTGGCAGCGTGGTGCTCATTAATATTACATTCGACGGAATGACTGTGAAATCCCAGAATGAATGTCCCCTTTGCAATCCATACTTTAATTTTGTCCTCAACCAAACTGTGGCAAGAGCTGTAAAGAAGTTTGGTTGGCTTTAATGGACATACTGTGGTTCATAGCGAGTGGTAGTTGCTGACTTTTGTTTAGCATGAATAAAAGAGTAGTCCGGGGAGCAATAAATAATAAAAACACTGAGCTAAACCTAGTTGGTAAAGAACATGGGCCTGTTTAATTTGTTACACTCAAACAGTACCTCACAAAGAGAATTACTGATCAATTTTTAATAAGAGTCAAATAAATGCAAAAAATATACAGCACGTAGCTGTATACTGCATCTTGCCGGATGGCCAAAGAGCAGTTCCTCCTAGAGGGTTAGGTCAAAGGTACAGCCGGGAAATATAACTGCCTCACAAGGAGTTTTGTTAAAAGTTTATAACAGAAGACACTTTGCGTAAAGGCTACGGCTTGCTATAATGTAAAACTCCTGGATGACTGAGAGCTTACTCAAACAGTCTCAGTGTCAAGAGTTCATGATCCAGCTCTTCCTGCATATTACATAACTGTCCTGTCAACAGAGCCGACCAGTGAGTCAGTGGTTCTCAAAAAGCAAGTACAACCCAGTACCACTTCATAAAATATTTTACCCCCCACTGGGCCTGATTCAAGATGACAAAAAAAGGAGTAAAACGGGTCTAAAACAGATCTCACTTGGACAAAATTAAGTCTAAACTAGATGCAAATCTGCACCTAAACCTGTGTTCATACTGAATGCGAACTAATTGAATCTGAAAAATCTAATTACATTAAAAGCTAATTACAAACCCTCAAAGTCAACAAATGTTCAACTCAAAAGCTGCAATACCAGGACTCACTCTATATAGAATTGCACATTAAAGTGATAGTCTGTAAGTTTAAATGTTTTACAAATTTAGTAGAATGGTATATAATTGGCCACCATAATTAATATATATATATATTTATTTTTCATAATTAATATTAATATCCTTTTACTGACCTCAGCAACTAATCAAACTCCCCGGTGTCATCAATGAGACGAGCTTCGTTTACTTTTAAAATCTCTACCTCTCTCTCCTTCCCTCTATCTCTCTCTCTCTCCTCCAATCTTTCAGACTATCACTTTAAGCATGCTGCCTAGTTCCATGCCAAAACTCTTGCTGACTGTCAACTTTATAAAAACATCTTTAGTGAAAATGCATGTGGTGACTTTTTGGCGACTGTAAATCTATCTCACCCTCTTGAGCAGGCGCGCGGAGTCTTCACTGATGTGTGTGAGGCGGGAGATGACATTATTCAGGTAAAGGTCACTCAGAGTTGCATGGTCCTTGCTTTCTCTCCTCACCTGAATAAAAGAAGGACCATGTTTTCATATAGTGATTACGTAAGTAGACAAACAATAGAACACTAACCTGGTTTAGTAGCAGGTACCAGCAGTTCACTGGAGACAGAAGGTTCTGATCTTTCCTAAAAGAGAAAAAGTAGGCATGTATTTTTAAAAGACTTTAATATTAAGTCAACCTGAATCAAATGCTTTGAGATATTATTCCACTCATATGAATGTACATACTTGTATTGCTGATGGTCTTTTGTACTCCGCGTTTTGGCCATAAACCTCTCGGCGAGTTTCTCTAGATTTCTTGAGTACTCTGTTTCAATCTCTGCTTTTTTCTGAAAAAGTCTTGCAGATCCTGAAGCAGCTGGACTCGCATCTCTGTCTGCTGCTCCAGACAGCGCTGCTGCTCCACCAACTGGGTCCGGACATCTGCACATACACACACAACCACACAACTGACAACGGCTTTTGAGGTGCTTTTATTTTAAATTGATTTAAATTCGATTTTTTAAAAAAACTTCTTTCCATTCCTGAACAGTACTGTTGCGTTATTTTATTTTTGCCATACACATGTTTTTGTGCTGTGATATTTACATACACTTTATAAAAAGACACATTTGTATTTATACTTTTACAGCTCAATTTTAATTTAAAAAAATATTTATATTCGCTAAATGCCAGAAGAATGGGAGATAGAATTTTCTACATGGTTTTATATGACTTTAAACAAAACTAAAAGTTTACATACATGTCATTGATATTTGGTAGCATTGTCTCTAAACTGTATGTCAAACGTTTTGGATTTCCTTCCACAAGCTTCTCACAATAGTTGGCAGGAATTTTGGTCCATTCCTCCATACAGAACTGGTTTAACTGAACCAAATTTGTAGGCCACCTTGTGTGCCTATGCCTTTTCAGCTCTTCCCATACATTTTCAACTGGATTGAGATCAGGACTTTGTGATGACCACTTCAAAATATTGACTGTGTTGAAAGTGGCTTAATGTTTTCCTTAAGCCACTTTGTAACTGTTTGGCAGTTTGCTTTGGGTCATTGTACATTTGGAAGACCCATCTGCACCCAAGCTTTAACTTCCTGGCTGAGGTCTTGAGATGTTGCTCCAATATTTCCACATAGTGTTCTTTCTTCATGATGTCATCTATTTTGTGAAGTGCACCAGTCCCTCCTGAAGCAATACAGCCCCACAGCATGATCCTGCCACCCCCGCATTTCAAAGTTGGGATGGTGTTCTCAGGCTGCAAGATTCCCCCTATTTCCTCCAAATGTAACAATGGTCATTATGGCCAAAAAAAATTGTTGTTTTTGTTTCATCAGACCACAGGATATGTCTCCAAAAATTAACGTCTTCATCCTTTTATTTGCAAACTCCAAACTGGCTTTTTGATGTTTCTTTTCAAGTAAGGGCTTCTTCCTGGCAGAGTACCCTCTCAGCCCATGTCGGTACAGTACTTGTTTTACTGAGGATAATGACAAACTCTTACCAAGTTCAGCATCTTCACCAGGTCTTTTGCATTTGTTCTTGGGTTGATATTCACATTTCAGACCACAGCACGTTCATCTCTGGGACACAGAACCCGCCTTCTTTCTGATCCGTATGATGGCTGGACATTTACATCTTTTTTATACTTGCGTATAATTGTTTGAACCAATGAACGTGGCACCTTCAAGTGTCTTGAAATAGCACCCAAGGATGAACCAGACTTGTGCCTCCAAGGTAATGACATCGTCATCTGGGCTTTCCCAAATTGTTTAAAGTTATAGTAATCTTACTAGTGTATGTAAACTTCTGACTTTGCAGAAAGTAACAAAAAAAAATCTGAAAAATTCATTCTATCGCTCATTCTTCTGACAATGATATAAATCATTTTTAAAATTCTAATTGACCTAAAAATGTAAAAGTTAATTCTGGTGTCATGTCAGACACTGAGAAAAACATGCAAATGTGTCTTTATAAAGTGTTTGTAAACATCTGGTTCCCACTGTATATATTAATCACAGAGAAATGTTTGTGTGTCCCTGGAAGTTACATTGTTTTTGGCTCACAGACACAAAGACAAAGTGTTATCAATCACCTCGAGTCTCTCTCTCTCACACCGAAAAATCAGGTTAGAAATCTAGAGGTAATCATGGACTCAGACCTGAACTTAAACAGCCACATCAAAGCAATAACATCAGCAGCTTTTTATCATCTGAAAAACATTGCTAAGATCAGAGGTATAATGGCCCTCATTTATCAAACCTGCATACGATGAAATCAGAGCGTACGTGGGGTGTACGAAAAATCACCGCCTGTTTTGGCATTTATCAATCTGGCGTACACCAATTTTAACTAAACAGCGCTGAAACAGTTTTTAACAGCGTGGCTTGCGCTGCCACATCGCATATAATCCCCATTAGTGTTTTAAACATGAAACAAGGCTTCAGCTTTAAAGTTTATGGACAGACTTGATTCAATGTTGCGCTGCATCTACACGCTCCTCCACGCCACGGGTCCGAGTGCAGAGGCTCAGCTCGGACCAGAGACACTAGAACCTGGGCTTCAAGCCACAGAGACGCTCATGATGTTTTATGTGTTTATGTTTAGTTTTTTGCTTTTAAAATAACGCTGCTGTGCAAACTTTGTGTGGATAGCTTCCCCGCCTCACACCCGCGGCAGCCGCAGTGGTAAACAGTACATGTCTGTGACCGACCACTAGGCGGTGCTATTGGAATGTGATGCTGTTGTGTAAATGTGCCGACCACCAGTAAAACTAGCACCGGACTCGAGCTGCCTGTCTCAGCCTCTTATTGATGATTTTGACGTATACATTAGTAACCCACAGTAAGACTTGACTAACGTAGTACCTCAAGCTACAACATACCGGGACTCACCTGGGTCTGCGCGAGGCTCCGTGTTCTGGCTGGTTTGAGCGCTGAGTCTGTGGACCGTATTCCGTGACGCGAGTACCCCACGCGTCAAACAAATCCTTAAACAGCACCACAGCTTTCTTCGGTCCGTACGAGTTCGTAAAGTCCGGCTTTGAGTGGTGTGCATAGGGTCTGCTGACCGCGCGCTCTTCTCTCCTCAGGGGGAAGGAGGAAGGCTCTGCTTAGGCCGAAAGACGCGTAGTTCTGCCCCCGGCTCCAGCGCTGAGTCCGCCCAGCTGACAGTTGCTTTTCGCTGGTTCAGATCATGGTCTGCTCTGACTGCAGCGTTATATCCACGCTTTCTTCTTTTTACCACACACTATTTTTTTATGTGGTCTAACTTTATACCCTTTTTTATATAGGCTATTTAGGCCAACAGCTTATTTAATAAAGATCACTTTTTATTATTGGCTTATTTCTATTTCTTTTTTTTGTAAATAGGTTCTAATAAGATTAATGTGGGTTACTGACAGATTCTTTAATCTTCCTCACGCGCAAACATATTAGCCTGGTGAGACCCGAATGATTGGGGTATTACGCGTCACGTCATAAGAAATGCGCCTGTTGGAGGCCTTCTCAGTTCACTCGGGCGCGTTACTACGTTGTTGTGTACGGGCTAGCTACAGTATCTTTTGCACAATGGCGTTAAAGTGTTCTATTTATAGCTGTTCAAACAGGAATGGTCGTCAACGTGACTTGGAATATTACAGGATCCCAGCCATTGTCAAAAATCAAGGCATTGAATGTGAAAAACTTAAGTGCAGATCGCAGAAGGCAATGGCTCGCCAAAACGGACAGAACTAAACCATTTCCGTGTTAATTTGTTTGAGGAAAACGTGTCTCAGAGAAAACAGCAGAAAAAAGCTTTTTGTTCACCTTACATATTTGGGATCTACAGCTTAAGTTAAAGACTGGTTCATCAAAGGCACTTGCCTATGTGTGAGTGGTTGGTGGTGGTCGAAGGGACCGTTGGCGCAGATGTGTGCAGCCTCGCTTCTGTCAGTCTACCCCATTGAATTATATAGATGGAAGAGGCATGCTGTCCCAGCTCCTATCTCTTTACATAGTGGTGCTCAGTGGCGCATGAAACCAGTTTCGTCCGCCATAACGGCCCATAGTACCCGTATGACGCGTCACCTGTATCTATGCTCCGTACGGCCCAAGTGGGTAAAAGCAGCGGGAGCGCGCACAGCTGCCGACGAAGCCTCAGAGCGGAGCGGACGCCATTACGCTGTAAGTTAAATCTCTTGATATAATCGTACTTTAAATACAAAATGAATTTTTAAGGCCATTTGAGGCGATTAAGTTACTATGTTAAGATGATCTGTGGGGTCAGTTTGTCAGTGCAGGGCTTAATAAGCTAGATAGCCCCGCTCTTTTACAACAACCGTAACTTACAGCGGCCCTTCGAATGTACGTCGCCGCGCTAATGTACTCTCGCTCGGCCACTTTTCTGAGAAGTTTCGTAAGTGCTGGCCGTCTTCATATTGCAATAGAAATGATAAAAATCGACTTTTTACTTCACTGTATTTGCTAGTATAACCTCACCACTAGAATTGTTTGGCTGAAATACAAAGGAGCACTACAAAAGTGTTCTATATTGCATTATCATTAGTATAATTTGAAGTAAATGCTGTACCAGTACAGCATTTATCTGTACTGGATCCAGGGCAGATGCAGAAATCATGTTTTGTTGTTTCAATATAGGTTTTATTGGTACTGTACCTACGTTATCTGAAAAGAAAGGTATAAACATCACCACTGAAGTAACTTAAATGATTTACCATTTTTTATTATCGAACCAAAAAGCTATTTTCAAAGCCGTGCAGCCTAATCAGAAAAACGATCACGTCTTCATTAGTTTAAATTGTTGTTGTTCATGTTAGCTAATAGGCCTACTTTTTAACATTTAAACACACTTGCCATGTGTAGGTTCGCAATACATTTTAGTACTGAGTAAAGAAAAAACTTACTTTAGGTGCCTGTTAGCGTTTATCCTAGTCCAGTCCCGTTCATTACCGTATTGTTGTCTGTTTGGCTCTCAGACCGCTTAACTGGGAAGACCTCTGCTCGTTCATGAGTCTTCACGCACACGCTCGCGCACGTCCACAGCACTGGTGACGTCACGTCATTGGAATACTTTTTAAAAATTGTTTTTGATGCTTTACAATTTTTTTACGAAGAAAAAAAGTCCATGTCCTAAAAATAGTAATTTTAAAGAAATATATTTGCCTTAGTCTGAAACTCCAGATGCCCCGTGGACCATTTTACAGGCTGCTCCTTTTACATTGTTGTCTATGGCGAAAAAGGCTGTTGAGCCGTAGGGTGCAATATCACGGCCTGCCACTATCACAACTCATTTCAGAGCAAAGGGGGCGGACCCCCCCACTGGTCTACCCCAGGGGAAACTGTGGCTACAAAATGTAGCTTACCACCATCAGCATGGAGTGAATGAACCCCCCTCCCTTTCATGTGTGAAGCGCTTTGGGTGTGACTAGTGTCATATAAAAAGCGCTATACAAATAAGATTCCCTTCCCTTTGTTTCAACCATGTGGTACAGGTAAGTTTGTATACTGACAAAATTAACAAATAAAGCAAAGTTTTAAACCGCCAAAGTTAAGTGTACTTATTGACCAAACAAATAAATGACTATGATGGTTATAGTTAGCTGATGGATATTGCAAATGAAACGAAGTGTACAAAATAAATACTGGGACAAACCCACTTTGTCACACAAATACACAGTATAAAAGAAAACACAACAACATTTGACCTATAATTAACGTTATTCAAATTCGAGGCCTCCAGCATGGCGGACGCAACACTTCCGGTCATGCATTTCCGGTGCGTGAAATACCTCAATTCCCCTCTGTATTTTTTTATGACGGTGACCAGACTCACTCACTGGTACAATGGTGAGTCTGGATTTGTTGTGTTACAAAACTATTTATCATTTCCTGGTTAGAGAAATGTCTTTTTTGCCGTGTTTTGTGCGTGCGTGCCATAAAACCCGTGGGTGAGGCCTCCTCATACATGAATATTTTTGGGTGTTTCATTCAAATGACGCTAGGATTTCTCCGTAGCATGTACCATCAGATGCTCTTGCGTACGGCAAAATCTGAGCAGAAAGCACAGGTTCATAAATGTCACGCGCACTCTGGCGTATATCGCAAACACATATACAATTTTTGTACGCAATGTTGATAAATGAGGGCCACAGTGTGTCTAAACCAGACTTGGAGAGACAGCAGGTTAGACTACTGTAACGGCCTGTTCACTGGCATTTCTAAAGGAGCTGTTATGGTGCGTACAGACCAAACGCTGACACGCCACCAACTTCCATGTTAACCCTATGTAGACGTGCTTCGACGCGCTTCGAAATGTAAGCAAAGATGTCCGCGCGTATGAAGCGTTCCAAATGCGAGCATATGAGGATTAACGCGAGTCAAAGCCAGTGAGAACAGCGCGGTACAGAGCAGCGATGCCGCGCCCCTTCATGCACTCAAGCAATCACAATCTACACGTGCGTTCATTTACGCCTTGTTAACCAATCAGGGACTGAGCTCAAATAGTGAGCACAAGCGTCACCTGTTACCTGCAGCAGTGGCGCAAAAAGGGCATACGCAATATGTGCCTTGCATAGGGGCGCCGAAAGTGATGTGTCGGTCGCGAACGATCCGGCTCTTTTGAACGAGTCTTTACAGTGAACGATATGAACGGGTTCGCGGAGTATTTTTTTTTAATTCCTCTTTGGGGGAGGGGCGTCACTTTAGTTGTGCATGCTTATTTTGCGAGACAAAAGTCACTGCTGGAGTGGGGCAGAGAGGAGTGGAGGATTGGCAGAGGGACAGTCATCTCCACCCCCCACGAGGAGCTCAAAGTGAGCATAAGGCAACAAGTTTGAGAAATAAAAGTCCTAATGAAATAATAAACACGGTTACAGAGGAGATCGCGTTGAAGCAAAACGCCTCTTTCACTTGCGTTGTTTTCTCCCCTCTTGCGCGAGGGAGAGAGAGGGAGAGGAGGAAAAGTTACATGAATGAAATAATTGCTTTTAATCGGGCCGTGTGATTGTTTTTTGTGATAACAAACTCCATAGAGGGAAACGTCGATGTTATATTGTGTGAAATAGTGACATTTTCGTTAAAATAAAGTCAATTCAGAGGGTATTTATTTACTTTTTTTTTTTTAAACAACAACCATCAAAGAGCCGTGTGTGTGTGTGTGTGTGTGTGGGAGGGGGGTAGTTGCGGTAGTTGCGCCCCTGACCTGCAGCATGGAGGAGAGGTTGATCATCGCGGTTTGCGCTCGGCCTGAATTGTATGACACGCCTCCTAATTATGACTCTTGCAAACTTCACGCGCCAGCAAACGGGCGTTTCTCGCGAGTGTGAAGCGGCAATGTTTGGCGTCCAACTAGAGGCTGACAGAGCGTGGACACACGTTCGGTCTGAACGCACCTTTAGAGCTGCAGTACATCCAGAACGCTGCTGCTCGAGTCCTGACAAGAACCAGGAAATACAACCACATTAGTCCAGTGCTCCGGTCTCTGCACTGGCTTCATGTCGCTCAAAGAATAGAATTTAAAACAGCTCTGCTTGTGTACAAGTCTTGTCGTGGTTTAGCACCAAAGTACATCTCTGACATGTTAGAGCCGTATGAACCATCGCAGGCCCTGAGAATTTCAGGGAGGGGTCTCCTTAGCCTGGTGGGACCAGAATGATTCCCCTTTGTATTTTTGTATACAGCGGGGGATCAGTCTGGACCCCCCGCCTCCAAACCGTTCCCGTGCAATCAGATTTGTTTATTTGCCGTGACATGTTGTTAGCGAGCAACATCACTCACGGGACACGGAAGTCCCTCAATAACAATCTACGAACGCCGCACGAGAGAGAGAAAGCGTGTCTCCAATCGACGGTAAATGACCAAAAACACATCGACAGTAGGTGAGTTTCGTGATTCATAATCCTGCGCAAATATTAACGCAAAACCGCTAATAACACCGCATCAACGGCAGATGCCCGCCCTTCGCTGATTGGTTTACTTTACTTCCTGTTTGCTTGCGTATCTACCGCTGTGGGAAATGGATTTGACGCAGCGGTGACCAGACTCACTCGCTGGTACAGCGGTGAGTCTGGATTTTTCCAGGCTAGGGTCTCCTGGTAACCACCAGAGTCAATAATAAACACGGTGAGGCTGCGTTTCAGTTTCATGCAGCTAAAATCTGGAACAGTCTTCATGAGGATGTGAGACAGGCCTCAACTCTGACAATGTTCTAATTCAGGTTGAAAACAGCTCTTTTTACCCGTGCATATGAAAACTGAAAGTATTTTATCTGCACTCTTGCCTTTTACTGTAATAAATATTTATGTTGATGTGCATGGATTGATTTTATCTGCTTTCTAGTAATGTTATGCAACTGTGAAGCACTTTGAATTGCCTTGTGTATGAATTGTTCTCTACAAATAAACTCCCCTTGCCTAAAATTGATGGAATTATTGAATATTACTGTCATATCGGGATATTATCGTCAATTACTGAACGATAAGTCAATATAGTAAAGATCATGACTGCCATACCAGTTCTAAACTACCAAAGCACTTTTAAAAAATTAGTAATTGTGGCATTGCGAGCTGTTAACCTTAGCAGTTTAACACAAAAATGCCAATCAACGCCAGCTGGAGATGGCCAGCACCAGAAATTTAAACCACGTAGGTTCGTTCGTTAATAAAAATAGATTACAGAGGCAATGGCAATTTATACAAAAGACTTGAGTTTATTTTACATTTTTTAGTTGAAGACCATGTTTAGTTTGTAGTTCATTTCAAGGTTCTGTTTTTGAGTCCTTAGTCCAGGCTTCAGTCACCATATGTTACCACAGTCTATCAGTAGAGGTGTTCCCACACACACAAAGCTTCACAGCTTGAGCTCGAACTTCCAGTGCCACCAACTCCTTGAACAGAGGCATCTGATCGAGTCAACTGCAGCCGATCCACTCAGCAACTAGCAAGGCTGTCCGTATAAGGAGAACGTGGGCCCATGACGAAGCCGCAACAGACTAGATGTTAACAACTAGTTAATACCAATTTAAGTTATCGAATTTAGCCACCAAATATTGATACTACCTGGAATGTAGAGCAACAACCACCAAAGGGGAGACCGGTGTACAGGAAGTCAGAGGTCAACCAATACACAGGAAATGCTATTTATCAGTTGACGACCGGCATGCACAGCCAATCACCATCAAAACTAAAAGTGGCAGTGCCTGCCTGCAGGCACTGCCACATAATCATTGTTCAGTTTCACTTCCAGGGACAATTTAAATGCATATATAGTAGGGGTGGAACGATTCATCTATTTAATGTATCGATATGTTATGTCTTCGATCCGCTACATTGATCGGCGCTCGGCTAGTTTGCATCGATCCTGGCCACACATCAATGTACATCGCTTTTAATTAATAAAGATCGTTTTGTATCGATAAATTGGAGAAAAACATTAAATCAAAATACAATTACATTATTTTTGCTTAAAATATTGGGCTAAATGTTACTTTATTCAACTTTAAGCCGTTTTTGGTGACGTCATCATCGAGCGCCTGCAGCGGTCAGTGGGCGCAGGGGAATTACGTCAGGAGCAACAATAACAGAAGCACGCTGTTTGCGCGTTCATCGAAGACGCGTTTATTTTTGCAAGAAAGATGATAATCATGAGACAACGGATCGCTGGTGGTAGACTGTATAAATGCCAAGGGAAATATAACGGCAGTCTGACATTTACAAGAGCCTCCACATCGGCAGCATCGAAGGAAAGAAGAGCAGCGAAAAGCTACTCACAGCAGCCAGGTGAGCGATAAAGTTCTGTTTCGGGTCTAAAGCTGTACACAGCAAGATATCCTTTTGTCTTATACGATTTTTAGATGTTACATTGCAAGACGTGGTGATTGTAAAATTAACGAACCTGCACGGGCCTGGGCCGTTTAGGTCAAAGTTTGAAGTCTGTCGTAGCATTTCAGGCTACGGATGAACTGGTGGCGCTCGCTTACTATGTTTATGAGAGAAACTCGTCGAAAGTAAAATGCAGTCTGTTAATAGCTGGGTATTGTTGCTTTTGGCTCTGGCAATGCGCTGCTAGTGTTGTATTTTGTTAGCATTGCTGTTAACAGGTTGTAGAGAGGATGAGGCGCTCTGCGTTCAGAGTCCAAAATATAGACACTACAGTGTCTGTGTGTGAGACCTAACGGTCAAAATCGTGCAGTGTACAGTGTACACCCAGGTAACTTTGTTAGGTAACTTGTAATGTGACAGCGGCCCTTTATGTTTCCTGTCCCACTCACTGAAAAGCTGTATTTGTGGGCTTCACTCAAGAAGATGTAAAGTCAAAACAGGAGAGGTCTTAAGGTTAAAGGTATCCCACCAGCACTGGCTCTAACTGAAAATAAACTGGAGAAAAGATAATGCTGTAACTAAAAATATATGCAGCTCTTTATCTTAGCTGTTAATTGCACTTTTGTGAGTGTATTTTGTCCACTGTTGTTTGATTCAACAATCAGCAAATCTGAAGTGAATTTTTAAATAAAATCCGGTGCAAATGCCTTCTGTGTATTTATGTTCAGTTACTTGTAATAATTATTGCTTAATTTGCTGAAAATCCAATGTTAAATGTATCGAATATCGTATCAAAAATCCACTGTATCGATTGAATCGTATCGGTCCAAAAAAAATTATACAGTATATCATTTTACATCGAATCGTTTGGCCTCAAATCGATACGTATCGTATCGGTCAAAACACGTATTGTTACACTCCTAATATATATATTAGGGGGGGGGAGTTTCAATGAAACTCCATTTGAGCAAGGAACTTCCGGAGCCTCCACCATTTCCACACGGCTTCAGGAAAGAGTAGACTATATTCTATTGAGTCTATTCCTTATTTACAGTCTTTGTAAACGCCTCATATCTTTTTCCAACAAAGTTGGGCTATAAGCCACGCCTCAAATTCTCATTGGACAACACTCCACATAGAGCTTTTTCAGTTGGCTCTATTAAGTTAATATTTTAGTTTTATAAATTAGTAAGAGTTAAGGCTAGGGACAGGGTTATGGTTAAGGTTAGGAAAAGATTTGGATAACCTTAGAACTAAGAGATGGGATCATGGCGCAACTGGGTTAGAAGTAAGAAAAACACGTTGAAAAATGGAGTGGAGCAATTGGCTTGTTGCATGATGGCTGCGCTAGTTTGTGGATCTGGAGAAAGCGTTCGAGAAAGCGTTCGCAGTCTGAGCATATCTGCTCAGACTGCTGTCTCCGCAATCCGCCTCCGGATATTATATTATTATTAAGCAGAAAAAAGAAAAATGCATGACCGTTTTCAGAGATTTTGTGATAAAAAATAAATAATGTTTGACATTGATTTGACGTTTGAAATGTGAACATGTACTGTAGCTATTGGTAACAACATAATATAGGCCTACAGCTATTAATATTGCACCATATGTCAACTTTGTATGCCTTGACACAACAGCCTGTACCTGCAGAAGCATGGATGTGAACTGCCAACCTTACAGTTAAAGGACAACCCACTCTATCACCCTAAGCTACTGTATAATTCTTGCTATATCACTTAACATAACTGTTATCATTGGGGTTATCATCTGGCCTAGGGGGTAGGAAATGGCCTAGCCCATAATATACCCCGGGGTATATTATGGCCTAGGCCATTTTATACCCGGGGTATAAAATGGCCTAAGCCCCTTTAACCCCGGGTGTAGTCCAGATGGGGGGTATACTCTGGCCTGTTACACCGGCATAGGCTCTTTCTCTTGGGACACGAACATTGTTCAGCTCACGATGGAGTTAATAAAGTTTTTAGTTTGACCCGTGAGAGCCTATAATGCTTAAGGAAGAACACAAGGCAGCACGATGTAAACAAGGAAATGAATGAGAGGCAGGCTTCTGGCAAATGCTGCTTGTAATAAACCACGCCTCAGTCAACTCCTTTTATAAGTAACAGCCTTCTCACAAGTGGCGAAGGCACAACAGCAAGAACAGCGCCACTCGGAAAATTGCCAGGCACAAGATCTGGCCCTATATCTGTAAATAAATAAAGAAAAAAACAGAGCGCGTCTTTGGTTCATTAACTTTTTCGCAGGTGCTCTTCAAGGATCTAGGTACAAAATTTAAAGCATGAGAGGAAGAAGGTGATCTGAAGCACTCTGACTTAAATTAAAAAATCCTTTAATCAGACAGGGACAACACAATACCGATGCGTTTCGACCACACGCATGGTCTTCGTCAGGGCACAAAGACTATATCTATGTTGAAATCCTTGGGCAGAATATTTTGTTGCCCATATTGTTTATAGAAAACTAATTACAACACTTCAAAGCTGTTCCCAGAAAAGATGCACCTGTAATAGGCTCCTCCTTATTCTAAACAAACAGTAACAGAAGCTTGACTTGCTTATCTTTTTTGGCTGGTGATGTTGCTAAGGGAACAATCTGCCAACAAAAGATGACACTGGCGATCATACGTATGACCTTTAGCACACCCCAAAGGATACACTCAGAGATACCCTGGATCAGTCAGACTTTAACCAGCAAATGGGACTTGAGGCAGCCATTTGAATAAGGGTTAAGCAAGTATCAGAGCCAAATGCACATCAAAATAGGAAACCAGCCAGAAAGGAGACATCATAGTCATACAGGGAGTAGAAGCTATGGCAATGTTCAACACAGATCAGTGAAGCATGATGAATACAACAGACTTGCGTCGTGTGTTCAAATGTGTCAGATTCAAGCCAGTCTTCACCTTCCTCATCACATGGTACACGCACAGTGTGTGGTTGCCTAGACAACAGGTAGTGGAGTGGAGAGAGGGTCCTCCAGAGATGGCCGTGCGTCTGTCTGCCTTGTGTCTGTGTGGGAGAGTGTGGCCAGGCTGTGATTGTGGATTCTGTACCCAGTGCCACTGATAGATTGAGGCAAGCACTAGCGAGGCCAGCATAGCATGCATCCCTATTACCACAGATCATACTGCCAGGGATGCTGTGGGTGTGGACTTTTGTATACTGCCATAGGAAGTGGTCCAAGGTGACTCTTTACTGAAGAAAGTGGACACTCAGCTGCATAAGGCTAATTAACAGGGGTTAAGAGAGAAAGACGATGAGCTCCAGTAAATATGTAAAATTCACAATGTCATATAATGTTACTGTACTAAATTACATACATTCATCAAAATACCCACAACATTTTGTGCTCAGATGTGAACGAATATAGAGAAAATGTTTTCCAAAATCATATAAAATGCTTTACTAATGCCAATGCTGTACAAATATGAGTAGAGGTTTGTGAACATATACTATCAACAACAGGACAATGCTTTAAACAATGCCTGCCTGTTCATCAATACATTTTGGGTGTTGTAGCAAAAATAAAAGACTCACTCAAGCAGTGTATTCTTCAAGACAGAGAAGAAGCAGATTATCTTAGAGATTCTTATCAATGCACGTTCCCTTCTTAGATCAGACTCTATTGAAAGTGAAGCCAGGACCACTGCTTGCTGTACCCTTTCATGTTGCAATGCTTCTTAGAAATCACCTTACTACACTCCAATGAATAGATTTAGCCTTTTTGATCACAGCTTTAGTACAATGTTGCAAAACACTGACATGGGGAAAAGTGCAACAATACACCAAGCATAATGGATCTGTTCCATGTACAATCCTATGAATACTTCAAGAGACTCCCAAAGAGGTGATTGTCTTCAGGAGCTGCAAATCCTGCACAATAAGCGAGTACAGAAGTACAGACAAACAACATACGTGACAAATTCTTCTCTTTATCCATCATCAATATCCCATTATATGATCTTTGCCCAACGTGACTATATGAAACATTTGAAGGCCTGTGCAATAAAAACAATTAAAAAGGTCGAGCTGAGTGTGTTTCATAAAATTGCATTTTTTTTACAGTGTGGCACTATATTTTTTATTTTTGATTGGAAGCGGCAATGTTTGGCGGTCCAACTAGGGCTGACAGAGCGTGGACACACGTTCGGTCTGAACGCACCTTTAGAGCTGCAGTACATCCAGAACGCTGCTGCTCGAGTCCTGACAAGAACCAGGAAATACAACCACATTAGTCCAGTGCTCCGGTCTCTGCACTGGCTTCATGTCGCTCAAAGAATAGAATTTAAAACAGCTCTGCTTGTGTACAAGTCTTGTCGTGGTTTAGCACCAAAGTACATCTCTGACATGTTAGAGCCGTATGAACCATCGCAGGCCCTGAGAATTTCAGGAGGGGTCTCCTTAGCCTGGTGGGACCAGAATGATTCCCCTTTGTATTTTTGTATACAGCGGGGATCAGTCTGGACCCCCGCCTCCAAACCGTTCCCGTGCAATCAGATTTGTTTATTTGCCGTGACATGTTGTTAGCGAGCAACATCACTCACGGGACACGGAAGTCCCTCAATAACAATCTACGAACGCCGCACGAGAGAGAGAAAGCGTGTCTCCAATCGACGGTAAATGACCAAAAACACATCGACAGTAGGTGAGTTTCGTGATTCATAATCCTGCGCAAATATTAACGCAAAACCGCTAATAACACCGCATCAACGGCAGATGCCCGCCCTTCGCTGATTGGTTTACTTTACTTCCTGTTTGCTTGCGTATCTACCGCTGTGGGAAATGGATTGACGCAGCGGTGACCAGACTCACTCGCTGGTACAGCGGTGAGTCTGGATTTTTCCAGGCTAGGGTCTCCTGTAACCACCAGAGTCAATAATAAACACGGTGAGGCTGCGTTTCAGTTTCATGCAGCTAAAATCTGGAACAGTCTTCATGAGGATGTGAGACAGGCCTCAACTCTGACAATGTTCTAATTCAGGTTGAAAACAGCTCTTTTTACCCGTGCATATGAAAACTGAAAGTATTTATCTGCACTCTTGCCTTTTACTGTAATAAATATTTATGTTGATGTGCATGGATTGATTTTATCTGCTTTCTAGTAATGTTATGCAACTGTGAAGCACTTTGAATTGCCTTGTGTATGAATTGTTCTCTACAAATAAACTCCCCTTGCCTAAAATTGATGGAATTATTGAATATTACTGTCATATCGGGATATTATCGTCAATTACTGAACGATAAGTCAATATAGTAAAGATCATGACTGCCATACCAGTTCTAAACTACCAAAGCACTTTTAAAAATTAGTAATTGTGGCATTGCGAGCTGTTAACCTTAGCAGTTTAACACAAAAATGCCAATCAACGCCAGCTGGAGATGGCCAGCACCAGAAATTTAAACCACGTAGGTTCGTTCGTTAATAAAAATAGATTACAGAGGCAATGGCAATTTATACAAAAGACTTGAGTTTATTTTACATTTTTTAGTTGAAGACCATGTTTAGTTTGTAGTTCATTTCAAGGTTCTGTTTTTGAGTCCTTAGTCCAGGCTTCAGTCACCATATGTTACCACAGTCTATCAGTAGAGGTGTTCCCACACACACAAAGCTTCACAGCTTGAGCTCGAACTTCCAGTGCCACCAACTCCTTGAACAGAGGCATCTGATCGAGTCAACTGCAGCCGATCCACTCAGCAACTAGCAAGGCTGTCCGTATAAGGAGAACGTGGGCCCATGACGAAGCCGCAACAGACTAGATGTTAACAACTAGTTAATACCAATTTAAGTTATCGAATTTAGCCACCAAATATTGATACTACCTGGAATGTAGAGCAACAACCACCAAAGGGGAGACCGGGTGTACAGGAAGTCAGAGGTCAACCAATACACAGGAAATGCTATTTATCAGTTGACGACCGGCATGCACAGCCAATCACCATCAAAACTAAAAGTGGCAGTGCCTGCCTGCAGGCACTGCCACATAATCATTGTTCAGTTTCACTTCCAGGGACAATTTAAATGCATATATAGTAGGGGTGGAACGATTCATCTATTTAATGTATCGATATGTTATGTCTTCGATCCGCTACATTGATCGGCGCTCGGCTAGTTTGCATCGATCCTGGCCACACATCAATGTACATCGCTTTAATTAATAAAGATCGTTTTGTATCGATAAATTGGAGAAAAACATTAAATCAAAATACAATTACATTATTTTTGCTTAAAATATTGGGCTAAATGTTACTTTATTCAACTTTAAGCCGTTTTTGGTGACGTCATCATCGAGCGCCTGCAGCGGTCAGTGGGCGCAGGGGAATTACGTCAGGAGCAACAATAACAGAAGCACGCTGTTGCGCGTTCATCGAAGACGCGTTTATTTTTGCAAGAAAGATGATAATCATGAGACAACGGATCGCTGGTGGTAGACTGTATAAATGCCAAGGGAAATATAACGGCAGTCTGACATTTACAAGAGCCTCCACATCGGCAGCATCGAAGGAAAGAAGAGCAGCGAAAAGCTACTCACAGCAGCCAGGTGAGCGATAAAGTTCTGTTTCGGGTCTAAAGCTGTACACAGCAAGATATCCTTTTGTCTTATACGATTTTTAGATGTTACATTGCAAGACGTGGTGATTGTAAAATTAACGAACCTGCACGGGCCTGGGCCGTTTAGGTCAAAGTTTGAAGTCTGTCGTAGCATTTCAGGCTACGGATGAACTGGTGGCGCTCGCTTACTATGTTTATGAGAGAAACTCGTCGAAAGTAAAATGCAGTCTGTTAATAGCTGGGTATTGTTGCTTTTGGCTCTGGCAATGCGCTGCTAGTGTTGTATTTTGTTAGCATTGCTGTTAACAGGTTGTAGAGAGGATGAGGCGCTCTGCGTTCAGAGTCCAAAATATAGACACTACAGTGTCTGTGTGTGAGACCTAACGGTCAAATCGTGCAGTGTACAGTGTACACCCAGGTAACTTTGTTAGGTAACTTGTAATGTGACAGCGGCCCTTTATGTTTCCTGTCCCACTCACTGAAAAGCTGTATTTGTGGGCTTCACTCAAGAAGATGTAAAGTCAAAACAGGAGAGGTCTTAAGGTTAAAGGTATCCCACCAGCACTGGCTCTAACTGAAAATAAACTGGAGAAAAGATAATGCTGTAACTAAAATATATGCAGCTCTTTATCTTAGCTGTTAATTGCACTTTTGTGAGTGTATTTTGTCCACTGTTGTTTGATTCAACAATCAGCAAATCTGAAGTGAATTTTTAAATAAAATCCGGTGCAAATGCCTTCTGTGTATTTATGTTCAGTTACTTGTAATAATTATTGCTTAATTTGCTGAAAATCCAATGTTAAATGTATCGAATATCGTATCAAAAATCCACTGTATCGATTGAATCGTATCGGTCCAAAAAAAATTATACAGTATATCATTTTACATCGAATCGTTTGGCCTCAAATCGATACGTATCGTATCGGTCAAAACACGTATTGTTACACTCCTAATATATATATTAGGGGGGGGGAGTTTCAATGAAACTCCATTTGAGCAAGGAACTTCCGGAGCCTCCACCATTTCCACACGGCTTCAGGAAAGAGTAGACTATATTCTATTGAGTCTATTCCTTATTTACAGTCTTTGTAAACGCCTCATATCTTTTTCCAACAAAGTTGGGCTATAAGCCACGCCTCAAATTCTCATTGGACAACACTCCACATAGAGCTTTTTCAGTTGGCTCTATTAAGTTAATATTTTAGTTTTATAAATTAGTAAGAGTTAAGGCTAGGGACAGGGTTATGGTTAAGGTTAGGAAAAGATTTGGATAACCTTAGAACTAAGAGATGGGATCATGGCGCAACTGGGTTAGAAGTAAGAAAAACACGTTGAAAAATGGAGTGGAGCAATTGGCTTGTTGCATGATGGCTGCGCTAGTTTGTGGATCTGGAGAAAGCGTTCGAGAAAGCGTTCGCAGTCTGAGCATATCTGCTCAGACTGCTGTCTCCGCAATCCGCCTCCGGATATTATATTATTATTAAGCAGAAAAAAGAAAAATGCATGACCGTTTTCAGAGATTTTGTGATAAAAAATAAATAATGTTTGACATTGATTTGACGTTTGAAATGTGAACATGTACTGTAGCTATTGGTAACAACATAATATAGGCCTACAGCTATTAATATTGCACCATATGTCAACTTTGTATGCCTTGACACAACAGCCTGTACCTGCAGAAGCATGGATGTGAACTGCCAACCTTACAGTTAAAGGACAACCCACTCTATCACCCTAAGCTACTGTATAATTCTTGCTATATCACTTAACATAACTGTTATCATTGGGGTTATCATCTGGCCTAGGGGGGTAGGAAATGGCCTAGCCCATAATATACCCGGGGTATATTATGGCCTAGGCCATTTTATACCCGGGGTATAAAATGGCCTAAGCCCCTTTAACCCCGGGTGTAGTCCAGATGGGGGGTATACTCTGGCCTGTTACACCGGCATAGGCTCTTTCTCTTGGGACACGAACATTGTTCAGCTCACGATGGAGTTAATAAAGTTTTTAGTTTGACCCGTGAGAGCCTATAATGCTTAAGGAAGAACACAAGGCAGCACGATGTAAACAAGGAAATGAATGAGAGGCAGGCTTCTGGCAAATGCTGCTTGTAATAAACCACGCCTCAGTCAACCTCCTTTTATAAGTAACAGCCTTCTCACAAGTGGCGAAGGCACAACAGCAAGAACAGCGCCACTCGGAAAATTGCCAGGCACAAGATCTGGCCCTATATCTGTAAATAAATAAAGAAAAAAACAGAGCGCGTCTTTGGTTCATTAACTTTTTCGCAGGTGCTCTTCAAGGATCTAGGTACAAAATTTAAAGCATGAGAGGAAGAAGGTGATCTGAAGCACTCTGACTTAAATTAAAAAATCCTTTAATCAGACAGGGACAACACAATACCGATGCGTTTCGACCACACGCATGGTCTTCGTCAGGGCACAAAGACTATATCTATGTTGAAATCCTTGGGCAGAATATTTTGTTGCCCATATTGTTTATAGAAAACTAATTACAACACTTCAAAGCTGTTCCCAGAAAAGATGCACCTGTAATAGGCTCCTCCTTATTCTAAACAAACAGTAACAGAAGCTTGACTTGCTTATCTTTTTTGGCTGGTGATGTTGCTAAGGGAACAATCTGCCAACAAAAGATGACACTGGCGATCATACGTATGACCTTTAGCACACCCCAAAGGATACACTCAGAGGATACCCTGGATCAGTCAGACTTTAACCAGCAAATGGGACTTGAGGCAGCCATTTTGAATAAGGGTTTAAAGCAAGTATCAGAGCCAAATGCACATCAAATAGGAAACCAGCCAGAAAGGAGACATCATAGTCATACAGGGAGTAGAAGCTATGGCAATGTTCAACACAGATCAGTGAAGCATGATGAATACAACAGACTTGCGTCGTGTGTTCAAATGTGTCAGATTCAAGCCAGTCTTCACCTTCCTCATCACATGGTACACGCACAGTGTGTGGTTGCCTAGACAACAGGTAGTGGAGTGGAGAGAGGGTCCTCCAGAGATGGCCGTGCGTCTGTCTGCCTTGTGTCTGTGTGGGAGAGTGTGGCCAGGCTGTGATTGTGGATTCTGTACCCAGTGCCACTGATAGATTGAGGCAAGCACTAGCGAGGCCAGCATAGCATGCATCCCTATTACCACAGATCATACTGCCAGGGATGCTGTGGGTGTGGACTTTTGTATACTGCCATAGGAAGTGGTCCAAGGTGACTCTTTACTGAAGAAAGTGGACACTCAGCTGCATAAGGCTAATTAACAGGGGTTAAGAGAGAAAGACGATGAGCTCCAGTAAATATGTAAAATTCACAATGTCATATAATGTTACTGTACTAAATTACATACATTCATCAAAATACCCACAACATTTTGTGCTCAGATGTGAACGAATATAGAGAAAATGTTTTCCAAAATCATATAAAATGCTTTACTAATGCCAATGCTGTACAAATATGAGTAGAGGTTTGTGAACATATACTATCAACAACAGGACAATGCTTTAAACAATGCCTGCCTGTTCATCAATACATTTTGGGTGTTGTAGCAAAAAATAAAAGACTCACTCAAGCAGTGTATTCTTCAAGACAGAGAAGAAGCAGATTATCTTAGAGATTCTTATCAATGCACGTTCCCTTCTTAGATCAGACTCTATTGAAAGTGAAGCCAGGACCACTGCTTGCTGTACCCTTTCATGTTGCAATGCTTCTTAGAAATCACCTTACTACACTCCAATGAATAGATTTAGCCTTTTTGATCACAGCTTTAGTACAATGTTGCAAAACACTGACATGGGGAAAAGTGCAACAATACACCAAGCATAATGGATCTGTTCCATGTACAATCCTATGAATACTTCAAGAGACTCCCAAAGAGGTGATTGTCTTCAGGAGCTGCAAATCCTGCACAATAAGCGAGTACAGAAGTACAGACAAACAACATACGTGACAAATTCTTCTCTTTATCCATCATCAATATCCCATTATATGATCTTTGCCCAACGTGACTATATGAAACATTTGAAGGCCTGTGCAATAAAAACAATTAAAAAAGGTCGAGCTGAGTGTGTTTCATAAAATTGCATTTTTTTTACAGTGTGGCACTATATTTTTTACCATTTGTTATCGTCAAATTAAGGTTAGCCTTCAGCATCAACATCTGGAGTTATAAACACAGAAGTCTCCTCCGAAGTGAAGTATTTGCATCCTGTGCAAAGTTTGAATATGTTGTAAGTGATTATCCAACAGCTGCATATTTTCTGCCATGTTCTATTTTTAAATGTTAGTTTCCATCTCCATAGAAATATACAAGCACAGGAAACAGTTGTATCCCTCAGAAGTTATCATTATGTAGCTATGCAACATTCCATGCACTGAGCCTATCGGTCTTTTGCAGATGTGTGATTATTTGCGTTGCTTGAGGTTGCCATTTTGATGCCAAGTCATGTGATGCATATGGACACCCAATCGGGACACAATTGATACAACGCCATTGGGTCGAAGTATGGAGTCACCCAGTTGACAGGATAAAACCAAGAAGTGGCGCTACTTGGTGTTTACCAATTTTTTTTTTTTTCATTCTAAATAGAAATTTCAATATTATGTACTAAGTGGATCAATTAATAACACTGCAGACGTTTTTGCGCTTGTTATGCTGTTACCATGATGGAATACCATCTGCCATGTTACTATGCTACGTTATGTGTCACACACATAACCTTTATAATTACTGATTATGGCATGTAATTCAAAAGCTTGTTCTTAATGCAATTACCATTACTCACCTTTTCTGTTTACTTCAGTAACCTAAAGATGGACTTGAAACAACAAACACATTGGTCATAAATGGGCATAATTTGTACCTTACCAAGATATCATTTAACCAATTACAAAACTGACTAAACTAAATAAAACTAAGCAAGATAAGTCTCATAATCAGGACACACATCCTCAATGCTAGAAGGAGGTTGTTGCCGTGGAAACCAGGTCCAAGGACATGGGGTCAGAGCATTGCTGGTTCATCATTAAGAACTGACTGAAAAAGGCCATAGGTTTGTAGGCTTAACAATGCCATTGCGTGTGAAGTGATCTGTTTGTGTTGCAGGTAAGACCTGTGAGGCTCCTCAACACTGACACACTCACAGGGCAAAAAAAAAAACTGCAGCAGCCGCATGAAGTCACACTTCATCTGTTTGTCTCTCTCATCTCTCCCACTGCAGGGGTTTTCAATGTTTTCATTAGCATTTCTCTTAAATTCTACTGTTGTGCCATTCTGAAAGTGGACATGCAATATGATGTCAGGGTGATGTGATTATCTATGAACTGCAAAATATTATCTTATCTATGGTGCACAAAAACATTATTAAGCACACAAATATGTGTTGTCAGCAGTGTTCTGTCCCTACCTTTCTGCAAAGCTCACCTCAGTGAGCAAACCCCACCTCCTCCTGTGTATACATTATACACCACCTCCAGCATTAACCAATCAGGAGCCTCATATTGAGGCAGACTTGGAAAGCACATAGTTACAACATAGATCTATATGTTTAGCTCTATACAAGAGATGGCAGGATACGCAAGACCCTCGGACTAGTAACTAGATGTCCAAATGGAGTGCTGGGGGATTGCATCTATGGCCATTATAATTGTTACAATGCAGGGCATCCCCTTTGTGTGTTGGCCAGAGTTGGCTAGGTGCCAGAGCAGGGGCCACATGAACGTACAGAGACATAAACATGTATAAGAGTGCACGACAAATGCATGACCCTGTCCATCTACAGTGGTTGTAATCTTCTCTATTGCTTTCCATTAAATGGAAGTGCTCAAAGTCTCTGTCGATTCATTGTGAGCCAGCGTGCGAAAGACATCCACACTGACAGCAAGAGCACAGCAGGCGACAGCACAAGAGGAAGACGACTGCAGAGAGAAGTAAAGTGCACAAAGAAAATGCCATTTCTGAAGGAATTACTTTTGATATACAATATCACTAGCAGCACACTTAAAATGATATATATATATTTATTTATTGAGATTTAGGATTAGGTGAAGCCCATTTTTCCACTATTTCGTTTAAAAGTCACCAATATATTCATGGTATAAAAGGTAGATAATAAATGGACGATGTCAGAATATAAAAAAGACAGGGATATAACAGAACTAATGTACTATAACAATGTGTCTGAGAAGAAATTAATGCATGAATGTGAATGGTGAATGGCTATGAGGGTACAAATGAGTGTAATAGCTAAAGTCGGACATTTTGAATTGCAAGAGCCCTCAGCAGTTAATGAGGAATAGAAAAACCTAAAGCTCGCATCAATAGCCTTTTCAAGAGGCGAGGATGCAGTTAAAGTGGCCACACCATGCAGGAATAATACATTTACTAAAAGGTCATTTAACGTACCCGTGCATCTCTACCCCTTTTATTACGTGAAGCAGCATGGCACGAGTGAAAAAAGAGGGCGGATCAGGAATGGAGTGGGTTGTCCCAAAGTCGTGGGCCACTATCTCAAGACATAAGACCATCACATCCCTAGTGCACAATAAGATTTAACTATTAAGAACACACACCCTTAAGCGCTACAGCGCTGCAGTAACAGCCCCAGGAGAATATCAATAGAAAGTGTAAGACTGCCCCCATGAGCTCTGGATTATGCTCATGTATTTTATGAAACAAACAGACATTGCCAATAGCCCTGCAGATAGTATTACTGTCTCCACACATTCATACAAACCTTCATCTTCACCCCCTCCTCCCCCCAGGCGCCATGCAGCACTCAGGATGAACCCAAAAATCCTGACGTCTCCACTTGAGGTGTAAGCTCCCATACACACCCTGCACGTTGCTGATTTCAACGTGATACGGGGAGCATGCTGGCAGAAGTGTGCTTTTAGGATCAGCCTATTTGGAGTAAATATCTTCCACCATACAGCAGCCTATGACTAGAAGCAGGTGATCGACTGTGGGGGAATCTGCAAAACCAGATGACAGTAAAATATGACATTTAATTGGTGGTCTTACCTTTCACTTGGCTCTCGTAGTCAGCAAGGATTTCTTTGTCCTTTTTGCTTTTGTTTAAGTTTGACATGACGCTACGGCAAAACGGGTTAATGGCCAAAGTCAGGTAGAACGAACAATTCCCAATTATCCCCCGTTCACGCAGCCCCCGGCTTCCCCCGCAACATACAACATGCTAGTTAGATCCATCCAGTGCCGCAACTACTCAGTCAGTGGTCCTGCACCTCCACGCCGCCAAGGAGGAGCAGAGAAGGGAGGAGGAGAGGAGGGGCGCGCCGCACACGTAAAAAACGCACCCTCAATGAGAAATCACCCACTCGTGACCGGCGCATCATCAACAAGGATACATATTATCCACGTATTCACACACATTAAAGCTGAGACAAACAGCGTTGCTTATTTCAGCGCGCGCACGAGGTCCACAGAGAGATGAGGGAGCAACGGGCACTCGCCCAAAGGACCACATCTTCACCCACTGTAACCTTTCACATAGGACTACGGTTAAGCCGTCGCAGACGATGCAAACCGCGTGTAGAGGCAATTCAAAGGTCAGAGTCTGACATGAAAATGGCACAGGCTTTCCCGCGCGCACGCAGTTAACACCAGGGTGAGCTAGTGAGCCATCTTCAACATTTCTGACCCTTTGTGTTCTCAATGTAAATCACTCAATTTAAACCAAGGCTACTTAATTTATTTAGAAAAAAAAAGTGGAACAGACAGCTTACCTCCCAAAAACTAGGCTATACCAAGTTTGACATCTTAATTGCACGGCGCACTCACCTTCATTGAAGCAGAGTCGTTTAAATTTGCTGTTTGTCTTGCCCCGGTGTAAAACAGTAGCAGCTTTGTGATCGACAATCAGCAAGGTTTTATGAAAGGAATCATTTTGTCTGGACAGTAGGCTAGGCTAGACTAAATAGGCTATTGAAAATTGGGTTTATTCCTTTAAGAAGAACTTTAATTAAGAGCCTTTCACACAGTCACAAAGCGCTTTACATGAGACAGTTCTTCGTGTGGGCTAAGCCCACCTACGGGCTTCGCTATGGGTGATCTCTCAGGGCACCGAGACAGATAAAAGGATTTAGGCATGTGCCAATCCAGCCTAGGGCATGGCACATGCCCGCGAAACCTATGGCCTATAAAAGGCCCATGGCCCCAACACTCTCCCTTCTTCTCTCTCAGCACTGAGATAGTTCTACTCACCGCTTTTGAAGACTCTTCGGATCAACGTGAAGATCGTAATCCAGCCCGAGAACCGTTGCTGTCCGGTGTCGGGCTCTACCCTTGCCGTTCCTGCCGGACCCCGCTGCTCCCGGAGGATAAGCATCCCCCCGTCCGAGCGGACACCGACGAGGAGCCCACTGTGGAAAACCTGCCCCCCGCTCAGGCCCATCTGAACTGGGCTGAAGCGGAGGAGGACATCAATAGCCGTAGTGACTCCTGGAGCTCTGCGGAGAGGGAAACTCGCGATGGAGACTCCGTGTCTACCGGATCTGGACGTAGAAGCTCCCGCCGCGAACCTGTGGATCTTCTCCCCCATCTATTCGCTGTCGCAGCGGTCCGGACTGAGCTGCCACTCCCTCCGCAGCCCGCTCCAGCTCCACGGGATTTCGTCCTGGGTTTAGCGTCGCAGTCCCGGTCTCAAGCCCGTACAGCAACACTTTGCCCACCGGTCCCTTCCTTCGTCAGGCTTGTCCAGCGTGATTGGGATACACCTCTTACCGCGAAAGGTCCGGCTAGAGGGTATCTTGAGTATTCCAGCGTGGATGGCTGACCCGCCGCCACCGGTGTCCCGACCATCGAGGACTCCCTGAGGCTCTGCTTGCTCCCAACCTTTACCCTCTGGCCCGGGGGTAGGCCGGTTCTCCCGTCTGACAGAGACAGGAGGATGGCGGTTTTCCTCGACCGCTAATATGCTAACCCTAACCAGGTGTTTGCGTTAGCTAACAACATGGCTCTCCTGCTTGGCTCCATTGACAAGCTCTGCCACGAGAGATCTGAGCTTTCCCCGGGGGATATTGCTGAGGTCCAGGACTCTGCAGAAGTCCTTATGAAGATGTGTCAGGCCGTTGCCATTAATGGCGGCCGCACTATGTGTAACGCACAGCTCGGAATGAGACACCTGTGGCTCAGCCTTTCTTCCCTCGCAGAGCGGGACCAGAAAGGCGTGCTGGGGCTCCCCTTGTCCACGTCTTCCCTCTTCGGCCCTGATATCCAGGTCATCATCAATCGCCTGGAGGCTGCATCCAGAGGCTCACAGCAGCTCGCTCCTCATCTCCAGCCTCGCCGTGAACAACATAGCTCTTGCCGCTGGCGCCCGGAGCGAAGAAGACCCATCCCCTGGGGTTCCAGAGAGGCGGATTCGACTCACGGATCTGCAGACTGTCAAGCCCCGTCTACTTCCCAGGGCTCTGACTTCGTGAGACGGGATGATCAGTGTCAGCAGAGGAGAGCTGCTCCTAGCCGCCCCTCTGCCGCTTCTGCTGCTAATGTAAAATTTGTCAATAAAGGCCATAAGGCCCGTTACGTCTTCCCAAGAGAGCATGCTTCTTCCACACCACACTACACACACGCCCCGCGCTCACACCGCGGAGGCGCATTCAGCTCGACGGCGGCGGCTTTTCAGCTTCCTGCTTCGCAGCGCGGGATATTACTGCTTCAGTGGCGTCTAAAAGACGTTGGTCTGACAGCGGGGCTGCCGCTGTGAAGCGCTCCAGACTCGCCGCTACGGTGCCGGCAAGAGCTCCACCTCTAGCGGGCTCTCAGCAGTGGGATGCGGGTTTCACTGTCTCTCCTGTGCGTCAGGGACATGCCGCAGCACCACACTGCTTTGGTTCTTTATTGGCCGGTCCCGTGCTCCAGCCGTTGGCTCAGTTCAGCGTCGCTTCCGTCCACGCTTCCCCCGCCCCTCCCGGTTCTGCTGCGGGGCAGCGGGTGTGAACGATCTGAGTTTTTCCCCGCGGCTGCTCGTACCAGTGATACGCAGCCCTTTCGCGGGGGGCCCCCTGCACTTAAGCCCGCTACGGGGCGAAGCGGCGGGCGGGCCAGCTTCTAAATGTGGTACAGCCTCTAACGCTCTACTTTCACATGTGGGTAAGCGTTTTGGGTCCGCTTTCACCCTGGCTGACCAGGACGCTGAGGAGTGGCTACGCTCTGCAGTTCACTCGCCGTCCTCCCCCATTCAATGGGGTCCTTTGCACTCGGCTGGTGTGTCCCTCATGGACCAACGCCTTGCTGGAGGAGGTGTCCTCGCCCCTGTGTCGCGGCGCCATATCGGAGCTGCGCCCAGAGGAAGCGATGGCAGGGTTTTACTCCCCTTACTTCTTGGTTCCCAAGAAGAAGGGAGGAGTAAGACCCATTTTGGATCTTCGGGGACTCAACAGTAACGTGGCCACCAGGGGTTTCCGCATGTTGACGGTCAAGCACCTGGAAAGTGTCCGCCCTGGGGATTGGATGACGTCTATCGACCTCAGAGACGCCTATTTCCACATCCCCATTCTACAGAGGCACAGACGGTTCCTCAGATTTGCCATCGGGGACAGGTGTTTCCACTACAACCGTCTCCCGTTCGGTTACTCCCTTGCCCCACGCACCTTTTCCAAATGCGTGGAACCTGATGGCCACTCCGTGGGTCCAGTCCCACAGAGTGAGGTCCGTCTTGGGCATGATGGCTGCAGCCTACCCGGTGGTGCGCCTGGGGCTCTTGCATATGCGGAAGCTTCAGAGGCGGTTCTGCCGCCTCCGTCTTCATCCGAGGCGGGACAGGCAGGCAGTGGAAGACCTCCAGTTCTGGCTGGCCCTGGCTGTTCGACTCCAACAAGGAGTGCGCATGGGCTGCGTCATGCACTACGTGGAGGTGTTCACGGACACATCACTCGCCGGTTGGGGCGGGACTCTCGGCCAATCCACTGTGGGCGGGGCCTAGCAGTCACTGCCAGCTCACATCAACCTCATGGAGATGATAGCAGTGCAGACTGTATCGCTTCACTTCCTTCCAGGTCTACAGGGAAAACATGCAGCTGGACCGCCTCCCCCTGCTGAGCTGGTTCCAGCTGCCAGGAGAGATCACCCATAGCGAAGTCCATAGGTGGGCACGCCCACACTCGAAGAACTGCAGTTACGTAAGTAACTATAATTTATCCACTCCATACTCGGTGGTGTTCAGTTTCCCTTGGGGGAGACTGACAGAAACGCTGTCGCGACTGCACACATCTGCGCCAACGGTCCCGCTGACCACCATCATTCATCCTGGCCTATTGTACTGTACATGTTTTTAGTGGAAGGGGAAACCGGCCCCGGTATCCGGAGGAAACCTACTCAGACACGGGGAGAACATGCAAACTCTACACAGAAAGGCCCCGTCCAGGTGGGAATCGAAGCCGGACCTTCTTGCTGTGAAGCGAGAGCATGAACCGCTGCGCTAAGCAAATGGTATTGAATTAGTGCAAACAATTGTGTAGTAATTTTGAAAATGTTTAATTTACAGTATGTTATGACAACAGCCTGCAGGGTTGCACAGACAGGCAAATATGGAGGTTGTACCACTACTGAAGATTAGAGGGTTAGTTCTCTATTAAATAATAGAATAACAATATGCTTAAGAAAATGACATTTATATTTTCTTCTTAAATAGTTCATACCCAAATTATTCTGCACTGCAGAACATAAAATGAATCATTACAGTATTCATCTATCTATCCATCTACAGTGCCTTGCGAAAGTACTAATACACCTTGAACTTTCGCACATTTTGTCATGTTTACAACCATAAACATAAAGATTTTATTTTGAATTTTTTACTGAAAGTTCACACACAAGTAACAGACAACTGTGAAGTGAAAGCAAAATGATACATGATTCTGTTATTTTTCAAAAAAAGAAAAGTGAAAAGTCGGGCGTGCATAAGTATTCATACAGCATGAAATAATACTTTGTGGAACCCCCTTTTGCTGCAATAACAGCAGCAAGTCTTCTGGGGTATGACTACAAGGTTTGCACATCTAGAGACTGACATTTTAGCCCATTCCTCTTTACAAAACAACTCAAGCTCTGTCAAATTAGAAGGAGAGCGTTTGTGAACAGCAGTTTTCAGGTCTTTCCACAGATTTTTCAATAGGATTAAGGTCAGGACTTTGACTGGGCCATTCTAACACATTAATATGTTTGTTTTTAAACCATTCCATTGTAGATTTGGCTTTTGTTTAGGGTCATTGTCCTGCTGGAAGGTGAATCTCCGCCCCAGCCTCAATTCTCTTGCTGACTCCAGCAGGTTTTCCTCCAAAATGTCCCTGTATTTGGCTCTATCCATCTTCCCAACTATTCTTACAATCTTCCCAGTCCCCGCTGAGGAAAAGCAGCCCCATAGCATGATGCTCCCCCCACCATATTTGACACTGGGGATGGTGCACTCAGGACGATGAGCAGTGTTAGGTTTGCGATATACATAACGTTTTGCATTTGGGCCAAAAAGTTCAATTTTTGTCTCATCTGACCAAAGCACCTTCTTCCACATGGTAGCTGTGTCCTCCATATGACTTCTAGCAAACTTCAAACAGGATTTCTTATGGCCTCCTTTCAATAATGGCTTTCTTTTTGCCACTCGTCCATGAAGGCCAGATTTGTGTAGAGTACGACTTATAGTTGTCCCATGTACAGATTCCCCCAGCTCAGCGGCAGTACGTCACAGCTCCTCCAGAGTTATCTTGGGGCACTTGGTTACATTTCTTACAAGTGCTCTCCTTGTTTGGTCTGTTAGTTTAGGTGGACGCCCGTGTCTTGGTAAGTTCGCAGTGGTGCTATACTCTTTCCATTTCCGAATGATGGATTGAACAGTGCTCCGTGAGATGTTCAAATCTTGGGAAATATTTGTATAACTTAACGCTGCTTTAAACGTCTCCACAACGTTATCCCTGACCTCTCTGGTGTGCTCCTTGGCCTTCATGATGTTGCTTAGTGACCAATACACTCTGACCATAGCTCTGAGGCCCTCACAGAACAGCTGGAATTATACTGAGAGTAGATTACGTACAGGTGGCCTCTATTTAATGGTTAGGGCAAGGTGTGAACATTCTGCAGTCATTAGGAATGTTATAAAGGCAATTTAATGCACTCCGAAAATGCTGTATGAATACTTATGCACACCCCACTTTTCACTTTTCTATTTTTTGAAAAATAACAGAATCATGTATCATTTTGCTTTCACTTCACAGTTGTCTGTTACTTGTGTGTGAACTTTCAGTAAAAAATTCAAAATAAAATCTTTATGTTTATGGTTGTAAACATGACAAAATGTGCAAAAGTTCAAGGTGTATTAGTACATTCGCAAGGCACTGTATCTATCTATCTATCTATCTAATTTCAAAGATTAATTTCAAAATGTCAAAGGCACATGGAATATGAAAATCAGCACATTTTATTATACATAATTTAAGTCATTATTAGATTTAAAAAAAAACAACATTTGAGTATTTCATTTCATTTTTCATTTATTTATTCATTTGAGCAGAAAAGTATTTCAAACATTTTTTACATTTGAAAACAGAAAAAACAAGACTTTTGCTCAAAAGGAGTAGGAAGAAGTTCAAAGAACTTATACTAAACCTACCCCTTATTTCTCATCCAAGTAACATCACATACACTCATGCAAGAAACTAAGACATGAGTCTGTGCTCATGCATTAGCTTATGCATTATTCTTAAATATAAATCATTTATGATCGTACAAGTGTCGTTTATCATTTACAATATCAGAGGATTTTTCAATTACAGTCAAACAAAAATAAAGGATTTATCATTTACGGTCATACAAAATAAATACACCATATGGTACTTAAGACTTATACCAGGGCACAGCTCTCTTTCATTGTGATCATACAAAAATATACACACTTCAATATCGCTCGACCCTACTATACCAAATATACCCATAAGTACAAGCTCTGTATAACCATGTAGGCATAGAAACTGTCTGCCTATAGTCATACACTTAAAATGGACAGGAAAAGGAAAAATTTAAGTATCAAATTTAAGTATCAATAGTCATAATGAATCGTATTGCAACAACAATTCCCGCCATGTTCTTTATAGTTTAGATGCGAGGCTTGGGCATGAGTACAGATGGAGCTGTAGATAGTCCAAGATCTTTTGCCATGAGTCTTCTTGAGCATCTGAATGAGGTTTGGTCTGTCCTCCCCATACAATCATCACTGCAAAACAATTATTTATACAACAATTATTATATCTATCTATCTATACATACAGGTGAAACTCAGAAAATTAGAATATCGTGAAAAAGTTCATTAATTTTATTTCTGTAATTCAGTTTAAAAAGTGAAACTAATATATGATATAGACTCATGGCATGCAAAGTGACATATGTCAAGCCTTTGTTTGAATAATTTTGAAAATGATGGCTTACAGTTTGTGAAAATCCCAAAATGAAAATTTCAGAAAATTAGAATATTACATGAAATCAATGAAAAAATGATTTTAAACAAAGAAATGTGGGCCCTCTGAAAACTATAATCATGCATATGTACTTAGTACTTGGTTTGGGCCTTTTACTTGAATGACTGCCTTAATGTGGTTGCGTGGCATGGATGCTCTCAGCCTGTGGCACTGTTAAGGTGTTATGGAAGACCAGGATGGTTCAACAAGAGGAATATGACATTTGAAGCCCATGTCCAGGATCCGTCTGCGTGTGGTGGCTCTTGATGCACTGACTCCAGCCTCAGTCCACTCCTTGTGAAGGTCCCCCACACTTTTGAATGGCCTTTTCCTGACAATCCGCTATATATATATAAAGAGATTAAGGCCCAATCTCAATTCTCTTTTCTACCCCTACCCCTTCCCCTAGCCCTTGCCCTTTCCCTACACCCTGAAACCAAGAGCTAAGGGCGAGGGTTGAAAATACCACCCTAAGAAATGGGACAGCCCTCCATTTGACTGCATTTACTATTAACACAGATGATTAAGGTTATGTAAAAATAAAAATAAATAAAAGCAAGCCTACTGTTTCTACTGAACCAGTTTATCACTTGACTGATGCTGTTTGTAACACCTAAACAACTCGGTCTCAGCCCAAACCCTACAGATTTTAATTTATTACATTCTCCTTCCCCCTGTCCGTGTGTTGCTGCTTCTACCGTGGGTCACTGTGGCTGCAGCCAGAGCTGCGAGAGATCAGCCCATCCGCTCCTGTAGTGCACTCAGCGGGGACAGTCAGAGGTAGACCCGCTCGCACTGCGCACAGGGCGGGGACAGGCACCCGCAGCCTCCGCTCTGAGCCCCGGGCCTGAGCGGAGGCTGCCGAGGTGAGCTCAGACCGGGGACAGACCGCCTCGGACCCGGGCTCAGAGCACAGCGGCGCGGGGAGAAATCGAGCACAGCAGCGAGGCACTGAACCCCCTGTGTCATGTCAATAGCGACGTATCGAAAGTTTGGGAGCGTTCGCAGCAGCAAAGCGAAAACGTAGAACTGACACGTTTATAGCAATGGACTGTTCTAATTGTTGCACAAAGCGAATAAAGTCATGAACGAAGCGTTCTGCAGCTTTATAAAAGTTGTAAGAGTGCTTAATGATGATACTCGTGAATTCATTTCGCAGCTTATTTCCGTGTTTTGTCAAACTCCTCCTACCCCTTCGTCTGAAGTGTGCATCTGAAAAACCCTCGCTGGAAGGGCTATGTGGCCCTCTCCCTCACCCCTACCCCTCACCGCTAAATAGAATTGGGACACCCCTTCGTCTCTCGTGAACGCGCACAACGAAGGGAAAGGGCTAAGCGGAGGGCTAAGGGGGAGAATTGAGATTGGGCCTAACTCTCGATTCAAATAATTTTACGATGAGCTCTATACGAGCAAAATACAAGTCTCTGACTGTGAGCTAAAGGCTTTTTTTTCAGAGCTCCCACAAATTGAATGATGAATCCAAAATCGACCTTGACAGTCCAATCCTAGAAGCCGATTTACTTCAAGCACTTAAAATGTTTCCTCCCGGCAAAGCTGCGGGCCCAGATGGATTCAGTTCAAAAACTAATTCGATGAGGGGGAACTTCCAAACTCACTATATGAAGCTAATATCTGTCTATTATTGAAAAAAGATAAGGATGAAACAAACCCAGCAAGCTATTGACATATTACACTTTTGAACTGTGACCAAAAAATGATATCCAAGGTTTTAGCAATAAGACTTAGCCGTCATATTGCTATGATTGTACACCCAGATCAAATTGGGTTTGTTCCTAGTAGATTATCTTTTGGTAATACCTAAATACAATATATTCAGACCAAGGGAAAAATACCCGCAGTCTTATCTCTTGACACTCAAAAAGCGTTCGACCAAATCGAATGGTCGTACTTGTTTTACACTTTGAAACGTTTTGGATTTGGTGACCGTTTTATCAAGTGGGTCAAGATAATCTACTCACACTGGATTCGAATTGGCATTAAATTTGGCATTAAATTTCAACGTATCTGAAAATCGTGCCATTACTTGAAAGTGTTTGTACTGTACAAGATTTGGCCAATACTGACTGACTACATTTTTTTTCCTTTTTTCTCTCTCTCTCCTTTTGTCTAAAATGTTGTCAGTTTGGTCCAGTTCTCTTCCCTCTGTTCGATGGGACATTTGCAACTCTGGAGAAATGAACTATGTGCTGATTTTGATCTTATTTGTATGCTTTTTTTGTTGATTTTTTTGCGTGTGGCATCAAATACTAAGGGGGTCTTTTATCAAGCGTTTGCTCACGTGCAAAGTGAGAGGCACGTTTTAGAAGTGGATATGCAGCAGGCTCATTTGTGCATTTTGTACTCAAGCAGCATTGTCTTGTGTGTATATATATATATATATATATATATACAGTGCCTTGCGAAAGTACAAAGACACCTTGAACTTTTGCACATTTTGTCATGTTTACAACCCTAAACGTAAAGATTTTATTTAGAATTTTTTACTGAAAGTTCACACACAAGTAACAGACAACTGTAAAGTGAAACAAAATGATACATGATTCTGTTATTTTTCAAAAAATAGAAAAGTGAAAAGTGGGGTAAGTATTCATACAGCATTTTCTGAGTGCATTAAATTGCCTTTATAACATTCCTAATGACTTCAGAATGTTCACACCTTGCCCTAACCATTAAATAGAGGCCACCTGTGTGTAATCTACTCTCAGTATAATTCCAGCTGTTCTGTGAGGGCCTCAGAGCTATGGTCAGAGTGTATTGGTCACTAAGCAACATCATGAAGGCCAAGGAGCACACCAGAGAGGTCAGCGATAAAGTTGTGGAGAAGTTTAAAGCAGCGTTAAGTTATACAAAGATTTCCCAAGATTTGAACATCTCACGGAGCACTGTTCAATCCATCATTCGGAAATGGAAAGAGTATAGCACCACTGTGAACTTACCAAGACACGGCCGTCCACCTAAACTAACAGACCGAACAAGGAAAGCACTGGTAAGAAATGCAACCAAGTGCCCCAAGATAACTCTGAAGGAGCTGCGACGTACTGCCGCTGAGCTGGGGGAATCTGTACATGGGACAACTATAAGTCGTACTCTACACAAATCTGGCCTTCATGGACAAGTGGCAAGAAGAAAGCCATTATTGAAAGGAGGCCATAAGAAATCCCGTTTGAAGTTTGCTAGAAGTCATATGGAGGACACAGCTACCATGTGGAAGAAGGTGCTTTGGTCAGATGAGACAAAAATTGAACTTTTTGACCCAAATGCAAAACGTTATGTATGGCACAAACCTAACACTGCTCATCGTCCTGAGTGCACCATCCCCAGTGTCAAATATTGTGGGGGGAGCATCATGCCATGGAGCTGCTTTTCCTCAGTGGGGACTGGGAAGATTGTAAGAATAGTTGGGAAGATGGATGGAGCCAAATACAGAGACATTTTGGAGTAAAACCTGCTGGAGTCAGCAACAGAATTGAGGCTGGTGCGGAGATTCACCTTCCAGCAGGACAATGACCCTAAACACAAAGATAAATCTACAATGGAATGGTCTAAATCCTATTGAAAATCTGTGGAAAGACCTGAAAACTGCTGTTCACGCTCTCCTTGTAATTTGACAGAGCTTGAGTTGTTTTGTAAAGAGGAATGGGCTAAAATGTCAGTCTCTAGATGTGCAAACCTTGTAGTCATACCCCAGAAGAATTGCTGCTGTTATTGCAGCAAAAGGGGGTTCCACAAAGTATTACGTCATGCTGTATGAATACTTGTGCACGCCCCACTTTTCAGTTTTCTATTTTTTTTAAATAACAGAATCATGTATCATTTTGCTTTGCAGTAAAAAATTCAAAATCTTTACGTTTAGGGTTGTAAACATAACAAAATGTGCAAAAGTTCAAGGTGTATTAGTACTTTCGCAAGGCACTGTATATATATATACATACACACACTATAATTGCCCAGGGTACTCCTATTGGCCAGCCTCTGTCTGAGTGTTGATCATAGTGACTGGTGACAAACAGTGGAGTTTTACAAATGACCGGTGAGAACACAGGTGAGAGCACAATAAATTACGGTCCGTCCGTCCGTGCGTGCGTGCATGCTTCCTTCTCTGCCGCCGCCGCCGCCGCCCGGCGGCCCATGGTGGCCGGTGGCCTGTGCTTGCTCAGTCTCTCTCTTCTTAAAAAACCCTTGTCCCAGGTGTAATATTCTGACAACATTGCTCCACCGGACTCTTACTTTGAAAACCGGAAGTCCCTAACAAAAACGGTTGTACTTGATGTAGCTTGCTAACTGAAAATGTGTACCTACAAGGTTGAAATAAAAGTTGAAATAAAAGAACTAAAAGGACAACACGGACTAAGTTATTCCTTGTTAGCCAGGCACAACATGGTGTCAGAGTGACCAACTACACCGCGGACCCACACTTTTGAACGAAAAAAGAAGAGAAAATGGAGGCTTACGGAGTGTCTGCCCCGAAAATGGACTGGGACTCCAGCAACTTGCCCGACGCATGGCGCCGCTTCAAACAACATGTGGAACTCATGTTTACAGGACCACTCAAAGATAGGTCGGAGGAACAAAAATGTAGTTTCCTATTGTTGTGGATCGGGGATAAAGGACAAGATATCAGTAATACATGGACTCTCACTGAGGACCAAGCCAAGAAGCTGGAAACGTATTACAACGGCTTCTCAATGTACCTCACCCCGAAAGCTAACCCCATTTTTGCCAGATACAAGTTTCACGAGAAAACGCAAGGCAGCGGTGAGTCATTTGAGCATTTCGTCACAGAGCTAAAACTCCTTGTTAAAGACTGTGGCTACGATAAAAGCGATGAAATGGTCCGAGATCGTATAGTTTTCGCGACCAACTCCCCGCACGTGAGAGAAAAGCTGCTCAGCCAAGGACCGGAGCTAACGCTAGAGAAAGCCATAGACATAGCCCGTTCCTATGAACTAGCTAAATCACAGCTTAAAGCCATGGCTAACGACAACCACGAAGTACATGCAGTACGTCGCAGAAGCGGGAAACAAGTCATCCCAATGCGAACAAACAAGACAAATGACAAGGCTTGTACGGCATGCGGAGGAAACCATGACAAGCGAACGGAGTGTCCAGCGAAAGGCAAACAGTGTCTGAAACCACTTTGCAAAAGTGTGCAGATCAAATCCCAATAGTCAGAGGAAAACAGGACACAGGGAGGTGCACACTGTCCAAGAGACTACTGATTCTGATCCCGAGCTGTTCATAGACACTATAGCAGCAGGCAAGGACAACGAAGACAGTGCATTTGCTGATATACAGCTAGGCCCAGACAAGGTAAAAATAACCTTCAAGTTAGACACTGGAGCACAAGCAAATATTATACCAGCAGAAGTTTTCACAAAGCTTAACACATCATTAAAGAAAGACAAAGACAAGCTGTTTGGATACGGAGGACACCCACTAAAAGTCGAAGGCCACTGTGAACTAGTGAGCAGATACAAGGACAAAACAACTGAACAGACATTTCACGTTGTAGACTGCAATGGACCACCAATACTAGGCTTTAAAGCATGCAAAGCACTAGGCCTCATCAAGGTAGTGTATGCAGTCACAAATGCGAACAAGACAGAGCAGCCCACCCAAGATACTGGCATTCTAAGTGAGTACTCAGATGTTTTCAAAGGCATTGGTGTATTTCAAGGCGAGTGTAGTTTCAGAGTAGACCAGAGCGTCACACCAGTCGTATGTCCACCAAGGAGAGTTCCATTTGCCCTCAGAGACCGCCTCAAAATGGAGTTGGCAAACATGGAAAGAGATGGGATCATATGCAAAGTTACAGAGCCCACTAAATGGGTTAACGCACTCGTGATCTGTGAGAAAGCCAAAACACATAAACTACGCCTGTGCCTAGATCCGCGGCCACTAAACAAAGCCATACTACAACCATACTACCCACTACCCACTCTCGAAGATGTAACTCACAAACTAGCGGGAGCAAAGTTCTTCAGCATTCTCGATGCACGGTCAGGCTATTGGGCCATTAAGTTGAGTGAAGAGTCATCCTTTCTGACCACCTTCAATAGCATCTTTGGCAGGTATTGTTTCCTCAGACTCCCCTTCGGAATTGTGTCTGCCCAGGATGAGTTCCAGAGGAGGATCGATGAGACACACGAGGGCCTGGATGGAGTGGCAGGCATTGTTGATGACATCATCGTGTTCGGACAGACAAAGGAAGAACACGACAGAAACCTCAGGGCCATGCTCAACCGCACGAGAGAGAGAGGTTTAAAGCTCAACCCAGAGAAGTGCCGCATCTGTGTTACTGAAGTGAGTTTTTTCGGACACAAGCTCACAGCCAAAGGACTGAAGCCAGACCCCCACAAGGTGGAAGCTGTCAGGAACATGAAACCCCCTGAAACAGCAACAGAACTAGAGACAATCCTCGGTATGGTGAATTACCTTGCCAGATTTGCGCCCAACCTGGCAGAAATGAGCGCTCCACTCAGAAAGCTACTACGCCAAGACGCACAGTTCGAACGGGACCAAGCACATGAGCAGGCATTCCAGAAAATCAAAGAAACACTCACAGCTGAACCTGGACCAGTGCTGGCCTACTTCGACCCACAAAAAGAGGTAACACTACAAGCATCGAAAAATGGGCTCGGTGCAACAATCATGCAGAACGGAAAGCCAGTCGCATATGCTTCAAAACTGCTCAACACAACAGAACAGAACTACGCCCAGATAGAGAAGGAGCTCTATGCTGTTCTCTATGGCTGCAAAAGGTTCCACGACTACATCTATGGACGCCATATTACTGTGGAATCAGATCACAAGCCACTCGAAAGCATACTCCGCAAACCGTTTGCCCTTGCACCACCACGTTTACAACCGACTACAAAAGTACAGCATAACGCTCATTCACAAACCCGGAAAATAAATCCCAGTGGCTGATACACTGTCAAGAAAGTCAATGGAAGACAGCGACAGCTCACTGGCAGAGGCAATGGCAACACAAGTGCACACCATTGTCAAAGCAGCACCAGTCAGCACAGAAAGACTGGAGGACATCAAAGCAGCAACGGCTCAAGATGAACAACTCTCAGCCCTCAAGCGCATCATTCAGTCAGGCTGGCCAGAGACACGCAGGGAATGTCCCACACTCGTCATTGAGTATTGGAACCAACGTGATGAGATCACAGAGGCTGATGGACTCCTTCAAAAGATTTTCAGAGCAGTGGGGTTTTCAACACATAACATCAAAGTAACGGCTTAGCAGAAAAAACTGTGCAAACCGCAAAACGCATCCTAACAAAAGCCAAAGAAGACAAGAAAGATCCCTACCTCAGTCTGCTTGAGTACAGGAATACTCCTGTTGACGGACTGAAATCACCTGCACAGATACTCATGAGCCGCAGACTACGCTCCATCCTGCCCACAACATCATCACAGCTGCGCCCGCAAATCAGCTCACAGCGCTCAGTGTATGCAAGGAGAGAAGAATGCCAACGTCGTCAAAAACAGCACTACGACACATCTGCCCGACTGCTACCAACACCACGCGCAGGAGCATCTATCCGCTACCAGCAAGAGAATGGAAAGTGGCAACCTGCCACCATCATCCAACCTGCAGAAACTCCACGCAGTTTCCACATCAAAACCAGCGACGGACAGATCTTAAGGCGCAACCGCCGACACCTTCTCTGCGCCCAAGACAACTCTCCCACTACAGCCACTACTCGACAACCCCAGACCAACATGGACAGTCAGATCACTGGAGGTGCTGTACCGGAGGTGCAGCCACCTGACCTCACTCCAGTAAAAGAGAGGCAAGCCATCACTCCCGATATGGTCGTGTCATAAAACCAAGGAAAATCCTAGACTTATAACTGGTACAAGCTAAGTTTCAAATTGCATTGATACCTGTGATGTAAAAAAAAAAAAAAAAAGTAACAATAGCTAATGTTGACAATAAAGATTCTTTATTCAGGAAGAAGAAGAAAAAATAAAATAAAAATATATATATATATATATATAATAATTAAAATTAAATTTTTGCTGTTGCACTAAGTTGAATGTATACATGCAAATATGCTTTGTTTGTTGTACATGATTTTGCCTTACAGTAGCACTACTCAATTTTGTTGAAGGGAGATGTAATATTCTGACAACATTGCTCCACCGGACTCTTACTTTGAAAACCGGAAGTCCCTAACAAAAACGGTTGTACTTGATGTAGCTAACTGAAAATGTGTACCTACGAGGCACTAGCAAAAGGTTGAAATAAAAGAACTAAAAGGACAACACGGACTAAGTTATTCCTTGTTAGCCAGGCACAACACCAGGTGTGCCCAGTTAAGTCAATCAGCACCTGGGCGGGGCTACCAGGGGCACGTGCTTGAGTAGGTTAAAAATTAAAACATGCATAAAAGCAGCCTTAAAAACATGCACAATAAAACACACTAAAAACAACTTAAAACCAGTCAGCCCGTGCCCGTGACACACATGTGCCAGTTCAGTTTAGAATCAGCTGAACAATCTTCCCACTCCATAATAAAATCAGCCTCTTACCTAGTACAGGGGTTCCCAGACTTTTTTGGCTGGGACCCCAAAAATTGACACGTAAACAACTCTATACGATTTCAAGAGGCCCTTCGCCAGCCCTGATGGCGCTCGGGTCTAAATAGGTATTATAGGTATTATCTACTCTTCTATACAATGCCTATCGTCTAAAGCGTCCAGGTATTGTATAGAACAGTGGTTCCCAACCTTTTTTTCTTGAAGCCCCCCCCCCCCCCCCTGCGTGTGCTGTAGTCAGGCCGCGCCCCCCCCCCAGTCCAAAGCTGTGGCCCCCACAAATGTATCAAAACATGATAAAAAATTGCTAATAAGTATTTTCAAACAAATAAAGTCCTTACTCAGTCATATTTGATGATTTTAGACCATTTATTTTGCTCAAATACTATCATTTATGACCTGACCCTCTGACTAGGCAAAGCTCTGTGCCCCCCCTGCAATCCCAGGCGCCCCCCCAGGCGGCCCGCCCCCCAGGTTGGGAACCACTGGTATAGAAGGCCAAAGCATTAACCACTTTGCCTGGAACATACTGTAATAGCTGTGTAATAGCTATCCATTATTGTTCTACTGTTTTGTACCTGCGACGCTAAAGGAGCGCTGTGGATTAGTTGGGGTTTTAGGTGAGCACTGTGAGGAGGTGTCATACGAATTCACGGACTGGGATGCTTACTGTTAATTTAATGCAGTTTAAAAGTTCTCTCTGAAAGGTTTATGTAAAGTGGGTAATACAGTCTTACAAAATGTGTGATAAATTGGGATATACCTTTTTGTTCCTTTGCTTGCATGAAAGCTGTTACTCTGAAATGAGGCGCATAGGGCACTTCAATGAGATGTCCAGCTCCAGGGTAATTTAGCCGGGTCAAAAGGCGATCTTTCCCTGCTGCACGCACCATTCGTTCAATCTGATATAAAAGCATTTTGTTTGAGAAAAGAAATGGTAATACAATCTAAAACACTGTTCTCTATCTAAGAGAAATAAATTCACACAAAAGTCAATATTGTAAAGTTAACTCAGTAGTACAATTTAAACAAATCAATTGGTATAAAATTAGTTAAGCGCCACTCACATCATCTGCTACTTCCACTGCAGGAACGTTCTGATCGTCCTCACCGCAGACCAACAACATCGGACAATTTATTTTTCCCATCTGCCAAAAGTTTAAGTATATTATTATAATACTCTCTTGATACTCAAAACAATCAATCCAATATGCTGAGAGTTTTCTTACGTGCATTTTAAAAGAATCATAGCTCAAATCAAATAAATGCCTCCATATTTGGTTACCATCTTCATCCAGAAGCACCCTGTGAGCATTTCTGCAATCACAACATATGTATTAGACCAGAACACATTACATTTGTTTTACATTCATGAAAAAACTACAACCTCTGCATCTCTTTGATGGAATCACCAATTAGCTTTCCAGAAGGATTAAAATGGTGCCCGTTGATGCAAACGCAACAGCATGGCTTTTGGAATAGACACAAAGAAAGGAGACAATGAAGATCGAAAATAAAGAATTTATGCAGAATAAACCTCATATTTACCTTAACAACTTTGCTTTCAGTGGCCAAATAAAAAGCCACTGTTGCACCCAGTGACAGACCAACTATCCCTACTTTGTTTGAGATCACACGTGGATGGTCTTTTACTATATTAAACGCTGTCTGTAAAAGGAAATCAGTGTTAAAATCTAAAGAAGGAGAGCTTACTTTATTGCAATGTTTAAAATAATAATCAAAATAGCTGTCAGCTATTATAACAATTAATTAATTGTTTTTCGTTCTACAGACACAAGGCAGAGCAAATAATTCATTTACCAAAAAAATTGTTGGTTGCAACACTAGTTCAAAATCACCTCAAAATAGTTACTCTTCATCTCAGTTGTCTCCATCTCTCCAGGGCCAAAGTACTCCAAGGCAAAAGCAGCATAACCATGTGAAGCAAGTATGGCAGCCCGGTATTCTATCAGTCCGCCTCACCACCCCACATATCCAAGAGTCCAGGGAAGGGGCCTGGGCCTAAAACAAAAATGATCCTTATGACAAAAAGCTGGGCGCTATAGAAATTTAGAGAAATATGTGAAGAGCCATTCAGTACCTGGGGGAAAAAACATAGTCCCTCTCACTGCTTTTTCTTTTATGCTGATTCTCTGGACTCCCGGAGCCATGTACCACCGCTCTGCCAACGCTGAGGCAAGGGGCGCCTGGGCCCTAAAACCCACAACTAAATGCCCACTGTACACTGAGATGGTGTACAGCAGAGGACTACAGACGTTCATCTTCCGCAACCTGACAACACAAACCAATTATTTATAATGGTTTATATTCATTTTGTTATTTCTAATAATTCAGTTAAAACTAAAACAAACACACAAAGAGGCAAAGACATTTTTTGAAAGGAACAGAATTTGTCTAGGTATACTAAAATATTTACCTGAATAATTAGTAGATACTGAGGAGAGAAGTGCATAGCAATGGAAAGTATTCCTTTAAACTACAGTACAAATCTTACAAAAAGGATGCCACCAGTCCACAACAAAGACAACCGGGATGCACGGAAAAACGTGAATCTGGATTAAAACAGTAATGGTGTGACATACAGAAACCAGCATAAGGCTTGCAACAACAGGTGCTCTTTAGGCTTGTTCATCAAGTGATTTAAAATCAGGAGTAGAGCCAACATACTGGGTGGACTAAGAGATACTATATTGATGTATTCAAAGGGTAGGAAATGTAGATTTTTTTGCCTATTATTTCACTTAATAAACACTTAGCCATGTCCCCAGATATATGAAAATATTCACCATTACAAAAACATTGATGTAAAAGTTGTTTAGATTTTGGTTTTAGGTCTTCATGATTATCCAATCAGACAGCAGAGTGGGTCCTACACTTTGGGTTACTACCTGTATCTTAAACTAGTTTGCAAAAACATTAAAGGACCCTGAACTGCTAAAGTCCTGGCACCAGTTCCCAGTTCCCTGTGACTGAGCGTCTGATCCTTTCAAATAAGGTTTGTCATTATGCAGTCTAAGGACGCCCTTAGGTTTGGACTGATTTGTCAACAAAAATGTGCTTGTGTCCATGCTTAAAGGTGCATTATGGAACTTTTTGTGCAAAAAACAAACAAAAATAAAAACACGATATTTGTGAGTAATTGACCTTTTGTGACCCAATGGCTGTGTGGGTGGTTAGCACATCACCTTTTCATCATGATGGCCTCTAGTGGTTCCCAACCTTTATTGTCTTGTTTTTTCAGTCATTACACCAAGTACCCCTTGCCTCGAGGATCCTACCAATATTTTTTGTACAAAGTAATTAATTCAGCTCAGATTATTCAGTGTTTAGTTGATGTTCAAAATGATACAAAAATACTCTCAAATTCAAACTTTTTCTTGAAAAACATCAAAATTTTACTTTGAAAGTAATTTGGAAAATCTACTCAGTTCCACCTTTCATTAATATCAAATAACTCCAAGTGCTCAAGTACGCCCCAGGTCCCCGTACCCCTGGTTGGCAAACACTGCTCTACAATGGTCCAGGTTCAATTGTTCTGTTTCTGGTAAGAGGGTCTGTCAGCGATGAAAACCTACCAGAAACTCTAAAAACAATTGATCCTGGAGCCACCGTGATGGAAAGTAAGAAAGCCATGCTAACCACTCATACAACCACTGGGTCACTAAAAGGTCAAATACGCAATAATTAAAAGTTGTTTCTTCACATACTGTATGCATCCCTTGTAGATCTGGGCCTGCTTTTAGTTTACATTTATAGAGATTATCAGAATTTTGAGCTTCATTGATCAGGTTTGAAAGGAGAGAATATAGCTACAGTACCTAAGACCTTTGCGGCTTCCTGGAACTGGACGTAAACTCCACAACAAGCCCATGGGCTCTTTCCCTGTGTATGTCCCTCCTACACTTAAATGCTCTGAAGCTGGAAAAAATAAAATCAAACATTGGAGACTTTGAACATTAACAGACACTATGAATCAACAACAGATTGAAAGCATCCTGGTATGTTATATATAAAACAATGGCTTATATTTAATCACAGCCTTTACACTGTGACTGTGGAGATTTTAAACACCTGGGCACTTCTATGTTTAACTGCCCTTTGTGTAATCTTGTGGGACACTGTCAAACCCAGAGTGAAGAAGCTACTTTTTCAGGAAAAACCATCAGCACAAACTCAAGAAAATAGATTCAATTGGCCTGGCCTTCTGTAAACTTACCGCACACAGTTCCTTTGTGGTTACTGGTGTAATGACCAAATGCCTCCCAGTAGTCATTGTCCTCTGATAGGTGAAGGGAATGGAGAGTAAAATGTTGACATGGAGGCAAGTTTTCCACTCGCACTGTGAACATCTCATCAACTAGAGCTCGAGTGGGTGCCACAGACAGAAGTGGAGCCACTATGGAGTCCATTGCAGCAGAGGTCATAGCTTTTGGAGAAATGAGCGTTAGAACAGGCTTATTTCAGATTCACAAAAATGTCCCTAAATATTGATCATGTTGATTTTATGCTGTGGTTGGTTATGGTGCAGGCAGTGGCTCTATGGAGCTCAACAGTCAAGGCTGCCAGTATTAAAATTCACATATTAAGACTTTAACTGAGGTTAATAAGCTACAGTTGTGCCGATATGTTTACACACCATGGTGGATTTTTTTGGCCATTTCTCAAAGAATATGAGTGAAAACACTCATATTGTATATTGTGGAAAAAATGTGTAAACTCATTTCAAATTACCATAACACCAAAAAATACCAAAATGATCCTGTTGAAAAGTTTACACACCCCAGTTCCTAATATGATAGCCCCCTTTAGCATCAATGACAGCTTAGATCTTTTGTGGTAGTTGTGGAGAAGGTTCTGTATACGTATAATCTAATGGTAAAGCGGCCCATTCTTCTTGGCAAAAAGCCTCCACTTCCTGGGCTGTCTTGCATGAAATGCGCGTTTGAGCTCTCCCCAAAGTGGTTCAGTGATATTGAGGTGAGGAGACTGTGATGGCCACTAACGGGACCTTCACTTTATTCTGCTGGAGCCAGTGGCATCAGCGAACCACCTCCATATAGCACAGCAGGTGTGGTGCACCATACCTACTGTGCAATATGGAGGTGGTGATATATATTTTCAGAAAGAAAAGAAAAAAAAAAAAAAAAAAATAATAATAATAATAATAATAATAATAATAATAATAATAATAATAATAATAATAATAATTATTATTATTATTATTATTATTATTATTATTATTATTATTATTATTATTATTATTAATATATATATATATATATATATATATATATATATATATATATATATATATATAGTAGTTTCGTTTAAATAAAATAAACGAAATAGAAATAATCTATCAATATCATACTCATATTTCACGTAGCTAGCTGAACTGACAACCACGCGTAGTATATCATCCTTTCTTGGGGATCATGGTCAGCGAGTCTACGGCTCCGCCTTCATCTCGCGTTATGGAGTTAACTTTCAAAGGGGACATTCCCAAACTGCTGCGGTGTTGTAAAACGCATTTCCCTAAAGGGATGTGCGCACCATGGGTTGGACCGTGGGTACGTCCCTTGGACACCTCTGCTCCAGGTATAGGGGAGGCGACCACCAGCTGTTGAGCGAGCCGCGGGAGCCCCGGGTTCCTTTCGCCGCTGTTCAGTGTTCGGCACGACCGCGCCTCGTGTTCTCCCTCCCGAAAATCTCCTCCCGATTGCGTGTGACTGCGTGCCACTGTGGATATTATTGTACAGTACCACATAGGCCTACATGAAACTCCAGATAGGTCAATAGGCAAACTAAAGATGTTCTTCCCCGATCCAGCCGCACTGTTCAGGCAACTGTGGATTTAGACAAATTATCATAGATTTTCCCAACTCCAGCGCTCGCTGCCTATAAGCGGGGGCAACATCACTAATCATTTGGCTTAAACGAATCGAATCACAAATAAACACTTTGATTTGTATTAAAAGCCATGGCTATGACAATCATAAAATGTAGTGTTTACCATACATTTGTTGAGGAAACTGGAACAAGTCAAATTTTCTTATACAATTAAGATTATACTTCTGGCTTTATGCTTTACTGGTCAAAAATTGATTCAAATTTTAAAAAATGCACTAGCATGATTAAAATTAATGAGGACTGTCTAAGGCTGCAACCATGTCTCACCAACAAATCAGCAGAAAACACTGCTCCAAGTAAATATAGCTACTGCATTACAATTCATATAAAAACAACAACAATACAGAGCAGGGATTCTCCACTGGTGATTAGCGGTTTTGATGATGATTCCAGCTTCATGGCTTGTTAAATGCTTGATATCAATCATCTACATCACATTAGGTTCAAACTGCAGAGCGTCTGGAATAGCCTCTTTTCATTTGAGTTGCGGCTTGTCACAAGATGATGGGACCCGATGCACACCAGTTGAGAATCACTGAATTACAGCTATATTGTGTGTGTGTCTAATATCTGAAGACACTTACAGTCCTGGTCTTCAAATAAACAGTGAAAGTAGCTGTCAGGAACTTGTGGCCAGTTGTGCAGTCACTAGACAGAAGGAAACAAAAATAATTTAGACAGCTCCTCATTCAGGCACTAACACACACTGTCTAAAACTAAGATTTGTAATGCCAAAATGTAAGAGTGGCAGCTTTGAATGAGAAACTGCAGATAAATGCAACATAATAACTTCAAATGCATTGTGCTGTATTCCTACTGCAATTACTTACATTTTTTTGGATGCAGAGTTCCAAAGTACTCCAAAGACGCCTGTGTTACTGTCCTAAAACACATAAACAGAAAAATATGAACTTAATAAAAAAACAGCTATAGTTGCACACAGTACACAGACAACAGTTAAATTGATTATTATTTGTTTCCTTTTCGTTGTTCTTTGATATTTCGCTTGATTATATTTTAGTCCTTATTTTAGAAACAAAAGTTCAACCCCTTTACCACCCCGTGCCCCCCAAAAAGGAATGAACAAAGTAATCAACTGAAAGATGGACCATAACTAAACTAGCCGAGACACGCGACCAAACTAAGCAAAAACCCATAACTGAACCAAGTCAAAAGAAAAGCGAAAGTAGGACAGCCGGTCTCAGCTGGAAAAAGGAAAAAAACAGTGATAAAAAAAAGAGCTATATTACAAGCATGCCAAGCTCAGGCATGCGGCGTGCCGCAGCTTACTCTGGAGCGCGCGCCAGCGAGGCGCACCCGCAGGTACACCATGAGCAGAGAGCGCGCTTGAAATCATGCATGTACGGCGATTTAAAAAAAAACACACATAATGGAAAATTATTTAAAAAGGTAAGCAAGGGGAAAAGAAAAAATATCTGCCACAGGCAGAAGTTATAGGGCACAGGTCGTCCAGTTATTTTTGAGCAAACTGAAATGGAAGTCTATATTCAAGTCTACAACTAAAAAAAGCCACTATATTTCACGAAAAGTATATATTAAATATATTATTATTCATTTAAAAGAAATATGTGTGTGTGGCCTACCTGCTTTTGTTTCTCACTGATCTTTGCTGCTTCAGATTGACCTCTGCTACTTCTCCAAAAACCTACAGACAAAATAGATTTTTAGGTGATTTAACATTGCAATTAATCACACAAATAGACCAAAAGCAAAAAAGAAATGAGTTTTTTTTTGTGTGTGTGTCGTTGTTTGTTTCCGGAGCCATTAACAAAAATAACGCAATAGGTTAACTATTTTCAATTTAATCTTACAGTGGATTAATAGATATGGCTCTATTTTGGTCATTACCTCTGCGTCTGACACATTGTTGTCCTGTCCCCGGCCCGGCTCTGTTGCTGTTCAAGCTCTGCAGCTGATGGTAGTCCCTCTAAATTCTGATGTCCGCTGTTGGGGACATGTTCAAAATGTTATTTCTCGATTGAACTTCGGGTTTGGTACAATTCTGTATGAAGATATTTGATCGTGCGCTAATCTGAACCCAAACGCTATTTGACAATTGAATAACGGACACTTCACTGCGTAAGGCGAAATAATAGCCCAAGCTTCTTATTCTAACAGAAATATTCATACAGTCTGAATCTAGGTTAGGCTATGGCTTAGTTGAAAGTTAAAAAGATAAAAGTAGGTCTACAGAGAGCGTTAGTAAAAACATCTTTACTCACCGGTTGGAGAAGACGAATGCCAGAAATTGCGCCTTTGGATCTCCAGTGCTGGTCTTCAGCCTGGCGCACGGACAGTGAGCCGATGCTCGCTTGTTACACCCGGGAAAGGCGCGGGGAGACAGTCGGTGCATAGGCAGTGAGCCGATGCTTGCGTTTACTATCCGGGAAAGTCACGGGGCTTTGGGTCAGCGGCTGTCGGTTTGCGTGTAGTGGGCCGATAGACAACGTTTGCCGCGACATGTCCTTCAAATTTAGCCAAAGTGACTGAAACTTCCCTTTCGGAATCTGACAAAAATGAGGCTTTAATTCAGTTTACAAAATTATCTTGTTCGGGGCAGAGGAGGCGCTGCCCAATCGGACTGAGCAGCTGTTAAAAAAACTATTCACATTGCAGTTCTAAACAGTATTAAACACAACTGTACAGCTCATGGTCCTAACTTCTTCGCGCCACAAGGATGAGAGTCACGTCATGTGAGCATGATGCCACAATCGGGCCAATAAAAAAAATACCAATCGGATCTATTACTTATTCCCAGTATCGGCCCATTCTCCCCTTACATTAAGCCTAAATGTAAGCGATCAAAATAAATCTGAGCCATTGGGCCATTGTTTGAAAAAAGGTTACAACGTCTCACAATAATACAACGTCTCTTGCTTTTCAGCTTTTAAGTAGGCTAGTCTTCAACTAGGAAAAGACAAGAAGAAAATAATCAGCAGGAAACCTCGTCCTACTTACTTTGAAAGTTACCGACGAAACCTTCTGCGGCTGAGCAAGCAGGTTAGTATGACCTCGAACTAGACGCCATGGGCAAAAGCAGTAAGAAGTAAAGTGAACTCAGTCTAACACACTATTGGATGAGACTAAATCCCACCCAGAGTTCACACAATATGTAGCCAATCAGTGTTACTCCCATGGATCTAATATAATAACTCCCCTCTACTTTTTACAGCTTCTCTTCATTAGGCCTACAACAAAAATCCGGACGGAGTAGTGTCTCAGAATGGTAGGCATTTAGCAAATATCAACGTTTAATATTTTGACAAAGCGTCACGAGTTCATGTAAGCTAATATTTCCACCTTTTCTCCAAATGAATAAAAATAACCCTTGTTGTACTTTGACCACGGAGCCCCCTCACCCACAAGAACTGTGGCGTCAGACATTGGACTATGGGCGTTGCAGTCTGTGTTGCGTAATCACGTAAGGAGGTTCAGTAGTCTCATGCCACAAGCAAAATACCACTGCACAGTGCACATGTCTCCTATTTTATATCCACTAGGGTCAGTGTTGTCTTGTATAAACCCTCGTTCAATTAGTTGTCGATAATTGTTTAGTATCACCCTGTTTTTGCATGGACATGGACATATGGAGGAAACAAATGTACTCTCCTGATGATTACGGGTATATATTTTTGACCAGGCGCTCACAGTTCAAGTTATTATACTGTGTAATTTGTGTTTGAGGAGCATTTCAATTAATCCATTATTTAATTAATTGTTGAGTTATTCATTGTAAAATGAAAAAAGCAAAAGACCTGTTTATGTGAGGAACATTAAAGTGACCTTGATAAATAACACATCAGAGGGGAGGGTCAACTGTGTTTGTGGTTGTGTTTGTGGTCCCTCTGGAGATTGTCAGCTTTGTGAATTTTCTTTATGTCAACAAATATTAACCAATCTTGCTAGCTATTCTGTATGAAGAAGACACTCCTTTTACCGCCGAGAGCCAACAACGAGAGCAGAGATTAGAGCAGAATTTATTTTACTTTTAAAAGAAATTGCATTAGGTTTCTAAATCACTGGTGTGTGAATTGTCAGTATGAGGCACATGTCTCTTGTGGACTTAACTGATTTCTCCAGTGAACAATCAAGTCAAAATCATACTTTCTTCAGGTTACCTCTTTGGTGTTTCTGCAGGTCCATCATACAGCAGAGATCAAATATGAGCTCATCTTCTGGTTCTCATTAAGCTTGCCTGTCAGTCTTCCAAAGATGTCCGTCAGAAAAACTAGCCCTTTCGCTGCATTATGGGAATGACTTGGTTGACAAGTGGGAACAGGTATGGGGACCATAATGGATTTATCTCAATTGAACATAATTGTAATTCAAAAGTTACTTTGTATTATTGTTTTGTTTTTTTCCTATGTATATCGATGCCATACTTTGTATGCTGTTTTTGTATGGGTATCTGAGTGGAGTCACCGCTCAGATACTCTTCCTAAAACAACAGTAATAATAATAATAACTTGTTTGTTTTAGTGTAATAATACAACAATTGTTGGGCAGTCAATTTAAGATTGCTTGACCGTAGCCACATTTTGTTTGTTTGTTTGTATGTTTATTATAGTTGTTGTACACATCTGACCGGGCGTGTGGTTAGATATGTGTGAATCTGTGTGCGTTTGGATGTGTGGGTATGTATGTACAGTATGGAGTGGATGGGAAGGGTTTTTTCTTTTTTCCTTTTTAAATATATCAATATATTATGTCTAACTTTGGCACTGGATAAGAGTTGCATTAATCTAATTTTTTTATTTTTTTTAACCCCTATGTACATTTTAGTACATTTTGCAAGATTTTTTTTTTTCATTTGATGACAATTTTGTTTGTGTTGCTTGAGACGTGCATTTCTGCAGAAAATGTTCTTTTGAGCCAAATTTTCCGAATCCAGTGTTTGTTTTTCTCTCATGTCTCATGAGATCTGCATTTTCTATATTGTACGTTCACCACCCTAGTGTACAAAAATGTACACGCTTTTCAAACTGCTATAAAAAACACATACTTTCATCTTTTCTCATTTTTTCCCCATAAATCTGATGAATCACTTCTCACCTTCTTAAAACTACCAAACATGTCATTTATTTGAGGGTTTTAACCCTTTATATGCCAGTTTCAAAACAAAAAGTTTGAAATTTGTGTTACAGAACAACATAGAAACCTCATTATCTTTATAATAATAAATAGTAGAGTGCTGGGGTTTGGTGGATTTTAGGGCCTTGGATTTGTCAAAGATGAGCAAAAGTTTATTTGACTGCATTTGTAGTTTTTCTGTAATGAGAGATTTACAACTTTCTATACGTTCGCCACCCTAGTGTACAAAAATGTACACACTTAAAAACAGCCATGAAATCTGCATTTACTTCTTTTTGCATAAATCACATGAACTACTTGAAACATTTCCAAAACATGTCATGATTTTCTGGATTTTAACCCTTAAAATTCCAATTTCAAAACTTAAAACTGAAAAAAATGGTTACTCAAAAACACAAAGATGTGATTATATTTTGAATAATAAAATGTAGAGAGCTGAGGCTTTGTCTGTTTCCAGAGCCTTGTTTGTGTCAGAGATAAGTGAAATGGATTTGATGCATTTATGGTTTTTCTGTATAGTGGACGATTCTTTATTTGAAAATAGCAGCGACTGGAACAGCCCCACTGACTTCCATTTTAAACACATGTTTTTCTTTCTTCTTCCAGAGCTGTTTAAAACTTCACTTTTTATAATGTCAGCATTTCATGTGGAAGAAAAGGAATGAATTTGAACATTTTTACTGAATTTCATCAGATTGGACCTCATTGCCATTGTTGGCACATGAATAAAATCACTGTATTTTTTCCTATTGAATATAATGGAAATAAGGCATTTCCAATGGACTTTACCCTGAAAACTTCCATTGTTAAATCTCATTGAAATATGGCATAAAATCACTCAATCTGTGACATCAGGGTTTCATTTGGAAGAAAATTAGTGAAATTTGACATTTTTACTGTATTTAATAAATTTCAACTTTTTTTGACAGTTGGCAGTGCCAGTGTTGTTTCATATTATTCAGTTTGTAAACTCTGTGTTTATGTGATAACCAGCGCGCGGTGGGCGGAGCCTAAACTCATTTTTGAGTTTTTTGTGCAAAAATAATAATTAGCAGCTCAAAGTGACCTCAACACACAAAATAACCTGGATAACGACCTGGTCTGGATTTATTCATGTGTTTCCCTCAGGTTTACAAACATGGGCCTTATTTTCAAAACAGAGACTTTTGTGCTTCAAAACTAACGACTGATTGTGACGCTCCCCACTGAGCTTTTTGATGTTGAAGATTTCTAAACTGTAAGAATCTTCACACTAAACATTATTGTCGATAAATCACTTGTTAATTTTAAAATTATTCATATATTTTATAGGAAACACAAAGGCAAACAAATCCTATTGTTTCCCCCTCGCCACAGCTTCAGTATAAGCTGACTGAAGATACATGCATCTGTGTACAATGTTAGAAAAGTGGAACATTCTGAAATGCAGTGAAAATGTCAAATTCAACTCCTTTTCTTCAAAATGAAATGCTGACATCACAGATATGTTACTTTTTTCCTGTATTGCAGTGAGATTTAAAATCTGAAGTTTTATGGCAGAAAAGTCCCAGGTTCTGCCATGGCCCCATCATATTCTAATGGGAAAATACCACAATTTCATTCATCTGCCGACAATAGGAACAAGGTCCAAATTGAAAAAATACAGTAAAAATGTCTCTTGTTCTTCAAAATGAAATGCTGACATTATAAAATATATGAGTTTTATATGGTGATAGGAGAGCAAAGAAAATTGGAATTTCTTCTTTATAATGGAAGTCAATGGGGCCAAGAACATTTTGACATAAAGAATCGTCCACTACAGAAAAACTACAAATGCTGTCAAATCCATTTTGGTCCTCATCTTTGACACATCCAAGGCTCTAAACAAATTTTTTAGTTAGACATTTTCTAAAATTTACAAAATAAAGCTGGCATTTAAAGGGTTAAAATCCATATAATTATTGAATGTTTGGTAGTTTTGGAAAGTCATCAAGTAGTTCAAGAGATTTATGCAAAAAAAAGTAGAAAAAAATATGAATGTATGTATGGTGATTTTATGGATTTTTAAGGCGTGTACATTTTTGTACACAATGTTCATTTTTCCAACACATACTGTATATACGTGCACAACGAGAGGAGTGCATGTATGTTTGAGGGGAGGCAATCGCACTGCTATATTACAGGCTCGATTATTTTTTAGTACAAATAATAAAAGAGGAATCCAGAAAATGTGTTGGTAGTGGTCCAAACTGATTCCTAACTTTTCTATTTGTAGCCTCTCAATTCTTCACAGGGACAACTTATAAACCCATTTCACAACTTGCAGGATCACTTTTCAGGGTCACTTTCACAAAAAATGTCATAAAACTAGCCTGGAAGTTTATGAAATTGATACAAATGCTTTAAAATTACAGTGCCTCTTGAAAGTACAAATACACTTTGAACTTTTGCACATTTTGTCATGTTTACAACCATAAACATAAAGATTTTATTTTGAAATGATTGAATATTCAAATTATACAGGATTATTCAAACTTGAATGAAGTAAAATAGTCCAGGTAGCCTATGTTTTAACTGAAATAATGTGGCCATACCACCTTTGCTCTGCTCGATCCCGTCAGACCTTGGAAGCTAAGCAGGGAAGGGCCTGGTCGGTACTTGGATGGGAGACTGTTTGGTAACACCAGGAAGCCGAGGGAATGTAGAGAGTGAGTGAGAGTTGGTGGTGGTCGGAGGGGCCGATGGTGCAGACTGGTTGCCTCGCTTCCGTCAGTCTACCCCAGGGCAGCTGTGGCTACAATAGTAGCTTAATTACTACCACCGAGTATGGAGTGAATGAATAATGCACAAAATTGTACAGCGACTTTAAGCTTCTGGAAAAGCGCAATATAAGACTAATGCATTATTAATATTATTATTATGAAGGAATAGCATTCTATTATGATTAAAAGCTTAAAATCGATTTTGCATGATATGTCTTCTTAACTAAACCCTGCGGTTACATTTAGATAAAGGCAATATCAGCCCTAAAATCTATTGAATGCAAGAGCTTACAAATGTTAAAAACCATTCAAAAATTCTCAAGTGGGTCAAGACAGCTACAGCTTCATTTCTAAACCAAAGATATGCTAGTACACTGGTACACACTGTTTCTACACACACTGCTTGAAGTGTTTAGCAAGGGCAGAGGTTGGACTGAGTTCTGAGGCAAGAACACAATATAATTTGGACATCTCACAGCTATATCGTTTCATCTGACAGGACTTAAGATATCAGCTAATGGAAAGAAACAAATCAGCATATATTCAACCAGTTTCAACTGAATCAATATTTTCTATGAGTGCATTTAAAACAAACCACAGTATGACGATCTCACAATAGGTTTACTATACAGTGATAATAAATACACTTAAAGACACAAGTGCAACACAGTAATGCTCATCATTAGCCAAAATTAATTATAAATATGTTCCATTGAAATGAGTATCACTTTTTTTTTTTCCAGTCACTTTCAGCTTGAATTGCGGTATGACTCTTTACATTAATCATTATTCTTTAAGGATTTCTTTTGTTGGTCCATAAGCTTTACAGTAGACAAAGCACAGGGTGAAAGGGGGTGAAGAGCGAGAGAGACATTCAATACATTGTCGGAGGGGCATGAACCCATGACACTGAAGACAGTATGGCGTTATACGCAGCAGCATTAACCATTAAACTGTCGGCTGTACACTTTTTCTTAAACATTCTATTAAAGAAATGACAATATTTATATTTTGAGACAAACGAAATCAAAACTAAAGATGTTTTTGTTTTTTTATTAAGTGATTTGATAGCTTATGTGACTCGTCTTATTTTTTAGTTTTATTTTTTACATTTGTTAACATTTGAGGTATTGTATTCTTACTGAGGAAGTTAGAGTATAATACTGTCAGACCAGTTCATTCAATATTGTAAATGTTACATTGAGCTTCACTATTATTAGTTGCCCTATTCCTAAGTTGGCATCACAAAACATTATACGTTCATGTTATTCTTCTGTACCCCGCAATGTGGCAACTTCCATTTACATTATCATTCGGGCTGTGTCAATACGTTTAGGGAGGTTTTATACTGCAGTCATTATGAGTGAATGTTATTGCTATTAATTATACATACGTAGAGATAAATTTGCTAAATCAGTTTGTCAATATCTAATGTTGATACTACTGTATATAAATGTGCCAAAAAGATTAGTTTTATTAACTTAATGTACTTTCTAAAAGCATGCACAATCTATTTATATATTCACTGAGTTTCCGCAGTTACAGCAAAAAAGTTTAAGTGAACAGCACCCTGTTTGAGTAAACAGCTGCCTCTGATGAAAAGTAACAAACTAAGAGTGGATTACCTCACTGTGCAGAGGCACGGTGCATGTTGTTGATGCACTAGATACACGCTATTACTTATGAGTGAGTAGGAACGGGAATAGTGGTTTTGGGAGTGATGTCAGTGTCTTTGAAAGGCTCAGAGAGACGTGGGGTCTGAAGACGGGACAGCTGTGGGGTTCGCCGGAAGCTGCTGTCTGAGTCCAAGTAGCTAAACTTGGAGGAGAGCTTCTGCAGCAGGGCAAGCCCCTGGCAAAATCGGACAACAGTTTACCGCTGAAGATCATGTAGATCCACGGGTTACAGCAGCTGTTAAGACTGGCCAGATGTGCAGATAATGTCACGGCTGTGTTCTCAGAGTCTGCAAAGGAACAGCACAAAACCATGTGAGGCACAGATTTACCACAGAAATATACATTCTATTAATGTTATAATTTTATTATCATTTAAGTTCTCATTAAAAAAAAGTTTATTGTTTCAGGCAACCAAATATACCTTTGGATGGAGCCCTTAATCTTTTTGCAGCACTGTGAACGGAATTGATTCTGTAATGTTGGTTGCTGGTCGTGTACTACAATTTTCATTTCATAGTTCAAACCATGTCCTGAACCATTGTGCCAAAGGCCAATATTTAACAAATTGGCAAATGTAACAGTATATTCACACCATTGATCATAACGTTATAAGTTAGTTAAGTTTCAACAGAGCCTCAAATTCTTCTCTTCTGAACACTTCAATGCCTTGTCTAAGAACACTTGCCCCTCATGATTACGTTAAATTGGTAACAAGTCCCCAAATAATAGCCACTGATTACTTGTTAATTTTTTATGTTTTAAATAGACTAATAAAACATAAAATATTTACAGTTTAGCTCAAGGGTAATCAATTTTATACACAAAAAAGTGACTGCGAGTTTATTAAACAAACTCAAAAAGCCTATTGAGGGTATGCACATACCTATTTAAACAGAATTCTCAACATTCTGAGGGGAAAGATCAAGCATAAACAATGTATACTTGCCACTCATTTGGAATCTGTTGCCATGCAGTTGTTATGCGAAGACATAACACGTATAATCTCTATACTGACCTGCCCAGGAGAAGTTCTTGTCCCATACAGACCACATCTGTACAGTGAAGAAGGGCGCCCAACAAACCACGTAGGCCACCACAATCACAAAGGTCATCTTAACTGTGCGTAATTTGGCACGAGATATGGTGCTGACGCTGCTTACAGAGTTCCTTCCCAAGATGCCGCTGTTCGTGGCTTCTACAACAGCCCCCACACTTTTCCGACAAGTCTTGTGTTTGAGGTTTTTCCAGATCGTAAAACAGATTAAACCATAGCAGAGGACGAGCACGGCAATGGGAAAGACAAAGATACCGGCGGTTATCCAGGAAATGTACGCGCGCCCACCCCACGGCTCAATGAAGTGTGCCCAGCAGTCATATACGGCTGACCCGGGGTGCACCTCGCTGAGGGAGAAGATAAAGTACTGTGGTGAGCTCAGTACCAGGCTGCACGCCCACGTCCCCCCAATCATGGTATAGGCGCGCTGAGTGGGCTGTTGTACGGTCTGCAGCGGGTGACAAATAGCAATGTAACGGTCCACGGTCATCATAACCATCATGTACGTGCTTGCAAACATGCCCATTACCTGCAGGTGCTTTACAATGCGACACAGAAAGTCAGGGCCATAAAAGCGAAAGGTGATCTCCCAACAGAGTTGCGGCAGGACTTGGAAGAAAGCCACCACCAGGTCGGCGAGGCTCAAGTGGCGCATGAACAGGTGCATGCGAGACAGTTTGCGCCGGCTACGACTCATGGCCAAGAGAACGCTCACGTTTCCCACCACAGCAGCAATGAACGCCAAACTTAGAACTGTTATCTCAATTTTTGCCACCTCCTCGTTTCTTCCAAACGGGTCACTGTCGTTCCTCCTGCTGCTTATATTTATCTCATTCCCAGTGAACTCCATTTCCTCTGTGCCCGTGATGTTGGAGAAAATGTCCAGGGCGTAAAGCATCGTGGCGCGCAAAGTTGTGCGTAACCGTGACTACGCTCACCAAGGCAGTGGTCTCCGCTTTAACTCAATAAGGACACTCCACTTGGGAGTGACCAATCCATCGGTGACGCACAAAGCAGTCCAATCCAGTCGTGTCTTTTAAAGACTGGTGGTCTGTGCGTAAAGGTCACCCCCAGACCGACGCGCACCACTCATAACCAAACATAAGTGACATTCAAATCAAGACTGACTTCCCTGTTTTCACAGCTTAAGCATACCTTCAAGCTTGGGTAATCAACGTAAATTGTTATTAATCAACAGTGAATTTCGTGTTAACCTTATCAGAATTCGTCTTGTTTTGTAGTGAAATTTGGAATATAAAGAGAAATAGGCTAATATTGTTGTGCGCAAAAAATAACTTCAACATCACCTCATCCATTACCTGGCGTCCATCTCCCTTCGAGGCTTCCCCAACTTACAATTACGACCTTACGAATAACAGACATTCTAATACTGATCAGTATTAGAATGCCCTATCTATATGCGAGGGTTGCTATTTGTAAATGACTTTGATAATATTTCCCCATTTTGCTAATTGGTTCAGACGTGTTATTTTATTTTTGTAAGAATAGTACAGTTTAAGTTTTTACTTTGAAGGAATTCGGAAAAGGTGCCGTAAAGCGGAAGTAATTGCTGCAAGGCAGAAAGGTGTACCGCGAACGTGAATTAACAGAAAAAGTGTGCTCCCTGCAAAGGTCGAGAAAAGTCTAACTTAAGGTTTTATTTATTGGCAGATTATCGTTCATTAGCACCCGGTTGATTAGGGAACAAGGTTGGCATTAAGTTTTTGTTGTGTAAATTTATATTTCATTTGTTTTCACGGAGTTTATAATTAGCCTTTTTGTTTAACGGTAACTTTTTCACCCACTAGATGGTGCTATTGTACTTCAGTTAAAGACATGTTTAACGCATAGTGATTTCAAAGGTTCAACGTTGTAAAAAGGGCAATGGTTATTTCATGATAAAGACAGAAGGTTTAAAAGGACAAGGTAAAAAAGGGTTTAATAAATATACATAGAAATACATGGTTATAGCATTCAAAGTAGAAATTGTCAAAGTTAATAATTTAAGGTAATTCATTAAGATAGTATATGGTTAAAAAGGTATAAGGTAAAACACATGCTGCTAAGAGTTACTAATTGTATCGTTTGTCTGTTTATATTGTAGCTCTTGCGGTGTGTTCACACACAAGGAAAGGCTTAATAAAGGAAAGTTGTGAACCATCAGTTTGAGAGACCATCTTTTCGACCGCGGCTGCTACACTATTATATGTCACTATAAAACTGACAGCATTTTTAAAGCGTGGTACTCTTTAGCTGAAGCAAAGCCAAGTCTTGCTTAATGCACTGTGCTTAAACAATAGTAATGCTCTTGGCTGTCAGAAGTCCCAGATTTATTACTGTGCCATTAGTAAAGCTGTCTCGCACTTATTATATTAATTGTAAGGCAGGCTTGCTTTAGCCACTGATAAGATTACAGAAGCACATGGGAAAGGACATGAGCCAGATATTCAGGTAAAACAACAACACACACCTCAGTTTTCTGTTATTTTTAACTATTTCTCTTTCCCCTCCAAAAGGAAACGTTACTTCTTTGAAAAGTTCTGGTCAGATTTTACCATTGTATCAAAAATAGATTAATTATAGAGCAAAGTTGGGTCAACAAAAGAGTACGCTTTAGTGCAGGAGTCTGCTGTTGGTATTTCAGCGAATGTAAGCATTGCCTCCTTTGATCACTTTTCGTCACCGTGACCATGGCAACGGAGCTCCTCAAATATTTATTCTGATAACAGAGACAAAATACAGTTTTATTTTTTTTCAGATATCAAACTTCCAAGAGCCATTTCGGCATTTGAAACATACATTAATTACTGTGCCTTTGAATTCCAATGCCATTATATTGATGTATTTAAAAGTATAAAGAATAACTTTCAATTACAATACAATACATTCGTTTTGATGTTGAACTTCACCGTTTCAAGATGTCCACTTTTCAGCAGTATTTTTTACATCAGGAGCTTTTTTTTTTTTTATCTCTTATTCCATCAGAGAAGTTTTGTTCCCAGCAATAGTCAGGGCACTCAACTATTCATTGCGATTTAAATAACTATGAACTCAGAAGAAATGTGGGTGTCCATTTTTAATCCAACACAATCATTCCGTGTCTACAATGTTACAGACCTTGTTTACATTATAATGATGGCAGTGGTCTTGGGTTAAGAGCATTTCTATCATCAGATACATAAGTATAGGGAGTAAAAAATAACCCGATGAACATGTCTACTGTAGCTACAGAGCTCGGGATTGTGTAGACAAAATGTATTATGGAATTATTCCAGAGTAATTAACCGGTGGAGACAGCTGGAGGTGTTGTCTTCTCTCTACTAAAACGTTTTGGTAAGTTATGGACAGTTAAGTCCATAGTTTCCCTCAAAATTGTGGAAGTTAAAACATTAGATCACAAACTCTATACCTTAGCCATGTTTTTAGGTATTACCAATAATATATGTTAGACTATAGTGCTTAGATATTGTGGTTGGTATTATTATTATTATTATTTATTATTATTATTATTACTTTATTGAGGATGCAAAAAAAAACATGGTCCATAGAGTGAGAAAAGGTTTGTCTGGTGCCTTTTACCTTTGATGGTTTTCATTCTTATCCACAAGTTTTGTTCATAAGAAGTTACAGAGCTCATCTTTGAAGTTTGGCCTTATGTATTAGTGCTGCTTTGGCAGAAAAAGAAGTTAAAGATTTGAGTACAAACAAAAACACTTACAAACTTAAATGCCACCCTGACAAACAAAAGAGAGATTCAGATGCGACTTTCTGAAAGGTAAATGTCGTGGAAAAGCTCCTGAAACGTATTAAGATGGAAAGTGGCCACCAGATGAAGTTTTATGAATAGGCGGAAACACCAGCCATTAGCTCCGACTAATGCTGCATGGAAAGGGTTTCACTCATTACACACGTATTGTCTCAGCTGTAGCATAGCTCCCTGTTGGATGGGCATGCTTGGTTTGTCAGAGAAACACATTTGTTTCAGAAAAACGTGACAAAAGGATATTAGGACAATGACATACTTTGACTCACTGAGCCATTGAAAATGTGCAAATAGAGAAGATCTCTGCGCAAGGTGTTTCCCCCCCCACCACAATACGACATATCAGTGGAGTGAGACTAAAGAAAGCTATTGACATGATTGAGTTGTATAGGACTGTTGTTTTTGATCAAGCCCAATGCCCATCTTGACTGCGCATGCTTGAGTCAATCAGGCTCCTAATTTCAGCTACCAAACAAACCACCTCCGCCATTGAAATGTGTGAGCGAGTTCAGGTAGCGGACAGTGGCGCCTCCAGAAATTGTTCATAGGGGTGGCCAGATGGGGCCACTTAAAATCTTGGGGTGGCAAACCAAAACTATCAGCCATAATTTCACAATTGTATTTACTGTTGTAGTAAACTGGCCTGTAGAAAAGTATCAGAAAGACTTAAGGAAACGTCTACTGCTATACTTTTTTTTTTTTTTATATATTTAATGTTACTAATGATCCAATAACATTCATAACTGATACTACAGTACTACAATTAACACTGGCCAGTGGGGTGGCCAATGGGGTGGCCAGGAGTCGGCCAGGCGTGGCCACGGCCACCCCTGGCCACCCCCTGGTGGCGCCACTGGTAGCGGAGCGTGAACACTGAAGTGTATTGAGCCATAACCGTGAACTATAAGGCGTACGGGCATTGGTTTACAGACTATAAGTCTCAAGTGACATTTCTTGCAAATACTTATGTTGTCAATATCTTGAAAGCGAGGGAAAAGTTAGGGCGGTGGCTCCGTAAGCAGGAGCGGACCATCGCGGACAGGGGAACGACAGGACCTGGGATCAGCCCGACACAGACACCCTCACTTTTTAAATCATTTGAATTCGTCTTGGAATCACAGGGAAAAGTTCCAAAATGGTGTTGATGTTAAATATAGTGGGTAAATTTCCGTCTGTTAAATTAGCGACCGATTATGTTGTACGCCATCAGATCACTCGTAAAAAAATACAAATAAAGTAAATTTAGATGGCATAGCCTATGTGTGTATGTGGATCTCTCTGGTCACAAGTAAGAAAAAGATTTTGTTTACTGTCCACCTCCTTATTGACAAAAAAATTTTTCTTTCTGTTTTTTTTTCTCATTTCAGTTTAAATGTTCCGATTATCGGCAACATGAGGCCACAGTTTCAGACCCTGGACTTTGTCCAACAGTCGCCGTCAAGGGTCAGAAATGTTTTTCTGACATAGTTATTCCAACTATGTGAACAAGGACTGGTCGTCACTTTTGACAGCATCTCTTCGTATGAAGTTTTGTTTCGCAGTTTCGTTTCTGTCTATCTCCGTTCTGTCTATCTCCTGGTTTTAAAAATGGACTTTAAGCTAATATTGTAACAGGCTCCATGGCGACGACAAAAAAACTTTAAATCATCAACTTTCCAGCGGTTAAAACAATCCAAATCAGAGCTTTCTTCGTTGCTTTACGCTAACTATCAATATTGTTTGGTAGCCAAAAGAAATTCCATTACCCATAATGCAACGGGCGAGCCGAGATGGTCATTCGGCTTATTGTCAAAATGTTTTTGACCCCGCCCCCGCACACACACACACACATCGTTGTAATTCTATCTTAGTGAGGACACTCATAGACATAATGTATTACCCAGGCCCTAACCCTGAACCCTAAGCCCCTAACCCTAACCCTAACCCTAATCTAAACCCAATTCTAACCCTAACCCTAAAACCACATCTTGACCTTCAAACAGTCCTTCAAATAAGTGAGGACCACCCAAAATGTCCTCACTTTCCAAAAATGTCCTCACTCTGTTGGTTAAAAACTCAAACTAGTCCTCACAATGTCGTAATTACAAGAAAAAACACACACACACACACACACACACTAGCCCAGGGGCCGTCACACCCTTCGCTTTGCCCCTTATCTCTCTGCTCGTCTGTCAGTTGCCATTAAGACCCTATAAGCAATGTTGCCAAGAGGAGAAAAAGACTGATGAACTGGACTGTTCTGCCATGTGGCCTCTCCTCTGTCCAAATTAATGATCAAAAGTACATTTCCATCTGCCTCCAGCTGTTTGTGGTCCTGGTTTTGATCCTATGCTGCACCTCCAGTCCACTGTCTGATCTTATTATTTATCTCTACCACAAGTTTTATGTTTCATGGTTCATGTTGCAAGGGAAGGGAGAAGGGAAATCCCCAGTCTGTGAACTTGTTCACCGACAAAGGCAATCAAATCTATTCTGATTTTGATTCTTGTGTTTGGTTTCTTCAGTCAATTATGCAACACAGTAACGCTTTATTTTACACTACCTTTGATACATTGTACCTTACAACAATGTAAAGTGCTATGTAGCAATGTGTAATGACCTTTACCTATGGGTTACATAATGGAATAATGTGTATTAAAGGAGCTATATCATGCAAAATTGACTTTTTGGAGTTTTTAGCCATGTTGTTATGCTATTTACTTATCAAAAACACCCCCAGAGCGGGTTTTGGCTTCATTCACGCAGTTCTAAGTAATCCTCCTGAATCCTGCTCTCTGAGCAGCTGCTCAAAACGTGTGTGTTAGCGTGTGTGTTAGCGTGTGTGTTAGCCATTTATGAAACTGTGTTGCACATGTCAACTCCTTATAACTGAATTATGTGAAGTAACTTCACTTTTTGCAGCGATATTTATATTTATAATACTGTAAATGTGGAATGAGCGGAGACAGGGGCGGAGTTAACTGAATCGAAACGTCTTGTCTTCCGGGTAGGGAAAATACCCGCCAAAAATACTTATATTTCTCTCAAAAATGAGTACTCCATAGTGATAGAGGTACAATATATCATATAAATGCCTATACTTTACTTTGGAATGGCTAAAATAGCATGATACAGCTCCTTTAATAATTTGGAGGTAGACAATGTAATAAGGCATAAGACCACAACTCTAATCCTAAAGGGTTTTATGTCTTATGGTGTATGTACTTCATAGGTACAAGTTATTATATGATTATTATAAAGCACTTTATAATGTTCATTGTTTGGTAGGTACAATGTATCAAGGATAGTGTCAAAATAAACATATCAGGGCCAGGGCATCCGCAAAAAATACCAGAGGAGCCAAACACCAGCTCCTGGTAAACAGAACAGTCGTTTAAGACTGCAGAACTTGACACACCAACCTGAGCACTGCCTGATTACAAGAAAGCCTACGACTCAATGCCACATACTTGGATCATTTAATGCTTGGCACTATACAACATCAACAGGACTCTAAGAGCCTTCATTGCAAACTCAATGAGGTTGTGGAAAACCACCCTTGAGGCCAATGGCAAGCCACTTGCACAAGTCTCCATCAAATGTGGCATATACCAAGGAAACGCCCGGTCCCCACTGCTGTTCTGCATAGGTCTGAACCCCCTCAGCCAAATAATCAACAAGACTGGCTATGGATACCGACTCAGGAACGGGGCACCATCAGTCACCTCCTCTACATGGATGACATCAAGCTGTATGCTAAGAATGAGCGAGACATCGACTCACTGATCCATACCACCCGGATATACAGTGCAGACACTGGGGTGTCATTCGGACTTAGTGGTTGGTGACTAACAGGGAAGGTAGTCCACACAGAAGGGGTCTCACTCCCAGAAGGAACAATAGCAGACATTGAGGACAGTTACAAGTACCTCAGAATCCCACAAGCAAATGGCAACCTCGAAGAGGTGACAAGGAAACCGGCTTTGGCCAAATACCTCCAACGAGTAAGGCAAGTCCGAAGAAGCCAACTCAATGGCAAGAATAAGTCCCGGGCAATAAACAGCTACATCAAGGAAAAGGCCCGTACAGATGACATGCTCAGTTAATGTCTCAGACCATGGGAAACAGAAGATGAGGTGCTGGAGGTTCCGTCATTGGAGGACCCTACACGGGATGTACCACCGAAACATAACTGAAGTGGCAGACATCAAGAAATCCTACCAATGGCTAGGAAGAGCTGGACTGAAGGACAGCACAGAGGCACTCATCATGGCTGCACAGGAGCAGGCCTTAATCACCAGAAGACCAGAGAAATATAGCTACCACACCAGACAAGACCCCAGATATAGACTGTGCAATGGGCCCCTGAGACAATCCAGCACATAACTGCAGGGTGTAAGAGAGTATGGGCTGGAAACCCCAAGATCAAAGTGGGAAACACCTCCAAAGGTGGTAGAGAATGATCGAGCCAAGATCCTGTGGGATTTCCAGATTAGGGCGGAAAGATATTGTTATTGTATCGATATCGAGATATGAACATTCAAGATATTAATATCGAAAAAGCAAGATATAAACGATATAGATTATCATCAATAAAACGGCACCCTTAAGTATTATGATGTTTTTATTTTACTGAAAAATGCAGTTTTCACCAAACCCAGTTATATCGTATTGTATCGATATAACTGGGTTCTGGCATGAATATCGAGATATGTAATTTTGTCCATATCGTTCAGCCCTATTCCAGGTACAGACGGACAGAATGGCAATGGCGTACCAACCGGACATTGTGGTGTGGGACAAAGAGCAGAGGAGAGCCGTTGTGGTTGACATAGCAATACCAAGCGATTTCAACATCAGTAAAATGGAACACGAGAAACTAAAGGAATACCAGGGGCTCAGAGAAGAGCTGGAGAAGACCTGGAGAGTGAAGGCATCAGTGGTGCCCGTGGTCATCGGAGCACTCGAGGCAGTGACCTCCAAACTGGAAGAGTGGCTACAGTAGATCCCAGGGTATACATCTCAGACCTTTTACACTTGTCCACTCGTAGCAGGGTATCTCATAAAAAATATATATTTTCCTTTCCTGGTTCGGCCACATCAGCCACACTAAACTGCAGATTCCTGTCCTTAATAACAAAGGTTTTTAAAACCCTTTGGCCAAAGTGAAGATTTTGGAAAACTCTGGTTATGCGTTTGAGTGTGGACATAAATAAGTGTTTTCGTGGCCTAACGTCACTACCTGCGACAAAATATGCTCTGACTTCACACGCGCAGCTTGTGTTTACATTTAGAAACAGCATGGATTCCTCAAAAGGTTGGTTTTAATTAGTGTTCAGGCGCTTTTTGCCAGCTTGTTTTTTCAAGCTCAAGTGCTGCTTTAAGTCAAAGAGCGCAGGCGAAGGAGAACTTCACAGTCAGCTATTTTCCGCCAAATAACAAGACACGTTCCTTGAAGATGCCAACAGTGGTTTTGAGTCAGACAGGGATGCACTGCCAGCTGCTGGGAGAACTTTGAGATGGAAGTCGTTCTCCCGGAAGAATGGCAAGACGAATGTCACGTTCCTCGCTACTGTCGTTGTCAGAGTTATTACGTGCAAGGACAATCTACTTTCATGCGGTCACCGGTCAGTATGGTCAAGAAAGTTGCTCGCACTGTCCTATTTATCTGAAGATTATGAAAAACGGAAAATGCATTTGGTTTGTCAAGGTAGGTTGTCTCAAAATGGTTAGGCAGGTCTGTAAAGCTATAATGGTGCACATCGGACCTCAGTTGGTGATCAGAGGACAGTTGGCGCAGATGTGTGCAGTCGCGACAGCACTTCTGTCAGTCTACCTGAGGGGAAACTAAAGCCGCTTGAAGCTTGCCAACACTGTATGAATGTGCTGTGCACAAACTTGTGGAGAGATTTAAACAATTAATGTACCGGACACTGCATACAGTAGTGTTCAAAATAATAGCAGTCCAACATGACTAACCAGATTATTCACAGTTTTTGGTATAAATTATAGAACTACATGGACAACAATTTACCAGTAGGTGCAGTAGATTCTTAGAAACACAGGCAGACCCAGCATTCATGGTATGCATGCTCTTACTTCTGTGTAGTTGAATATTCAATTGAAAGGGGTGTGTTCAAAATAATAGCAGTGGGGAGTTCAATTGGTGAGGTCAATCATTCTGTGGAAAAACAGGTTTGAATCAGGAGGCCCTTATTTTAGGAAGTCAGCACATGTTATACATGCATTTCACTTTGAAATCCTGAAGAAAAATGAGTCATTCAAGACATTGTTCAGAAGTACTGTGTTCTTTTGTCAAAAGGTTGATTGGAGGGGTTAAAACTGCTAAAATGATCTCCAACGCATTAAAATGGAAAGCAAAAACACAGAGACGCAGAAGAAAAATGGAAGACTACCATTTGAATGGATCGAACAATAGCCAGAACTGCAAAGGCTCAGCCAATGATCAGCTCCAGGATGATCACAGACAGTCTGAAGTTACCTGTGAGTACTGTGACAGTTCGAAGACACCTGTGTGAGGCTAATCTACTTGCAAGAAGCCCCCGCAAAGTCCCACTGTTACAAAAAAGACATGTGCTGAAGAGGATACCATTTTCAAAAGAACACATCATCTGGCCGAAAGAGAAATGGAGAAACATTTTGTGGACTGATGAAAGTAAGATTGCTCTTTTTGGGTCCAAGGGCTGCAGACAGTTTGTCAGACAGTTTGTCAAACTCTGAATTCAAGCCATAGTCCACTCTGAAGACAGTGAAGCATGGTGGGGCAAGCATCATGATATGGGCATGTTTCTCTAACTATGGGGCCTATTTATCGAATACCAGGGATCATGGGTTAGTTTGGATGTATCACAATACTTGAAGAGGTCATGTTGCCATATGCTGAAGAGGAAATGCCCTTGAAATGGGTGTTTCAACAAGACAATGACCCCAAACACACCAGTAAGTACTGTAAGCTAAATCTTTGTTCCAGACCAAGAAAATTAATTTTATGGAGTGGCCTGCCCAATTCCCGGACCTTAATCCCATAGAAAACTTGTGAGGTGACATAAAAAATGCAGTTTCTGATACAAAACCAAGGAATTGTGGAATGTTGTCAAAGCATCTTGGGCTAGAATACCTGTTGACAGGTGCCAGAAGTTGGTTGACTCTATGCAACACTGATGTGAAGCAGTTCTAATAAACTGTGGTCATACAACTAAATATTAGTTTATTGATTCATAGGAAAGCTAAATCCAATGGGGAATTTCTTTTTTTATGTAGTACATATTGAGCTTGTAAAGACAAATGCAGACACTGCTATTTTCTGCACAGCCCAATGTTCATTTTTCAAAATGTTCTACAAAGTACTTGAAGAAATTATACATTCCTCTTCATGTTTTGATTTAGAAAACCATGGGCAATGCTTCCAATGCATCGAAATAAATCTATTATGTATACAACTGTATACAACAAACAACACCATTATGTCTGTTTTCCAGTGGGGAACAATGCACCATGACACACAAATTACATCCCATACATTATTATGGGTAACACCGGTCAGATCTCCTGTTCACTAATACAGGTTAGTTTGGATCAACCAAATGCAAAAACTTTAGCAAGGATGGGAATTGAAAGGCTTTAAAAAAAATACACACACACACACACGCACAATAAATGCTCTGGTCTGTGCCTTTATAATATAAAATAGGATATTCATTGATAATGACAATAAGGACAACTGTTGTGATGAATAATTACTCTTAATTATAATTATTTTATTTATTAGCTTGTTGTGAAATGCATCCAAAAGTTAAAAGTGTTCTAGAGCAGGATAAGAGTTTGGATTTGCTCAACCAGACATCGTAGCATTGGGCTGATGGGATAGTGCGGCGGCAACTTCATTTCAGCACTTAAAACATTTACGGAGTACCTGCAATCAAACATTATTTATTACTATGTATTTAATTAGACAAATTACTTATTTGAAAAGATTTATACAAAATAAAATGTCTCACTTGAAATCCTCTCTGAAATTAGACTTCAGCTGTTGAGTTAGATGGTTGCTGTACTGCAGACAGACCAGCAGGAAGCAACAGCGTTGAAACAACAGCACTGACTGCGCTGGACTTACGATGTAGTGTTGAGAATTGGACAGAACCATCACCACTTGTTGGACCTGGTAACCAATAAAAGACAACTGCAACAAAGATATGCGTGTTTTGGATTACATTTTTGTTGTCTGATCTAAGGCTTCAAGTTTATCTGATGTTTGGCAATCACCAGGTGAGGATGTGACTGCAGCACTTGAATTATCCAGCCAACAGACAAGATACTTTCTGAACTGGAAAATCTGCTTTTCTGAAACACACAAAGCAAATGCAATTTCTGATAACGAGGCATTATTTATTAAGACTGCCTCTTTAATGTCCTTAAAGTACACACCTCGTGACCTAAAAGGATCATCTCAAAGAGCAGCGAACAGGCAGCATCCAAATACTCAGAAAGAAAGACTCTGATCTGTGAGATAAAAAGCAAACTTTGAAAGTTATAAACTTTCAATTTCCCACAAAAGGCAACGACTAAAGCCTAGTGCACCTGGGGGTCATTTGGAGTCCCTGAGTCACAAGTCAAAGCAAGTAGCATCTTGCTGACAAGGGCACCACTATGAAAACAATCATTTTCAGAGACTTTGTAGACTTCTATCTTCTTTATTTATATTGTTCATCATTCTCAGAACAAAAAGTGTGCTTACTTGTTAGCGGCGAGTAGGCTTAGTCTGGCTGGTTCCACCTCTGTCTCTCGAAACATGATTGCAAGTGTCTGGACAATCAGAGTTCTCATTCTATAAAGAAAACATTTCACTAATATGGTTTATGACCATGGACAAGACAGACCTTTAAAAAACATGGACGAAAACAAAATAAAAGCTTTCCTCTCCAATCAAATGCTACTCTACTAAACTGCAAGCAAGAAGCTGTTACTGCCACAGAGGTTAAACCTCACGATTAGAAAGCCCCATCAGAATGACTGAGAATGACCATAGTTTAGATTGAATTTTGAGCCTCACGACTTGGCTTAGATACAATAGCACAGATGGCGTGTCGTCCAATAACCAAGAGGTTGGTGCTTGTTGTGGATTTTCTCACCACCATAAAGGAAAACTTGAAAGTATTTGTCTTATCAAAAGTGTAAGTTTAATTTAACACACGTGCGGAGGGCCAACACACAGGAGTACAGGTAAACCCATGGTTAGCTCTGGGGAGCCGAAGTCTCTCCCCTGGTTATATAGGTACACATGAGAGGCCGTCCCAGCACCAAGATGGGAGGGGCCACAGCCCCAAGATGGGAGCAAGGCACAGGAAGGCCTTTGAGCCAGGACACATCTTTGGCCATTGTCTTAGGTGTGAAGCAGAGAGCCGGCGCTCCCCAAGAGCCAGACCAAAAGGCCCAGCATGGCAGCCAGACGGTCCATCAGTCTGTGTATTTGCTTGCGGCTAGTTTTAGTCAGATAGCTCTAAAAACTGTCACAACATGCTTCAAATCCCATGAATGAATAATGACAAAAGTGTGAGTGAGTGAGCTGATTAGCTGCTATCGTTATTTTAAGTCCTTAATATTATTATTTTTAAAAGTCTATGGAGTTTTTAAGTGGGATTTTTACTTGCAGCACAAGGGAGGAGCCTGTTGAGCTGCACACGTCATTCAAAGTATGAACTTATTTGACATAATCAGACTTTGTAAGATTTGAATACATAAACACAGTCCCTGTCATAGGTTATACAGAGTCAGTTCAAAGAAGGACATACTACAGTATCCCAAAGAGGATTTAGTGTGTTCTAAGTATATTGGACAGTCTAAAGTAATGACAAACATAGTGAAGCTTACAGGAGGCGATCTGTTGTGTTCTCGGTCTGATCTCCATGAAGACAATCCTCCAGAGCCTGAACCAGGGACAGGCACAACTCACTGGACTAAATAAGACAGAAAAGCAACTGGACATTCAGATCATTTTTGCTAGAGAAGTAATCAAATTGCATTGAACATTGCATGAACTTCTTACTCTCCAGAATAGTCTGCGCAATGCTATGTTTCTGTGCGCGGCAGTGCACAGCTCTTGCATTAAGAGGTACAAGCTTTCCACACTGATGCCCTCCTGTAACAGCTCAGTTTTCAGTTGAGAGAACAGATATGCTGTCCGCTCCCAGCTACACAAACACAAAATCAGTACAATGGAGAATGCAAAAATACAAAATGGCATTGATTAAATGAAATATAGTCTAAGCACACAGACTATTATTAACACTTTTCTTTACCTGATAACTTTAAGGCAATTTCCTGCTGAGTTGCAAGGTGAAGCACAGTACTTTCTTCTATATAGTGGGTCCAACATTAGAGTGGTTTTCTATAAAACAAAAAAACTTAATAAAAAAAATAAAATGCTTCACCGCAGACCTTATTGTAAGGACTTCAACGCACTATATTGAAGCTGGTCCAGATGCTGTGCAGATGAAGATAAAGTGTCGACAATGGTGAAAGAGCGTACAAATGCAGCTCAGCCACATTAGTCTCTTTGTTTCGGTTCTGCAGACGTGAAAACAACAAGCCAATTCTTCGGGGCACCTAAAACAGCACATGCCAATTAACTGCATAGGCTATACTACAAATTAGGATACAAGTAAGTAGGCCTGTACAAGACTGGTCTAGCATTCGCATTGCAAGAAGATTCATAGCAATGTTAATTTGATGTTTTTTCATTTTTTTTAGTTGTTGGCTAGTAAATAGCATTGCCAAAATCCAATTCAATAATCTGGAGAGTCCTGACCCAAGTTTGTACATGTTTTTTCATATTACACAGCACTATTACTATTATTATACCTTGGGAGATGGTGCATGTTTTATATCAGAGGTGAGTGGGTACATAGAGGCTGAAGAGTGAGGTCTCGCTGGAGTTTGAGGCGCCAGCAGACCCAGAGTCTCTCCATTGGGACAAGAGGCTGAGCGGGTGGGTCTAGGTGTGTGCATGGGTGGGCTGATGAACAAGAAAATGAAAGAATGCATCACATACAACAATGATATAAAAGAAACATATTTAGTTTTAACATGCATCTTTACAGTTAGAGACTAAATGAATAAATACTCCATTGATACTCTTCTCTGGCTCAACATATTTTTTTATTTTATGTCCATCATATTGGATATACACTAAAACAAATTATGGCAAATGGTCAAATTTTACAACAGAAGTGGATGACTAACAAGACATTCATTTCCTTCATACAGTTGTGCTCAAACGTTTACATACCTATTTTGGACTACTTTTTCAAAGAATATGAAAGATAACACAAAAAGTTCTTTTTCTTTCACTCATAATTAGTGGTTGTGTGAAGCCATTTATGGTGAAAAATGAAGTTTGCTCTTTTTAAATCACAATGAAAAAAGAAAGTACCAAAAATGACCCTGATCAAAAGTTTATGATCAAGAGGAATGGGCCGCTTTACTATTAGATAATACACAGAACCAACTCCACAACTGCCACAAAAGACTCCAAGCTGTCTGTAGCAGTATTGGACTACACGTCCCATAATGCTTTGTACCTACGGGTGATATGTGACTTCCGGGATATTCAGTAAAGAGTTTTCTAAACAAGAGTCAACTGTGTCCCGTGTCCTCATTATACACTGTCATTGATGCTAAACGGGGCAATACACAGAACTGGGATGTGTAAACTTTGGATCGGGGTCATTTGGGTATTTTCTTTTTCATCATGATTTAAAAAGAGCAAACTCTGTTTTTTCACCACAAATGGCTTCACACAACCTTTAACCATGAGTGAAAAAAAACGTGTTATTTTTCTTTTTTTGTGTGAAAAATTCTCAAAAAATCATCAGAAATTCTGCCAGGGTATGTACACTTTTGAGCACAACTGTATAGCAAATTCTGTCAATTTTTTTCTAAGAACCATAAGGATCCTTTCCACTCGCACTGGAATGCAACAGTGCGAGTGATATCTCTGTCACACTTGGCTGTCACACTTATACACTGACACGCCTTAGTGTCTCCAGTGGCTCATGACTAATTTAATGTCTTCCTTACTTTACCTGACTGACCAGGTTATACTGCTGTTCCGATTTTGCTTTCAGAGTATTGGCACAAATCTGTGGGAAACACCACAGTGACATCTCTGAGCATTAGTGAACTGAAATGCACACAGGAGCCTATAAAATGTTTTATATGGATTTAGAGTTTGTCTGTCTCCCTGACTCCCAGACACTTCACTGTTTGATATTGTTGTTCCAACTTTACACTGGTTCTCTTTAAAGGACATTAAGGTTCTGTTTCAAACCTCTGTGACTTCTGTGTTTGACTTAGTGAAGTTTTAATTTAATATAAAGTTTTAATATATCAGGATCAAAGGCTGCATGATACAACTTACTCTAATTTCCATCTGCTTTTATTGTGTCGTGGCTATTGTGGGTTCAGAAACATTTTTAGACCCTTATTTTAGTAGTTTATTTAATTTACTTATCAAATGTCAACTTATCAGGTTAAATAAGAGTATAAAAGCATCCACTTTCAGATGTACTTATTGAAAGAGTTAAATAGGTGGTATTTTTTCTGAAGTATTGTGCTGTTGTTATGAAACCAGGACTAAACTAGGACAAAGGTCAGAGACTGAAAGAGCAGCTGGTACTGTATTTTCAGACTTTATTATTGTGATGTTTCTGATCAAAATGACTTTAATGGAGCTTTAGGTCACAATAAATGTCCTCATGGCAGTCATCGGGTCATCAAACTCATAAGGTTCACTAAAACTACCTACAATTAGTACTTTTTACTTGCACGTTTTACTGTGTTAGAAGGTACAAAACAAACTCATTCCAAGTTTTTGAACATGAATTAAAGTTTAGGCCATTCATTGCACGGCATACAGAAAGGTATAAGCATGACTGTATTTTGTTTAAAAAAATGACATAATTTTAAACATAGTAACACATAAATGAATAGAGGTGTGTGAACACATCCTCATCCCCTGGTGATGTTAGTAAGTGTATGCATTGTGCAAAGCTTACCTGTGTGCAGCAAACCCTGTGGACGTGAAAACACGGTTAGGGTTACAGCTCAACAAATCAAAGAAGCAGGTACAACATGTGCCACTGGTATTTGATTCAATTTGAATGAACGATTACTATGGGTATTTGTGCTTCCTCGGGTGGTGAAGGAGATTCATCTTTTTGGGTGTTAAAATCCAGTATTTACCTCCTGATGAAAGCGGGCTGAAGCTGTGAGATGAAGGAAGCGCCGGAACCAGTTGGTCATTTCTCTGCAGCCAACTGTGCCCCTTTGCGGCAGGTTTCTCTGGGACATAAATGATCTTTATGTGCTGGCACCGCAACCTGTCCTGTCCGCTGAGGAAATCTGGGAGGTCATTGATCTACAGAATAGAAAGGAGGCAGAGTAAAAGTCCAGTGCAGTTTTTTTTGTTTTTGCTTTGTTCACACATTAATGTCATCATAACTAGAAGAAAGTGTTTTTTTGTTGTATTTGTTGGTTATATTTGCGGTTGGTCCATATTTACACGTGATTTTGTGCTTTGAACAACTAAAGTGAGAGGCCTGAAAGTGAAGGCTTGAGTTGATAAGGGTAATCTGAACAGTTTAACAATGATGAACGTACATAAACCAGTGCATCCCTGTGCCACGCAATAAGCTTTCACTTTAAGGTGATCTTTAGAGGAATTTTCCCTTAACAAAATTGATAGTGGCCGTTGAATAGGCTATACAAATAGGTTAAAGGTCTATAAATACTTTGCGAAAACAAAAACGTCAGCTTGTTGATGTGAGGGAGATTTCGCCAGTTAAATCTAGTAATGATGAACCACCCAGACAATACTGATCACAAGAGAGTGATGTTGCACTCACCAGCTCAATGGCCCTCACGGAGCTGAAGCTGAAGGCAGAGGTGAGTGTGCACGGTGGAAACTCAGTCAGGTACACGCGCTCGTCACTCATCACCACGTGCATGTAAATTTTGTTTATGGAGTCCGTCTTGACCACGCATGGCTCATAGGCCCGGATTCGCTCGTACACTGCTCGGTCCGTGTTCCGTTTCAAGAATGAGTCCAGTCTAATGTTATGAGGATAGAGAAGTGTCCCGGGTCTGGGGCCGTCGGGCCCAGCCATAAGGGTCTTCTTCCACAGAGAGGGGCGATCTGGATATCAAACTTCAGCTTGTTGCGTTTCCCATGTCCTATTCATTGGGATACACTGGTCCATCATTAGTTTAACGCACAACGCTTTGATTGGTCTGTTCTGTAAGGTGGGATGTGCCTCATTGGCTGAAGATGCGCAATTTATCAGCCTAAATAATCAAAACAAAACATTAAATCGGTAGGCAACATCACATTCTTTTTAAATTTGTAGTCTCTAAAGGCCATTAATTTATACTTCAAGTTCACTATATTTTGTGTGTAAAAGATGACGTGTCTCGCTTATTGCAGCGTTTGCGAACCAATTGCGCACTGCCATCTGGTGGCTCTGTTACTTAATTACAAGCAGGGTAGTCTTTAGGTTAAGGTGAACTATGTTGTGTCCGGTGGCCAATTTGTCCTCTGCATTTGACCCATCCTTGGATGCCACTAGCCCTGGAACAACCCGAAGGAGCAGTGGGCGACCGCAGTGTAGTGCCCGGGGCCCCCCAGATGTGGAGCCTAAAGGTCAGAATCACCTGGCTGGAGGATTCACCTATTGTTAAAGGAATACGCCACCGTTTTTAAATACTGAGCTATGTTCTTACCTTAGCTTAGACGAGTTGATGCATAGATGTCTGGTCTTTATGCGTGTCCTCAGTCATGTAGGGATGCCCCTGTGGCTCGTTACCATCGGCTGCTGGATACCTCTGTTGGACATTATGTTGGCCTGGACACGACAGTGTTTTGTTTAGATTTGTTTCATTGTCTTAATGTTTGGTGCAGCCCTGTAAGGCAACTCCTGTTGTGATATTGAGCTATACAAAAAACACTGATTGATCCTGATAAATTAAATGACCCTAATTTGTTATCCAATGCTTGCTTTTAACTTGATGTTTATTTTTTATTTGACCTTTATGTAACCAGGAAAGTTCCACTGAGATTAAGAATCTCTTTTACAGGGGAGTCCTGGTCCTAGAGGGAAACCTATTGTACATTTTTAGTGGCATGCGAAACCGGAGTACCTGGAGGAAACCAGGTACACAGGGAGAACATGCAAACTCCACACAGAAAGGAAAAACAAAAACACCCTTTCTGTTCCTCACAGAAAGGGTTTGATTCCCCCATCCACGTGGGAATCAAACCCGAGACCTTCTTGCTGTGAGGCACGAGTGCTAACCACTGTACCACCGTGCCGTGTAAGCTAAGGCTACTGTACTTGTAATTATTTTCATAATTATTGCAAAGAAATTGGTGTAGGTCTGCAACAAAGTAACCCTCACATAAATTGCATTCACACTTGATGATGTAAGATAGCGAGTTGATTAGGCCATGTGGTCTACATAGGAGGCCTAGGCCTATAGGTGTAGGTGCCATCCATCCATCCATCCATCTTCTTCCACTTGTCCGTTGCCGGGTCGTGGGGGCAGCTGTTGGAGCTGCCCAAATCACATTGCACCAGCCCCTATGGCTCCTCCTGCAGGTGGTGGGTCCAGAGAAGGAGGTGTAGGTGCCAATACAACTCAATGGGAGAGATATAGTTTATCATTATCATTATTTAACAGTGATTGGATTCACAAACCTGCCACATTATTCTTATGGCTGAAAGTCATCTCTACTGACCAACATCACTCTCAAGTTTTTGAACATTGCTACCACATTATGAGGAAATAATTAGACCATAGTTCATATGTGCTGGAAGCAATGAGTTTGAACTTTGTGACAGTTTTTTCTCATTCTCATAATTAAAAGGTAAAATACTGGAGTTATTGTTAACATTAAAACACTTGGACTCTACAGTGTGGTGTTTGACATATTTGTGACTCTGCAGCTAACAGAGTTGTTCCACAGCATTTTTCTCCACTTTTTATACTTTTTTTGCTAGCACCCACAAAAATAGTGGATTTCCATGGTAACAGTGAGTTTATAACATTCCATCTCGAACTCTATACTATTTTGCGTTGGGTATGACTAGCTGTGACATGGCTTCTAATCTCCGCCATTGGCCTCTCCGGTCATCAAGGAACAGGCAATCACTTACAGTACTGTCAAATTCTTCAAAGTGCCATTGCTCAGGTTAGACTATTTAGGCCTATAGGCTGACTTGGGGTAAATGTTGGAACAACCTCTCTCTCTCTCTCTCTCTCTCTCTCACCCCCTCTCTCTCTCTCTGAGTGAAACTATGGCTTATGCAGCTGCAAAACAACAGTTGGGGACTGTTTATCCACACTATCAGCATTGTACTGTGGAGTTGTCCCATCGCATCGACGCCTGAGGGGGAGGAGAGAGTTAGCCCATGACGTCGACTCTGTGCACGGCCAACTGAAATGGTAAATGGTCTAAACTTTTCCATCTACATTAGGCACTCAAAGCGCTTTTAGGCACTTTAATAGCCTACAGAACAGAGGAAATCAACATAATTGTGATAAAAGGCTGTTGGCGAGTTTAGAGCGCTCTCACAGACTAATCTCATCCAACCTCCAGGTGCACTCCATTGACAACAGAGAAGGATGACCGCCCTGAGCAGTGGGGAGCTGTGCATCAAATATGCACTCTTCATCTTCAACTTTGTCTTTTGGGTGAGTCTATAGAAGGCCCAATGCATTTATGTATAACATTATTATCAGACTATGTTGGGCTTGGCACTTGGGATAGACTTGTTAGTTATGTCAGCTGCCTTAATGCTACAGTCTGGCAGTTTGTCTTAATTTTGACTTCACTAGTCTTTATTTTTCCCTTTATTGTATCATATGAGGCTTTCCTGATCATGTCTTCTTGTGATGCGTACAGCCTCAATTAGCATGAATAAAGTAAATTTCCTCTTTGCCTATAGGTAGGCCTACAACTTTATCAAAGTGGGTGTCGTAGCCCTTATCAATAAACAGGTTGATTTTATTGAGTCCACTGCTCATAAACACAACATTCCACAAGAGCCACACATACATGAAATCTTAAATCCTTGACATGTAGTATCTTGCTTCCTTCTTTATATCTTATTGCATTAAACACTTATTAACCGTCAAAGACAGGAAAATCATCTGTGGCAATGTAACCCATATGAGAGGTAGGTTGTCACAATGTGTGGGGTTGGTTGTCCTTGTTATTAATGGTGTTTCTGGTGTTACCATGATTTTGGAAGAAAAACAATACTGTAAGTGTAACTTTTTTGGGTTCTTGAGATAAAAAGACAACATAGGTTTTAAACTATCACCAATACATGCAGAAGTTGGCCTAATTGTTAATTTTCATATAAAATACTCTATAATGAGCTTAAAAATGCAGGAAATCACGCAGTGCAGTAAAAATATGTGCTCAACAAATGCTAATGATAAAATTAATATGTCATAAAAACAAAGGAAAATTTCTCCACCAGGATGAAAATGCAACATAAAAAGCAACGAAAAAAAAGTGATGAAAAAGCAACACAGAAGCAACAGAAGAGCAACAAATCCAGAAGCTTTTTTTTTTTTTTAACAAATCCAGAAGCTTCTAGATTTGGATACTTCCGGACTAGAGAAAATGCACTTGGTTAAGGTGGGGGTTAAACTCCGCGTGACAACAAACCGCTGACCATCTGACACAAAGTTAGACCTATCTCTCACATGACTTTAGCTCAAAAGCTCAATTATTCTTCAGTTCAAAGTTGGGATCTATAGCTTTGTGCTGAATACAAGATTTTTCAGAATCTAATCACCTCCAGGTATTTAACACGAAAACATCAGCCAGTTGGAAAATTGGCCAAATCCCCCAAAAGACAACTCCTCGCCTGATTGCAATGTTTCTTGAATGAATGCTAACACATTACAGGATGTTTGAGTTTGAGTTTTTATTTCGAGCTAAGGCACAAAATCCAAGAAAAAAACAGAAAAATATATATACACAAGAAAAGAAAAAGAAAAAAAGAAAAAAATAATAATATACATTCTAACTCGAAAAGGAGTGGGAAGAAGACAAGCTTATTGACTCCCACCCCTGTTCATAAACTTAAATAACAATAACTAACAACACTGCATATTTCTTACCATCTTACAAGACAACTATCAACCGAGTTGGTTACATTTCAACAGATGCCATACTGCATTATACCAGGTCAACACTCACAGTATCTCACACTCTACAACCATTGTATTATTTCTGTTTCCCATACCGAATTCATTACCGTGTTGGCATTATCGTTATTCATCATCACCATTACAACCCATATAACATTACTCTGTATCAAAGTGTTTGATGCATAACATACTCCACATTTATTCATGAAAGGTACATTAATCGCAGACCGATTGATGCTCATAATAACAAGAATGATCTTAATGATGTGTGTTACAAGGGATTCGTTTTTTTTTTTTTTTTTTTTTTTTTTTTTTTGTTTGTTTGTTTTTCTCTGTGACTGGACCAGCTGCCTGAGGGGAGCAGCCCCCGAGTAACCGGACCATCCTTTGTTGAGTGTCCTATACTATGCATTAAAAGAGACAAATGTTTAGGAGTCTGCTGCCAGAAGAGGGTTTCCTCGAGCTGCCGACCCCCACCTGTCTGCCCTGTACTACGGGTTATGTTGAATGCGGAGTACATAGATATGTGCATGATTTACTTCTAAGAATTTAATTCCTTTATATTACCATCAGCATCAATAGCCGTACTGCTGTCTGAATCGATTAAGTTTGATTCTAAGAATAATCTACAGATTATTAGGTAATAATCCTAGACTGTTACATTTAAAGTTTAAAGTTAAAATGTTATTACCATGGTTATTACAGTCAGGATGCTAAATTTGATGTTCAATAAACAATATCATGTCAGAGCTCCCCCTAGTGTTGCTGTAAAAAGCAACCAACCTCTCCCCATATGAGTCTAAACAAACCTGATACGTATAGCCTTGGTCTACTGTAGGTAATACAGGTTCCTATGAATGTTTGTGTAGCCTGTATGATCTCAGAGTATTATCAAACTCCATCTTCTCTTACTGATGGGGTAGACTCAGTTAAATTGACAAGAAGACAGAGTGATCGCTGATGGCCGATAATTGTGCCCAGGTGGTATTCATTGGTCTATTATGAGCTTAGCCTAGTTGATGCCCCGCCTTCTCTCCTTCCCCCACATCCTTTGAACACCTAGGCTAGGTGAGCCGCACTAAAGTCTCCCCCACTTTATACTTTTTTTCCCTATGTAATTTGAAGTTGGCCTATCATTTCTACTTACACGCGAGGAAGAACAATCACTTTCAGCCATGGGAGGAATGCAGTGTATCAAGTACCTGGTGTTTGCGTTCAACTTTCTCTTCTGGGTATGTGTCTCTGGTGGTTGCTTATGTGGTTGATTTGTGGGAAGTTGAGTGAGTCACGTGTTCAGTAGAGTCTTCTAGGGTCACTAGTGTTTAATTATGGTTTTGTAAGTGAAGTGAGTAAGTCACTGCCTGGGCCTGAGGGAGTTACATTGCACCCACTTAAAACTCGACTTCTGGAAAAACCAGTTGGTCTTGTAGGCTGTTCCTGAGATTGTGTGCTTTTTGTACTGGTACCAAAGGAAAATAAATGTTATCAATGATTTTAAAGTACAACTTAAAATGAATAGGCTGACCTTTTTTATATCACTAATTAGTATGATGGGTTAACAAAACAACTCCCCTATTCGGTTTGATTTGCTATGGTTACCACACAATTGCAGTCCCTTTCCTGTAGTGGAGTATCAAGTATGTGAATATTGTGTTAACTTTATCCCACCCTTGTATACAATGACTTTATGAGGTAACATGTTAGGGATGAAGGTTTGGGTGCCATAGTTGTAGGAATGTTTTCTACATGAGGAGCTTTACTTTATTAAAGATGTGTCAATTTCCAGTATATTACTCAATATAAATATATATTTTCTAAACATACCACCATTACATTCAAATTCTTTGAAGAATTCAAGGACCAAACCATCTGCTCTCTGTGAGGTGTGTTTAAAACGAACAATGGTTTGTACCTCTGTGACTTAAAGGAACAGGCCACCGTGTTTCCATACTGAGATATGTTCTTACCTGAGCTTAGATGAGTTGATGCGTACCTGCCTGGTCAGACAGGTACGCATCAACTCGTCTGAGCTCAGGTAAGAACATGTCTGTTTTTAAAAACGGTGTGGCATGTTCCTTTTTAAGTTTGAGGGTACGTTTTCTTTTAATGTGAACCTTAAGGGAGAAGCCTCCCTAAGCAGCAGGCCTTGGGGAGTTTATTAGCGCTTGACAGAACAGTGTTAGTCTTTGTAGGATTGTCAGCAGCCATGATTCATCTTCTATGTACATGTATTAACCAAAAACAAGTAGGCTACTCAGCAGAACTGATCTTTTACAATTAGGTGTTATGTGAATACTGACAAAAGTGTAAATTACATGTAGGCTTTATTGACATTTTACAGATATATTTAATTAAAGTAAAAGATTTTAGGGCGGAAAACTCATGGTTCACTGACTTTGTCTGGACATACAGTGCCTCTCGAAAGTACTAATACACCTTGAACTTTTGCACATTTTGTCATGTTTACAACCATAAACTTAAAGATTTTATTTTGAATTTTTTACTGAAAGTTCACGCACAAGTAACAGACAACTGTGAAGTGAAAACAAAATGATACATGATTCTGTTTTTCAAAAAATAGAAAAGTGAAAATTGGGGTGTGCATAAGTATTCATACAGCATTTTTCTGAGTGCATTAAATTGCCTTTTATAACATTCCTAATGACTGCAGAATGTTCACACCTTGTCCTAACCATTAAATAGAGGCCACCTGTGTGTAATCTACTCTCAGTATAATTACAGCTGTTCTGTGAGGGCCTCAGAGCTATGGTCATAGTGTATTGGTCACTAACCAACATCATGAAAGCCAAGGAGCACACCAGAGAGGTCAGGTTATACAAAGATTTGAACATCTCACAGAGCACTGTTCAATCCATCATTCGGAAATGGAAAGAGTATAGCACCACTGTGAACTTCCCAAGACACGACCGTCCACCTAAACTAACAGACCAAACAAGGAGAGCACTGGTAAGAAATGCAACCAAGTGCCCCAAGATAACTCTGAAGGAGCTGCGACGTACTGCCGCTGAGCTGGGGGAATCTGTACATGGGACAACTATAAGTCGTACTCTACACAAATCTGGCCTTCATGGACGAGTGGCAAGAAGAAAGCCATTATTGAAAGGAGGCCATAAGAAATCCCGTTTGAAGTTTGCTAGAAGTCATATGGAGGACACAGCTACCATGTGGAAGAAGGTGTTTTGGATGAGACAAAAGTTGAACTTTCTGGCCCAAATGCAGAACGTTATGTATGGCACAAACCTAACACTGTAGCACAAACAAAAAAACCGCGCACATCCCTAACTAAGCAGTGTGCTGGATCAAAAAAAGGGGGCAACAAATGGAAGAAGAATAAAAAACCTGCACAACTGCGTTTTAGCTCCCAAGAATTGTTTAATGTGTACTCACACCACGCTGTCACAGCGTGGTGTGAGTACACATTAAACAATTCTTGGGAGCTAAAACGCAGTTGTGCAGGTTTTTTATTCTTCTTCCACAAACCTAACACTGCTCATCGTCCTGAGTGCACCATCCCCAGTGTCAAATATGGTGGGGGGAGCATCATGCTATGGGGCTGCTTTTCCTCAGCGGGGACTGGGAAGATTGTAAGAATAGTTGGGAAGATGGATAGAGCCAAATACAGGGACATTTTGGAGGAAAACCTGCTGGAGTCAGCAAGAGAATTGAGGCTGGGGCGGAGATTCACCTTCCAGCAGGACAATGACCCTAAACAAAAGCCAAATCTACAATGGAATGGCTTAAAAAACAACATATTAATGTGTTAGAATGGCCCAGTCAAAGTCCTGACCTAAATCTGAAAATCTGTGGAAAGACCTGAAAACTGCTGTTCACAAACGCTCTCCTTCTAATTTGACAGAGCTTGAGTTGTTTTGTAAAGAGGAATGGGCTAAAATGTCAGTCTCTAGATGTGCAAATCTTGTACAGTCATACCCCAGAAGACTTGCTGCTGTTATTGCAGCAAAAGGGGGTTCCACAAAGTATTATTTCATGCTGTATGAATACTTATGCACGCCACACTTTTCTATTTTTTGAAAAATAACAATCATGTATTATTTTGCTTTCACTTCACAGTTGTCTGTTACTTGTGTCTGAACTTTCAGTAAAAAATTCAATAAAATCTTTGTTTATGGTTGTAAACATGACAATGTGCAAAAGTTCAAGGTGTATTAGTACTTTCGAGAGGCACTGTATATGAATATTCTCCTCCCAGAACCACATTCAATGCATTATCAGAAATGGCTCCCTTTTTAAAAATGAATCTTTATTTTTTTGTCTTGCACAAATCCAGCTGGCAGGGACTGGAGTACTAGCGGTGGGACTATGGCTGCGTTTTGATTCCAGGACAGCTGGACTTTTTGAAGGAGAGGACGCTCCCACAGTCTTCTTGACTGGTAAGGCTTCAACAAGTAGTAGTAGAAAATGTATTGTTCCCGTGAGGAAATCCATTTGCAGAGTAAAAAAATACACACAGACAACAAGGACCACAACAAACGGGTCCAAACATTGACAACATGCATAGAACAGGCCTAAGCTCAAACCACGACAATCAACTTCAATATTTAAATTATTAGACGAGACATTTATGAAAAAGCTAATCTTATTTTGGGTGTGGTGTTTTCTTGATATGAGGTGCTTTTGGATAAATAAAGCAGGATAGTCACTAGATTCAACAATTATTTAAACTTTAAACTGTCAAGCTTGACACATATATTAAATGTTGGACTAACTCCATCCTGACCTAAATGCTATGTGGTAGATCTTGTATGCCTTTTTAAAAAACAATAACATTCTCAAAACTATAAAGTCCAATTGGGCAGCTAAGGCAGCGGCCACACTGCGTTGGTCAAGAGCCTCCACACATAGCTCCCATTCTTCATTTGTAAACAGGGCTGCCTTTGTTTAGTGACTTTTGTATTCTCACTGGAACTGACACAGAAAGACAGACTGGTCCCCACCCTTCGCTCTTTGTGTCAAACTGATAAGTAGAGTAGGCAGTGAGGCGACAGAGGACTGCATATAGAGCCTAAAAAACGTCAGCAATTCTGAGGGAGGAATATTTGTGTTGAGGCTCCTGCACTTGTATCTTTGCAGGAGCTATTGTGGTCCTCCATTCTTCTAGTATGATTCATCCTCAGAGCGGAACAAAATGCCAATAAAGTGATAAACATGTGGCATATTTATTTAGAAGTACAGTATAGCCAGTTCAAGAAATCCTGTTAAATAAACTGCATTTGTCCACAGAAATAGTGAAAGATGTTTTCTTGTAGGTGTGTACATCCTGGTTGCAGCTGGGGCACTAATGATGGTGGTTGGCTTTCTGGGATGTTGTGGAGCTATCAAAGAATCTCCATGCATGCTTGGACTGGTAAGAAAAATCTTTTTTCACTTGGTGTGAATATACTTCATCGGTAAACCAGAATGTAAATCCATAAAGTTTGCAAAGTAATTTTATTTTTCTCTTTAGTTCTTCCTCTTCCTCCTCATCATCTTTGCTGTGGAGGTGGCGGCTGGAATCTGGGGACTATCCAATCAGGACAGGGTATGCAAAGTGACAAATATCCCTGGATTTGAAGTTTTGTTGTTACCATTATATTGTCCTGTAAGTGGCTTTTCAATAATGCCAGTACTGTCCCTCGTGCAAGTCTGGGTTAAAAATGTTAAAAGAAACTGACATGCGAAGCTGAAGCTTATTTGGATTGTACTCTTTCTATGATGTAGGGGTTGTGAGTTTGAGTTAGTGTGTCATTTTTTTTCTTTTGACACTACCAGATGCATATTCAGAGGCAGCAGTCAGCAGACCTCATTATACAAATGAAATACATATTTTACATATTATTGATTGTATGTGTCCAGGTGGTTGAGGATGTTACAGAGTTTTACAAGCAAACTTATACAAACTATAAGGACACCAAACAGGAGGCACTGAAGGAAACACTGCGCCTGATTCACTTTGGGGTAATATTTGTTTTCATCATTGCCCAATACCTATAACCTGTCAGTATGCCTATTGTGTTCACTTTTGAATAAATGTTCAACTCTTCATAGTTGGACTGCTGCGGTCCCACTGGAACTGTGATTGATGCGGCAAAAGACATCTGCCCCAAAAAGGAGGGTTTGGAAGTTCTTGTTACTACGGTAAAGGAGACAAATTTATTGTACTGCAAGATATGACATTTGGGTTGTATGAATAACGGAGCCAAAAAGGTAAAGAAATGTGGTAAACAAATGGGGTGAAGTCAAGTGACACACCTTAATTCACCAAACATTTAGCCATATTAAACGTCAGATATTCTACGTCAGTGGTTCTACAACTGTTTTAGTAGACCATGAAAACTGGAGTGTTTTCACCCCCCAAAAATGTTGATTAAAGTATTGATTTAAAAAAACTATAACAATTTATCCAGTCATTTTTTTTTTTGTGGCAATGACCCACTAAAAATGAAGCCAACCCACTCGAGAGTCCCGACCCACTGCTCTACATGAATCTCCAAATTGGCACTTTTTTCCCACATCATTACATGCTCTAATCACTTTCTGTAAATCCGTTATTGAGCACAGGGTATAGATGCAAGTTTCTGTATACAAGAATATCGGCGTGTCTATGGTTTTCTGTAGGTCTACCACGTAGTTGTTACCCAATCCCTTTTCCCCCGTCAGAGCTGCCCAGCTGCCATTGATGAGGTGTTCAACGGCAAACTCCACATCATCGGCGGGGTTGGCATTGGTATTGGAGTAATCATGGCAAGTAGAAGATCTTTATTTATATAGTGCCTTTCACAGACATGGTCACAAAGCGCTTTACATGAGAGCATTTAGATTTGTTATGTCTTAAGAATAAGGTAAATAGCAGCATGATTTGATTTCTAAATGTTTTGCACAGCTTTCTTTAACTTGCACCACTTGGCTTTCAACTAACTTTATTATGCTTTTTGTAAAGGTCTTTTGATGTTGAAATTAATGATCTGATTGTAAACTTTCAGATTTTTGGAATGATCTTCAGCATGATGCTCTGTTGTGCCATTAAGAAGTCCAGGGACTTTGTCTAAATGGCACTTTACACTGGATTCCACGCATGTCCACACTTTATCTGTCCTGCTTGAGCTTTGCCTCTCTTGGATCTGTGAGAATATGAAGCAATCTCCACTGACATGTTTATCGTTTATGGCAATAGTAAAATGTAACCCCTGTGATTATGCTGCCCTGGAGAATGCTGAATCTCACTTGGACTAAGCATTGTTGTGAAAACTAATTTTAGTCGTTTAAGTTTTTACCTTTTTTTTTTTTTGTGTGTGTGTGGAATTTTTCTTTTTACTGACTTAGGATTTAGTTTTATAACAATTTTATTAATTAATTTTGATTTGCCAAGTGCATTTGTAAAGTGTCATTTAACGTTAATAAAGTATATTTGCATTGTGTTCTCTGGGTTTTGTTATCCATTAGTGATGGACAGTGGTGGCACGCCTGTTTAGGTACTCTTTAGTACCTAAACGACCGTGCCAAAGCCTTTCCACACCCACAAACGTCAAAAATTGCCGCGAAAGGCGGTCTCTGAAGTTTGGGGGTGACGTGTGTGTGTGTGTGTGTGTGTGGGCCTTTGCATTGGCCTTTGCATTGGCACAATCACAGCAGACTGATTACGTGGGAGGGATTTGGTTATATACCACAGGTACAGGGGCAGGATAATGGGAAGCACCTGCTGACTATGTGTGGAGCTGGTGCGGCTTATGATCTGTGGAGGCCGTGGACATGTCTCCAATCAATCCGGAAATTCTAATTTAGTAGCAGAGTTTACCCTGAAGGGGGCGCAACCCATTTGTTTTCAGGCCAAAGTTGGATTTTGACACGTTTGCGCTATAATGTCAGGGACCAGTAGACAACACTATGAGACACCTATTGAGACGGTTTATCAGTAAAAAAAAAAACGTGATTTGCTGTTTAGTGGCTTTTTAAGCTCAAAGCCACTTATAAAAGTCAAAAAGACAAGTGGTACAAGAATTACGAAATGCAAAAGTAGCTTATAAATATTTGAATAATTTGACCAATAAATCAACTAAACACAAACTAATTAAATAACTTAATAGTTGGCAAATATATTAGTAACAGTGCCAGTATGGCAAACAAATGCCAACTTATTTTGTACATTCGGTAGAAGGGTTTGAACTAAGGATTTTGTGGCTATTGAACACTTAAATCATCCAGTTCTTTCAGTTTCTGACGATGCTTTCTGGATTGAAACAATTGAACAGAAGTAGCACGACTCATTGCAAAACTGTCAATTCAATATCTAATGACATACAATATTAATAGTATAAAAATGGGAACTTATTACCCACAGAACTTAAGACCATATCGGAGTTTCAAATGTTCACTTCGTTAAGTTTTGGCTGAAAACAAACCAAAGCTGTACCCGTCTGTAAATAGCACAGAGTCTGTGTGTGTGTGTGTGAACGAAAGAATGTATTGCTGACTGTGTTGTACTGTATGTGAGTGATTGATATACATTTTGCATTTCTGCATTGCATAAGCTGCAAACCTGAATTGTAAGTATGTTGATTGCATCATCCCTAAAAAATTAATAAATCTATTCAATAAAAGGTCAAAAAGAAAAAGCAACTTCTCAGAAACATTTATTTGTTACAAGCTGAATTTATAGAAGTCTGTGGCATTTTACTCATCCCAGGCAAAGTCAAAGGGCTGGAAATCATCTCGCAGTTGTTTGCTGCACTCCTCTTCTTCCTCTCGGCTCTGTTTACACTCTCTCCAGTCAGCGCGGGTCGGAATGTTCAGCACTGCTTCACTGGCCAGCACCTCCCTAAACACAAATGCTATTATTATTTTATTCCTATTTTTTGTGATATATATATTTTTTGGGGGGGAAAAACTAACCGGCCAAATTGCAAAGGAAAATACTTCTGAATGTGGTAGAAGAGTTTGTCCCTGAATCGAGCTCCACATAGAAATAAGGAGTGCCTGGAGGAGCAATCTATAAAAAATATATTTTGCAATTGTTACTCATGGGTTATTTAACAACTCATGGCATGTATAGAATTACGGTACCTGTTTGAGGTCAGTATGTTCTGGAATTTCCATCAGCTCCATTTTTTGCTCCTGTCCCTGGACCACAAATGCCTCCTTTATGTCCTCTGTTGTGCAACAGCTCAATGGCACTGGAACAACCTGAATTAAATGTAAAATGTGAAAGTATTGATGCGCAACCTTTACTAATTACTAAATATTATTCATAAATACCATAAAATGTGAAATATTAAAAAGTATATAAATACTAGGGGTGTGTATCGCCTAGTCTCAGGCGATACGATACGTATCCCGATACAAAGGTCACGATACGATACGATACGATATATCCCGATATTGAAGAATTAGACGATTATTGCGATTTTTTTTACTACTTTGGAAACAACTATTCAGTAAACTAGTCCACCTTCATTAGATTTGTATCAAATACATTTGATCTATCCATCTTATGATATAAATGCTTTTCACTAATGTGCTTGTGACTGTGGTGTTTATGGTGATTATACCTTTGAACGGAAAACAGATTTCTTGGAAACTAATGAAACCAATTACTGGGGATGCACGTTTTCTAGTATTTCTATAGTTGGGAGTCCTTGGCGATCAGTAACTATTATGGGTTTCATCCATTAAAATATACAATAACTCAGACGGGGCATTTAAAATTGTGTCTACTCCACAACGGGTGTCACTCGTAGATCTGGGACATAATGACACGGGCATCACGCGCAGCAGTAGCACACAACTGAAGCAGAGGGGAAACTAATACAGCAGGCTCTTTTAAACTTGTGTCGTAGTACTGCAGTGGCGAGACACAGGTTTAACATGAGTATGCTGTATTTACTGTAGTTTCACCTCGGTTTCGTTTAATTCCGTAATAAAATGCTACGAAGATAAATCCATGCTACGAAGATAAATCCTCTCCAAACGCAGCGGCGACGCACTCAGCAATATGCACAGAGCTGTGGCTCTCGTAATAATCCAGGTCTCTGTCTTTGCTGTAAAAGCCAAAGCCAAATGTAGAGTTTTAAAAGAGCCCCGTAGCGTCTCATAACTCATTCTTTTCCATGCTAAGCTCTTCCTGTGTTTCTCTAACTCTCACTAAATTCTAGTGTTACTCAAGCGGGCTGCGCGGTGCGCTGCCATCTAGCGGGCGGGAGTAAAAGTGCAGGACCAAAGAGAGACGCTGCAATGAATATTTCCCCAAAAATAGATGTTTAAATATCGATACGGGCGCTTTTGTATCGATACGAGAATCGCGCGACGTAATATCGCGATATATCGGCGAATCGATATTTTTCAACACCCCTAATAAATACTATTACATTTTGTGTGCAATCTATAAATGGATACATGTATTTTCTACCTGTAGTTGCAGATGTTGACTCTTATAATTCCTCTCAAACAAGATGCAGCGCTCGCCTTTGCTCTTGTAAAAACTTCTCAGGGCTGATTTGTATTTCTCCATCTCCTCCACCACCTCTGAGGCCAAATCCACGACTGACTGGTAATGACCAATTGGAAGTATCAACAGGTGTCGGGGCGTTAGAGCGCCTTTAGCCACTGCCAAGTAGCACTGCAAGTTGAAACAGAACATAGTTATACAATACACACACATTTTTTCTATCTACAGTGCCTTGCGAAAGTACTAATACACCTTGAACCTTTGCACATGTTGTCATGTTTACAACCCTAAACATAAAGATTTTATTTTTTCCTGAAAGTTCAGACACAAGTAACAGACAACTGTGAAGTGAAAGCAAAACGATACATGATTCTGTTATTTTTCAAAAAATAGAAAACCGAAAAAAGTCGGGCATGCATAAGTATTCATACAGCATGAAATAATACTTTGTGGAACCCCCTTTTGCTGCATTAACAGCAGCAAGTCTTCTGGGGTATGACTCTACAAGATTTGCACATCTAGAGACTGACATTTTAGCCCATTCCTCTTTACAAAATAACTCAAGCTCTGTCAAATTAGAAGGAGAGCGTTTGTGAACAGCAGTTTTCAGGTCTTTCCACAGATTTTCAATAGGATTTAGGTCAGGACTTTGACTGGGCCATTCTAACACATTAATATGTTTGTTTTTAAACCATTCCATTGTAGATTTAGCTTTGTGTTTAGGGTCATTGTCCTGCTGGAAGGTGAATCTCCGCCCCAGCCTCAATTCTCTTGCTGACTCCAGCACGTTTTCCTCCAAAATGTCCCTGTATTTGGCTCCATCCATCTTCCCAACTATTCTTACAATCTTACCAGTCCCCGCTGAGGAAAAGCAGCCCCATAGCATGATGCTCCCCCACCATATTTGACACTGGGGATGGTGCACTCAGGACGATGAGCAGTGTTAGGTTTGCTCCATACATAACGTTTTGCATTTGGGCCAAAACGTAAAATTTTTGTCTCATCTGACCAAAGCACATTCTTCCACATGGTAGCTGTGTCCTCCATATGACTTCTAGCAAACTTCTGGGATTTCTTATGGCCTCCTTTCAATAATGGCTTTCTTCTTGCCCCTCGTCCATGAAGGCCAGATTTGTATCCCTGACCTCTCTGGTGTGCTCCTTGGCCTTCATGATGTGGTTTAGTGACCAATACACTCCGACCATAGCTCTGAGGCCCTCACAGAACAGCTGGAATTATACTGAGAGTAGATTACACACAGGGGGCCTCTATTTAATGGTTATGGCAAGGTGTGACCTTTCTGCAGTCATTAGGAATGTTATAAAGGCAATTTAATGCACTCCGAAAATGCTGTATGAATACTTATGCACACCCCACTTTTCACTTGTATTAGTACTTTCACAAGGCACTGCATGTATATAATTTCATAGCTTTTGCAAGAATACTGAACCACCGTATTATTCAGGGTAAAGTTCAGTTTTACAAACTCACATGCGTTCCTATACTGATGACCAAGTGTTTCTCCACCTGAGGACTGGCCAAACAAAACCAACAGGGACCTGTTGGCTGGGCTACATGAAGGGAAAGTTATTTTTTAAAATAGTAAAAACTATGCAAACCAGCTTTTTCATAGTAGTTGCTGTGACTAAATTTACGGTGTCTGCGCGGCTGTTTTGCCCCATCTCGGTCGTTGAAATGACCTCTTCCTCGACCTCTTCCATCCGATGGCCTCTTCCTGTTACCCTGGTTACTGGTCAGGTCAAAGAAAAACTGACTAACAGGTTGCTGATCAAAGTGAAAAGAACACATTGCATCAGATGAAGAAAAATTACAGAATCAACAATGCACTGCAGAGAAAAAGCAGTAGCACTCACCTCCTCCTCAGTGGTAAAGCTCGGTTCTGGTGCATCTGTTTTGTCTTTTGTGACTCGTCTGTAAGGATTTTCTGTTACATCCTGAGGCTGCTTCACCAACTCTGCTTGATCCATACTCCTCATAGGAATAATGTTGAAGGCATACAAATACTGCAATGAAATGGTATATCATCTATAAATGTCCATATTTACTGTAAATTAAAAATTCTTAGTATTAATAGTTTTAAATGCATTGATTCTTTTCTAGTCCTTATGCTGATGCCATCAACTGATACCAGAGAGACTGAAAACAGGGTATCAAAGCTTACCAAAAAAGCAAAAACTGTCCAAGATCAGCATTTGTGCAGCTCTACCAAATGGAATAGTCCTAAAGAACATGTTATATACAAACCTTTTTCTTTGCAGGGTTGTTGACATTTGCCAAAGCAATAAACCGGCTAACAGGTTGAGCATTTTCCAGGAGAACAACATGATTCCTGGAAAATAACATATTTAAATAAGACAAAACAACATCAAGACTGTATGATAAGGATAAGTCTACCTGTAAGGAAGTCTCTCGTAGTGAACGCCTTCCAGTCCTGCAAAGTGATACCTTGGTCTTAATTTGTCAGCAAGACTGGCAATGGAGTTACTGCCACATGTCTTAGTGTCCACTTCCTGGAACATAAAGCCATATACAATAATCAATAAAAATATTGTTTCTGGAAAAAGGTGCAAAATGTAAATCTATAAACATGTTCTTACTGGGGGGTTGCCATAGTGCCACACTCCTTTAGGCCACTGTGATGTCAACAGAATGTCCACACCTTTAAACTTTGAGTTAGTGGTCAATAGTTCAACCAAAGAAGACAGATCTTTGGAGGTGAAGCAATGGGAAGGTGCTGGTTCCTGAGAGGCTTCTTGGCCACTAACATAAGCGATTTGTAAACCTGAAACCCCGGTGAACACACCCTGACGACCTACAATACAGAGATGCACATTAATGTCTGCAGTCAGCACTCACACAACAGAATTAGACTCTTCTTACCCAGATAGGTGATGTTTTCACACAGCTCACAACCACTGGCAATGGAAAAATACTTTGATACTTCTTGACTCGCTGCTCCCAGAACATAAGTATGAATGGGAGCTAAGGATGCAAAATAAATCCAATTATATGTTAGAGACAGTTACCAAAATATTACATGTTTCATTCAGTCTAGTTTGTACCTTTTTTTAAACCACTTTGATATTGCTGCCACTCTGCTTCTGCTACAGGAGTCGTCCCAAAAAATTCACCCACGCACAGCAGCAACTGTAACAAACGCCACCATGTAAACAAACAGCAGTTTAGAAACAGTAGTTCATGTGCAGAAGTAGCCAAGGTCTTGACGCACGTCAAATGGTCCCGCTTTCTTCTGGATGCTCTGAACGCGATTAAAGAGAGCAGTCAGTCTCCCTTCCACATCCCCGCACGCTAGACTTCAGACAAAAGAAATGAGTCGAGTTTACAAGATTATTCATTTTTAACCACATGTTAGATAAAGACCGCATCAATGATGCGTTTGAGTAATTAAATGGGGCATTACACGAGTACAATACTTACACTCTTACGGGCTGTTCTCCCATTTCTTTCACCAAATATTTTTCAAACGACCAAAACCAAAATGTAGTCCGTCGACAATAATTGTCCGGTTGGTTGTAGCGGAACTTAAAGAAAAAACATATATTTTCGTGATGTGACCAGTTTTTAAATTATAATGCAATCCAGCTTTTCTTTAGATTAAAAAAAAATTGACGAACGAATAATATGATCGTTTTAACTCAATGTTCTCTTTTACTTGTTCCTACCCGGAATATTTTTCTCTCTCAGACAGACTGGTTGCCATTTCTGTTTAGATGCTTGTATCATGGATGTACACCCAATGTCTAATATCTTTTCAATTTTTTAATTTTACAACAGTAATTTATGCATCACTAGTTCATAATCATGCTAATATTATGCATTGCACTCCCACATTCATGTACATGAAATAAATGACATTTAGTCAGTATTGTTGGTTTACAGATCGTCTACTGACTCTACTCCAACCTGGCAACCTACTAGCTTAGCAGAGCCGAGCCTTCATCCTGGCATTTGCCTTCATCCTGGTAACTCAAAGTCCCCGGACCAAAAACAGGAAGTAAGTAACTAAATCATGAGTAAAGTTCACTTTCTATTTCGAGGTGTAGCTGGTGAGCAGAGTTGGGGCAGTGTAGAATGGACATTCCTTTAAAGAACACACACACATAAATACTATTTTCCACGAAAGGCACCCAGTCGCCATAAGTCTAAAAATGGCGCCGTGTATTTTCTTTTTCATTTAAAATTGGGAAATTTATAGATGTTTCAAGTTATCCATAAGTGAAATGCATTCAGTCTGAGTATGTCACATTGTGCAGGATAATAAGTCATCGTCGTCTCCTTAATGTTGAAAAGGACTTGAACATTTGTCCCGCTAAAAAGGTTTGGGTGCAGGCCAGGCACACATTAATCACAGTAAAAGCCAAAATATTAAATATTAAAGCAAACCTGATTTTTTCAATCTAGGATCCAGGAAGACTTTATCAAAAGGTGGCACATAAGGGGAAATTATATTATATATTATTATATTATATTCTGATTGTATAATATTTATATATTATTCTATCAAAAGACAAATGAGAGTTTATTTTCTCCCCGATTTACAGGATGAGCTCAGACATCAAGGAGGAGGGTGAATTAAAAGCTGTCACTTTTACACAAGACAGTGATGGGAGCATTATTCTTCACTGTTCGCCTAATGGTGTGTGTAAAAACTCCTTCAGTTTGATGTAAATAATTCAAAACAATATATTTTTGTGTTTGATTCATTGATTTTTATATTGTTTGTGTGTGTAAAGATGAAGACTCCGAGCCTCTTCAGAAGAAACTTTGTGTCTCCACTGAACAAGATGATTCACCTCCTTTCTCTGTGGTTACTTTACCAGGTAAGACTTTGCAAGATCTATTCTGATTTCAAGAAACATATTTAGAACTCACACTGTTGCTGTTTTTTAAAAATTAACTTTTCATTTATTGCAGAGGGGTTTATCAGTGTTCATTTACACTTTTTCTTTCAGTTCATATCAGTTCATAAACATGAATACACATTTCCACCCATATCTAAAAAAACATACTTCATATCTACATATAGAATCAAAAACGTACACACACTGATCGTGTAAGTGTGTAAACAATTGGTTTGTAGGGAACATATTTTTGGATCACACAGATATCCTCTATTACTTTACCATCATTTGCTGTAAAAAGACGTGAATTGTAATAATTCCCAGGCAGTTGAATCCTTCTGTTGAACATTTCTCTGATATAATCATGGCTATTGATTTTGATTCATTATTTCCATGACCAGAGATTTCACTATATTAATTCACATTCGTATTTAATGTAGGTAACGTTCTAAAAGCGTTACTTTTGTACATAAGAATATCATCTGCAAACAACAATCTATTTGACTCTAGTGCTTCGTCATCTTGGAAATTATAAGGGGCGTAAACATTGTCCTTGGCGTAAAAAGAAAAGGACCAAACAGCTCCCTTTAACTGTAATTTTAGATATTGGATATTCATAAACAAATTTAACAAAAGTTATACATATTACATACAATCCAAACACTGACATTACATGATACAATTCTTTCCAACTCACACAATGAAATGTTTACACACTATTTTCTTTTTCATAATAGGTTTGATTTTCTGCCATAAATGTTAACAATTGATCTACCAGTAATTTCTTTCAGGCCCAATTCATTAGATATGTTTAATGTTTTTTGTGTGTTCAATTGACATTTATTTTTAACACCCTTTATGTTCGGTTAGAGTATTTCATTTGTGTTATACTTGGAATCATCTTTTCTGTTATGCCAGAAAATAATGGGACTTTTGAAGTAACAATGGCTGCGACGTCAGACGGAGAGCTGTCTGAGGATGGTGTAGCTCATATCCAGGTACAGGTTAACTCAAAACATGATACACGTGAGTACAGGATTGCCTGATTTCATGCATTTCTCTCACCCCTCGTGCATTAAAAAGATCTTACAAGATGAGGACTCTGTTCAGAGATCTGACATTTCACCGGTCAGTCAGGCTTGGTTTACTACCAAAGAAGACAAAGACACTTTGACCAATAAAGGTACCAAACAGTGGAATGTAGAGTTTATTGAGCTAGCTGTCAAAATGGTTATTTGTCTTTTATCACCCACTAAACATACTGTTTCTTCATTGAATATAATCATTAAAGAAAGTTTGTAAATGTAAAAATTGTCTGTTGCTTTATTCATAGGTCACAAGTGGAAGCAGGGCATGTGGTCTAAAGAGGAAATTGATGTTCTGATGAGTAACATCGACCGTTATGTAAAGGTGACAGCTCATTTCTGGCTTACTTTTGCTGTATGTCCAACTGTACTATTTTAAGCTTACGGTATTTTATTTTGCTAGGGCCGCGGGATTGAGAGTCCTGCTGAGATTATCTTTGATATGTCTAAAGAAGAAAGAAAAGATTTTTATCGCTCTGTGGCCTGGGGTCTTAATCGACCATTGTTTGCTGTGTACAGGCGAGTTCTGCGGATGTATGACAACCGCAACCATGTTGGAAAGTCAGTACCTTCTGTTATGGAACATAACCATAATTTAATGACAAAATTTAAGGAATGGGTAGTTTCATAAAACCCTTGTTATTTAATTCCTACAGATATACACCTGAAGAGATTGAGAAGCTAAAAACGTGAGTAAAATTTCCAAGCTTAAAGTAAGTTTTTGAGTTTATTTTTAAATAGTGTTATATTAATGTCATGTTTCTAATGTTAGGCTGAAGCAGAAACATGGAAATGATTGGGCTACAATTGGAGCAGCTCTCGGTCGCAGTGCTTCCTCTGTGAAAGACCGCTGTAGATTGATGAAGGACACCTGCAACACGGGTTCATTTTAAAGCTATTACTTTCTACGCTGTCTTGCACACACTGAGTATAACAAATAATAGCATTTCTTTGTCTAAAAATAGGTAAATGGACTGAAGAGGAGGAGAGACGTCTTGCGGAGGTTGTGTACGAGATGGCAGGCGTAACACCGGGTTCTGCAGTCACAGGAGGGGTTTCCTGGGCTGTGGTTGCAGAAAAGGTCTGTTCACGCTCAGAGAAACAGTGTCGGTCAAAGTGGTTGAACTATCTGAACTGGAAGCACAGTGGAGGGACAGAATGGACGAAAGAGGATGATCAGAATCTAATACGAAGGTGCTGAGGATGTCTTATTCAACCAACATAGGATTTGATTGAAAAACATTGTTTGATTGTTGAATTTTAGGATCTCCAAGTTGGAAGTGGAGGACGAGAACGACATAAAGTGGGAGGATCTGGCTGGAGGTTGGAGTAGCGTTCGATCTCCTCAGTGGCTACGGTCGAAGTGGTGGAGCATAAAAAGACAAGTCACCAACCACAAGGAGATTCCATTCAGTGGTTGGAGTTCATCTTATTGAGCAGGTTCACTCGGTGTTGTATTTATGCAGGTTACTGTTAATTATGTTTATCTTGTGCTCAGTTCTTCTGAAAGGTTTACAAGAGCTGACAGCATCCTCACTGACCACCTCCGGGTCCGGCAGCCCTTCATCATCATCATCGTCGTCAACATCATCGTCCTCCCTCCAGATCAGGCTCACTCGTTTGGAGGAGAACGGTATCAGTTCCATCCCCAACTCAGTCACTGCTCTTCAGATTCCCGTCCAGATTCCTCTGCAGATAACTCATATTGGTAAAGTTTGTGTATTTCAAGCCAAATATATATTGTAGCCTGACAAACCAGAACTGCTTATAATGGCTTTGAAGTTTGATCATAACCTGGGATGACAAAAAAATAATAACCCAAAAACCATGTAATATACTTGCAGCCACAGATTCTTCAGCAGTATCAACTGACAGTGAAACCATCACACTGAATACAGGAGCACTACAAACAATTGAGATTTTGCCAGTAAGGTTACGCTCATACGTTTTCTCATAAATCATAAACAATTGCACTAAATTGTTGACTGTTTGTTGTTGTCATTCATTGTAAATCCTATTTGTTTATTCTAGCCTAATCCAGAGAAAACTACCTTTGCTTTGACATTTTGTTAACTGTGCTTCAGTCCTTCCAGCTGCAGCCAACCGGCACACCTGGGACATACTACCTCCAGACCACATCCAATCAGGGACTGCCGCTTAGCCTCTCCACCAATCAGAGCCTTCCTCTAAGTTTGACGAATAACAATACTGTTACTTTAACCAGCTCCTCACCTCCGTCGCATGAACACATCATTCTTCACAGTCTCTCGGTCTGTTATTTTATATCAAGAGTGTTTTCTTTCTCAGAAAATAGCGCTATATAATCTGTCATTCTTTTGTACACCTCAGAGTGATGGCCTTTGTTCAAGTGATGGAGTTATAATTCACACTATTGCCGCTGACGCCACCTCTTCGGACTCCGTTAACCAGTCGCAGCTGATTGTGGAGGCAGAAGACGGTAGAGAGGACACCACAAGTCTGCTAAACTCGGCACAGAACGTTGCCACAGAAAACCAGGAACCGATAACAGATGGTTTTACAGGAGAGGTATGGACATGTAAAATCTTGCATTCTTTGCTTTTTTAAGTAAACATTTTCTGACAAGTCTGTTGAGAGATGTTGAAAATGTTCTGTAAACCTGTGTTAGGAGCCGCAGCAATCGTCCGTGGAGTCTACAGCGGTGAATTCAGAGATAACATCTGGAACTGCAGTACTTATAGTTTCCCCTCACAGCATCAGTAGCACACTGACAGGTAACAACTGGAATTCATGCATTATTTTATCTACTTCAAATGAATTAGAGCCACACTGTGAAACATTGTTGGTATGTTGCCACTTCTCAAGAGCATCTAAACTGTTGTAAAACTGAAATAAACATGCTCCTAATGCTCAGCGCTATTGAAGTAAAGCAATATTTGGCTACCTGGAGTAGGGTCTGTCCGCGGCCTGCAAGGGAGAGGTGTAGTGAGCACTACACGACACGCCTCAGACCAGATCACAGGGGAACGTACAGGCTTGCAGTCACAAGTAGTGACACAGTCATGTTTTAGGGGCATTGTACCCCATTTTTAAGGCAAATTTGCCATTTTAAAATCAAGTTTGGACTTTATTTTAATTAAATTTGATTTCTGTCTATTCATTTCTTAATTAAACCAAATTGTGTTTTACGGATTATGCGAGCCTTAAACTACCCATGGCCTTAATCTTAAAATACTTTTCTAATTTCTAATGCCTAATCTTAAGGATCATGGTCTCCAGCCTCATTGTAGGAGGGGACATTTTGAGTTCTGCATATTCAGTTCTTGACTTTGCATTTATGTTAGTTTGTTATTTTAGTGTCTAAAGCTCAGTTCACATAAGTCTTGGTGTCGTGGAGCGTGCGTTGCTCGGAGCCGGGTTTTTATAAACAACGGCCACTACGCGACACACCCACATCACTACACGACACGCCTCTCTCTTGCAGGCTGCAGAGATACATTATGAAATACTGCAACAGAAGTAAGATGGTGATGTCCCACTCCCTGCAAATTATGAGTCAGGTCTGAGGACTGGCAAGAATGCTCACAATAAAGACGAATGTGTTGGCAATAAAAGTAATCCATAATTCATTCAATTATTGTATTTTATTCCATTTACTGAGTTAAAAGTTATGCAGTGTGACTTCATGTTTAAGGTAATTTTCAGCTCAATTTTGATTTTAAAATGCAGTGATGTGTTTTCATTTCCAATTTCTCAGATCCAATCCTGGAAAATCAGGAAGGCTCAGACTGAACTATAATCTCACAGAAAGCTGTATACAGTGAATGGTAAGCGACGGATGGGCCGGTCCTGCCCAGTGACATGCATCCTCAGCACCTCAAGCACAGCAGTTTTTTGCTCTGCCAAGATTTGACAAAAGGACTCTGATCACTTGCATTATGAACGAATGTGTAAGATGCTACCTGGGAATTGGAACATTTTTAATAATCAAGAATGTAGGAAGATAAGTCTCAGTTAAATTGAAAATGGAGTCCTATGACCTCTGACAAAAATAAAGTTAAAATGCATTATTATGTAAAATGTCAATGTTGACGTTAAGCATTTCACCAGCAGTGGTAACAGTTGTTACACTTGTTTGCATCAGTATCAGACAGCAGCCAGACAGGGATTGTACATATATTTTTATTTAATAAAATTATTGGAAAAAGTTGACTTTTTATTTTGTGACAAGGCAAGCACCTCTGTAGGAATGTTGGTCTTATTTTACCAAGTTGGATATTGATGTTTACCAGCTCCAAGGACCACATAAATAATCTGTAAACAACTAGAGTAATTAGATATTGGCCAGGATTATTAATAAATGGCTAGCTAAGCACTATATTTGAGCTACTCCTTAGTAACATAAATGCAGTGTAGAGGACTGCCTTAGTAGAATGTTATTTGGTTGTATATTTTTATAATAAAACAATTAACAGATAATTGTCATTACAAATGCATAGAAAAAGAACTTTGACACTAAACTTACTTGATCCAATGATTTAGTTTCATTTTTGCATCTGAAAGTTACAAATTATTTAATAATTCAACCAGTTAGGGCTCAACGCACCTAAGTTCAAACAAATAATTTGATTCCATGTGATTATAAAATTGTATTGGAATAAGTAATAAAATAAAACATAAGCTAAGCTGATACTTCAGCAGACTTCTTGCTCAAAATATCTATTGGCTTGAGTTAGTGCAGCATTATTGTGCAAGTTTAGATGAGACGCATGTCTAACAAAATTGTGCAAGGCTTGGCAGTCAGTGTAGTTCTACATTCAATATGATAAGACAAGCATTGTTTGGTTTTACCCCATAACAAATAAATTCAAGGATCATTTTAACTGTAAAAGCTAAAGCAGAAAACGATTTGCATATATCTGAACACTGCTAATGCTTGTACTATTGCCATGGTCTAATTGATTGTACTTATTCAGTACGTGTTTAAAAAGAAGAAAAAAAAGCTTTCAATTATATTTTGTAGAGAAAATCCACACCCAATGCTTAAATCTGCACATTATTACTTGCAGAAAAGATGTTTTCATCTCAGTGCATCTAAAAAACCAAAAATGGTTGACAAAACCATGTTGAGTAACAAGCTTTCTGTAACAGAACTCTCATAGGCCAGATATGTTAGTTGAGCTATACTCAACTGCAATTTGTATACATCTTTCCTAAGAGGTTTATGGCCCGCTAGAAATAATAAACTGATCAAACAAAAAGATTGCAGTGTGGATTTTACCTCCATCAAAATATTTGCATACTTGATAGATATTGATGCCATCGAACAATTATGGCCCAGTACAGTACATTGTCTATTCTGCACTTTGAAATGCACCCGTGTCGGTTTCTGCCCTGCACAGGGCTTAAGACTTTTGATCCCATTGAAACCATGTAGTCTCACTTTTGGTCTGCGTGGATAATCTTTCATCATCTTGGAATTTGCTTTTCTTCTGATTTCTTTGACCTTGAAGTTTTTAGTTCATCCACACTTAATGCGCTTTGATAAAGGCCATGTCGTCCCTTCTTTTCCTCTCCCAAATGGTTACGTCTTATTGACATCATGGAAGTACAAGTTGGCACATATACAAAGCAGCACTATGGATGCCAGCATGTAGTAAATGAGTTTCCTGAATTTAGGCTCCAGGTCACCCTGTCGGTACCAAAATATCTGTGGGTACATACAAGCAAAAGGTTAAAAAAAATGTAATACTGCATGTAAATACTGCTCAGATTGTTACCAGCACTATTGTGGATCCACAAGTTAATAAGATGCACACAGCAAAAAACACGTTCAGTGGCCGGGGCGGTGTTGAAGGAAAAACAAAAGAACTGATTATTGTCACCTAGACAAAGAACAAAAAAAAATATTTGACTGACAATTCATCCAGACCGGGAAAACACAAAAGTATATCTTACTTACTAGGACCACCGATGATGCAAATCCGCCAACGACAAGATTTATAATTCGGTCCTAAGAATCAATAAGAATAATATCCACTGGAATTGACAGCTCTTGTAGCATATTTGACATCCAACATGAACAGAATCACTCAGCGCTACACCCAACTTGTTGACAGTGTTAACAGTGGTACATACCCGTGCAGAGGTCTCCCCAAACAGAGGCCTGTTGTCCAGGCCTCCGCTGGTCCCATATGTCCTGGTGGTGAAGTCGTCCATGAGCACAAAGCAACCAGTCCCTCTCAGCAGTACTGTCCCCCGAAAACACTGCCTCAGTGCTGCATACTTAACAGCACGTCAGAGTCCATTTACCCATTGTGGAGACTATTTATTTTACCTGTCAAACCAAAAACAAAGTATAAACAACAAAGTGACAAAAAATCTGACAAAAAAGTGATGAAAAAGTGAGAAAAATGCACAACAAAAAAACAACGAAACAAAATGTCAAAATTTGATTCGATTTGTGAAGCGCAGCCAAAATATTTACTCGAGTGTAACGTAACTTTGAAGTAGTTTGAAGTACAAGTAAAAAAAAAAAAAAAAAAACTACTTTGTTAAAGTAGATGACAATGGAAAATGGTAGAGAAAATTAATTCCAGCTTTAGTTAGAGAAGGGAGGTTAAAAAAAGTCTATGTACAAAACTTCACACAGTTAAAATATATGAGCTTGAAATTCACATAATATGTCTTTTCAACTCAGCTTTAGTGATAGTAAATGGGTTCAAAGTTTTATTGATATTATATGAAGCAGAGAAAACACATTGTGGGAATGGCTGAATCATGACTGATCTTGATAACCTTCTTGGAGAGCAATATGCTTTCTAGGACCATCGCTTTTGACCCTTAATGAATGAGAAAAAAATAACTAATGCAAAGACCAGTGCAAATAATATGCATAATGTAGCTTTTAACCAAGAGAGTTCACACAGTAAGAGTACATATTTAATTATAAACATATTATTTGTTTCATCGGCACAAATGAATGACTTTCGCGGAACCTTTCTCTGCGGAGAAAGACGGATGTAGAAAAACAAGAGGCCTATTATTAAGCATCACTAACCTGGCCCAAAGCTGCATTCCTCTGCAGCCTTGTGATGCACTAGGCTTCTTAAAGGTGCCCCACATCATTCATTTTCCCTTTACGTGGTGTTGGTTTGCGCTATCCCATGACCTCCTCTCCAACTTTTAATAACAACCCATGCCTGGCAGGAAGTGTAGTATTGCTCGGTACTGCGGTTAGTTAAATTGATCAAAGTCAGCTATGTGCTATAACTTATTCCTAAAATTCATCTTAAACTAGTATTTCAGTCAAAAAACCTAATCGTCAGATAAGAGGAAATAGAGGTCAGATTCAATAGACGAAATGAAGGCATTCTAAAATTCTAAAAAAAAAAAAAAAAAAATCTAGGCGATCTAAATGTACACTACAGAGATAACAAACCCCATTGATTTACCAACCTTTATTGAAGCTACTGTGTGACTGTCAATAAAATGAATATAAAGCTTGCCAACAGTTTTTACCCTCTATGGAAAACATGTGAAGGTTGCTTACCTTTGGCTTTGCAACGAATACTTTAGCAATTCAGTAGTACATTTCCATGGGAAGCAAACCTAATCCAATCGTTCCGGTTTGGGTTAGCATATCCATTCCTAAATACAAAACAGAGCTTTTGATTGAATCCGATCGATCAAACATACACACAAATATAACATTATTTACAGGTAAACTAAGCTGCAAGTGGCCATCTGTAGCTTTGCTAACAGAGCTAACAGTTAGCTAACCACAGCTGTCATGTAAACGCTACTGCCTAATTTAAACCTTAAGCAGCCATTATAGTCACATCACTTGCCTTAGGACCCCGCGATGTCTCTATTCAAACTTAACTTTATAAAGTCCAATAATCATGACAGGCCATGCATGAATTAAAGTGAATAAAGTAAATCCGGTAGCCTCAGAGGAGCGTCTGTTAAAGGAACTGCAGTTTAGCCGACAGTTGCGTCGGTTCACTTGCGGTCAACTGTGCGCTTTACTCACATGTTAGACTACTTATTATTAGAAAATCAGGACGGACAGATTTCCATACCTTTCACAATCATGATCCTGTCCATAATAGACTACAAGTATAAATAGGCTAAACAGTCTAAAATACAACAATCACCCAACTGACTCACCCGTGAACTCCTTGTTTTGATAAAATGCTATCAAAGTGAAAGGTGAAAACATTATGCATAAAGTGATTAACAGTCCATCCAAGCTGGTAAAAACAAAACAAAAAACAGCCTTTCTGTGGGGTTTCTAAGTTGAATCTCACCCTCAGGAATCACATGAGTGGGGTGTGACAACCCAGTGAACAATCCAAGAAAAAATAAATAAATGCGAATTTGTCCTGCACTTAAATATTACTGTATATAATGTATATAAGGGGGGAAACTGTAAGGGCAGACTCATTTTCAAAATAAAAAAAACAACAATAATTAAGCCTTTACACACATGTTTTATTTTGAAAATAATAGTTAATTTCAATGACAGCAGGTTCAGTCACTGGTTCAACAATCAACTGCATCTCTTGTCTTGAAGAGTCTGTGATGTTCTAATATGCATATACTTTGACTTTATGAATCTCACAGTCTTGGCACTCCCGCTTTTTACTATAATAATAAAAGGTATTGTCCCGTCGCTGAAGTTTCCTTACAAATCCAGTCTCTGGCCATTTGTCAATCTTATAAACAGACAAAAAGAATAAACAGTATCTTCAGTCAAAGAATGTCACATTTATCTACCATATGAATGTTGCCACAAAGATAAATGTTTTTCATTTATAATTCTCACCAGGGCACCATGTTTGATCTGCAAGTATTCCAATTCATCTCTGTAGCCTGCTTGTTGAAATCTGAACAGATTTTCGACCTCAGTCGTCCACACTTTAGCTCGACTCATAGAATTGGGCTTGGTCCCGGACATGCTGCAGTGGTGACAGAGAGATCATGGACCCAGTCAATGATATTAATGAAAAGTTTTGTAATTCATACATTTTCTTTTTAGATACTACTTGTGAAAGTGTAATGCAGTTAATAAGAACAACTGGCTCACCACATTCTAGAACCTGAAAACAACCAATAGAGTTTAGGATTGTGATGTCATATCACATTTCCTTAAAAATGTAAAATACTGGAGTAATTGGTCACATTAAAACATCTGGACACTACAGTGTGTTAGATGAATTTACCAGCAGTGGTTCAGCAGCCAAAGGAGTTCTTCCACAATATTTTCTACACTTTTCGACAGTTTTTTAGCTGTTGTACTAATTGTTATACTAATTGTCTGGACAATGTTTGCACACACATATGGCAGATTTCCATGGTAACAGTGAATTTATAAACTTCCTCCAGTAAAATTACATAATACATTGCGTTCACGTGACATCACAACATTCTAAAGAGCCTACTGTATAGTTTAAAATTGAGGTGGGGTGCAACTGAAAATTCTTGGCAAATATCTCAGTCATTACAGGGAGAATCCACATGAAACAAAAACTGTCTAAAAGTTCATTGTCTTCTCTGTCAGGACGTATAAACTAATGTCCAATTATTTTCTTTGAAAGGCGTCCAAAAGTGGAGACAATATTCAAAAACATGAGCGTGATGTTGTACAGTAGAAAGGACTTTCAGACATAAAAATAATGTGGCTGTGAATCCAGTCACTGTCAAATACTGATCAAAACATTAGTCAATTTTTGTTTTGAAGATTTCTTACACAAACTGTATTTCTCCCATAGAGTTGTATTGGGCCCTGCCCTCCATCTGACATTATGACATCGTCACATTCTAGAACGTGAACGCAACCTAAAACCAAGGAGGTGGTGCTGGATTTCCGCCGGGCGCCATCCTCTCTGCAGCCCATCAACATTGAGGGTGCGGAGGTAGAAGTGGTTTCCACCTATAAGTACCTGGGGCTGCAGTTGGACAACAAGCTGAGCTGGGCGGCGAACATGGACTCTCAAGAAGGGGCAGAGTAGGATGTACTTTCTTAGACGGCTGGCCTCATTCAGGGTCTGTTCTAAGTTATTGTACATGTTTTATCAGTCTATTGTGTCCAGTGTTCTTTTTTATGGTGTTGTATGTTGGGGGGGCAGCGCAAGGAAAAGGGACACTCAGAGGCTGGACCGGCTCATTAAGAAGGCAGGTTCGGTGGTTGCACTGGGCCTGGACTCAGTGGAGAAGGTGGTGGAGCAGAGGACGCTCTCTAAGATCAGGGCGATCCTGTCCAATCAGAGCCACCCCCTTAACTCGGTCTTCTCCCGCCAGAGTAGTGCCATGAGCTCCAGACTCCTCTCTCTGAGATGCTCCAAGGACAGATTGAAGAACTCTTTTGTCCCTCATGCCATCAGGCTCTATAACAGAGCCACGTCAGGGAGGAGCAGAGGAGGAGGAGAGAGGGAAATGTCTGGAGCATTGTCTAGCAGTGCCTTAACTTCTCTTGTATTTATTGCTTTCTTTTAAATGTGTTTTTTTTTAACTTAATTTTGTAGATCCTGCTCTGTTTGTGTGAATGTGAGCAAGAGACTAATGCACAATTTCCTTCGTGATCAATAAAGTATCTATCTATCTATCTATCTATCTATCTATCTATCTATCTATCTATCTATCTATCTATCTAAACAGTACCAAAAAAGAAATCTCATAAGCATCATGGGATTTGCAGCAATAATAAACTAACCGTTATTGTTCACATTAAAACACTTTGACACTACAGTGTGTTGGGTTGGGTTTTGCTCCACGGCTTTCCCCCTCACTTTTTATACTGGTTTTAGCTGATGTTAGTCTATGTTTGCAAACAGCCACAATTTTATTACAATTTTGTTGGGTTTCTAGTAGGTCTTCTAAATGAAATGAATACGCTGGGATGGAAAGGGCGCCACACCACTCAAAACAGCCGCAGGGCCACTGAAAGGTCAAATACGCATATCAACTTTTTTGTGCATAAAAAGTTACACCTTTATAAATTCCAACCTTTTGACTGTTTGGTGAGCACGAATCTGACCAGTCAGAGAGTCAAATATCGACACTCCCATCCTGGGAGGGGAAAAAAAGGCGTCCAGGGACCTTCTAGGTAGCTGTTAGTGTGAGAGCGATATAACCGCTGCGCCAACGTGCCGCCTACTTAATGGGTGAAATGTTACACAGTGTAGCTTTAAAGTGCATATGACAGGTTTTAATGCTCTTGAAAATATGACTTATTTAGATGGATTACATCAGTTGCAAGTTCATCAGTTGCATAATTATCATTTTTTTCAGTGAAGCAGCAATTTTAATGAAGAAATGTTGGGCAGAAAAGTTATTTTTATTTGAATTTTTAAGCTGCTGACAGGAAGTGACATAAAAGAAGGTAACATTCCATAGCAGTTTGACTCATTCATTTCCCATTGACTTAACATGGTTGCACGCCAACAGTTTAAAATTGTTTACCTTCTTCGATGTCACTTCCTTTTGGTGTCCAATAAGGAAGTGAAAACATAAACATCACAAAAATGGTCAAACTGAAGAAAACTGGGTATAATCTTTAGCAAAATCTTAAATATAATCGTGTTAACTGTGTTTTAGAAAAAATTGTGTCTAATGTGTCATATGCACTTTAAGCATCTAGCTAGCTAACTTCGAGCTAGCAAAGTTATGTTGGCAGAACTTACAAAACGTGCTCAGCGCAGAACCTGTCACTGAAAACTGATTACATCTGCACTGAACGCTAGCACATAATCCACATAACACTGGCTACTATGGATATCATGGGAAATAACTGACATCACTAAAAGTACTACAGATTAAACCCACCTTTCTTCTTTTAAACTTCTTGGCCAGGCGGCAAGTTGATACGTTGTTCCCGATGTTGATAGCTTTCCTCGGTTGCCTAGCAACTATTCATGGTGCTGTTGGCCGTAAGCTGGTGATGGAGATAGTAACTGTATGAACCAAAAATATGTAGAGAATATAGAGGGATTGCACATTCATAATTTTCTGAAAAGAACTGTCAACATCCATAAGTCAAAACAAATAAAACTTCCTAACTCCGTGTTGACACTCTTGTTTCTACGTTATCTACATTACATCGTTTGGTCAGATAGTTATATTGCCCTATCTTCAAATTGTAGTTAGTTTAGCACAAGAGTATGTACAGTATACTCGTAAATAAACACTAGAGGGCGATACAGCGTAAACCAGCCGCTGGCGTCCAGCTTCAAAAAGAAGAAGAATCGTGGGCGGGACGAATAAATATGATAACACACTGGCGTGAAAAGATAAACGTAATTTCAAGGAATTTAAGGAATTTAAGGAATTTTCCATTATAGTTGTCAAAGAAAACCAAGGATGAGTTCGTTTGCAGGTCGAATGAAAGAGTATCCGAGCATTTCGTTGGACAGATTCGATCGTGAGAATATACATGCCCGGGCATATTTCCTTTCCCACTGCCATAAAGGTAAGTTTACCATCCTCTGCATTGGACCAAACATACTGGCATCTACTCTGTGCCAACTGCTGCGTACATGATAAGATTTACATTTAGCTAAATAACGACCTTCTGATTCAATTAGATCATATGAAAGGACTCAAGGGACCACTACTTAAGAGAAAGCTACTGTCCAGGTAAATTCGGAACAATAAAATAAATAACTTGAAAAACATAAGAACTGAACATTACGGTAATTTAAATTGTGCCCCTACAGTCGTACAGTCCGTCTCTATTGCTCATTTGTGACCAAGGAACTTTTACTGAGCAACCCCAAGTATTCTTTCTGGGAGGACTATATTGTAAGTTTTTTTTTTTTTTTTTACTACGTAATAGAAATAATTCGACTACAGTAAATTGCAAGTAACTAGGAATTAATTTTGTTTTAGGTTCCTTTGGAGCTTGAAAGTCCAACTCAGATTTCCTTGGTAGATGAAGCATCAGGGGAGGTAAAATAATAATAATCAGCATCATCATTATAATCATCAAGTGTCAGTTGAGTTCAAACGGGAGTACGATTTAAGTGAATAATTTATTAAACAGAAAGAAGACATTGTGGTTACATTGCTTCCTGCAGGTCATTGTCCTGGCTCTGTCATGTGAGTGTGAAAATATGGTTTTAAGGAGTATCTTATTTTGAAACTAACAGCTATCCTTTTCTGAAGGTTCCTTTTTGAGGGTTGCCAAGGAAATGTATTGTACACTGGAGACTTCAGGTTAGCTGTAGGAGATGCTTCAAGGATTGAACATTTACACTCTGGCAGCAGGTTTGTTACTTCCGACTTTTTGTAAATCCCAGCCGAGTAATAATAGTAATAAATAGGATCAACGATAACAATATTTTTACGTCTTTGCAAGATGCTCACAGCTGCTTTACACTTTCATTATTCATTCAGCTGGTGTTTGTAGCCGCAGCTGCTGGGGTTGACTGACAAAGATGAAACTGCTAATATGTGCAATTATCCGCTCCAACCACCACCAACCACTTACTCGCACAACATTCATCATCACATCAGTAATATGTCTATGGTTACCACCAGTCAAACTGGGATTTGTGATCTGTGGATGAAGTTGCTGTTGTGGAGTTACTGCACAATACAATTGAATTGTTCTTTAGCTTTTATTTTTTTCAGAATAAATGTATTGTTTTATCATTTACTATTATTTTTTTCATATTTTATTTCACAGGGTGAAAGATGTCCAGAGTGTATATCTGGATTCTACTTTCTATGACCCACGTTTTTACCAAATCCCAGCACGGGTGAGATTCTGACTTTGTAGGATCTAGCAATACCAAGTCATAGTTTCTATCAATCAATGAACTTAAGTATGAACATACGTTGTAATGTTTGATAACAATCAGTGTGTTTCTACAGGATGTCTGCCTGAATGGTATTTTAGAGCTTGTTGGAAACTGGATCAGTCAAAGTCCATATCATGTTGTGTGGCTTAACTGTAAAGCTGCTTATGGATATGAATATCTATTCACCAACTTAGGGGAGGAGTTCAAAACTCAGGTTACAGATAAATACAGAGTATTTGCAAGTGTTATATATGTATGGGCTTCATTGTGTTTAATATTCTTTTAGATCCACGTCAACAATCTGGCAATGTTTACTAAAATGCCTGAAATACTTCATTATGTAACCACTGACAAAAGAAGTCAAATCCATGCCTGTCGACATCCAAAGGTTATTTACAGTACTGTATTTATTCAAAATTATGACTGAACTATATGACAAGATTTTTGAATGTGCTTAATTGCATCTTGCTTTTAATTCACAAATCTTATACGTGTTTTTCCCTCACTATATTATGTGTCCAGGATGAGGAGTATTTCCAGGGAAACCGTTTGCCTTGTGGATGTACAGCTGCTGATGGGACTCCCCTCCAGATCATAAGCATTAAACCATCTACCATGTGGTTTGGAGAAAGGAGCAAGAAAACTAATGTTATAATAAAGTAACTACTATGGTCTCATAATTTGTATGTCAACAAAACAATACACTGTGCTAATGCTAATGTTTTTGTTTTTTTGGTTCATATCCCCAGAACAGGAGCTAGTTCTTTCAGAGCCTGCTTTAGTTTTCATTCTTCTTATTCTGAAGTGAGTTAATTCACTTGCATAGAGCTTTCTATTAGCATTTTCTATTTTATTTGTCTTTATATGCTTAACTTTCAGATTAAGGACTTCTTATTGTATCTCAAACCAGTTAATATCCATCCCAGTGTCATTCCTATTGGCAAGACACTGACTGAGGTCACCCAGCTGTGAGTGACAGACTATAAATATAAATATATATATAAAAAAAAAATAAAAAATCTTGTAAAATTATGTTTTTCATTGCATGGATCATGTGCAGGTTGAATCAAATGTGCCGAAATCAGTCTGACCCTGACGCATTTATATACAAGCCGTTGGGAGTTCTTAAACGCACCAAATTAGAGCAGCCTTTTTGTGGTGAGACAAACAACCTGAAGGATTTTGTGAATGCATTTCAGATTTTAACTTCTTATTATTTTTCTATGCATATGTAGATCCAGACAGTGATGATGGCTTGTTTGATGGACAAGACCTGGCACCAATGAGGAAAAAAACACCTGTGAAACTAGAAATACTAAAAGGTAACAAAATATATTTTTTATTTTGTACTTTTACAAATATTTCTAACAACATTTTTCTATTACAGAAAACGCATTCAAAAACACAGAAACTGAGCAGATTTGTGAGCCTGTGTCTACAATAATTTCTGAAGACCTGCTACGCTCGCATAACTACCTTGATTGCACTGAGTCTAATGATGAAGAGGATGGTGATGAAGAGGGGGAGGAGGAAGTGGGAAAAGGCGACATGTCTCTTAAAAAGGAGGAGATAGTAAAATCAGAGGAGAATAGAGAACAAATGCCTTCAACTGATCCTCCAAAATGGGAGGACTTTTTTACTGTCGATATGTTGACAGACAGCCAGACAAGCCAATCACAGTCATCTTCCACTCAATTGTCAGACTCACAAACACCGGACTTGTTCAGTGAAGAAACTGATGAAGAGGAAGAAACGCCAGACTCCAGTGAAAGCCACGAAAGTCTGTCATCATCCCAGTCCAGTCTGTCTAATCATGCTAATCACCCAACACAGAACCAGAGTTCAACTTTACCTGACACAATCATTCTGAAACCAGGGCAAAGCCATTTGAGTTTTATTCAGACTGAGAGTTCTGTCCAGCAGGACCTCCCAGACTCTCAAACCTCATCAGATTTCGACATTCCCTGCACACCAGAGTCAAAAGTACCCCAGCCTGAAGAGCTGCTGGAGCTGTACAGGATACTAGCCTCTGGAGAGGATGTGTTACCTCGGAAAGGACATTAAAGTTTTGTATGATGCAAACCGAAACCTTTTCCTTCAGCCACACATATTTTATATTCCATATTTTTGTTATCTGCTATGTTTATAATACTGTTTTGATCCTGGAATTGCGTTGTTCAAGGAGCTTTAAGTTGCAAAGATCTTTGTTGTGGAGGGTGGCAGAATTTCATTGACACGCTTTAATTTACATACCATTTTATATGTTCATTTAAGTCTCATTTTAAAGGCTGGCCTTCAACCAATCTAACCTTAACGTCTAACCTATGCACTTTATATACTACTGCACTATAGAGCTCTTGTGCACCTGTCTCATGTCAGTTGAGACTAGTGGTCTGTTAAGTAGAGCAACTGAATTAAAGAAGTCTTGTGAAATGTTTTTGTTATGAAATGTTATAATCTATTATTCTCAGGCACTGCTTTACATATTCCAAGTACAAAATCATATATTACCACTCTACAAACAAATGTGCTAAATGTATTTTTTTTGTAATATTCAAACAAGTGCATACATTAATAAATAACCAGTAAAAAAAAGAAGTATATCATGTTTGTATTTGTAAAATTGGAAAAGTATTGTCACAGGATTGGAATTATGTTCCTCTGTATTCCACTATAAACATGGCCAAAAAAAAAGTACAGTCCTTATTGAGATGATGTGAGCTGCACAGGCTCAACACTTCCATATTCATCCCAACGGAGATGAGAATCTGCCCCCGTCATCTCTCCACAGGAGCCGTTAACGAGCTGGGGAGGACGGCCTGCTGTTTGCTTTCAAAACCTTAAAAGTTGTCTAGATTATATATATATATATATATATATATATATATATACACATACACATATACAGTTGTGCTAATACGTTTACACACCCTGGTGGAATTTTATATTTATTTATTTTTGGCCATTTCTCAAAATGAGTGAAAACACAAAAACCTTTTTTTTTTTACTCATGGTCAGTGCTGTTAAGCCATTTACTGTAAAAAAAAAAACAAAAAAAACAAAGTGCTCCCTTAAGCATCAATGACAGCTTTGAGTCTTTTGTGGTAGTTGTGGAGAAGGTTCTGTATATAATTTAATGGTAAAGTGGTCCATTCTTCTTGGGAAAAAGCCTCCTGTTCCTGTAAATTCCTGGGCTGTTTTGCATGAACTGCACGTTTGAGCTCTCCCCACAGTGGTTCAATGATACTACGGTCAGGAGACTGAGATGGCCACTAACAGGACCTTCACTTTATTCTGCTAGAGCCAGTGGCATCAGCGAACTACCTCCATATTTCACAGTATGTATCGTGCACTTTTCATCATAGACCTTGTTGTCAACAGGGTCATTTTGGTATTTTATGTATCTATCATTGTTGAATTGCTGCTGTGGCAGTTTAATTTCAACCACATCGACCATGTCCAGGCAGGAACTGTCTTGGTTCAGTCACCCCTGGGTGCATGGTGGGACTGGTGAAGGCTATCCCATCACAGTGGGAGCTGGGTGCTTTGTATTTGAAGCTTGGCAGGTGGCTTTGTTTAAAGCATAAAACCTATAGAAGAGGATGAAACCTTTCTCATAACACAAAAATATTAACTTCACAAAAGACACAATAATAACATTAATGATCATAAAATAAGCCTAGTTATTGAAATAATTCACAAGAGCAAGTACAGACCAGGTTCATTAAAATTATTGTCGATTTCCCCATAGTGGCTTCCTCAGGGACGCCGAGTCTCGCTCGCTCTCTGTGGACGACAATCTCATTAACTCAACATACACAACGAAAAAAAGGATGTTTCTTCTCCCATGCTCTCCTGACCTCCACAGGAAATGATGTGTGTGTATATTATAGAGAATTGGACATGAATGCTCTCACGTGCACATATGAGTACAAACCAAGGCAACTACACTAGTAAAATGTCACGGTCACTTCCCAAAAGTCTGTGTAGTCATAGTTTGGAAGAAACAGGCAAAATTCTGTATTGTTGCAGTTCAGAAATAAAATTGTAGCTTTATAATGCATAGAGGTGCAAGCTTCCAATATTGTCTGTGAAATATAAATTTGAAAGGATAGGGGTATAGATTTTTCTATAGCTGATTCTGTGTTACCTCTGAGAGATCCAATCTGCACTGTGGGAATGTTGCTTACGTCTGTAGGTAAGCCCACATAGATGCCTCCATAGTTCCTGATCTCACATACACAAAATTATTGAGAAACACATATATAGCTGTTGATGTGTTCAGTGCTGCTTTTATCTCCTACTTTCGTTTGTCGTCATCTGCTTCAGCGTCATCTGACCTGTTCACGAAACGTAACATACAAACACATGGTTTCAAATCTGCTGTGAAGATAATCGAAAAGGAATGTGGGACAAATCAGAAGAACAATAATGTATGACAAAATATGAACTTACACTTTTGATGGACATTCTGGATGAGCTGATGTAAACAGTGGCACAAAATAATGAAATTAGGGCATAGTTACTGTTCAGCATTACACTACTCATTGATTCACAGTTTTGTAGTGCTTTAAAGAAATCAGCATCCTTAATGTGTGAATTTTAGTCTATTCCTATTATATCATTATGTAAAAATATACACTATAGGCTACAGTATGTTTTATTATATATATATATATTTTTTTTTTTACTGTAGTCAATGTGGGTGGAGCTAAATCTACCCACATATTTAGCCCAACATTGAGCGGCAGGTTGTACTATGTGAAATCACAGTAGGCCTATTACATTTAGAAAGAAAATGCATTATGAAAATGTCATATACTTTGTCAATTGATATTATTAAACAATTTTCAAACTCAAATTTATGCAAGTTAGTTCACAAATGACATAAATGTTGTGTTCTGTACAGCCAGCTTTTACACAAGCCTAAAAGTGCAAAAAGAGCAGACTTAAAACTCACCTACTTTACTGCAGCTGTTGCGGTCGTGTGCTGACTTTGTTGGAGAGGAACTTCCACATCCCATGTTTTGATGCATGAAGTTGACCACAAAGCACAGGGTGTCTGTCGTTTTGTGAGGTGAGAGTTGTGAGCCGACAGAGGGATTGAAAGAGTCCAAGGGCAACAGGAGTCGCAGACGGGAGGTGGAGAGAGGGAGGGATCTTATACTGTTGAGGGAGCTCCAGCCCAAGGTGAGAGCAAGAGACGTGTGCTGTGCAGACCTCACTGCATGTGAAAATCAAGTGCAAATATTAAGGTTAATATGAAGGTAGTTGCGAGTTGTGTAGATTCCTAGATCTGAACATTCAAAGTATACCTCAATTATTTTAGTTGCATAGGCCATAACTTCAGCAAAAAATAAATAAAATAAACTCTACCATGAAGTGGCCAATAAAGTAGGCAAATTCGAACTATAAAAAACACACAATGGTTGTAGGCTATTTGCTACTCTTCAGAAGCATGTGAGAAGCATATGAGGTTAAGGGTCGAAGGTCTCCTGCCTTCCCTCTGCAAAACTTACACGTAGGTTTTTTTTTGTATCCGAAATTAACACGAAGAACGCACGCGGGCGTCATATCACATACTAGTCATTCCCATTTTGATACAAGCTTTGGGGCCCCCCATCTGGGAACTACTGTCATAAAAATGCCCATAGGTTATACTAAAGTACATCTCTGACATGTTAGAGCCGTATGAACCATCTCGGGTCCTGAGAACTTCAGGGAGGGGTCTCCTGGTGGTTCCCAGAGTCAATAATAAACACGGTGAGGCTGTGTTTCAGTTTCATGCAGCTAAAATCTGGAACAGTCTTCATGAGGATGTGAGACAGGCCTCGACTCTGACAATGTTCAAATCCAGGCTGAAAACAGCTCTTTTACCCGTGCATATGAAAACTGAAAGTATTTTATCTGCACTCTTGCCTTTTACTGTAATTGATTAATTTTTATGTTGTTTTATTGATTGATTTTATCTGTTTTCTTGTAATTTTATGCAACTGTGAAGCACTTTTAATTGCCTTGTGCATGAATTGTGCTCTACAAATAAACTTGCCTTGCTTTACCTAAGACAGCAAACAATACTGGATGAAATAAGTTTGTACAATAAACTAAGTGTACTCTGAAAAAGAACAGAACTCATAAAGAGTTGTGGTATATGTGTCTTCCTCCCCCCACTTTATTGAAATTTTGTTGTTGTGCACTTTAAACAATTATTTATTTATTTTCTACTTGAATGTCCTACGTATGTTTACTACATTTGTTGCAATATAATTCACTTTAAGCACTTATTTCTGTGCCTTGTATTCGTTTTCTTCATACACCCCAAGCTCCCATAACGAATCCAGTGATGGGCATCAGGCACTTTTATCATAGCGCCACTCGTGGCGGAGGGCTGTGATTACCTCACGGGCAGATCAGGAGACGTGGGTGACTCAGTCCATTTTGAAAATATTCTAATTTTATGAGATTTTTATTTTGGGGTTTGTTATAATCAAAATTATAACAAATAAATGTTATACATATCTCACCTTGCATGTAATGAGTCAATATCATATATTAGTTTCACAGTTTAAGTTGAACAGAAGTGAATGCACTTTTTAATGGAATTCAAATTTTCCGAGTTTCACCTATACAATTTTTATGTGAAAATTAAATAACTTTCTTAAACATCTCATGCTTTTACCAAAACAAACAAAAGCGTTTTACACACCGGCTATAAAGCCATATATGCTTATAAAGGTGACAAGTTGATAATTCCTTTGTTACAGAGCACAATGTCCTTGCTTTGGGCGGCCATACAGTACATGTGGGTAACAGAGGGCAGAGGATTTAAAATAACTTAATTGCTGGTACCAATAGGCTACTGCTAATTGTAAGGGGGGGAAAGGCACAACACAATTATAAAAACATAATTTATTGGATATCTGTCAAATGTATACATTTTTACCCACTTCTCCACTTCTTTAGAAGAGTCACTGATATAGGCAACAGTTCAGACTAAATGGCGTCATTTTAGCCTCACCCATTTCACAATCAACTCCATATGCATTAATACCTACATGAGTTTTATAAAAAGAAAATAAAAAACAAAAGAAGTGGTGTATAATGGTAAGCAAGAAACATTACAGTGGTTAAAACGTTTGCATCTGCATTGAGTTTTTTAATAAATTTGTTTGATTATTTCAAATTCACTGAACCTGTCGCACACATTTTCTTACAATAAAAATCCACGGACCTTACACCAAATGCATCTCAGAATCCAAGGTACTGTATAGGCTACATTTCTCTCTACCATCTCAAAAGTCTTTCCGTTGCGTTTTGGAAATGCAGTGGTCTCAGTTTGAGCTCGTCAAACTGGCAGCATCATAATGAGCATCATTTCTTACAAACAAAAGTGACAGAAATCCACAGAATCCTGGAAAAAACTTTTTAAACAAATTGAAGCACTGTTAGAATGACGAATTTGACAGGTCAGTTTTTGTTAACTGAACACCATTAATAAAGGATAAAATGTCTCATGACAAAGGTCTTTTTTTGACTATGGGACACACAAGAAATGCTTTAATTGTATTTGCATCTAGGTTTACAGTATATTGTTTGGCTCTGATGTGCTTGCCTTCTTGAAGGTTTACTTAAGGCACTTGTTGGTGGCAGGAAGAAGGCTGAAAAAAGCAAAGACATTTCGCAAACGTTTAACTTAAACATAATCTGATAAATGATTTGTGTTAGTGGATTGGTAGTAATGATGTTTTTAAACAATCATTGTAATATTTAAATTGTAAAACAACAATTTGGAAGATTAACTTTATAACCTTGAATTTCAAATCACTGTTGACAGCAGACCCTCCGTGATGGTCTGGATATAAGGCATAGAATAAGACACTAACGCCATACATTTAGTGTGAGACTCTAAAGAGTCTAAGGGCTTTGCCTTCAAAAGACACTTCATTAATTTTCCACATTGTGTGTTGGGAACAGAACAAAAGGTTGCTTCAAGAAATTGGCAATTTTAAATAAAAAAAAATACAAATAAAATCTACATAAAAAAAATGTTTGGGTGCTCAGAGCACTTGTTTACACATTTCATTTGATTTCACAGCAAGTGAATGTCCATTAGTCACATAACACAGAAAATCAAAATGACTTGATCTATTCACACACATGATTGTAGCATATTTTCAGCCTCCGAGAAAAAAAAGGTGAATAAATGGTGAATACTGTATGTAAACTGAAGTAAACACCATGCTTTGGGTCTGATCAAACTCAGTTAATGAAATGAAGGTACAATGGAAATAATGCAAATAAAATGTTGATGTCGTACCCGGAATATATTCCATTAATTCCCTCAACTCTCTCAACCCAAAAGTGGCACGTACCATATTTAATTATCATTGGCTGAATAACTTTTTAATTATGCTATGAAGGTCATCCCTCTGATTACATCATCATACAACATAATAATAGTTGAATGCAGAAATGCAGATCTATCTACAGTTTCAAAGAAACACTTTAAAAAAGTGGCATACATTTTATGCAGTCTGATTACTAATGGCTTCATAACTGTTCACGCAAAAAATTTCATGATGGGGGGAAATTAAACTTTGTGTAAAGATAACCACATTGTCCAAAAATGAATTATAAAAACAAGTATGCTATTAAAATGAATTGCTTTCGTAGAGTTCGTCTGCGCAGGATACAGGTACCCTGTTTCCTCTTATATTTTTCAGGGATAAATGCAAATAAAATGCTGAGGACGTAATCGCTCCAGTTTTTTTCACTCAATCTCAGATCAAGTCATTTTTAACCTCATTCCAGCATCAGCATCAGTCCTTTCTGTAAACTCCAAGCATCGGAAATGACATCTTGTGTTTTTGTGGCTCTGCTTTACTATGATAAAATTCTTTGAGTGTTCAGAGGTCAAAGATCAGTGACTTTATTCTCAAGAGCGGCTGCGATTTGTTGAAGCCGAAAGGTGAGCTGTCTATTCTGAGCAGCGGGGTCATCATCCAGCGACTGGATAATCTGAAAAATAATAATTGCAAACCTTGCATTGGTTCGGTGCAAAATGTATTACGACAATGGCATACTGGCGCAGTAGTGCAAAATAGGTTCTCTTACCACATCGTAGTATTTGCTGGCGTACTGATAGAGTTGATGTAAGGCCACCTGGGTATTTAGCTTGTCTGTGTGTTGCTGTCAATGACATAGACATACAAGTTATTTCCTAATGCAAAACACAAAAAAGACTCAAAATGAAGTGAATTTGAAAACTACGAATGTAAAAGTCATACCCTGGACACTTCAGCGAGATGTGTGTTCATGTCCTGGTCACTGACAGGTACCATCTGTCTAATACCTTTGTAATAACTAAGAAAAGAAATGAATGCATAATGAAGGCATTTGTTTGGCATCAAATAATAACATTTATATTGTGAATGGACTTACTCGTCTACCATCTTCTTGTATGTGGAAATTTCTTTTGCATAGAGCAGCTTGTTGCTTGGAGACTCCTACAGTGAATACAAAAGAAACGTTTCTTCTGTAATTACGTTCCCTCGGTTAAATGAGCAACTATATTTAGTGTGACATGACAAGGGCACTGAATATTTGGTAAACAACATTTGTTATTTTCAACATCCAAGACAATATTTAAAAACAAGTTGGAGATTTTTGTTTAAAGGGAGGGTATTATGTAAAATCGACTTTTTCAAGCTTTATATCATGTTATTATGTCATTCCCTCATTAAACACATGCCTGGAGTGTTGCCTTGGCTCATTCACATATTTTTGAGTAATCAGTAAAAACTTAGACGGCAGCCATTTTAGGTGTAGCAATGCCTCAGTCCTCCTAGGAACGCCCCCACCTCCTGGAGACGCCTCTGGACCTTTTGTCACCAGACAAGCCACCAACCACTGCTCCTTAGCTCAGCAGAGCCCCCTCCCCGCACAGTGTTGTTGTTTAAATTCCACAGCAGTGTGCTGAAGGGGGCGTGTCGGAAAGCTTCTTAAAGAGACAGAGGCCTATTTCAAGACGTTCAGTACAGCCATTTTGAGAGAGCAATTTATTCAAGGCAGTTATTTTTATTTACTGCATATACAGACCAACAGAAGGTTACGTCATCTTTGTAGTATGCTATAGACTGGTGCTATGTGATTGAAAAAAGCATAATACCCCCCCTTTAAGGGTAATGGGGAAAACAGTACATGCTTGCCATGGACACAGGTGACACATTCTAAATGATTACATACTCTGCTAAGTTTGTGCTCGGACTTGGTGCAGGCATCCATAAACGTCTGAGCAATAACGTGCAGCGAAGCATCGACCACCTCTGTCACATGCACGTCAAAGATAAAGTGGGGATTCCTCAACATGTTCACCCAGAAGCGCATCGGTAAGCTTAGAACACAAAGAGCAGCAGGTTAGCACACACAGTTCTTTACCAAAGTGCAAATAAGTACACTGTAACGTGGTCAAACTTGTTGTTACGACCCGGCTCTGCTAGATTAAAGGAAGTAACAAAAAACCAAGATGTAAAAATGGATGAATAAAGTTGTAATTTAATAAAAGGAGTGTAAAAGGTAATTGTTTAACAAATGGTAAGAAAACACTCAACTAAAAGGGGATATTTACAATAATTACAAAAGGTTAACCAAAACAAAGTTACTCAAACTAAACAAATAAACTCAAACTAACAAAATTAGGCCTAACAACTACCTAACAAAACTTATATTGTATGAAACCTTGAATACAACGATCTAGTAATATGCCCAAGGCGCTTTGGGTTTTTCTAATTCCTGGCTTTTTAAGAACTTGCTGACGTTTCACTTTCCTTCCCTTTGCTCATCCCAGCATCCTTTCATCTCCTCAAGCCGCCTGTCCTTTTAAAGACCATAACCCTTGTCAATAATTCACCACTGCTGTTGAATATTTAATTGCCCAGCCTGTTTGTGTGTGTGTGTGTTTTTGCGTGTGTGACGATGTGCGCAATTGATTGACAGGTTGAGCTCAAGGCGAGACGGAAAAGGAATAGGGTTTTGGCCCAGATAAAGAAAACTGCGCAATCTCTCTAAATAGCTCCTTGTTCTTAATTGCCATAATTTACCTGATAACAACCTGTCAATTAAATAAGACGTTTTATGTAACAGCAAAGAGTAATTAGAGTTTAGTTGACGAGTTACACATTAGTTGGCTGAACAATGTTTATCACAGTCAAGTCCATGCTTTTCCAAGATGCAGCGGCTAAGTATGCAGTGATTCTCGGTTTCTCTCTACTTTCTCTTAGATCTGTGATGGGTATTTTCTAAAAATCACCAGCACCAAGAAGACATCTGCCTTCATTCAGCCGCATAACTAAACTGCATAGTTGATATTTCTGCATAGTTAATATTTCCCACAGAGTACAAGAAAACATACATGGTGAATAATAGAATACCCGGAGGGATATTATGTATCGTCACCTGTTGGTCTTCCATATGTGTAACGTCTCCTCATCAACGTTATCATGTCTTTGTGCTTGTTCGTCCAGAAAGTCAAAAAAATACTTTACAGCGGGTGGGACAACCAAACTAGAGCACAGCACACTACGGAAAAAATCATCCACAAACTGTTGTAGAGTACCCTGAAACACAACAAACATGAATGTATGATTACTAGAGCAATAAGCAATAGATATTAGAATGAAACATGCTCCGAAAAGTGGCGTAGTGTCTTAAGAGGTAAGAGGCAAATATCCAGCTTCAACTCTTAGACCGGTTTGTCAAATGATTTCAGATTAATTTCCAATCCAATCTCCAATTGTCTTATGTAACTATTGATGAAGTATGTGAATACATAAGAATAAGTGATACAAAGAGCAAGCTTGGGTGCACACCTTGACAGACAGAAGCCTGGTTAGGTAGATTTCAGTAATGGCTTTGGTCATGGCTTTATCCTTCATGCTGCCTCTCTTAGACTTCCCTTCGTCAATTTCATCCGCCTGTCTGACCAAGTGGTAGGTATTGTCATCCTCTAGCAAAGCATTTTCTTTTGAGCAGAAAAAACAATACATCAGAATTAACAGTATTATTTCAAAGTGTCTAAACTCAAATGTGAAGGTAACTCACTCTCTTCGTGGCTGTCCTGGTGTTGGTGAAAGGATTGTGTGTGCAAAACTCTGGACAACACCAAAGTGGCATTATCCCTGACCTAAAACAACAACAGAGAATAAATCAGCACGACTGGTTAAAATGTCAGATGTGGATGGAGAAGGCTTGAAGTTTTTATCTTTATCTTTTCTACAGCGGGAGTCTCTTGTGGCTCAGCATTTCTTTACCCTTCACGAGAAAAAGTCTAAACTTTACAAAAGTGTCATTGAAGCAATAAGATCCCCATGGAAGTCAGTAAACCTAAGCTGCTTCATAATAACGTTGGAATAAAATACTAGGTTGTATTAAGAACAGTCTAAAATGTATGTCTTAATGTCAGTTGAACGGAAGCGGATAATTCAGCAGGTGATAGACTGATTTGAATAATATCCAGAAAATCTGCTTACCAACCTAACCTTCTATTAGTTATTGTGTTGAAGAACCTGCCATGAACACACGTCTTAAATTAAACTACAATGTACAAAAGTGAAAGACTTACATTATAATGTGCTAATGTGTTGAGTCTTTTCCAGCGTCCTTCTTTCTGTGAGGTCAAGTCAAGGTCAGACAGGATCTGACCAGTGGAGCCAGGACGCCACTCTGCCAAAACAGTTAGTACATATTTCAACCCACTGTTGACCCAAACTTTGTCCTTTTATCTGTTTACCAAAAGTGAATCAAAAACCACAGTAGTGCTTGGTTTCCCTGAAACATCTATGAATTTTTATGGATATAAACACACTCAGGCTGAGCGTCTATACTTAAGTTTACACCACACCAATTACTGTATATAACTGTAGCTTGAATAACTTTGGTAAACAGATAGATAAATAACAAAATATGGGCCACTGTCCAAATATTGTATCTATAATGGCAGATTACCAGTGTATGAAAAACTAAAAGTCCAAAAGATAGCACTGATATTGGACAATTAAGCGTTAAACAAATATTTAATCTGCAAGGCCATGTTTTGGCCAAAGAAAGTATACTAATAAATGAAATGAATCTTACCAAGAGCAACACTCTCAACTTTGGGCCTCTGGGAGTATGGGAGATTTCTGTACACTTGATCAATAATCTTCTCCTTTACCTGTAAAGCCACATGTATCTCAGTTTCAATAAGCACAGTTTCACGTGATCACAATAACTGGGGGGCTTTTTTTTTTTTTTATAACAACCAGGACTTTCTCCAAGTGGCAGCAAATACATGAAAGTTGTGCATTTCTTTCGAGATACAGTAAAGTAAAACAAAGAACTGCATTTACAGCATTTTCAATAGGAACATATTTAATCCAATGATTAATGTATAACGGTGCTTAGGGTGCACTCAGAGCTAAGAAAAATCTACTTTATTGTGATAAGTTGCAAAATATTACAAAACTGTTTTAGATGTCGCTGTATGCAAACTAAATTCAAGCTTATTTTTCTCAACGCACCTGCGTAATTGTATCACAGTTGAGCACTTTGACTGGAGTCACGTCTGGACCCTCTCCATGAACCAACACCTGAAGTGTCTGCAAAGCAAACGTCAATCAATATCAAGTAACTCATTTTCTGATGCTAACGGAGATCTTACAGTTACAAATGTCACAAACCAGAACAGAGTACTCCACGTCATCACCCAGCAGCCCTGTATCATTTAAAGTGTACTTGGCTTTCTTCAACTTGGCATCCACTGGTCCTTTCTCGACTTGGTGCTTTAAGGCCTTGAACAATTTGTACAACGGCTCTCCGGCTGTATCCTAAAACACAAGCACCACACATAACGCTAATACTGCATTCAAATATAAAGAAAAGTAAACTGAAGTCAAAAAGAACAAAGAAGCAGGAAAACAAAGTCTTACCCGAAGGAACTGATAGAGACATATGGACATCCAATTGCACAGCATCCTCTCCACAACCGTCTCTGACCTAAAAATTGAAGAAAAAAGACAACACACAAATAATTGTAAGAAATTTCACGGGTTTCATATACGGTTACCGATTTCCCTGACCTCCTGAGCATCAGCTTGGGGTTTTTGTTCTGCACATGTTCGTCCATTAGCTCCAGCAGCAGTGTCCGCATGATATCCGTGTAGTACTCCAGCTTTCCATGCAGTGCCACCGTCAGGAGAGAGGCGAAATAACCCCGAGACCTGGCATTGAAGTCAGGGCGACTCTCCAGAGTGCGAATGAACTGTTGACAGGACACAGCCAAAGAAACAAATCAAAATTACACCATCTTTAAAATGGAATACAGTGAAAACTTCTGTTCATCTTTGTTCATCATAAAATTATTGGAAAAAGCATAGCCAGACATTACCTGACGCTAGATGTTTACAAAACTGAATAATGTATTTTATGACTTTGTTTGCAAACACCTATCACAGCTTTAAAAATGTATGGCTATAAATTAAAACAATCAAAATAAGAGGAGCCTTGAACAGGTTTGTTTTGGTTTGTAAACCTGTTTTCTTCACTGTCAGGGCTTCTGAAACATGTCAGACAGTAAAACTCACATTGATGAGGAAGGTTTTGCTGTTTAGCAGGTTGGAGAACTGGTTCAGGGCCTGGGACACTATGGCCCTGCGGTTCTCTGGGATCTTAATCTTTCCTGTGACCATGACGTCGTTAGCGCCCTCTTTAGACGGCAGGAAGAAGGTGCGGTCCGTGTAGTTTTTGTAGTCGAGGAAGGGGATGCGTGCCTCGCTCAAATCACTGGTATTGTCTTCCATTTCAATCATCAGATCTGACACAAACCATTAAAAGTTAAACATTTTACAACATTGTTTACTCAAAACCCTTTTTTTCTTCTTCTGGCATCTAATGTATATCAGATCAAAACGTGTTTAATTAAATATGATCTAAAGCTCCTGGGGCATCATCAAGTCTTTACATGTCTTTACATGTTATGGGAGGATCCAGCGCCACTTGAAACTGCTTAAATGCAACTTGTTTGTAGAAACGGACGCTCAATATCAGTATTAGATACAACTGAATGTACACTATAGAGGTGGAAAGCTAATACAGTGCATGTAGATTGATGCATATGTCAAATTCATAATGGTTTTCAACATGACATGGCAAGTTATAATTTGATGAAGAAAAACCTGGCTCTTAACCTACAAAGGAGTTTTTTACTTTTCACAAATTCACTTCTACTAGTAATACAATGGATTTTAGTTTGATAATGAACGTGCTTAGCTAAACAACCAGTTGCCCCAACCAAATGCACCTTTATACATTCGTTATGCATTTTACCTGTGAACTCCTTCTTGCATCGATCTCGCACACTTTCCTCCAGATTCTCGAGCTGATGCTTAACTTTCTCATACTCTCGTTCTGCCTGCTGACTTTTCCTCCTACAAAAAATAAAGGCACACTTTTAGAAAACACAAAATCAACTGTATACTTCTAGGTGAGACATGTACCTATAGCAGTAGACCGAGATGGCAATAAAGAGCAGCATTGGAACAATGACAGCGGGGATGATAATTGCCAGAGGGATGTCATCTTTTCTCGCATAATACACAGAGCCGACCAACCATTCGCCGTCCCCAAACTTCACCTTGAAACATTACAACATTGAGATTCAGTATATTGTATGTTTATCCTACACTCATCCTGTTAGGGCAGTTCTCAGTTGTGTGTGTGCGCACCACTAGATCCAGCAGGTCGTTGGTTGTGTCTCTGCGTTGGCGTTTGGATCTGGCCTTAGGCTGAGAAGAAGGAGCCTCGAGGATCAACTTGTCATCCTGCGCAAAATCACGCAACATCATTATGTAGATATAGTATTAGAAGATGCTTTGTCACTAATGTCCTATACTGTATATGTAGACTGCAAACAAGGCAAACCGCTGAGAGTGTTGAGGATTAAATTTACATTGCCTTTATTTTCAACATTTTGGCTGAACAAACATTTCACCAGAATGAATAAATACGTTTTCAAATACAGTTGTATTTGATAACTCTTTTCAAATTGTTTGAAATTGTTTGAAAAGCAAATACAGTTGCTTTTCAAATACAACTGTATTTGAAAAGCCCAACAGTCTATTCTGAGTTGCCGATCCAGATAATTGTGTGAGTTTTCAATATCATTAGTTCCACTGTGTTACCAAGCACTAAAGAAAAATGTAATTCTTATAAATGTCTTCAGTAAAAAGTCACTTTCAAATTACAGCCACCAGTTTTATTAACAAGTTGAAGAAACACACCTGAAGTATATTGACATGACAAGAGGCATCTCCAACAAATGCCTGAGCCTCTTTCGCTGTCATGGCTTTAGAGAACCCACGACCCTGGAAAACAAAATATATTCCCAATAAAAATAATGATATTGATTCCCTTTTATTTCATGACACCAAACATTAAAAGCAGTTTAACAACTAACACATTATACAAATATTAAAGTGAGTAGTCAGTAAGAATTCAGAAAGTGACAGTAAAAGTTGAAATTAAAGTACCCCGCCCTAACCTACTGAAGCCACTCCTGGTTTGCCAAATGAGGAGAACAGGAACAAAATTAAACGATCAAGCTCCACCCCTTTTCTCCTAATTGGACCAAACAGGCCGGTTCACAGGAAAGCTCATCTCATTGGTCAAAGTGATAGCCCGGGGATTCAGATTAGTTGCTTGAATCATCAAAGGGAGGGACTTTAGATGGTCTCAACTTATATAGCGTTTTCTACCTTGATTAGGCCCAAAGCGGTTTACAGCAAGGAAGCAGTCACCCATTCAGGCTCTCTTTCATACACCAATGCATGCAGACACTGGAGGCAAGGTGGGTGAAGTGTTGTGCCCAAGGACACAATGACAGCGTGCATCTTAAGGAGCTGGGATTCGAACACCCGACCTTCCGGTCATGAAACGACCCGCTCTACCAACCATTGAATATCACTTGCATTACGTGAAATTGCGCTCACCCAGGTGCTCGATTATACGCAATCTATAAAATTTGTTAAACATTTAAACTTTACAGATTATCACTTTAAATTTTTGGTGAATGGGCAGATCTGAAAAGGTAAGTTTTGAGTTTTGAAAGTGTCTAGAGAGTCCAGCTGACGAACATGAAGAGAGCGAATGGCTGAATGCTGGGGCCTCTATTGTGACCACTGTGACTGCGAGGATGAGGAGATCAGAGAAAGAGCGAGGGAACGGGACGGAGTGTCGGATGAAGCATGTCGGACAGGTATGGTGGAGCTAGGTTATGGAATGCCTAGGGAGAGCGTGTATTAAAGCCCAAAATGTTCATGTGCAGCCCACATAGTCCAGGCTGCTGGTCATGTGGCAGAACACTGTCCCATCCTCAGTGTTTGGGTTCGAGTCCCAGCTCGGGACGTATACATTCTTTGAAAAAGACCTATGATTTTTGGCTGTAGCCACATGTTTCCGCCCTCACCGTCACTATAATGATGCTGGTCTCGGTGATGACGTTTTTGCTGAGTCTGTCGAAGCTGGGGTCGAGGTGGTAGTCAAAAAATTTGAGCTCCTCCACCACATTGTCCAGCTGCAGGACCGTCCTGATCGACTCCACACAGCAGTTCACCGCCGGAGAGCTGAACTGAAGCACTGTGTCATTTTTGCTCTTAGCCTCCTGCACAAACTGGAAAACAGAAGGATAAAATACAGCAAAAAAAGAAAGTAAGTGTAATAGTACAGTGAAGTAACTGTACTATTAAAATGTTATTGAAATCGATTGAATAATTGGAATCGAACCCTCTACAACAGTCATTCCCAAAATCCGAAATGTTGTGGCAACCTAATTGACCCAAAGATATATGGGGGACCCCACGATAAGAATTCACTCTATTCAAAAGAATTTGTAATAATGTTTTATCGCTTAACGTTACATAATTATGAAATAAGGAAATGTATATGTATAATTCAATGTACTTGTACTCTGTGTTTGTTAGAAAAGGTTTGCCCCCTCACACTGCTCTACTGAATTGTGTAATAATAAAACTACTGTAACGTGATCTGATATGATCAGAGGTTTATTTTTTTGTCCTTGATTAAATCAAATTATAGGATTATAGGAAAAGAGACCAAATATGACAAATTTCAGTACAGGAACAATAAAGTACAGCTTAACTTTTTATATGACCAAACTTGCAAATACGTTTATATATATTAAAGTTGAATGAGCAAAACCGAATTGGACAGGCACAGGTGTTATGAAAGCAGTCTATGTACTCTTTCTGTACCCTTCTTCTCACTGACACTGTGTTGTGTTTGAGATAGATGGGAAACGACAGTGCTTTTATTTCACTGCCAACGCGCTCTGACTGACGCGTTCTCTCTGCAGGGGAGAGAAGGTGAGGCGCTGCATCATCGCTCCATCACAGACTCTGTCTGAAGCAGGAAGACAGAGGGGAGCTCAGTGGGATGGAAACTGAAGAAAATCATAAACCTGTGCTACAAATCTGAAATCACTTGACTTGAAATATAGCGTTTGGTATTTTTCTCAACAAATAAACAAGCTCAGGTAGAAAACAGCACTATGTTCGTGTCAACCTGACACAAAAACAGATGTTATCTTTGGAAGGGCTAAACTAGTTTGGAATATATTAAATGCATACACACTAAATAAAAGTATGCACCAATATTTTTTCTTGTTTATTGTACTTGGTAGTGACAGTACATGTTAATGAACACACATGGGGACCCCTGTCTCTGGTACACGCAGAGCGAGGTTTCGAGAAAAAAATATTTGAAACCAATACAAGATATACCAATTATGTCAAAGGTGTAATGGGCAGTAAGCAATAATCCTGCCAGTGTTTGATATAAGAGGGAGTATTATGCATTTTGCAGGTATTTGCCGTAAATCTCAGACACACCTTGATCACCATCTTTCCATTTGTTGGTTAGAAAATCGTATATCTAAAAGTGTTTACACAGAGTCCCCATTAGCTTTTCTTCCTGGTTCAACAAGAGCTCTGACCCTAAGACCCTTCTCCCACACTCCCCTTAGAATAGCGCGATGATTGTGCCAATACATACCTCAATCGGGGCTGTGCCTTGAGGAAACTCATCCATGGAAGGCAGCACTTTCATTGTAGCTCTCTGAATTAAGTCAAAGCCATTTCCGACCACCACAATACTACGACCCCCACTGCACAAACAAATAAACTTCAATTCATTTTTATTTTTCATTAAAAAGATATAAGATGATACTCTAATACAACTACATTGTGTCATGCAATTTAGACAAAGCATTTGTCCTTTAACCATTCACTTAAAAGGAGCACTTTGCCACTTTACATCAACATATCAAATGATTATTATAATTATATACCACTCAAAGCTGGCCCTGGGGTAGTAGTCTGTAATCTTGGGGTTCTCGGAGTACTGGTAAGCAGCCGGGACATCTTTGGTGGTGTTTTTGCCGTACTTCACCATCACAGTCAGGGGGTCTGAAGGCACCTTCTGTCCACGGTAGCGGCCTGTCTTACATGTGATCTGTTTACCAAAGGACAAGCTGAGGACACAGAGAACAAAGGATTACATGTGTTGTTATTAATATACTGTATATGGGTGATTGACATGACGTGCATATTTTTGTGTCCGAGTGTTATATTTCTTTTTTTAAATAATTTGATCTTTTCATTACATGTATCACTTTATTCTACAAAACCTATTTAGTTTAAACACATTTTCATCACATTTCAATAATAAACATTTTTTTATGTTTTCACACCTCAAACCCCTAAAATGTCAGGTGGTGCAACCGTCCGAGCAAATGATTAGACTAATAAAGCTTCTGACAATTGTATTTTCAGGGTAACAATTAAAAAATAAAACATCATGGCATAATTGTATGTTAAATATCTTTCAAATAAGCCGTCATTTGTGAATATTAATAGTTTTAAAGCTTTTGAGATCACTAAAAAACTTTTGTCCGGCAATTTGTAATCTTAAAATATCAGGGTGGCACAACCATAAGAACAGGGCTGGTATTTTGAAATAAAGAATAGTATCAGCAAACAGGATATGACATCAGCCAGAGGAACAAGTTGTCTTTATGGCTGAGGGAAAAGGTTTGAAAATCTCTTTCAAGAATTGAGGAAAAAATAGCTTTTTTCTGACTCATAGGTAAACTGTCACACTTTTGGTGTCAGGTGGTACAACCGATGTAAATATTGGAAAATATTATTTTATTATAAAAGTCTTAATTTGTTTTAAAAGTAAATGTTTACTCATGCTAACAAATGCTAAAGCTAATGTAAGAGTCCACATAAAAGACAATTTAATTTTAAATCAGTTGCTAATGTCAGGTGGTGCAACCAGACAGTCAAGTGGTGCAACTGCAAAAAATGTCAAATTACCATCTAAAAAACTATAGGGATGCGCTGATCCAATACTGGTATAAGTTATCAGAGTCAATAATAGAAAAAAAAAATCAGTTATTGGTTTCAAATATCCGATACTGAACCGATAACTGTTTTGGGCTGACACCGAGCACTCAGTCCATGGTCCTCCTGTTTTATTTCTGATTACAGCATCAGTCAGTTACAAATTACAGATGAAATGTTCAGAGGAGAAAGACTGTCTAAGATACACTTGGCAAAGATTTGACTTTGTGCAATTTTTTGGAAACTATTTAAATTTTAGAAAAAACTTGGTTGCGCCACCTGACACGTTTTTATACAGAGAAGCTGCAAATACATCAAAAAAATGCATTTAAATACTTTTAAATGTTATTTAACAAGCATAACTTGTTTAAACACAAAATTATCGACTCAAAAATATGCATGCCATCATCTTTTTGAAAATATGTTTTTTGACCCTTTATACGTCATTGACCCATATACGACTTATTTAGATTTTTTTTTTTAGAACTGTAAATGCAATTTATCCTGGAGCTCTGTTGTCGGGGGCTTCGTGCCCCTGGTAGGGTCTCCCATGGCAAACAGGTCCTAGGTGACGGGTCAGACAAAGAGCGGTTCAGAAGCCCCTTATGAGAGACCAACAGGCCTCGGTTAGAACCGTGAGGCCGTCCTTCCGTGGACCCACCACCTGCAGGAGGGGCCATAAGGGCTGGTGCAATGTGACCCGGCAATGGACAAGTGGAAGAAAATGGATGGATGGATGGATAAATGCAATGTTATCTACATATGCAAATAATTATGAACGTCTACAGTGTAAACTAAAAACTTTGTTAAAACCTGGATATCCCATTTGTAATTGCAATACCATTGTAAAACTGTCATATCACATAGTAATGAATGCCACTAATCATTGATCGGCAATGTCAGTTTGTAAATGCCTGATCTTGTCTGTGGTTGAAGCAGGTTGGTCCTGGTTAGTACTGGCCTGGGTGAGTGTTAGGTGGGGATAATAAGGTCCAACTACGCAGACCCTGCCACCACAGAGTATGGAGTGAATAAATAATTGTCCATTGTGAACCGCTTGGGGTGACTTGTGTCTGTGAAAGTGCTCCCAAAAATCCCAAAGTCCCTTCTCGTTTATTGTCAAGGTTGCTCTTGCAGTCTGGTCTAAAATCACTTACACTTCACATGGTACCCCTCCAACATTTACTGCCACGTCGTCTATAGTTGCAGTGTCCAGGTCTTCTCCTTCGATGGTGATGACTGTTCCTCCCGCTGCTGGACCCTTGGCTGGTGTTACATAATTTGGATTGGGATCCTGAAACGACAGAGACAAAATCTAGTCGTTCAGCTATTCGTCTTCTCAAGTAATGTTGTTAGAAACTGAGCAAAAGTAATTTAGAGAGGCTTATTGCCTGAGACTCAATTGGCAAGGCAAGGCAACTTTATTTACACCACGATTTGTAGATATTACTATATTTGTTGTTGCTTGAATTGTGCATAACCACTAAATAATCACCGTTATAAAGTAACATAATTGAAAGCATGTGGTAAACAAACAAATCTGTCTCAAATCTCATGGATCTGGGAGAGTAGCTTGAATGAGAGCTTAAATGATGCTTGATGGAAGGAGACAAAGGTCAGACATAAAAGTATGGCAACATACAGTGCCTCTCGAAAGTACTACTACACCTTGAACTTTTGCACATTTTGTCATGTATACAACCTTAAACATAAAGATTCAGAGTCAGCGAGAGAATTGAGGCTGGGGCGGAGATTCACCTTCCAGCAGGACAATGACCCTAAACACAAAGCTAAATCTACAATGGAATGGTTTAAAAACAAACATATTAATGTGTTAGAATGGCCCAGTCAAATCCTGACCTAAATCCTATTGAAAATCTGTGGAAAGACCTGAAAACTGCTGTTCACAAACGCTCTCCTTCTAATTTTACAGAGCTTGAGTTGTTTTGTAAAGAGGAATGGGCTAAAATGTCAGTCTCTAGATGTGCAAATCTTGTAGTCATACCCCAGAAGACTTGCTGCTGTTATTGCAGCAAAAGGGGGTTCCACATAGTATTAATTTAGTTTAGTTTATTTATTTAAAAGGGACCATGTACAATTATAAATGTTGCCATTTGATGCATTGTACCAGAGTTAGCCTGAGGCTAATTTACATCTGCAGTCCCTGGCAGGGAACGGACAACCCATAACAGAAAACAAGACAAGATTCACAAGACAAGGGGTTGACCAAGAAAGACAAACCACATACAACATTACAGATTCATAAAAAACCCTTCGCCCTCCCATACAACCAGACAAGACACATCAACAACACAAATACAAACAAACAAGTCAGTACCAGAGGGAGTGTAAAACCAAAGAGGGCTGGCATGGCTAGTGTGTGCAATGCTGGCTACTTTTTAGATGTTTTTTGAGTTCAGTTTTGATGGTCGTGCATGTCTTTATATTGTCAGGTAGTTTGTTCCACAGTTTAGCAGCCTTCACTGCAAACGCTGATTGACCAAAAGTGGAATGACGGAAAGGTACAATGCAATCATGTGGAGAAGCTGCTCGAGTGGATCTTAAAGAACTCCCAGAGCGCTGTCGCACAAATGATTGTAAACAGCCAGCCAAGCTCAAGAAATTCATGCTGTATGAATACTTATGCACGCCCCACTTTTCGGTTTTCTATTTTTGAAAAATAACAGAATCATGTATCATTTTGCTTTCACTTCACAGTTGTCTGTTACTTGTGTGTGAACTTTCAGTAAAAAATTTAAAATAAAATCTTTATGTTTATGGTTGTAAACATGACAAAATGTGCAAAAGTTCAAGGTGTATTAGTACTTTCGAGATGCACTGTATGTGTAAATCAGTTTGGATGTTCTCATAAAGTTCAGTTTACGTCAGATCTTGTTGTTCTGGTAAGAAAAAAACCCAACATTTCCAAAGAGACAAACTTCACACACCAACCTAGACAGCCACGGAGGGATTTCTTTGTTTAAAAAAAAAACAAAAACAAAATGCACACACAAACCTCTACGTATTGGTCCAAGAAAAAACATTGAATCTCTTTCTTCCAAGGATAACAAGAACAAATCATCAGGGTGCACGGAGTCATATTATTTGTCAAATTCAATAAGTCTGAATCAACTATGTGGAAATAAACAACTTTGAAGAATAAGAAACCATGCATATTTAATTAAGGAGTTTATGAAACACAAAAGTAATCCTAACAAAGTCAGCTATTTGCATAAGAGAGAGTGTGAGTTAACAATATTTGGAAAGAAAGAAAAACAGATAAATTAAATTAGTCATTTTTGTCCCAGCAGTTTGTGTTAATTAACACGCTGCTCAATTAAATACAATGATATTTGATCCAACAACACAAACAAACCAGCGGGAGGAATCTCAACAGTGTGTGCTCCACATGCAGGAAATTCATGCTGCGGAGGTTTTTTGAAAGTTTTCTTTTTGTCACGCTTTCCAAGAATAACCACAGACAAAAGAAAGAAGTGTGCTCTTATTTCAGAAGAAAGGTTTCCATGTTTTGGGGGATTTGTATTGATCTCTTGGTTTAAGACTGCAGGAGCGTCCCACCCACGAGTATGGCGCCGAACCAATCAGAGTAATTAAATTAATTAATACAATTGAAACATTTCTTAAAACCCCCATAAGCCGCCATGTTAAACGGGCCCTGTTTAATCCACATGTCAATGAGATGGGTTTCACTACATCTTTGCATTGAATATGACATCAGTGCAGTTTTAGCTGGACAGGTGTTTTGTGAAGCGCTCAAAAACTCACTAACACCATTTTCAGAAAATCCATTGTGCAAATAGCAGTAATAAGTAAAGGATAATGCACGACGAGGTGTCCATTATCAGAAATAACTGGACGACGTGGAGGCATGAACCGTTTCCGCGAAACAAGTTCGCCCTGTCGGTACTTATTTTCCCGATAATGACCGGCGTTCTATACATTATCCCTTACTTAATGGACACCTTCCAGCCAATCAGAATCGAGTATTCACCCAGACCATGGTATAAAACAATAATATTCAGCTCACTTTCACATTTATTATTGAGTCAAATGTTAGATTTTTAAGAAAAATAACTGCATACACTATAAAGAGAAATTTAATTATGCAACATAACTGAGATAAAAAATTAACACAATTCTCATCGTTAAAAAGAACATTTATGTCAACAGTTTAAAATAAACAAGATCATCCATTTATTCTGTTTATTTAAAAAAAACTATGTTTGGTTACATTCCATTGGAAACACCAGAAACATAAACCATAATCATCAAATAAATTGTTCTTTTAATATCTTATTAAGCTTAGCAGTACAGATGAGAAGCGCAGAATAAATTGAGACCATTTACTAAAAAATGATTTTCTCATAATGGTAAATACGGCTTTATCACCTCTAGTACTTGTTTTCGTACTAGAGGTGACCGATCCTTCCAGGCTGTTGCTCCTAGGCTTTGGAACGATCTTCCGCCCTCTTTGCGCTCTATTGACTCTGTTGATACTTTTAAAAGCAACCTTAAGACACATTTATTTTTTCAAGCTTTTAATTAGCTACTTTTGGGCTGATATGATTTCTGTGTTGTTTTATATTGTATGTAATTTCTGATTTTTAACTGTGTTGTGAAGCACTTTGTGGCCTTGGTCTGTGAAAGGTGCTATACAAATAAAGATTACTTACTTACTTAATTACAATGATGCACTTGCACGTGAGTATACAGGTGAAACTCGGAAAATTAGAATATCATAAGTGCATTCACTTCTGTTATTCAACTTAAACTGTGAAACTAATATATGATAGACTCATTACATGCAAAGTGAGATATGTATAGCCTATGTTATAATTTTGATTATTATGGCTCAGCTTGCAAAAACCCCAAATTAAAAATCTCATAAAATTTGAATATTTTGAAAATGGACTGCAAGCCATAATCTTTCTCTCAACAAAACAGACAAGTAGGATCTCATCAATAATTCCCTTTATCAGTTTAAGCCAATCTCTTTTAACCACCCATTGCAGACTGCATGAATGATAAACACCAACTTACCCTATATGTGAAAATGACCTGTGATGTTCCTGTTCTGCCTCCCTCCACTTCTATCCTGACAGTGCCTTGGTTTCGTGACGGGAACGGGATGTCTGATGGAGGTGTCCGCTTTGCAGGACCAATTTCACACACCACACTGTCAACACAAGACATCAGTCAAAACAGTTGCAGCTGCAGGCACAAGCAGAGATTTGATATTCAGGGATATGTCAAATTAATTAAAAGGGACAGATTACAAAAACAAATTCAAGCACAGGACATAATCCTTGTGTGTATTGACCAACTCTGGAGCGTATGGTTACATGGCAGAACTCATAGATACACCAGATTGACGTTGATAGTTGATCAACAAGCAACAGGTCAGTGACTCTACATTTTATACTTGGATTATGGTTGACAGTTAATCTCCAAATGTTGATACAAAGTTAGGCAAAACAGTATGATTGTGGTTGTGTCTGTGTGCGACTGATTCATTTTTCAGTTGCACAGATTTGCGGCCATGTCTCTGAGGACTGAATGAATAAAGTGACTCACAAAACTATTAGGAAAAGTACCGATACATGGTGTAAAGTCATCAATCAGTAACATTGCATTTCTAATTTTAAAATGGTGAATGGCAAACTCTCAAGTGTTTGTAATATGTTGCTTTCAGCTTTGGTACTGAAAGGCCAGTCAACTTTACTGCCCTAAATGTTACTGTGGTTGCGTCCGGATCTCAGGCCAGTTTGTGGTCTACTCACAAAGTAGTGAGCATCGATGGTCACGAGACATTTCGATATAGACCACAATGCATGCCTGTTTTAATCACGTATTTTTCATGAAAAGACCACTTAAATATAGCATTTTACAGCGAAATGTTACTTACGTTAGCTGCTTACATTTAGCATGAGCAGTTAAATGTTCTATAGATTCCCCTCAGGCAATAAGACAATAATCCAAGTAGTTTTCTTCATTAATGTAAAATCCATGTTAAATAAAACTTATGTGTCTAACATTTATCAATGAACAAATACTAAACTGCCACTTGAAACTAGTTGCTCTTTATTGTAGATATTCATTATTACCAGAGTTTAGCGAGCTTTATAGAAGTCTTTAGCAGGGGTTCCCAAACAGGCCAACAACTCAGGACCCCCACTGTAAAATATAATTTGCTTTAAAAATATTTTCAGTGTCAACTGACCAAACCTGGATTTGTTTTGGTAGTATGTTGATGTTTGGCATAATTTCACTACAATATACAGAAAAAAATAAGTTAATTGTTATAAGTATTAAAAATATTGTTTAGAAATCATCTTGGGACTCACACTTTGGAACCTCTGCTCTACAGCACTCATTGTGTTGGTGATTGGGACATGCAGCTCATTACTTTTTCCTCATCACATCGCACATGACTCTGGTGCTGGGTTGTCATCAGTAGTCATGTGAATCGAAAGCATTGAGCTGCGTGTCTGAATCACAGACAGAATCAGGATATAGTCTCCTATATAGCGCAGCACTGTCTAGTAAATAAGGAGTTGGGGGCGAGGGTGGACATTTGGACACAGCCATGGCTTGTACCTTGTGGACACAGAGTATCGGTCTTCCTGATGCACACAGTCAACTCCAGCCACAGTAATCATCTTGATGTCTTCTTTCTTAATGCCCATGTTAGAGCCTTTGATGGTTACTGCGATATGGCCATTGAGTGGGCCATAATGAGGAATGATCTGAAGAAATATAAACAAATTAAAATACATTCATACGGTTTTTACATACATTTAAAAAAAGGAGAGTCCCTAAAACTCCCATTCATCAGTGCTGAATCATATAAAGCAGAGAATACACAATGCAATACATTGTGGTTAGCATTAACGCATATAAATTTGGCAAATGTGTCATATTATCCAACGTTATAAAACAGAAAATACTGCACATTAAAAAAACTTGCAGCTAGTATTCCATGTGTAACACTCAAAGTTAGTGTACATTACATATTCATTATTTAATACACATATTTTAACAATATTTGAGATGGAATAATGTCTAACAAAATATAGGACAACAAATAAACGTGTGGTAAAAGAATCTTTATATTGCTTATATTACTTTACTTATATTACTTACAAAAAGTTGCAAGTAGTAGGATGATGGTCATTGTACTTTTGCGTTAATTGTATTTTCGATTTTAAAAAGAAAATGCAAAATCAAAAATTGTGTTTTAACATTGTGTACTTCTTGCAATATTTCTAAAATTACTATTTTGTCTTTTTCATGTGTCTATATCAGATCAAATCACATAGACTTGATAATAGACAACAATGAACTTTTATTGATTACGCTGAATCCTTTTCTGCATTAATTCGAATACCCGTAAGTGAAAATAGCACAAATAAAACTTTAGTAGATGGCTAAACGATAAATTGACAAGCGATCAGCATCTGGCTTTCGCTCTGCTCCTGTTCATGAACACTTTGTGTGCTCTGGCCCTGTGACGTGCCGTTCATGCACAGTTATTCTAGAAGAGCATCTGGCTGTGTGCGCTCCTGTCAAATATGCACAGTGCGTTCTGTGGACTCATGTACTGGGCGCACTTTTCAGACTCCGCAGTGTGAGGACAATACAAGATGGGCATAAGCAGATGCGTAAAGATTGGTATATGTGCCCGCGCCGACTATCCAAAGCCATCAGAGGCTGCATGGATTTTTCGTTCTGTAAATCATATAGATTACCTGTTGTTCATATATGGGGCGGCGGTGGCGCAGTTGGTAGAGCGGGGTCGTCTCGCGATCAGAAGGTCGAATCCCAGCTCCCGCAAATGCACACCGTCATTGTGTCCTTGGGCAAGACACTTCACCCTACTTGCCTCCAGTGTCTGTGTACATTGGTGTATGAATGAGAGTGTGAATGGGTGAGTGGTTCCTTACTGTAAAGCGCTTTGGGCCTGATAAAGGTAGAAAAGCGCTATATGTATTTACCATTTTTACCATATAGGCCTGATGCCATACTGTATCTGCCTCATGACCCAGCGACATATAAGCTGTGTGCCTGACTGTTACTGGTGCATTTGCATTTGTAAGAGGTGTAAATAACTTTAGAACTATAGAACAGTAAATTATTGTTCTTAAGACGCGCGTGAGATCAGGCAGATGGAAGCGATCTCAATGGAGCGCGTCAGGTGTCCGAGCGAGGCTGCTCTGAAAAGGCCAGAGGTGTGTTGTCTCCGCTGTGTGTCAAGGGAGTGTCCCTGTGCCAGTCAGAGCTGGGTTACACTGTAGAATTTGTAAAACATGGAAATTCATGAGTACAATGTTTATGCAGCAAGGTAGCATTGTGCACAAATGCTCCAGTAGCCCATGCTTTGACACGCTTTATGCATCTGCGTCTGCCAGTCTGGAACCACTTTTAAGGCTCAACCACAGCCTGTCAGGCGTTTATATTAGCTGTAATAAACTTTTATTTGTGCTGTTTTCCTTAATGAGCAAGTTCCACTTCCGGGTATTTGAGTTGGCGCAGAAAAGGAATCAACGTACTCAATAAAAGCTTAATTATTGTATTTTCCTTTTTAGAAAAGGGAAAAAAACGTATTTAAAAAATATACATATATTGCAATAAGTACAGAATATGTAAAACAATGCAATTGTTGATTTTGCATTTTCCTTTTAAAATCAAAAATATAATGAACGCAAAAGTACACGGACCCATGAGCTTAAGTTTATCAGCTAAAAGTGTCATTCAAGTTCCTTACTAAATTATACATAAAGTTAACGCCCCGTTTCATGTACTGATGATCATCCTCTTGCCTTAATGCCTTAAACGCATTGTTCTCAAACAGCACGTGTTCTGTATTGAGTCACAGCAGATGTGTGCCTTACGTCTGTGATTTCGGGGTTGGGGCAGAGCTCCGGCTGCTCAGACAGACACAGGTCACGGTAAACACAGGTGTGAGAGGCGGCGCACCAAACGCACTGGTACTTGGAGTCAGCGTGTTTACACAGACTGCAGTCGCCCCTGTTCACCGAGCAGTTGTACAGCACCACTACAGAAGAGGACAATAGATTAGAAAGAACCTATGAAAGTGTAATGTGACATGCGGCTATGCAATCATCATTCTATCATTATCAGTGGCTGGCATAAATTGTACCACTATATGAAATGAACTTTTATGAACAGAGTATTGAGGTTACACTGTAATAATGACATTTGCAACATTCTTGCAGCCCTACTAACCTGTCAGAGTACTGTCAATCTTCCTCTCTGTGCTTCGGTCTTTGATGTGGAATGATACATTCACCTCTTGCTGTTTGTCATAGGCAAACTAGATGCAATCATACAAAATAAAGTCACTTAGATGATTAAAAAAACCTGGTTGGAAAAAATACAGATTTGATGATGTGGTGCAACATCTATGACCAATTTTAGAAGTTACTGAACTGGAGAAAGTAGGGGAGAGTCCAGATACTGCTAAGACTAACATAAAAGTAATGAAAGGGGAAGCAACACTGGCTTAAGCACACACTCAGTCCCAGTGTTCATCAGCACACCTCCACTCAGCAGGAAGTGAAAATCAATAGAGCAGAATAGAGGAAAAAGTGTGAATGAGCAGCGAAAAGTCACTGACATACCAAGACTACCTGCCGTTCTGTGACTAAGGGAAAGTCCTTACGGTTAGACCACAAGAGGAAGGAATGAAAACTGTTTCTGCAAATTCAGATAATGTATAGAGAACTCTGACCCTAAAATAAGCTAGCATGAACAACTCAAATGTGCTACAAACACATCATCAATCATTCAACCGTTAATTAATGACGATAATGGTTCGTCTGGTTGACGTACTGACAAAACATCAAATAGATAACATACCATTGTAGGTTAACATAAACATGAATTCATAAATCTCATTTAGTTGGGAGTCGCCATTGAAGTGGACAGACTAACCTTGTGCCCTCTGAACTTGAATTTCGATCCCTCTTCCTGAAAGACGGGGTGCTCTGTGTTCTTCATTAGATCCGTCCCAATGGTAAACCTTTGACCCTGCAGATGTTATCGCACAGACGGCACACAGTAAATGCAAAGCACAATGTCACTCATTAATTATTCAGTTTGAGGTTTTCGCCGTCTCACAGTGTAGATGCCCAGGTTTCGTCCTTGGAAACTGATGGGGATTTCGAAGCCAACAGGAATAAGCAGAGGCTCTGGAGCTTCAAACTGAGGACAGTGGCCCGGCTTTACCCATGACAATGAAAAGAAAGCCATTTCAAGGTACATGTTTTAGATTTTTCTTAGGATGACCATTACAGTACAGTGCCTGTTCATGGAAAAAATTACATTGAGGATTTCTGTATCCGGGCCATTAATGGGCCATAATAAACAAAATGCAAATATCAGTAATTTCTCGAATTAACATGAATGGGATATAATTCAACCGTTTTTATACATCAACACACCTGCTGTGGCTTTACTATATGGCTCCTATACACTAAGTCATCCTGGTCACTACAGTGATGCTCCTTAGCGTCCCACTGACAGCCCCAGTCACTGGTCACACACGAGATGCACCTAAAGTACACAGGAAAGAGGAGTGGGGTCGGAACATTTCCTGTTTTAATAATTTCCATTTTATTTTTGTAGCATCAAAATAAGAATGAGTAGTGTGGATTCTTTCTAAATACATGATAGAGAGAGGGCATATGTGTTCATGACGTTTCATACGGTGTGTTTGGGTTCTTTCGGACAGTTGCAGCACAGTTGTAAAAGTTGTACTTGCTCGACGCCACCTCGATGACCTTGTTGACCACAACCTTCACAGGAACAGAAACAAAATCTGAAAGAGAAGAAGTCAATGTTTAACTTACAGGTGAAACTCGGAAAATTATTGTTCAAAAGTTAATTTATTTCTGTAATTCAACTTAAAATATGAAATCAATATATGATATAGTCTCATTACATGCAAAGTGACAAATGTCAAGCTTTTATTTGTTATAATTTGGATGATTATGGGTGATGATGAGATTTTTAATTTGGGGTTTTTACAAGCTGAGCCATAATAATCCAAATAATAACAAATAAAGGCTTTACATATCTCACTTTGCATGTAATGAGTCTATCAAATATTAGTTTCACAGAACAGAAGTGAATGCACTTTTTGAGGACATTCTTATTTTCCGAGTTTCACCAGTACTTCTTAGATCAGTGGTTCTCAAATGGCATGGCGTCGCGACCCACTTTCACCCTGGCATGACGCAGATACAACTTAGACTTGTAAAATATAATACAAAATATCGTCTTTTCCTCAAAAATGTTGAATGAGCATTAAAAAAAAACAAAAAGCTTATGATAAAACAACAACCCAATAACAGTCATTTTAACAGACTCAATTCTATACTTTTTCTGTACATAAATATTTTTAAAATGTCTCGTAACCCATTGAAAACTGTTCGCCGACCCACCAGTTGAGAACCACAGCCTAAGATGATACTTGGTGTTACAGGTTTGAGTGTTAACCTACCCTGCTGCTCAGGAGTAGGCGGGATATTCGCCGGTTCAGGCAATGAGCAGGTGACCACTTTACTGTAATTGTCCACGGCAGCTTCACTAGTGTACGAATCAAAGACGCACAGCAGAGAATCATTTGACCTCAGTCTGGGCAGGGAGGGGATGAAGATGTCCACCTAAAGCAAAAGTAAAAACTCAACTTAGTATAAAATAACAATTAAACAGACAAATTGTACAGAATTATTACTAAAACAGCTGATTATTAATTACTTTAGTTTTTTCCGGTATTCCAGATGTGGTACTGATTGAAGTAGCGAGTGTGAATGGGGTTGGCCTTGATAAATGTTCTAAAATGCAGCCCCGCACGTATAGTACTGTAATAATCACTATTCATCTGTGCACCCGCTCCGCATTACTCCTCTCTGACCTCTCCCGTTTTGTTGTTTTGTTTAATTTACCCAAGTTTAACCACCAAACTTTCTGTTCTTCCTTTGTTCTCAAGTAAGGACACCTGGGGTTTCCTCACCACAATGTAAAGACTGCAAATATTTTTGTCTTACATTTAATTCACACTCTGGTCCCAGAGTCCCCTGATCAGGTGGAAGCACATACTCCTCTGAGGGACTGAACCACATTAGCTGTTTGCTGAGGTTAAAGCCAAGTTGGACTCATCTCTTTCTGCTCTAAAAACTAAGACATCTCTAAGGAGAAAGAGACCATAACAAGTGCCTTAATATTTGCTGATAACACCTGTGTAGAGCTTTATGTGTGGTAAGAATAAGCTGTGTTTTTATCACAGCAGGACCATTTTAGATCCACCTGAACTGATTTCAAGCTGAATTAAATTACAACTCGCAGTATGAAAGACATTAGACATCATTGTTACCTGAGTGGTTGACTTTCCTTATGTTTTGAAAATAGCTTATGGCATCTCAAACAGGTTAAACGTGTCAAAAATGGTAAATTCACAGTAACATGTTTATCAGAAATGCTGTTCCATCCCTTCTCTAGTCACCTGGAGCACCCTTCAGGTCCATCTGCTTGGGGCCTATTTGAAGTGCTCCTGACAGCCAAGGCAGAGTTTAAAGAACGCACAGCTCAGCACACTCTAAACCCAGAGTAGCTCAGGGGGGGTAAGGCCCTGTAGAGGAGCATAAGAGGGGCGCCTGACAAGTTCATTCACTTTAACTCACTCTCACCTGCTGAGTCTTCCTGCAGCTGATGTTCGGAGGAGCAAAGGCCGTGATCTGGACACACTGCTGCTTAGGAGACCACAGCCAGGTGTTTTCCTCGATAGATCTACTGCACTCTGCCTTACGGCTGCACCTAGAATCCAGATGAAAGATTTTCGGTATTTTGGATAACACATTTCAGATACGATCATTTCTACAGAAAATAGACTTACTTTCCTTCGAGGACACACCATCCACAATAAGGGTCCTTCATATCGATACAGGACTGACAGTCTGTCTTCAGATGGCACGCCTGAACAGAAACTTTAGTGATCTGAAACAACAAGACACTTCATGTGTCATAACACTACTATGGATCGATTCCATTATTCGCACGAATCTTAAAATGTAGTAACAGAGCAAGACCACAAAAATACACGTGGATATGACATTCTGCGGATTTATGTAACGATCCAGCAATTATTTGTCACAGTGTGTAAGATGGGCGACAATGGCTCAGACGGTAAAGCAAGTAATCTTATAACTGGAAGGCTCGCGGTTTGAATCTTGGCTAATGCAGGTGCAAACTGTCATATCCTTGGTCAAAAAACTTCACCCGCCTTGCCTGTGTATGAATGTGGGGTGGGTGTGAGTGGTTAGTGGTGGTTGGAGGGGCCAAATTGGCAGCCTTCTGTCAGTTTTCCCCAGAGAAAGTGTGGCTACAATAGTAGTTTACCACCATCAAGTATGGACTGAATTAATAATGCAAAACAGTGCTAAAATAAAATGTGAAAATGTGCTATGTAAAATCAATGCATTATTATTATTATCATTAATATATTATTACTATAATTATTTTAACTTCAGCATCATATAAAGCTGTGAGAATAGTTTTACTTTCGAGCACAGAGCCTACGTAATACATATAAATGAGCAGATGGAACAAGTCCAAGTCTTGTCTCCCTTTGGATCAAAGTGAAGGGCCCTCTTGAAGTACATTCTAATTAATTCATTTCTAAATCAATAAAATCAATTTCACCTCGGCCAAGAGTGATAGCGACAAAAAGATGAAAGGACAAAGGAGAGGAGGATGGATGAAGTGGGAAACACAGTGCTCTGCCACAGAGAATATGAATGAATAAATCAATGGCTGGCTCTTGTGAAGTAATGCAGACAGACGTATTGCAGTGGGTCAAACAAATGAATTTATGATCAAACACGACAGATAAAACTAATGAGGGATTCATTAAGTCGCAGACAACCCAGTCAAACAAAGATGTATAGCTCCACAATAAGCTGCACCCATGACCTTGGTGGTGTGAACGCAGAGGAAGAGTAGGACAGATGAAGGAGAGGAAGATGGATTTGATAAAAAGTTAATCAATCAGTTGCTCTGTGAACATCTGACCTCGTAACCGCGCCTGCAAGCTGAATTCCCGCGGTATTTGTGAGTTCACACACAAACACAGGAGAATCCATCTCCCGCCGAACTCATTGAATCCGAAACAAAAATGGTTTGGACTAAATGGATATAACCCGAGGTGCAGATACATACTTTACAAACACACATAACATGTTTAAAAACTAAATATCTAATGAATTTGTGGTGTGCTTGATCCAATCAGTAGCAAAAGTGCGCCCTCTCCCCGAACGATTTAAGCTGGAGTGATCCCAGGTTGATATCAGTGCTAATGTTATTGTAATTGTCCGGCTCTTGCCAGGTCACTGACCTTCTTCTCTGTGGTAATGTACAGGTGTTGAAGGCTAGAGTCAAACAGCAGATCTTTGTTGACCTCTTCTCCTGTGACTTCAGCCAGTGCCCGTCCATACACTTCTGGTTTAGCCGAGAGGTGCACTTTCAGAACCTAAGACAAATCATAACTATTTCACATTTATATCATGGCAAAAGTCATTCTGCTTATAAATGGTTGGTACAACAAAAAAGATGATCATAATCAATTAAATGTTGCTGTCTTTCATTCATTGTAATTAGCATTTAGTTATACACTTGCAAACAGAAAAGAATAGCAGCAAGAATTAATGAAGTAAAAGTAGTAAGTGTGAAATATCTATAAAAATATGTTTTAATACTGTAGATGGGGGTTTAAATGGAAACTTAAGACGTACCAGTAAAATATAATACAACTCAACATTTCTGATATTGTCTCCTTTGCAGACAAAAAAACCCCATAAAATACATAAAGCTTTCACCTCTCCAGTGGAGGTGCCCAGAAATGCCACAGCATGCCCCATTTCAACAGCTACAGCCACTGCTGTCAGGTGGCCCTTACGAGTTAGAGCAGGCTCAGAACTTAAGGCAAACTCAGCCTTACTGGCCAACGGTGAAGGCAGAAACTCCGCTCCACATTTGTATTTAAAGGCCATGTTATTCTGAAGGAGAGAAGGCAATCTGTATAAGTCATTTTAGGTACAATTTGCATCAAATAAAGATTTCTTTTTTGCGCACCTGGTCATTGTTAAGGCACAACTTTTCAGACTTGGAGGAATAAGGAGAATATACAGCAGATTTGCTGTTGATATTACCATTGTAGCTATAGCAAGCGCCAATGACATCCACCAACCTCTTATTAATGGAGCGGATAGGATACATACCTGTAAAACAATAACACTTTTGATTTATCATCATCATCATTTATGGATTTTATCTTCCAGAAAATAAAAAAAATGAGTAAATAAAGACATACAGGTTCAAAAGTTCATTGATTTCTGTGATTCAACTTAAAGCTGCCTTAAGCGATGAATGAATTTGAATTTTTTTCATTAGTAGGTGGAGTAGTCAACTCTGCTCTACCCCCCACCCCTCACCTGGCTTTCCCCTGTCGCCCACGCCCCTCACTCCCCTCCACACGGTTTAGACCACACGCTGCTCTGATTGCATTCAATGAGCTACGGAAATTTCATTAATCTTGTGTGAAACACACATTCATCCGCATAAATAAGGTATGTACAAAGTAAATATTTTGAGATTTACATTTTTTTGCTAAACTGCAATGTTCATGAAAATCACTTTTTTTTTAGAACATAATAATTCCATTTAGAACTAAGTACTTTTTTCCCCCCCGCAACCCTTGAACGCCTCAGCCTCTCCTCCGGTGCTGCTTTGCATTGTGAGGAAAAAAAAGGAGGAAAAAAAACCTGACAGCTCCTGTAGATATTGGATTAATAAACAAACGGACATTTCACGAGGACTTCAGCTGCATCAGAGCTGGTCGGTCAGATGTTTGTCAGTTCAGGAACAATCTTTTTGTAAACTTCTGTCATAATGCTGCTGCGTCTTCTGCTTCGAACATTTGCTAACTAATTTTCAGAGTTTCACCTGTATGTAGTAACATGAAAGGGGGACACTTACACAGGGCAGAAGAATGTGACTCTTCATCTGAAGTGAAGGTTACAAACAGCACCTTGTCTGAAGCAAAAACCTGTCCATACTGGTTTGATTCGTTCATGCTTTGTGCCAGGGCCTCTCCTGGCGAGGACACATAGGCAGCCTGAAAAATAAATGATTCAGTGATAGATGAGGAGTGGGCGAACAATAAAGTCTACTTCTAAATAGTTCAATAACAGTTCTTTGACTAGTTTAAATCATCTTCAAACTGTAAAGTTTTCCCGTCTTTCAAAAGAAGATAAAAAAACTTGTGTGACATGTATAGTGTGAAATTATATGTAGATTTGGAATAATGATGTTGATCAGTACCTGGACTTTGTTGTACGTGTTTGACACACTGCAGTTGAGTTGAAGCTCGGTGTAGGAGTAGTATCCCTGGTCATCCTCACACATTCTAGAGATAAATGTGAAGTTCTTAGTGTCCTGGACCCCAAGTGTCCGTGAGAACAGGAAGTATACAAAGCCACCGTCTTTGAAGGCAAAGCGAAAGTCATGAAGGTAGCGCAGGACAAAGGGGTTTGCCTGCACTGCTGATGCCTCTATAATACTGTCAAACACCACCCAGTCCCCATAGTCCTGGAGGATACGTGTGGAGATTAGTTTGGTACTATCATGGCTGCCGTAGCCTTTTCCCACCTGTGCACAGAGAGGTCAGAGAGTAGTAGTATATTGGTGGTTATTGTTGTATTTGTGCAAGGTCAGGATAAACCTGTGCTTCACTTACCAAAAAAACTGTGAAGTTGTCCCTGTCCTTGGTAAAATAGGACATCACTGCCACCACAGACACGCCCTCCTCCGCACTGGCCACATAAGACTTCTCTCCTTTGGTATCGCTGAAGTACAGTAGCTGCTCCGCGTTGCTGAGGTTCCTCAGAGAGCAGATGCCTCTGAACACACTGCCACACACCACCAGGACGTCTTTGGCACTGTGCACCAGCAGTAACTTGTTGTGATTGTCTGTGTCCACCGCCTCCTCACAGGCGTCAGTGACTGGAGGGGTGCACTGACGGTTGTCTCGCTTAGGTCCAGTTTCAGTCCGGGACTCTACTTCCAGATTAGAGTTCAACTGATACAGGGCATTTACAGCTCCCACATACAGACGTCCTGTCCGTGGATCTGCTACTACGTTGTTGATCAGAGTGTCTGAAAGATACTCTTTAATTTTGCCATGTGAGCAGGAGAAGTATGCAGTTGCAAGGATGTAAAGGGCAAACTGTCCTGCCCACCACTGCACCATCATGCCTGCGGAGAAAAAAGAAATATATCATATTTTGGTTCAAATTAACTATACACCACTTGCCATATTGGGCAACAATGCATACATGATAATATAAATAAATTATAACAAAAGTACAGAAAAAGTGGAAAGAAAATACATTTAACTGATTCCTGAATACAACAATTACAAACTGAACAACAACAAAAAAGACGCTGATTACGAATAAAGCATTTTCGTAATAATATTTGCATAGCCTTTAGAATATAAACCTAAATATTGTGCAGCAAATACAATAATTCCGCCTGGCGCAACAACAGCGTTGCTCAAGACGAAGTTGGTATCTTGCGTACAAACAACAGTGCAACAGTGCTTTTGCCAGTAGCCTGAGGGTGTCGGGGCTGAGGCGTGGTGAGTTACAAAGAGCGCCGACCACAACAAGCTCTCCCTCTTACATTAACATTGCACGCAGTCTCGCGTATCTCATCTTATTAAGTTCTCGCAGGACAAACTACAAACTATTTATCCCACTGTGAGTGAAATGCCATCCATGTTCTGACAGAGAGAGAACATATTGATGGGCCCCACTCTAGTGCCAGTATTAAAGAGCGCGGGGCGAACTCCACGCCGCAGAAACGTGATAAGACATCAGCACGTGTGCCCACCCACACCCACCACCACTCCGTGCAAGTAGCGGAAAATATTCCAGTTGGTTCGGTCTGTAGGAGGAAAAGCATGGGGAGGGACCACTGCTGTGCAAAACATTGTCATGGGTGTCCAGGGGCTGCGCCAGGTATGAAGCTGAATATTCCACAAAGCACAAATGTCTAGTCTACAGGTTGTGTTTAGAAACGCAAAATCGGGCCCAGAATCTGATGACATTTTTGTTTTGTTTCATAACTTGGCGCAAAATCAGTTTAAATCAGCTGACCAGACATGTCACAGCAGCATCACATTGCTCTTAGTAAGCAACCTATGTATGGAGCCACAGCTGCCCTGAAGGAGACTGACGGAAGCGTGGCTGCCAATCTGCGCAATCAGCCCCTCTGACTACCACCAACCACCAATCACTCACACACTACATTCACCCAGAGTGAGTTCACCCTGCTTAGCTTTCGAGACCTGACGGGATCGAGCACAGCAGAGGTGGTATTTGACTGTCAGAACATAATTAACTAAGTATTACGTAATTTCAGTAAGGCTGCACATAGTTTAGTTTTAGTTTATTTGAGCAGCATAAAAAAAAACAACGAAATGTTAAACAGGAAAAGGAGTGAATTTGCATACGCAAAAGGAGTAGGTTCAAGTTCACTGTGCTTATGTAAACCTACCCCTGACTTGTCAGGAAAATACTGTACCTTGTCAACCAAGACACAAAAGCAGTTGACACATTACTCTTATATCTAACAAGGCATGGGCCTTTGTCCAGCACATACCTTATTTATGAGTAATTGTTCATGAGAAACATGGACTCTTTGTAAACTTTTTTGAAGTGCTTTTACAAAGTTTGATATTTTCATCTAGGTTATTCCATATTTCTACTCCGCGCCCAGTAGCACACATACTTTTCAAGGTACTTTGGAATCAGGAGTACTGTTTATTATAGTAACTTTAATTAATTAAGTATACTTTCGGGAAGCAACATTTGTGTGGCTTTGAACATGATTTAAGACATTTCAAATTGAATTAGATCCACAAATTTCACGTTTCACTTTTATACGCATTTTCACTGATCTCAACACAGTATGTTAATTGGGGTAAAATAAGTGAACAGTATATAGTCTATTATAATTATTTTTTGTAATGTGACGTTTCCAACTGATTAGATATATCAATACATATAACTCATTTAAAATACAGTTTAAAAAATGGCTGTCATCACTGACAGGATCATCTCTCGCTGCCCCCTGCTGGCCTCTTGTCCTTGTCTGTTGTCTTTAATTGTTGAGTTTGTAACATTCTTGTTGTAATATCTATCATGTTTGGTTTGTGATATTGAGAGCGCTGTTGTTTTTTAAAATATTTTATTGTGTTGCATTTTATTAGATTATGTTATGTGTATTATTGTACTTCTATTCCCTTCAGGTTGACACATAACCAATGGCCGCTGGCTGCTCTGCTTTGTGACCGCAAACACTGGAGGCCGCCATTGCTCTTCCATTGCTGTAGTACCTCCATTTGGCCGCTAGGCCCCCATTGAAAAGCATTGGACTTTAGACACGTTAAAAACAACTTTAATGCCTGGTTTCAATTTTTTCAACACTTAATATGGCTACATATTCCTCCTGAGATAACGCTGGGTTAGTCAAAAAAATTGAAACCAGGCTGGTTTTCGAAATATATTTTTTTAAATCTCCTACTTAACGGAGGTCGGACTGTTGGCATTGGAGCTGCGCGAGCTACACGTCACGCAAGGGCCGAGTTTACAGTGAGATCCCGCCCTTTTGCCCTTATTAGGAACATGCTTCGTCAGAGCTGGGGAGGAGGAGTCTGTAAATCCGCCATGATTTCCCCCTCGAAAGTGGTCATTATGGTAAACGGGGAGGAGTGAGGAGGAGCTGTCTATTCTTTTTAACAGTCTATGCACATAACTGTCCAAGGACTACAGATGAAAAATAGCCCTTAGGCTAATTCTGGCATATTTACATGTATAATGTATATTAATATGCACTGTCCCTATAATAAATAAATAAATAAATACATTTATGATGATTTTATTATGAGTGTTACACCAATGGCTTTGTTGGTGATTTTAATTTGCATTTGTGCATTCATTTCATGTTTTCCGAACATCACCACTTTGGTTTTTGTAATATTTAGAAACAATATATTTTCACTTAACCCATCTTTTATAGCTTACCCATGTCTTTTGTAATTTTGACAACTTTATTTAGCACTTTATTACTTTCCTGCTGTCCTTGTGTCAATGTCAAAAGCCTCACAGCAGCTCAACCCATTCATTTGCAGCATTGCCACCATAATAAAAACACAGCTTTGGTTGGTCTAAAAGCCACATTCAAACGGCACTTTGACATTGCAGTGGTAGGCTCAGTACTCGCAGCACATACTCAAGGAGAAGTCTGAGCGCTGAGAGCAAAGGGAAGCAATAATGAGCGGCTTCTCATTAAAAGCCTGAACATTCAGTACTGCAGGAACAAGGGAGGTGGAGTGAGCGGAGGTAGCGGCCTCAATGTGAAGACTTGCTGAGCTAGATTAGATGAATCCAGACAAAGGCAGAGAGAGGATGTATGTGTGAACAGAGGAGACTGAGTGTTGCAATTAGCCGTCTGACACCACAAGTTTCTCCTTCCATTAGTCTGGATGGGTGTGTTTAATTATACTCGTGGCTGGCCTGTGGCTGTAAAACAAGGCCCCACTGTTCACATCTTTCTGAACTCAACGTTATTCTCTTTTAATCATTTTTTTCCCCGGGTCATCCCCCGGAGATGCTCTTCATAACTGTCCCAACAGTAAATGCATGCTGAAACTCATTCCCATTACAGTTTCACCAGCTCGCCTCATAAATTAAAAAGGCACTGCTTATTTACAGTTGGATGTCTCTGTGTTCAAGTCCAATCACGGATTTCATTGCTTCCATCAGACAGCTCTGATTGGTGGTCAATTGACTGGCGCCTCTCTGGTGTTTTAACTCTGTCCAAATTGAATTCACTTCACTTGGTCTCATTGCAAAGGGATTTATTAGCGTAAAAAAGACTTATCTCTCCACCCACCTGCTTGCCTAAATTACCTATCCTCACATAACCAGAGCCATGGGACTTTCAACAGCTGCGGTTTTATAACACATGCATGCACATTTTGGAAGCAACTTTGAATATTTTACTCCACCTCAATTTGACAACGCAAAATGGCAACTTGTATATGAGCGATGCGTTGACTTTCTGTTGAGGCAGAAATTGTTTTACTGATTGCTCATGGACAAAGTTGAATCCGGTACAAGTTTCTGATAAAAGAAAAAAGAAGACAAACAAACATGTACATATAATCCAAAGTTAAAAATAGAACATGCGACATAAGCAGCGGTCTGTGTTTTCTGCACTTCCAGCGCACTGCCCTCGCTGCTGATGTTTACTTCCCTTTGAGGTGGTACCGTTCTCTGTGCCTTCAGGCTTTGTGATAGCTCATGTTATATTTAGGGGCAGCTCTGTCTATATGCTTCACTGTTACGACATCAGAGTGTCACACAATTTCACATCTTCAGAATTGTAAGCTCCAGATGCCTTGTTGTTGTGGGTGTTTGCCTTTGCGCCATCAAAGAAAAATGCACCTCTGGTTTGAGTTCAGGGTCTGTTTGTGCTCTGCGAGATATCCTCTCCCGTATGTCTTTGCGTTCTTTTATCCTGTTGCCTAGATTCTTATAGCCTGAACTCCCACTGGGCCAAAAATAAACAAGGTGTCAAAGGTGTTTCTCCAGCACTTCGAGCACTTTCCCCGAGAGCCCCCACTATACTTCAGCTTTATTTCGCCTTCGGATCCACAAAATTTACATTTAACCGCATTTAATTATTGGAGAAAGACACTCCATGGAGGCAGCTTTGCCAACGGCAATCACTGTCAAACTTGTAACTCAAGAAAATCACAAAGTAGTTAGTCCAATCAATCATTTGAGCAATCAACATTTGTACAGCCCAATATCAAGACTTTCCAAAACAATTTGATCAAACAGAATGACAGTTTGAAAATCAACAATGCAACATAAACAGTGGGATAGATAATAAATCGAATAAAGTGACTAAGCAAGAGTAATTAACGTCACAAAGCACTTTACAATTATAGGAGTGAACAGTATATTACAGTAAAAGACACCCTGCGCGCCCTGAACATATTGGGAAATGCAAAAACAAAAATAATAATAATAATAATAAACAAGACACAATTCAAAATAAATACAAACCTAATCCAGGTTTAAACCAATGTACAGAAACAAACATTACTCATTATTCATTACTGAGCAGCGCCGGATGAAGTCAGTGCACCACAGTTCATCTGAGAACCACTGAACCCACACATCTTACCATCAGTTCTGCAGTGAGTAACCTTAAAGGGACTATACCTGATTTTTGCAAGTAGTGGAATGACATTTGTTTTGTCCTCCTTTAGTATATTGTAAACTCAGACCATTTGTTGAAAAAAAACAAAAAACACTATCTACTTATGAAGCATTTATACACATTTCATGAACTTGCTGGCTAGTTTTCTCATCACTTTTCTCATCACTGTCACAGAAATGCAAGTTTAAGTTGTGAAATGTTCCAATAAACTCGTTCCTGTAAAGTGTTAGGAAGATACAAATATGTTGGGAATGTTAGGAATGAGTTTGTACCGCAACAGAAATTTTCATTTAGTAGCTTCCTCTTTCAGTGTTAATAAAATAAAATAAAATCAGGTATACGCACGTTGACGAGTAACGTCGCGTGCACGTGATTCTGAACCGCGGCGCCGACTGGAGGGCAAAAGGAAAGCGCAGGCCTTTGTACTCCATAATAAATTAGCTGAAAATGTTTGACAAAAAATCGTGCTAAATATAATAAAATCAATGTAGTGGACACACACACCCCTGTAGGCGACACAAACAAACAAAGGAATTCTTAAGCTGTATTGTAACCTTTAACTTATTTAACTATGTGAATTGTTTGTTTTTTAAGACTGTCTTTTTATGTTTTATGTATGAATGTTTGACAGTGCACTTTGAGCTACTTGCACCTTGCACACTCCAATGTGGTTTTATACTGCAAATGGCAAATAAACTGAATCTGACTGAATCTGAATCGGAATGAGAGGAGCGTAAAGTTTCATAGATTTAAAATCAGATTTAACATGAAGAAAGAAACAGCTAACAGCAATTAACAGCACTGTCCCATGAGTGAATTTGCTCAATTCACGTTATTAGAGGTAAGAAAATAAAAACCTACTCCACATGCACAGACACAAAAAAAGTGACTACCATCATAAAGGCAATTACAGTAAAAGGCAAGAGTGCAGATAAAATACTTTCAGTTTTCATATGCACGGGTAAAACAAGCTGTTTTCAGCCTGGATTTGAACATTATCAGAGTTGAGGCCTGTCTCACATCCTCATGAAGACTGTTCCAGATTTTAGCTGCATGAAACTGAAACGCAGCCTCACCGTGTTTATTATTGACTCTGGGAACCACCAGGAAACCCCTCCCTGAAGTTCTCAGGGCCCGAGATGGTTCATACGGCTCTAACATGTCAGAGATGTACTTTGGTGCTAAACCATGAAAAGACTTGTACACAAGCAGCGCTGTTTTAAATTCTATTCTCTGAGTGACAGGAAGCCAGTGCAGAGACCGGAGCACTGGACTAATATGGTCGTATTTCCTGGTTCTTGTCAGGACTCGAGCAGCAGCGTTCTGGATGTACTGCAGCTCTAACAGCTCGTTTAGAAAGGCCAGTGAGCAGGCCGTTACAGTAGTCTAACCTGCTGGAGACAAATGCATGGATGAGTCTCTCTAAGTCTGGTTTTGTTTGTGGACTTGTTTTTTAACGATCTGACACTGGTTGGTTTCGAGTTTGCTCTGCATGGTAGCAACGCAGAGGCCCCTAATGTCCTAAAGCCTCACAGTGGATGTTCCTGCTGTACAAGGGAGGACAGTCCAGTCACAGATCAGGCTTTTAAAACAAGCACTTTCTAAATGTACAACAGGTCATTTTGTCCAAATTGTGGGGATGCTTTCATCTTCTTTTGGTGAACCTTGGTGATTTTAATGATATTTAAGTGCTGATTATGATAACAAATTAATAGCGTAATTGTTAAACTGGTTTAGGCGAAAATGTAGAATAACTTTAGACTATAGTTTAATGTATTTGGCACGGATGAAATGGGCTTTTCAGTTACATCAGTCCGATTAGTGCAGTAGTTCGTGATCCTTGGCACAAAGATGGTCTAGATTAGTCAATTCTTTCAGTTTAAATTTGTTTGTTGGTCTGTCAAGCGACTGTATTGCCGGTGGATGTCTTAAAATGATGTTAATTAATGAGGTTTTGAGTCGGCTGTGTTGATTGTGGAGCCTTGTGAAGGTGACCCTTTTGCCCCCAAGCGTAGTGCGCATGTGCAGGATCATCGACAGTAAACAATAACATTAAACGTGCATATAGGACCTTTAATGGCAGGACGTTGCCATTTCAATCCAGTAACATCACACGGTGTTGAGAACTGATATCTGTGACTCATTAAAATCCAGTGTGCATACTCTTGGAAAAAAGTCTTAGAGCGTTGACCCTCTGCTAAAAACTTTGGCATGAAACTAAATCCAAGAATGTCTGCAAAGCTCCAGCCAAGGGAATACAGGCTGACTGATTCTCTCTCTTCCTGTCTAACCTAAGCCTTCCTTCCAACTTCTCTCTGCCTAATTCCCATTGTGCTTTGGTCTTTCTGGCTCCATGTTCCACTGCAATGGTCAATCTCTTTTTATATCTGGTCCCACTGGAATTAGTTTAAATTACTTCCATTTCATTTTGACACTCATGATGTCTGTGGAGAGAAAATCTACCTTCATAAACAGAAATGGTACATCAGAGAAATCAGTGGCACTGAACAAGATTTCAGGCTAAAATTTACAATATACAATTGTATATACAATTGTGGACGTTAAAACTCAGCGATGGAATTCTCCAGGTTCTGTGCTTCGAAATGAAGTGCAGCATGTCCATATTCTCTGAGGTTTAGTGAAACTTGTGTTTAAAGCAGTACTAAGTAACTTGTTTACCTTAATACATCCTTTTCGTCTGGGAGTAATACAAGGGTTAATGTGATGATTGGGGGTCTGTCATCTCCCCCTGGTGTCTCTGGCCAAAAAACCACAATTGCAACTTCGCTGCGACCGGGTCGGAGCACCAATACACACTAATGGAATCACGAAGAAGAAGCTAACAGGCAAAAGCTAACTGCGAGCTAGCGCCACTTAAACAGTATTTACAGCCACGTTTGAGTGGGAAAAAAAAGATTTCCATTGTGTAATTGGATGTACAATATCCCTCTCTCCCTTTGTCTTTTCTGTCAGCGTAGTATTTACTCTCACGGACAATTAATGAGTAAAAAACCGCAACATGCTACGACACCTGCAGTGGCGCTTAAGGCCTCTAGGGTGCACAAGTTACTTAGTTTTGCTTTAAGTGTAAACGATTTTCATTGCGATGTTTCTCAGTCCCCTTGAGGCCTTGAGGAAGAAGTGGAGGGGTCATATCAAAGCTCTGACTGAGCCCCTTCCCGTGCAAAAAACGGGAAGCCTCTACCACTTTTGGTTCCGGATATATCGGCGTTTATCTGCCGATATCGAAAAATTCCCAAATATCGGCCCAATATATCTAATTTTGATAATGCATAACAGCATTGTCCGAATCTGTATTATAGGGGCAACTTTGGTTTAGTAGGAATATTTGTATGTTAAAGACTTTGTAGGCAACTGGAATGTTGCATAGTGTGGCTTTAACCAAAGAGTCTGTCAGAGAGTTGATATAAAAACTCCTTCATATCTTATAGTACTGCCTTATTCCCTACATTTTTTACGACCAATTTACTGCATTTAGTAATAAACTGCAAACAAAAGGAGTGCAGTATTAATATGCCTCAACTTTCCCTTAAAGCCATGGATAAACACTAAGCTTCAATAATTATATGATCGCAGTGATTAAACAGAATTACACTTTTAAAAATAACCACTCCCTTCAAACACTGAAATAAGTGTAAATAATAATAACAAATCAAGTAAAACCGTAACAACGAGAAATGCCAAATATATACCTCACTTAAAATTAACCAAGGTGAATGGAGGAAAAAAACAAACATTAATTCCACACATTTTACAAGTTTCAACAATAAAAACCCTGACGTGTTCTCATTCAAATTCAAGGCCACCACAGGGCGTCATTAGCCATTCATGACACCAGTCCAGTGAAATGCAGAAGCTGATTGGCCAAACCCAGTGGGGGACCCTGGTGCTATGATTGGCGGAGCCCAGGGGAAATTGACTTCTTATTGGTGGTAATGAAGGGGGCTGAAGGAGAGCACGGCTGAGACAAAGTAAGCATAAAACCTAAAGACCGAAGAGCATAGTACACGCGCGCAACCACCATAGCTCGTTTATCACCAGCGCACACTCTAATCTCCCCTGCCAGCTCACAGCGCAACTATACATTACACACAGGCACAAACCGTCTGCAGGAGGCACAAATGTTTTCAAGATGTTCATGAGGCACGCTGGAGTCTAGACAAGCAAAAAATTTACTTTAGATCAACACGGACCATCTCGTCGTTTCATATCACAAAGTCCATAACTTGGAAAAAAAAGTTTTAGACAAATAAAATTGAGATATTTCTTTAAAAGCCACACAGTTTCAAAAGAGTCTGTGAGTCCCTTTAGACCTAAGAGCACTTTTTGTCCTCAGGTATCAAATCCCTCAATTAACACCTTTTGCAGACTTGTGGAAAGGGATGTTTTGGAAACCTGTAAAAATCCTCAACCATACACTGACAACCTCACAAAAGAAGAAAGAAATGCGCTGGAGGAACTGATGCATGATAAAGACATTATCATAAAACCAGCTGATAAGGGAGGGGCTATAGTCATACAGGACACTGAAAAATATACGAAAGAGGTCCTATCACAATTGTCTAACACAGCCCACTACAAAAAACTCCCCACAGACCCTACGTCACTATTCCAAAAAGATATATTCAATTATTTGGAGGAAGCCATGGCGCGGGGATGGGTGACTAAGTCAGAGTTTGACTTTTTGTGCTGTAAACACCCCATTACACCAGTGTTTTACACACTCCCAAAAATTCATAAAAACGTATACGACCCACCTGGTCGCCCCATTGTGTCACAGATAGGTTCACTTCTGTCGCCGCTATCGGAATATGTGGACTTCTTTATCAAAAGACAAGTGCAGAACCTCCCTGCCTTCCTAAAAGACTCGACGGATTTCATTAACAAAATATCAGAGATATCCGACCTAACTGAGGACACGTATCTACTTACACTTGACGTCTCGAGCCTTTACACGAATATTCCACACGAAGAAGGTCTAAATGCCATGAATTATTATCTACAACAACGGGAAGAAACCGAAGTACCACCTACAGAATTCTTGACACAATTGGCGACCTTTGTAATGAAGTCCAATTATTTCAGTTTCAACAGGACTTTTTATCAACAAATGTCGGGGACCAGCATGGGGACAATATGTGCGCCCAATTATGCCAACCTATATATGGGTTTTTTTGAACAACAGCACGTCTTTAATCCCGAAAAAAACATCTATGTACAGAACATGTTGAAATATTGTCGATACATAGACGACATATTTTGTGTCTTTCGGGGGGACCATGGACAATTGATGGGATTTATCAATCTGATGAATCAATTTAATAATAATTTAAAATTCACGAGCGAATATAGCAAGGATAAGGTCAGTTTTTTGGACATGTGGGTCCAGAAGAAAGGTGGCTCACTCACCACAACACTTTACCAGAAACCCACGGACAAAAACACCCTCTTATTGGCCACCAGCGCGCACCCTACACCGCTGAAGAGGGGCTTGCCCAAAAGCCAATTCTTTCGTCTCAGGAGAGTTTGCCAAACGACGGAGGACTTCATCGACAAATCAAAGGAAATGAAGAACAAATTCACACAGCGAGGATATGCCCCCAAGTGGATTGAGGAAGCATATGACGCTGCGCTGTCCAAACCAAGAGAAGCCTTACTCAACAAAACTATCAGTACAGAGAGACAATTTTCAACAATTTTCAACACGGTTTATTCCCCCCAAAGTCACAGAATAAAACCCATTTTTCAAAAATATTGGCACATTCTTAAGACTGATCCTGAGTTGTCCGAAGTTTTTGCGCACCCGCCCTTATTTACGCACAGAAGGGGCCGTAACTTAAAAGACTCCCTTGTTCACTCGGACTTTGCCTGTGGCAGGAGCTCGCCGAACACGCAGACCCTCCTTACGCCAATACCGAACGGGAACTATAGATGTGGCAACTGCGCTCAGTGTCATAACACCACGAAAACTTCTGACTTTTATCACCCATCCACAGGAAAAAGGTACCCCATCCGCAGCGTGATCACGTGTGCATCCACGTATGTGGTTTACATGTTGCGCTGCCCGTGTGGTCTTGCTTATGTGGGAAAAACTCAACGGAAATTGAAAATACGCATAAGTGAGCACAAAAGCGCCATCAGACGTCAAGACACTGACTCTCCAGTCGCAATACATTTTAACGAACTCAAACATGACGTGGCATCTCTTCGTTTTTGTGGGATAGAGCAGGTGCCGGTCCCACCCAGGGGGGTGACCACAATCTCATTCTGAAGAGACGCGAGGCCTTCTGGATCTCTACATTACAAACTCTGAGCCCTAAGGGACTTAATGACGAACTATTGTTGAGTGTAATGTTGTAATTGTGCTGCGGTATGTTTGACCGCACCGTAAAACCTTTTTAATTATCTCTGACATTTAGAATTGTCAGATTTTGAAGTTCTTGGTTTTAAAATAATCTGCATAATTGTGTAATTATTATGGAAGTGAATTGCCTAATTATATGTGCTGTGAAGGCATGATTTTTTGTGATATTGGTGATTATTGGATGCTATGATCAGGTACTATGTCATTGGTCCTGATTGGATATTGCCTGTTGGGGGCAGTCCCTGAGCTATAAATGATCAAGCGGAAGGGGCTGTCTTCAAGTTTGATGAAGGTCAGAGTGACCGAAACGTTGCTGCAATAAAAGCCAAGTAAAAGAGTGAGACAGTGTGCGGGAGCCTTTTTTTTTTTTTTTTTTTCCAAGTTAAGTATTCTATTCTTCAACGCACCCGTTGCCGACTCAGGTGTGCAGAGCTTCCACTTATCAAATATCACAAAGTCCAGGAAAAAATAATGCTTCAATGCAAACAGAAACTTTCTTCAGATAAGATTTGTGCACTTTTACCTTTGGGAGAGAGAGTCATTTACCATGTTGTGCGAGCATGCTTAGGTGTAAAGTCTCAGCTCTATCTTATCTTATTGTGGTATGAGATTTGAGGTTTTATTTTAACACTCAACATCAAACTACAAATAAACACAGAGAAAAAATCACTAAAATCAATCTCGTGGTGCGGCGCAGAGCAAACATTATCCTGCATTCTGTGTCAGTAACTGCAGGGAGGGTGGGGGTTTGGACTGTGAAGGTAGGTTATTCGGAATTATTAGCTAGTATTAAATGTTACAGATAACAAAATAGCATAATTGCCCAAATCATTTTTTGTGTGTGTCTAAATTGAGATTTTGTTCTCATTCTCATCTTCAAACACTGTTGCATCTCTGTCCTCAGCCAATCAGAAGACTTGTTGCCATCAAAGAAACGAATTCATCTCATTCAAAGTTAAAGCAACACCAAAACAAAGCAAAACCGGTGCCCACTGGCGGTAGGAGGAGCTCTTTGTCTGCTTTCGTCCATCAGGCAGACTACATGTGTTATTTCATTCATCTCTATGGGGATTCCCAAGTTTTTTTTTTCTACTGTCCCAAACAAAATGTACAATACAGTGTCACATGGGCAAACATTCGATGAGGCTGCATGATTTCATGATATCTTTGATGTATAGCCCAGCCTCATTTCTGATGCTGAAGTGCAGTGCTCTTTAAAAACAGACGGCTTATTAAAACAGCAGCACTAACCTAAGCCCGTGTAATAACTGGACTTGCAGCAAGGGATTAGTCCTGATGACAGGAGACTCAGGGAAGAGTATTAATGAACACACGCACATACACATTATGTACACGTCTGTAAAGTACCACTTAGTGCCATCTCAGCAGGGCAGTGATCGGGAGCAGCAGCCAACAGCCCAGGCCCAACAGAAGACAAAGGCACAGTGTCAGGGAGCTCAAAGGGCTGACAGTCCCGGACCAGACACACACAATGAACACTAAATACAGGAAACACTTCACAATGATACCTACACACAATCATCCCTAAAAACTACCACACAACCGCAAAAAACCTGTAGTCAACTTGTGAAAACTGCTACTACATCTACTAGGATGTGAAATGTACTTTCAATACATACTGTTCAATCAGCTCAAATGTTTTTAAAAGGGACTCTACGGAGTTAAAACATTTCAAAATTAAGTATTTTCCTCCCCCTACATGTTCCAGCCATGTCCTAATGTGTAGAATGACCCCAGACCTGTTCACCACAACTGCCTCTAAAATCCTGCACTGTCACTCAAAAAGGTGTTAATTCGGATCAAAGTGCCGTCATCATAGACAGTAAAAAATAATAGACAACTCCTCCTCACTCCTCCCATGTTTGCCACAATGACCACGTTCGAGGGGGAAATCATGACGGAGTTACAGACTCCTCCTCCTCAGCTCTGACGAAGCATGTTCCTAAAAAGGGCATAAGGGCGGGATCTTCACTGTAGACTCGGCCCTTGCGTGACGTGTAGCTCGCGCAGCTCCAATGCTAACAGTCCAACCCTCATTAAGTACGAGATTTCTCAAATGTTTCTTACAAAAACCAGCCTGGTCCCTTTGATTGTAACCAACCCAGCGTTATCACAGGAGAAATATCTAGCTGTAGAAAGTTCCAAAAAATTAGGCACCAGGCTCTAAAGTTGTTTTTAACGTGTCTAAAGTGTAATGATTTCTAATGGGGGACTCGCGGCTATATGGAGGTACTACAGCAATGGCGGAGCAATGGTAGCCTCTAGTGTCGTGGTCATAAAGCAGAGCTGCCAGCGGCCATTGGCCATCATGCATGAGCTTAATATAGAAGCTGCAGTTACGCGTACGACCTGAGGTGGCAGTAGTGAGCATAAAATGATCAACTTGCATTGCATTACTTCAATAGTGCAACCATTAAAACTGCAGTGATTTTATTGAAATGAATCGCACAGTCCTAGATAAAGAGGTTTGAAAGAGCGATGTGCATATACAGTATGTAGCTATTCTGTGCTAATGGTCCACTGTACATCTGGAGTAGTATGCATTTCCAATAGTGAATTAATGTTACAGTAGCAAAGGTCCAGAAGAAGGTGTAGGAAAATAAACTTTGTAAGCAGATTAGTTCTGTGTTAAGCCAATGTAATTTTCAGTGTCCTTTACATGAGTGATTACCAAGTGCTTTTTTTTTGCCAGTACCTCTATTAACCCGACAGGCGGAGAGTGTCCTTGACGATATGTTTCCTTATACCATAATCTTTGGCTGCTGCTTTAATTACCTCACACCTGCACAAGCTCAGCAGATCAACGAGCGCGGCGCTTTGCCCTGTCGCACTCACGTCACTGAGAGCTCAAGAGCCCCTCATCCTGATGCATGAGGCTCACATGGGAATAACTGTCGGAGCAGCTTGACAGCTCACAGCACTTTTAATGCCTTCAGGTTTCTATGGAAAACTTCAAGAGGACAAGTGCCATCAGTGACACCACCATGTGACGAGGGAACTGAAGTCTAGCCACGTTTGGTTGCTTTCACAGAGCAATTTTCAATGCTGTGAAATGCATTATTATGAAGTGGGCTAGTTTGTACATGCACACCGTTAATAAACCTGAGATCTTCACCACGCACTGCACAATGGCAGAATAAAATAAGAAATACAAAACAATTCCGTATCTATATCCCTACCTCCCTTTCAGTCTATCCTTCCAGCTACAAGGCTAACAGATACTGAGCATCTGCCTCACCACTTGGCCCACTCAGACTTGAGTGTAATTATTGACACAAGAACGGCGATAATTACCTGAAATGACCGTGCTGTAAGTGATTCAGAAATGAGGTGTGAATAATTGCAGTGTGACAAAGAGACTTTAGCTAAGAGCCTAACACCCCGAATTAAGATTTAAATCAGCTGATATAATCTTCACAGGAAAAAAAGGTATCTAGAGAATTAGATTATACATCTCTTTGTGACTCTGCTGCAGTCTAAAGGAGAAAGGCTGGCGAAATACATTATCTCACGCTGAAATTTAGCATAAGATATTGTAAAATGGATACAACATTCAGAACAATTTGCAGCATTTTAGACATGGATAGGAGTTTGCCGTATTCCCTGCTATGTACCCTTTTCTTGATTTCATTCTGACAGTCTAAAACAGGTTAATACAATCCCACCGTTTTTGAAATGAACGGCATCTACAATAAATAAAGGGTAGAGAAATTAAAATGTGACACTTTCTTAAAATTGTAGTTCAAAAATAATTAGCACCAATTTTGCACAAGGATCTGCCAGAACCAGGAGACCATTGCGGCTAATGCTGTCCGAAGATTTAAACCCTGCACCCCGTTACTTCAACTAGAAAGTTTTAGAAAAGGTTTGCAAACTTTTACTATACTTTCAACTTCAAGCTGTGCGTGCTCCTGGCTCCTGCTAACCTTCCACACATACATTTCAAGAACAGAGAGCAAAGGACAGCTCTACTGGCTCTCAATTAACAAGGCAGCCACTGTTTTGGCTGAGCGGTGTGTGTGTGTGTGTGTGTGTGTGTGCGTGTGTGTGTGTGTGCCATGCAGACCAGCAGAGGGTAGAGAGTTGGTGCAGTCAGAAGACAAAGATATTGCCGTCATTCCTGCCCAGATTAAAGGATTTAGGACGCAAAAACGTATTACAGAGCCGCGGAAAGGGAGCGAGAGAGTGTGCTGTGTTTTATGCTGATTAAATTAACCTCTTACCCCCCGCCATAACCAAGTGCATTTTCTCCAGTTCAGCTTTACCCAAATCTAAAAGCTTCTCGGCTGGAGAGCAACAGTGTAATGGCTCATTTGAAAGCTAAGCCCCTTTCAACTAATCCTAACTGTTATGTCACATTTTCGTTTCAAAGTGTTTTTGTCTCGTTTTTGTTGCTTTTTTGTCATGGTTTTGCCACATTTTTGTCACTTTCCTGTTGTGTTTTTGGCATGTGTTGGTCACCTTTTTGTCGCTCTTTAGTTACTTTTTGTTGTATTATTGTTGCTTTTCTCTCACGTTTTTGTCGCTCTTTTATTGTTTCTTTGTCACTTTTTTGTCATTTCTTTGTATCTTTTTTTGTCATGTTTTTGTTGTGTTTTAATCGTCGTTTTCATTGCTATATTGATGCTTTTTTCGAGAAGCGTTTAGATTTGGGTAAAGCAAAACTAAACAACAACTACAACTATAAAACTAAGAAAATAGAGTTGCGTACTGGTGTTAGTAGGCTTGTTTACTTGACTGTAATCATGCTCTGTTGCTTTTCCTATGTACAGTGCATTTTTACCAGTTACTGTAGTCAACAGAAGGAGGCATCACATTAAAATAAAACGGTAAGCACATCCTCTTCTTTTTTCCCATTCATTTCACAGAAGGGCAGCTCTATTACCTGCAATAATTGGCCACAACATGACCGGACAACATGCTTTGCACATAAGACAATTCTATGGGGTATGTGTTTAAAAACCTGCTTACCCAGTAGGTAACATCTCAACAAATATGTTCAAAATTCTTGCACATATTAAGGAGTTTATATCAGTTTTGTCTCAAATGCTAATAGCCCTGCACATGTTAAAAATGTACACATGAACTGAAACGTGATACACTTGTCAGAAAAAGCAGCCCTCCTTCACCATAAAAACTTGAAGATACTCCGCATCTACACTGCACATGTAACAGGCCTAGGTAATTATGTGAGCGCTAACACAGACGAGGCAGGGAAGACATTGTTGAACACAATAACAACAGAGGTGCAGGTATGAATTATGGAGCAGGAGCCAGAGCTCAGAGTGAAGCAGATGCTGCTGATGTTGGAGCCACTCAGCACACAGCTGGGAGTGCGATTCAGAGATCACCTGCATTTGGTAGTAAGCACTGCAGTAGGCCTGGATCAGCACATGTTATTCGCTGAAACAATATGATAACTGGCAGCTCTGGTGAATAAATTAACACAGATAATCACTCAACCAATGGGTATTGTGTTAGGCAGAAAGCGAACATTTAAGTTATTGGTAAAAAAAAAAAAAAAAAGATTTGCCCAGTAAAAAGGGTGATGGCTTTGAGGTCAAGGGGGAAAAAATCCGCCAGGCAATAGTTGTGGGCAGCATATTGGGCATGCAGTCATATTAGTATCATATAAATAATATAAATGCTACAAAGGTCACAGTGATCATCCCACCAGTGTGTCTGAAGTGAAGTTTCATTCATAACATTTCCACTCGGTTACAAAGGTTGTATTTAGCTTTTCAATTAATTGTGATTAATATAACCGACTAAAAACATGTACAATAGGCCAGGATGAATGGTGTGTGATGATAATGATAATAATAATGCATTTATTTTATATAGCGCTTTTCTGGACACTCAAAGTCGCTTTACAGTTTTGTGCATTATTCATTCACTCCATACTTGGTGGTGGTAAGCTACTATTATAGCCGCAGCTGCCCTGGGGTAGACAGACGGAAGCGAGGCTGCCAGTCGGGTTCCATCAGCCCCTCCAGTCACCACCAATCACTCACTCACTACATCACTAGGCTTCCTGGTGTTTCCAAACAGTCTCCCATCCAGGTAGCGACCAGGCCCTTCCCTGCTTAGCTTCCGAGGTCTGACGGGATCGGGCAGAGCAAAGGCGGCGCAGATGTGTGCAGTCGTGACAGCGTTTCTGTCAGTCTCTCCCAGGGGAAACTGAACACCACAGAGTCTGGAGTGAATGTATAATTGTCTCATGTAAAGCGCTTTGTGACTGTCTGTGGACGGCGCTATAGAAACAAAGTTCTTTTTCTGCCTCAATCGCAGAACATGACAGAGGAGGGGGAAAAACTTGAAATGACTGTACAGTTCTATAGTAAACTGTGGGCCTATGTGCTTACACAAGTGAACAATGTTGTACTTGTACCGCACTGTAATATCTATTTTAACTTCCAAGGATGTAAGATTCTACACATTATAAATATTTAATGAATTTCACATTGTTTTTTTTTAATATACAAAATATATATTGTTTTGCTATAATCGAGCCCTAATTTAGTTGTAGTCGCTGGGGGGAAAAAAAAAATACAGTGAAACAATACCTCCAGATGTAGGTTTATTTACTGTCGCCACATGCAGGGGTATTTGTCATTATCAACACATGATTAATTCAATCGACGGCCAAACTGAACCGAACTCGCTACTCGATAAATCACAAGAGAAGCAGAGACGAGATGTACCTGCCAATGTTCGCGTTTCATCTCACAAAATTAACTGTGGTGTCTTTTTCAAGGCCAACAAACGCCAGCGCCTTACAGACAGAGAGCAACGTGGAGCATGCACATCATTGCGCATTACTGCCAGGAGATAAAAGGAGCAGGAATGATGGCGCTGGAGTTAAAAGACTGAAGGGAGCATCCTGGGACACGGTCTAATGAAAACCCACCAAGACGAAGCTACAGCGAGATCTAACGCTTCATTCTCCAAAGACATTTCCTGTAGAACCTCTTAGTTACGTCAAAAGGCATGTGTGAATAAAATCAAGATTTTTTTATTTACTCATTACTGAAGTAGCCTGCGCATTTTAATGTGAATTTTTTTTGGTGATGGCTAAAGTATTAGGCTAATCGTATCTTTCCGAATGTGTGGTATGTGACATCACTTTAGTACATGTGACATCAACATTCATCCATTTATTAATTATGTTCTGGTGCAAGAAAAAGAGGCTATAAAGTGAAAAAAATGTTTAAGAATTTGAAAAGTCTCGTCAGAAGGTGAGATTAACAAAATTTCACAGATTTGCGAAATTTGCCATTATGCGACACCTAATAAACAAATAATTCTCACAAAGGTCTCCTATGGCACCGGCTGAAATGAACATTGCCATTTCCTCTCTCTTACAAAAAGGCACAGAACCAACCAACCAGCCTTTGTACTGCGGAAACCAGCGCCTCTTTGATATCCACATAATGGAAGGAGTGTGTTGTTTGCTAAATCCATTGAGGTTAGGGGAGTTGGCTCGGACTGTAATGCCAACCGAGGGCAGAGAGGCAACACAAATGCACGGCCGAGATGCACTACGTCTGTACATTAGCTCCGAGTGGCATCTAGGGGAAGTGTGTGACCCTGGTTTAGAGCTGAAATATATCGGATTATGAGGCATTAAAAGTTGCAAGTAATGCCGGGCCTTAGGGAAAAGTTGCAGAACACACGGTCCAGCAACTGAGAATGAAGAAGCCAACTCAGCTGACCCAGTTTATTATGACACGCAGTAATAGGCAGAATAAAAAATAAATAAATCACACATGGCTTTAGAGCTGAATGGCACTCTGTCGTCTGAAAAGGTTTATTGCATTTGTTTGATATTTCATGAAACTTCTAACAGCTTCCCAGCGCAAATGCAGGACACGGAATGCGAAAGAAGTCTTCAGGTCGGGCGCACGTGTACATTTTGTGAATAGAGCAGCGGTATCTGCAAGTGTCAGCCGGGTGCCAGAGCCAGATAGAGAGACTTAAGTTTAAATTGGTCTCTCCCCATGCCCTTAGGCTATTTATGTGTGTGCTACAGTACGAACACCTCAAAAGGAAACTCGAGCATTTATTTTCTAGACACACACACATCACAAACATGTCAATCTTGGAGATGCGACATTTCCTCTTTATTGTTTAGGAGTCGAAAAATGCAGCCTTGTAGAGTGTTGTCAATTCTCACTTCAGCCTTAATTTAAAATAAGCAGATCCTTCAGGCTAATGCGGCGTAACCAGATTAAAGAGACTCATTACAGCACACCAACAAATCGCAAACAAACCCAGGCTCGGCAAATCCATGTTAAATCGTTGTGGGAAT